>JANRFK010001234.1:72691641-72715587 GCA_030068395.1 Apalone spinifera
TAGATACCTAGCTGAAATAGATCAATTCAGTCTTGTTCATATCTTGTATTAATCAGTTTAATACGCTTTTTTAATTGGTAAGCTACATAGAACTCAACAGCTGATTTCTACATGAGTATTCCTTCATTCATATAACTGTGTTCTTCTCATTGCTCTCAATGTTTACTATTTGGCAAAATGAAACTTCATCATAATTATATGTGAAGTACAGGTTGAAACTCTGTGGTCCGGAAACATCCATGGTCCAGCATGATTTTAGTTAGCTAGATGTCCATTTTTCATGAATGTGGCCAAATTTCCTGAGGTCCCATAAAGTTTTATAGCCACCAGTCCTAGCTATCAAAGTTCTGTGCTGTCATTTGGCTTTAATTTACCCATAAAGGTCCTCTAAGTCAGCAGTGCAAGTGTTGGTAACGGTGCTAGACAATATTGACCTTTTGTGGTCCAGAAAATTCTCTGGTTCAGAACTGGTCAGGGCCCAAGGGTGTTGGACTAGAAAGGTTCATCCTCTCTATAAATATTTAGGTACTATTTAGAAGGGAGAAAACCACATTTTGAATTAACTCTCCTGATATTTTTTCCCTTCAAGCAAGGAACCAAACATGAAAGAAGGCACACATTTTCCCTGGGAATCATATTCCTATGACTTGCTTTTATTTTCTCAGTCTGAACCTGGAGTGGAAAAGAGAAATTAAAGTTTAGACATTTAAGATGCAATAGAGAATACTCAATTTAGTGTGCTGATTTTCATGCAATCAGCCCTAACAGAGTCAGCTCTGAAATACACTTGAATAATAAATAAAAAGCACAGATATAGCTGGCATTTTGTGTAACAAATTTCACTCCGTTTCTTGATTAAAATCCTAGTCTACATGTAATAGGAAAACACTAAAAATTAGTATAAATTAAGAGTAACAACTGAAATCAATGGACTTAGCGATGTACAAAGAATATGAGATCAGAGTCAGTATCAATGAGTTCCAGATAAACTCATTTGTGTGTAAACTTATGTAAATAAGTGAAGATGAATGGTACTGCATTAGTGAGAATTTTTTTAGAATCTTTGTGTACATTTTATGAATTCTGGTTGATATGAAATTTGTGTCATAGAATGCCTCTTAAATCTGGGGGATTGTTCTGATGCCAGGTTTCACATCACTTTCTTCCTTTTGGATTAATAAAGTCTTTGAATGTGGAGACAGAAGAAATTTCATATCCCACTGTTTTGTGTCCCATCTATTCTTAAATGAAGTTGGGTCTCACAACCAATTACTTAGATTGCTACGTTTTCCTGAGTATTTTAGGAATAGCAGACAGGAGACCAGATGGAGCTAAGAAAAGGCAAGTTGTGCACCAGACAAATAGGCCCTCCTCAAGAGAAAGAAGGATTCTATTAATTCTATCCTATCAATTCTCCAAGAATAGTAGCTAATGGCTAGGGGTGGTGGATTTTACAGGCCCGGAGAAGCTAAGCCTCACCCACACTCTGCTCTGAGGCCCCACCCTTGCTCTCACTCTCTTCTCCCAAGGTAGCATGAGCTCAGCTTGGGGAAGAGCCTCAGGCCCAGGGTTGTGCTCAGGGCCTGATCCCAGGGCCTGGCACTCTGGCAGGTGGCGAGGGGTATAGTTTTCCCCAGGGGGGCGGGCTTCACACATTGTCCATGCTGATGGCTGTAAAGATCTATGTGCTTCTGTAATGCCACAGCACTGATAAGGATGCCACAGCACTGATAAGGAAACCATGCAGAATGTCTGCCCCACTAGGATGTCCTCTGTCTCCTTCCCCACCCCCAGTAGCATGTGGTCTGGAGCTGCAAAGAGGAAATAAAAGCTGCTTGGAGGGAGATATGGCAAATGATGCTAGTTAATTTTTCATTATGTAAAAGCATAGGCATGCACAGCTAGGACAAGCAAACAGCATTGTAATGGCATTACACTTAATACAAATCTTGATTTGTAGGAGTGGAGGGGACCTTGAGAGATCATCTAGTTCAGTCTTCTGCATTCATGACATGATTACCTATTATTTAAACCATCTCTGGCAGGTGTTTGTCTAACCTATTCATAAATACCTGTTCAATTGACAGATTACACAACCTCCCTGGGAAATTTATTTCAGTGCTTAACCATACTGACAGGATTTTTTTCCCCTAATATCCATCTTAAACCACATTTACTGAAATTTAAACCTATTGCTATTGTCATATCCTCAAAGGTTAAATAGAACATTTTTTTCCTCCCTCTTCCTTGTAATAACCTTTTATGTTTTTTAAAACTATCATCATGTCCTCTTTAGGCTTCTCTACTTCAGACAAAAGAAACTCATTTTTTCAGTCTTTCCTTATGCTTTATACTTTCTTGAACTTTAATTATTTTTGTTTCTATTTTCTGGACAGTCCCCAATTTGTCCACATCTTTCCTGAAATGTGGCCCCCAGAACTGGATACAATAGTCCTAATCAGCATAGTGCAGTGAAATAATTATTTTTGGTGTCTTGCTTGTAACACTCCTCTTAATGCATACCAGAATGTTTGCTGCTTTTTTTTTTTGCCACAATATTTAGCTGGTGATTCACTATGACCCTAAAATCTGTTTCTGCAGTACTTTTAGGCAATAATTTCCCATTTTGTACATGTGCAACTGATTATTCCTTCCTAAATGGAGTACTTTGTGTTTGTCCATATTGAATTTCACCCTGCATATACTGGACAACTTTTCCAGTTTGTCCAGATCACTTTTGAATTTTGATCCTATGCTTAAAGTACTTGCAACTCTTCCCAACGTGGAATCATCTTCAGACTTCATATGTGTACTATCTATGTATCACTAATAAAAATATTGAACAGAACCAGACCCCAAACTGATTCCTGTGGGACCCTTCTTGATGTCTTCCCAGCTTGTACGTGAACTACTGATAACTATTCTCTGGGAACGGTTTCCAACCAGTTATAGCAGCTCCTAGATCTGCTAAATCGAATCCTAGAAGATTGATCACCAGAGTGTCAATTCTCCGGAAAGTGGAATGTAGCCTCAGTCACATGGACAGAATAATAATTAAGATTTAATAAAGTTTTGCTTGTTCAACTTAACTTGCATTCATTTTCACTCTTTTTGCAAGTGAAGAAAATTTGCCACCTCCTGGCAGCTGACATTCCAGGGAAGCGCTGCATGTACAGTGACTGCACAGATTTAACTGTGTTCAAATTAACACATACTTATAGTTAGTTTACTAAGTAGATTATAATAGATGATAATAGATTACCTAGCTTGGAGAGCAGACTTGCACCTGACATTGTCTGTTCCAAGCACAATACCATGGCTTTCTATACCCTGTTTGTTTACTACTTCTGCAGCTTACAGTTGCCCATTCCACACATCTTAACTAATTTTATATTATCCTTTGTGATTGGAACATCTTACACAGCTGCAAAAATAGGTCATGCTCTAGATCATGGGTTCCCAAACTGGGGGGTGTGCTCCCCTGAGAGGGGCATGAAGAAATTCCGGGGGGGGGAGGCACGAGGCAACCAAGGTTCCCCCCTGTCAATTGCCCCTTCCCCCCAGGTTTTGCTGCTATTTTTGTTTCAGTCAGTTCCTTTTTTTTTCTCAATAAGTTTTTCTGCTATTGGGGGGGGGAGGGGCGGGACGTGAGGCTTTCTCAAAAATAAAAAAGGTGGCAAGATGCCAAAAAGTTTGGGAACCACTGCTCTAGATATATTTCAGTTCCATACCAATACAAAGTTCAGTTGCTAGCAATTGTCCTTTATTTTTCTGAGTAAATTAATACAAACCTTAATTGTCACGTTTGGCTAGAAAAAGATATGGGGCTCTATACCTTTCAGAGGCTCTTTAAGAAGTGGCTGTGTTGTGCAAAAGCCACATTAAGCAATGCTGATCAGTTTGAATTCAGATATCAATGAAGTAGATCTCTGGCTCAGAGTGGTGACGAATTCCACAGGTGGAACCCTCTGCCTTCTCGAAACAACTAGAATTAAAATCTTACTTCTAAGCTAATGTCTCCACTCTCTGTGACAAAACTAAGGCAAATCAAATTAAAACTCTACTACTGCTACTTTCCTTTTTCCCTGAGACTTTAATTTACCATTGTGCCATGTTAGTCACCTTGTCTAAACAGCCTGTGCTGCTTCCTTTTCCTGGTCAGTCTGTGATCTCAATCAGTCAAGTTGTCTACTATTACCCCATTAAGATCCGGCTTGAGGTGTAACACTCTCCCATTATCTGCACTTGAAGGTGAGTCTCTGAATCAGTGGGCCACATCATCTTTCATTGTTTGAGCTCTCCTTTTCAAGCTGCTGAGCTGGAGAATATATCATCTAGTTCTGCATCCCTTAAATGCTTTCCATGGAGTTTAACCTTCTTGGGGAAAACCGTTTCTCCCCCGGTCTTGTGATTACCATGGGTGGTGGGTGACCCCATGGTTTGGGGAGGCAAGGCCCACCCCAGCGCCACCCACCAGAGCTCATGCTTCCCTCCCTCCAGTGGCCTGCTGGCCTTGCCCAGCCTTCTCCCACTCTCACGATAGCCGGCTCTTGCCCCGTCCATGCCCCAGGGTAGCACTCTCCCCACCTCTCCTGGCCCCGGAGCTCCGGAGAGCCAGCAGGCAGTGTGGCCCCAGCCTGCCCCAGCTCTGGAGCTCCACAGAGCTGGCGCAAGGCTGGGCATGGGCTGGGCCAGGTGAGGCAGTTTGGGAATGCAATGCCTTCCCCTGCCTAGGATACCTGCTGCCAATGCTGATTACCCTGGCATCTTATTTAATGGCCTAATAGCCATACACAGCAGTCAATCTGAGGGAGTTAAATCCCACTCCTATCTATCTTTCAAGTACATCCAAGCCTATACTAGTAGTGAGGGGTGTTCACTGTTGGAATTAAGGAGTAGCTTCTGTGCCCTTATAGATCAGGAGGTTCTTAGAGCTATTCTGGGCTAGAAACCAGAGACAACTCTGAGCTGAAATATGTATATGGGAGTGTAGGGAGAAAGATATACCTAAAATGAAAGGATTTCTTTTGCTTAAATGTATCAGTAAAGTCTAGTATTTTCATTAAACTTCTGCATGAAGAAGGTGGGACGAATGATGGAATACACTCCTGAATCTTATCTACTTTGATTTTTCCTTCTTAAAAAGTTTTTTTTAACATGTAGCAATACTCCCAAAATAAGATGTGTAATATGAATGCTCAGAAATTTGGGAGCTGCCTGAAAACTGAGTGCTGTACCCATGTAAAATCCAAAAGTCTATATATGGAAGATTGAGGGTGCTTATTCTTGATTTGGATGTAGTTTAGATGGCGTCCATTTTATGATAACCAGTCACTGAGCATCTTTAGTGCCATCATAGACTTCTGCACTAGACTATTATACATTTCTTCATCACAGGATCTCACTTATAAAGTGATAGAAATGTAGCCGTGTTAGTCTGGAACAAAAAACAGGACTATGTAGCACTTCAAAAACTAACAAGATGGTTTATTAAGTGATGAGCTTTCGTGGGCCAGACCCACTTCCTCAGATCAAATAGTGGAAGAAAATTGTCACAACCATATATACCAAAGGATACAATTAAAAAAATGAACACATATGAAAAGGACAAATCAAATTTCAGAACAGAAGGGGGATGAGAGGGGGGGAGGTAAATGTCTGTGAGCTAATGATATTAGAGGTGATAATTGGGGAAGCTATCTTTGTAATGGGTAAGGTGGTAATTAGAGTCTTCATTGATCTGAGGAAGTGGGTCTGGTCCACGAAAGCTCATCACCTAATAAACCATCTTGTTAGTCTTTAAAGTGCTACATAGTCCACTTATAAAGATGTTTGTTTCATACATAGATTGTACTTGGTCACTTCTTTAGGAAAAAATAAATTGTGGACTATCCCTAAAGGCGACTGTAGTTTTAAAAAGTTACATCTGACCCTAAAAGCTAGCTGAAATCAGAGCATCAGTGGCTTGCAAGCGTAGGAGATTCACCATTTTAGAGTAGAGCAAAGCAAGGCTTGTTTTGCTCAAACTTGGCGAGATGTTGATAAAATGTAACAAGGAGCTGTCTTCTACAGGTTTCCTTTTAGCCAGGGATGCATGTAATACACTTGATGTAAAATCTCCTCTTTTCAACATATTACAGCTGGTACAAACATATCCAATTTCAAAATGTGGATGAGTATTTTTCATTAAAACTTTTTCCTGATTTTACAATTTAAAATATTGATGTTTTGAAGGCCCCTTTTTTTCAAAGAACCCTGCCAAAACTCCAGCACACTGATACTCCTTTCCCCTCCAGAAAATGACTCAATTCCATGCAGTGTTCCCAGCTGTGTATGCAGACGCATATATATTTAGATCTATAATGGGATCTTCTGGATTTTCAAATTACAGGTTCGAGCTGGGCAGGTAAGTATGTGGAGGGAAGGAATCACTATTCAGTACTCATTAGCACTTTCCCCTGCCTCCTTTCTCTCTCTTCAAGCACTGCAAGGTCAGTAGAGAAAGATCATATGTTAGTAAGTCTGTGGGTCGCAGTAATAGCACTCATAAGCAAGGATGCTGGTTGAAGTTCACAAACGTCATGAAAGCTTAGTGAAAATGAAGTTTGGCTAAAAGTTATTTTTTGGTGGCTTGAAGTGTAGACTTAGCCTCACTAAGCACTACATCAGCACAGATGCAGCACTGTCACTAGCACTTCAGTGCAGACATTACCTACAGTCCAGACATATCCCATTGGTGTAGATTATCTTGCTCAATGAGAGGTGGCAGGTATGTTAATGGAAGAATTGCTCTGTCAACTTAGCACTGCCTATACCAGGGATTAGGTTGACATAACTTCATATCTCAAGGGAGGGCATTTTTCACACTCATGAGAGACATGGCAATGCTCATGTAAGTTCCCAGTGAAGACCAGCCCTATGATATTGAGGATATGGGGCAACAGTTCATTGCATTTTTTGCAACATGCCAAAAAGTGCATCATTAAACCCAAGCAAAAAATGACACACTGATTTTTTCAGCAAAGAATGTATTTGGCTATGATGGATGCTTATTTTAAGTCACGGTTTCCTAACCTATGGGTCGGGACCCAAATATGGGTTGCCATTACATTTCAAAAGGGTCGCCAGGTGGCTCTTAAGGAGCCATTCGCACATTTTTTGAATTGCCTTAGGTTGCCATGTCTTCCTGACTTGTCAAAATGGGTCCCCGTCTGGAAAAGGTTAGCAACCTAAGTGCTACCACCTTTGACATTTTTACAACTAACAGTATTGTAGCACTGCATAATAAGGTTACTGCATATGAGTCCCTGAGAGTCCAACATAGATCACTATTACATAGCTGCTGGAACTGGGACTGTGTGAGAGGGGAGGGAGCATACATGCTGTGGTTTGAAATGGTTTCCATCTTATACAGTACTCTTATTCAATATGTCTCCACACGCCCATTATAAAAATTATTCCAGCACCCCTGGAGAATTGTTCTTTTTCTTGGAGAACAGAGATTTGTTCTTTCTTTTAAACATTATAAATCCAAAAGCCAATTATCTGGTTACACTTTGTATATGGGGGGAGGGAGGACCCAAAATATACCTAATAAGAAAAATGAGTCCCACGGTATAAGCTTTAGAAATGTAATTCTGGGACTGAAGACAATGATTGCATCAAGTACAGTTTTTTGAGCCTGCTGGTTAGAAGACACTGGTGGGAGGATAATAGAAAAATATGTTGTATCTTAATTGCTTTATATTTGTGACAGAATTATTAAATAGAATAAAAATATCTATTTTTATTTTTTCAAGTCCAGCTTGTTCAGTGTATACATAGAAGCAGTGGACTTTATTGCTGAACAACTGAAATGATGAGGATGAATACCAATGGGGAAATACTCAAGTGAGACAAAGGCAGCCACTAGTAAACCTTTTCTTTTACTTGTATCAAACTCTCAAAGAATAAAAAGATACTTAACTTCAAGAATAAAAAACTGTCTTACACTGCAATTTGGAGTCCAAAACTATTAAAATATAAGAATCATGTGGATAAGAAATAGCTTAAGAATTTATTAACACAGTTTGAAAATAAGAAATTGCCAGGAAACAGAATACCTGCCAACAGAATAACTTTTAGAAAAGGAGAATGCAAATAGCTGAGTGTAATAGTGATCCATCACCAAGTGGCAACATGTTCAGCCTGTTTTTACAATGGAAAATGCTGAGTTTTCTAACAATGTTTGTTGGCATTGATGATACAGTACTAGGTTAGGTGATGCACCAAGGTAACTTTTGCTTATTGTCCAACAGGACCTCTGAAATCTCAAGGTTAGCTAAATCCATAACAAAGGATAGAAAATCATATTAAACTATGAATTAATCTGCTTCTTTCTACGTTGATTCAACTGCTTTGAAGCTATTGTGGGCCTGAAAGGGCTCTTCTTGACTGAAATAGGCTTTGACTGAGGTCCTGTCTGAGTCATGGATGCTTTGAAATCAATGAGTTACAGAAGACTTACAGAGATGCTTTCGGAGAAAGTAAACAAGTTTGCCTAATTCCCACTGAAAACCCCCTGCATTTGAAAGTCTCAAGGGGAGCTGAGAAATGTCAAAATTCTTTTAAACCACACCTTCCCCCAAATTAAAGATAGTTGTTTAGGGATGCATTATATTCTTCTGCTTAGATAATGTCTTCGATTACAATGTGCACTGTATAGAAAGGATGGCCCAGTGATTTAAGGTGCTATCCTGAGAATGAAGACATCCAGCTGCAGTTCCCTGAGTTACCTCAACCTTCCTGTATAACTTTCATCAAGTCACCTAATCTCTCTGTGCCTCTGTTCCCAAGCTACAAAGGGGATACTAGTAATTCTCTGCCTCACAGGACTCTTGTGACACTAATCGTAGAATACCAGAACTGTAAGGGATCTCGAGAGATCATCAAGTCCATTCCCCTGCCCTCATGACAGGACCAAGCTCTGTTGAGATCATCCCTGATAGATGTCTATCCACACTGTTTTTAAATATCTCCAGAGATGGAGATTCCACAGGCTCCCTAGGAAATTTATTCCAGTGTTTAACCACCCTGACAGGAAGTTTTTCCTAATGTCCAACCTAAACCTCCCATGCTATAATTTAAGACCATTCCTCCTTGTCCTAACCTCAGAGGCCAAGGAGAACAATTTTTCTCCCTCCTCCTTATAAAGCCTTATTAGATACTTGAAAACCGCTGTCATGTCCCCTCTCAGTCTTCTCTTTTCTAAACTAAACAAGCCCAATTCTTTTAGTCTCTCCTCATAGATCATGTTTTCTAGACCTTTCATCATTTTTGTTATTCTTTACTGGACTTTCTCCAATTTCTCCACATCTTTCTTGAAATGTGGTGCCCAGAACTGGACACAATACTCCAACGGAGGCCTAACCAGCGCAGAGTAGAGCGGAAGAATGACTTCTCTTGTCTTGATCACAACACTTCTGTTAATGCATCCCAGAATCATGTTTGCTTTTTTTTTTGCAACAGCGTCACACTGACTCATATTTAGCTTGTGGTCCACTATGATGCTTAAATTCCTTTCTGCAGCATTCCTTCCTAGACAGTCATTTCCCATTCTGAATGTGTGAAACTGATTGTTCCTTCCTTAGTGGAGTACTTTGCATTTGTCCTTATTAAACTTCATCTTATTTGCCTCACACCGTTTCTCCAATAAGGGGAGAGTGAGCTAAATACCTTAGCACCGAAGTTACTAATTCCATTTTCCACAACTGAATTATTGCAGGTAACTTGGTGCATTACTAGATTATGCAGCCATTAACAATATAGCAATACGTTATTCACACAGACTCAGCTTCATTATTTAGGGCCACACTGGGGGTGCATCTTGCACAGCTTTACACATGTGTGGCCCCTTACTCCCTACTACTGGCTGTCTGGATTATGGGTGGTAGAGAAGGGAGGAGAGCTGCCTCAGAGGGTTAGTATGTCTCCTCCCCCTTTCAGGGTTTTTCTTCTCTACAAGCCAGATTGATGGGCAGCAATCGATCCAGTGAGGTTTGATTATCAAGTCTATTATAGACGCAATAAACTGACTGCCTATCGCTCTCCCATCAATTCCAGTACTCCACCTCAATAAGAAGTGCAAAGGGAGTCGAGGGGAGGCCATCTCTTGTCAATGCACTGCAGCAAAGACCACGGTAAATAGATCTAAGTACGTTGACTTCACCTATGCTGTTCACATAGCTGAAGTTGCGTAACGTAGATCCATCGCCCCCTCCCAGTGTAGATCTGCCCTTATAAGTGGATGGGAATGGGAAGAATGAGGTGGAACTCCCCCCTTGCCTCTCAGTATACTAGCTAGCATTGATACACGGGGAGAAGCACGTAGCACCAGGTATAACAGGGTGTTCCCCTATCAAGCAAGAGGGAGCCCACAAAGCAGATATACTGAATGTGGAAACAGTGTGACTCTGGGAAAGGTTTGGAGTCAGTCTTTTATGCATGTCTTTTGGCATGTTATTAGAGGCAAGGGAATGTAACAAATTTTGCTTCTGATTTTTGCAGTGATTTCAGTGCTGAGTTGGACTAGTAACATGAGTAAGATTTCCTATGGAATGCAGCAGTTTGTTCCACTGATCAAAAGTCTAATAAGGTAGTTGAAAATTAAAGGTTTGTGCCTGGTCACATAATGCATATCTCAGGGTATGTCTACACTAGCCCCCTAGTTCAAACTAGGGTGGCTAATGTAGGCATTCGAACTTGCAAATGAAGCCCGGGATTTAAATATCAATGAGATATAACAGTTAATCCGAACTAAGGACTTAGTTCGGATTAACTTCTGACTGCCACGTGTAGCCGCGGGCAGTCAGTTCGAACTAAGGGGATTTAAAAATGGCACTGCCTGGGAACATGCAAATGAAGCGTGGGATATTTAAATCCTGGGCTTCATTTGCAAGTTCGAATACCTACATTAGCCACCCTAGTTCGAACTAGGGAGCTAGTGTAGACATACCCTCATTTAGTAAATGAAAGAGAATCTCTCTTTCTTTCTTTTTTTTTTTTTTTTTTTTAATCTAGCAAACAATATTTAGATGACCATGTAATTCAGTGGCCCTTGGCAAGGCAGGTGGGAATGCTACTAACAACCTCAGCATTTTTCTCATTTCCCTTTGGAAAACACAGGAAGACTTCCTTCGTCTCCTGGCATAATTTGTTAGTCCTTTTTGAGCAAAGAATGCTTCAAGTACTGCATTTACAGTGCTTTCTATGAACCATACACAACCTAAACTGTGAGATTAGGCTAAAATAGGCCTGTCTATATTTACTAAAACCCCTAAGAACTCTGTAATAGCAGTAGGAGCAGAGATAATTGTTTTCAATTCAAGCTATCAAAGTTACTACCAGAGAATGAAATCATATGCTATTCTAAGCTTATTAGTACTTAAATTTACTTATGCTTACTTATTGGGGTGACCTTTTTTGGCTTTATTCTGCTAGAGTTTTTTTCTTCACTTTATGTATTTATTTTTATTATTATTCTTCTTCTCCAAATAATCTTGTTTTGCCATCTCTGGTTAATCCAGAGTGTGATCCACAACCCATGAAAGTAATGGGAGTGTTGCAACTAATTGCAGCAAGCATTTGTGACCAATATTGTTTCCAGAATGTTTTACAGCACTGTTTATGCATTCTTTTATATCATAAGTTCTCAGGGCAATGACTGTCTTTTTATATGTGTCTTAAACATATAAACATATAAACAGTCACGAATCAGAAAAAAAAGTGCTCCTTTCTGGCAGATTTCTTTTTCAAAATTTTATCATTGTGGGTTATAGATAAAATACCTTTTCTTTAGCAGGTATTGCCAGGGAATCTATTTCCAAGGAGTCATTTATGCTAGATGGATATAGCCCAGCATAGAGGTATCCTAAGGAGGCAGAATTCTCTAGAGCTCAGTACTCAGTGTCCATTGATATAGCCCTTCAGAAGATGCAATGTTTCTCATTTGGCCAGTTCTAACTAGTCATTCTTTCAGTCACCAAGAATAAAGCTGAATGCAAGTTGAACAAGTGGCACTTTATTGATCTGTCCATGTGGCTGAGTTGCTTCCACCAAACTCTCTGCTTCTTTGTAGTCCTGTCAGTAAGGGTCCCTCCAAGAAACATGGGGCCTCCAACTTCAGTTTCATTGGTTAGGATACAAAGTCTACTTGTTCTGTTTTTTCTGTCATGGACCTCTGTTGTCTCAATCTGCTACATATGTTGCTTCTCTGACACCCTCTCAAGAAGCACTGAGCCTGTCTCATTTCCCCCCTCTTGCTCCTTTCTGGGATTTGAAGAATCTGTCGTCTTATTCCTATTTAGTATATGGCTATCTGGTGTGACAACCTCTTGTGACATCACTGTTGTTTGTGACTACTGTTGCCCACTATAGATGTGCACAGCATCATTATCACCAAGTGATAGTAGCTCCATGTGCTGACTTTTGCTAGACTCTGTCTTGGAGTTCATTGTGCCTTTCTGCCTTAAAGGAGAAAGTCTCCTTTCCTGTAATATTTTGGACTTGCTATTATGTGCAGTGTGTCAGAATACTGTCAGTTCTCCACAAGCCATTTTATGGACTGGGTTACATCATTTGCTTGGTAAACTCTAATGGCAATTCTAAATTGCAAACTCTTCTATAGCTTCACTTTTTTATATTCCCTGCTTAGAAACAGATCTTTCGTGTTCAGTTTTTATGTGGAGTGTGCTCAAATGTCAGAAATACAGCTTAATAGTTTGCCTCCTCTGCCTAGTTAATTGAGAATTATTATACTCATCAAGCACTCCAGAACGAACTATTGAGAAGTAAGAGTACTTTGACAGTCTTTCTTTTATTGTTTCAGAGGGGTAGCCGTGTTTGTCTGTAACTGAAAAAAACTTAAACAGCTAATAGTCCTTCAGCAACTTAGAGACTAACAAAAATGTAGGTGATCATGATACCATCTACATTTTTTGTTAGTCTCTAAGGTTCTGCAGGACTATTTGCTGTTTTTTATGTTGCATTCATGGCTTGCAGGCACAGTGACAAATTGTTTGCTTGGTCTCCAGTTTTTTCCACATTTCCAGAGAATTTCAACTTGAGTGTGGCTTTCAACTGCTCCATTCTTCCACTCAGAGTGGTTTCTTAGTTTGGTTTACTCCTGATATTATGTGGTGGTCAATGATCATTCTGAGTGCAAGAGTCAACAAACACCTGTTTCATTCAGAGTCTGAGTTCTAGCTGATCAGCATTGTTTAATGTTGCACAGCACAATAACTAGTTTCAACCAGCATCTGCCAGAGCCTCTTAAAGGTACAGTGCCCCACACTGGTCCCAAGAATAAACTATCTGGAGTACTGAAAACTAAGTCTTGTTCCAAAATCTACCATGGACTTGCTATTTAGCCTCCCTTAGATAAGTTTATTTAACTGTTCCTTTTCTCAAGTTCTCTAGCTGCAGAGTAGGAGCTAATCTTTCCCCACTTGTGGTATATATGGATGAAAAGTGTTGAGTAGGTATTAATATGCTCTTGTGGCTCTGGATTGAATGCTAGTAACAATTTCCTTGAGGACCAAAGCAATCCTTTTGTTTTTTCTTGAGCAGGAAGTATTTCCACCGCAAGCCTTACCACTATGCTTGAATTAACAACCTTATTAAGGGCTTTTTATTATGATGATTGTATAAGTCATATACATTCATTATGTGAGTCAATTCTGAATGCAGTATCTTTTCTTTTTTCAGTGCAATGACATAAGTGTTTTTATAACACCTGGATGGATCTGGTATTTCAACTTCTGTCCACTGTCCATACTTTTTTCAAAGGTTTGAAGCCCAGAAATGAAAAATCTGTCTTTCGGTTTTAGTGTTTCTTTCCTTAATCACAAAGCATTTGACAAAGTGCCACATTAGATACGGGTAGTGCAAACAGCACAATCTTTATGTGCTTGGCAATACCTCCTACACGCACAGGAAACTTTGGAACATTAGAGCATGTTTAAATGAGAGAAAATGTTTGCCAGGACATGAGAGGTTTTTTCCTATATTTTAAAAAAATGTATCATGAGATCTCTAACTTCTACATGAATAGATAGCCGAGATCATCAGGAGGGACTTCATTTAAAATAACTAAAGGAAAGCACGCTTACCAGTGAAACACTCCTGTAGTAGGATTCTGTAATATCTGTGTGGGCAGAAGCCTAAATCCTGGGATAGAACTGGCACCCATAATCTTCTAGCCCAGAGGAAAGTCTGCTACAAATTGAGCAACACTGATCTGTAATGTCAATGCACGTGCTGTTATATAACATTACATGCCACTGTGTTTGGCAGGTCTCCTGTATACAAACAGTTCCTGAAATGAAACTGTCAGATAAGAAGCATTTAAAATGGTCATTTTTATGTGCTCCTGAGAGTACAGTATCTATGTGTAACCCAATAAGCCCATTCTTTTATTAGGGGAAATTCTAATATTTGAAGTACTCCTATGTTAAAAGTGTGATCAACTTACAATATTTTTGCTGAAGACTTATGTTCTATTAAATCAAAATAAAAGTAATACTCCCATGTTTTCTTAACAGCTTTTGACAAACTTATGATAATGAACAGGGCTTGATGAACGGTGGTGAAAGCCGCTCACCAGCCCTGCACTGCGCATGAGCAAGACCCGCATTGAGCATGCACGCACCGCAGATGAATGAGGCACCCGGCTGAAATCTACTCACTATGGGCGAGTAGATTCAATACTTTGTCGAGCCCTGGTAATGAAAATATATTAGGCTATTATATGGAGATGCACAAAGCTAATTATAATTAGAACTGTATTTATAGTTAACATTGACATATTACAAACCATAAAAAGGAAGGAAATAGTTAAATCATTGAACACCTCATCTACACTCACTAAGGGTGTGTCTAGACTACACTGGGTTTTTTTCGAAAAAGTTTGCTTTTTTCGAAAAAACTTCACCTGCGTCTAGACTACTGCCGCGTTCTTTTAACGGTAAATCAAAAGAACACAGAGGTTTTGTCGACAGTGGTAAACCTAGTTTTATGAGGAAGAACACCTTTTTCAACAGAGATCTGTTGAAAATAGGTGTGTGTGGACACGGGGTTTTTTCTTTCAAAAAAACAGACCTCCAGGGAAAAGCCCTGGTGGACCCTCCATCTGCAGGAAAAACTTCTATTGCTCCTGTCTATAGCCATGTCTTAAAGGCACAGGCACCGTGGGCAGCCGTTGTGGCAGGAAGGCAGCCAGAGGAAGCCACTGACCACATGGCTCTCCCTGCCTCTCTGAGAAGTCAGCATGGCACAAGCCAAAGACCTCTGAGGCTCCCAAGGATCTTGCAGGGAGCCATCCCAGGACCCATCCAGGGGCACAAAGAGACAAGCTCCAGCCTGGTCAGGGCCTGAGGTCCTGACACTTTTGGAACTTTGGGGAGAGGAGGAATCACTGCAGACTCAGCATTCCTGATGCCGGAATACAGACATTTACAGACACATGGCCGAGGGACTCGCAAAAAAAGGCCATCCCCCCAGAACCTTGGACCATGTGCAGGTGAAGTAAAAGAACTCAGGCAGGACTATGCCCTGGCCCGTGAGTGCATCTCCACCTCTGGGGAAGCGCCTCACCACTGAGCATACTTCCAGGAGCTGGACAGAATCCTGGGTGGTGGGGAACCCCTCTCTGCCCTGGTTCTAGTTCAGTCCAGGTTGCAGATACCAGTCCAGCATTGCCAGGAGGTGGGTCAGGACAACCCTGAGGAGCACCTGCAGGATGAAGAGGAGGAGGAGGACCCCAATCGGAGTCTTGTCACCCTGACACTGGAGCCGGTCCCCCAGACCCAGGAGGCCTCACAGGCATTCTCTGACGCTGGTGAGGGAACATCAGGTGAGTGCTGTCAGGGTCACACACACAGAACGAGGGAGGTGGGAGCACAGGGAATGTGGACCGATCTGCACATGTCATGCTCTTCCTGGACAGCTTGCACCGCTCTGTGCACATGCAAGCATGTTCATTCCCAGGGAACACATGGGCAGGTGCTCACAGCCTGGGGAGGGCCCCACACATGTCTGACTCCAGGGAGGGCTGTCTTCCCCCTGCCAGGAACTGCGGGAAGCAGGCTGGTCACAAGGGTGCACGCATGACAGCACACAGACCACCGCAAGTGTCACACCTATCCAGGAGTGGCCCGAGGCCGGCTGTGGCAGCTGGCGCCCCAGGCGGAAGGCGTGATTGGCGCCCCCACTTGCACTGCCATCAATGGCAATGACATAATCATCGGGCACCCGGGCGCCCCGTGACGTTATTATCAGGCGCCAGGGCCGGCGGCGCCTTAGGCGACTGACGAGTCTGCCTAGGCTGACGGGCCACCCCTGCACTTATCACTCGGGAATGTATGCACAAGCGACACAACAATCACTCCCGCAGACAGTGCTGTCACGGGTAAGCGGTGGGTGTGTGGGTGGGGGCCCTGGGAGACCCAAGCTGCTCCAGGCCCCTATCCTACGTCTTGTGACCCATTGTGGCTGGACACTTCCCTGGACTGAATGGTCATAGTGGAGTTGGGGGGGGGGAGAGGAAGGGCGTGACGTTGCCCTAACCACCTTGGGGCCCCTGTGAGGCCAGGGCTGCTGGTCAGGCCAGACTGGGCTTGCAGTGAGAACACTGCCATCCCTTGTTCCAAGGACTTACTCACTGATCACAAGCAGGAACAGTGTGTGCATTCATAAAACTGAACACTTCTCCCTCTTCTCCTTCACAGCCGGACCTGCCGGATTAGAGTTCTGTGCGACACCTGTACCACCGCCTACCCAGTCCCACGGAAACCGCAGGCACTAGCTGGTCTACAAAGTATCTTTCGAAAAAGGCGTGTAGTCTAGACATACCCTAAAAGAATAACAATGGAAATATTCTGGTATTTCATAAACCATAAAACAGATCTGAAAAAATCCCATATGCCGCTCAAATCCAAACATCTCAGCTCAAATGATTCATATCATAGTTTCATAGAGTTCAAGGCCAGAAAGGAGCATGAGATCATCTAGTCTGACCTATATATTCCAGGCCATTACATTTTTCCAAATACATCTATGTTGGGCCCAAAGACTTTAGTTAGGCCAAAATGCATTTTCTATCCAATTAATTTAATAAACTTTACTGTATATATATTGAAAAAACAAAATAACCTCCTCCCCCATTGAAAATAAGAGAAGAAATCTCTTTTAGAGGAAATTTCCAACTTTGTTTCCTGCTCTGACTTGTGTACAGAAAGCATGATTTTGCCTGTAGAAAGGCTGTGTGCTTTTGCTAAATATTCACAACAGCCAGAATACAACCAACATGCAAACAGGAAAGTTGAAAGTGATAGCTATGGTAGATAATTTTATTTTACATCATGTAATTTATAAATGACCTCTACTTTCACTTTAAAAAAAGATGTATTTAATCTGTGTAACTGCATGTGAGGTAATAGCTGCTTTTCAGCCAAATTATAGCAATGCCAAGATCACAGTTGGCTACAGCATAATTAAGAAGGAATGAGATGACAGTTCTTTTATAAAAGCAGTGACAGGATAAAATCCTGTACTGGCAAATAGGAGTTGGATTTGGGGTTGGAAAAGGATCAAGTTAGTTACAAGCGTAATGTTATTGGCATAGGACTGGATGGAGCAGAACTGGCAGCCACCCCATGCACACTTCAGCTCCTTTGAAGATAGGCAATAATACTTGGCATTTATATAAAGCCTGGAATGATCACTTTAAATCATGTCCTGGTTCCTGGAAGAAGAGAAGTGGCTACTTATTACATCAACATTCCCTTGTACTCCACCCGAGTACCAAAGGCCAAGATGTAGATTGGTGCTTAGTATCTCAACTTGTAAAATGCTTTGGGCAAAATCCTGCCCCATGTGCACAGCTTCCCTAAAATGGACTTGTACACAGGGTTGGGAGGCTGGAATCCTCCATCCCAGGTCTTGAATGCTTAGTAGAGCAATAGCATTTGTAGCTGCTGCCACACCTACAATATGAAGGTTATTAAGTGTCTAACTGGAGATTGTTGGACCCCTTCCTTTGTTTTGTTCTGGCCTTCTCCTATACCCTTGGGCATGATTTGAACAGCTACCTGTCATGTTGACCTTTACGTTGGCTCTCTGTACCCTGCCCTCACACTGTGTGCATCAAAAGTGTTCCACTCAGAGCCTTCCATACATGCAGAAAGAAAGATTTGCCCCCTTTGGATGCTTCAGATACAATTTTTCATGGGATGGTTCAAAACCATTACCATTAAAAGGGAAGTCCTGTCAACAAATACAAATATGTAATGTTAATAATAATAACACAAGCTGTTGTATGATAGTGGAAAGCAGCAGAGTTTGGGCTTTGATTTGGGGTAAAATCATCAATAGTGGATGAGGTAATATCTTTTATTGGACCAATTTCTGCTTTAGAGCAACACAGAGCTCTTCTTCAGGTTTGGGAAAATAGCTCTGAGTATCACAAACACAAGATGGAACAGATGGTTTAGCATAAATAATTGGCACATATTGTAAGGGGTTCATGGGTTACAGGTTATTAGAAGCCATGGAATATATTACCTAACTCACCTTGTTTTTGTAATATCTTGGTACTGATATGGCTACAACTACACTGCTTACAAAATGGGTTCACTGTGGTACCGGTTGCTATCTCTACAACTAGCTAAAATAGTGTTTGTTATTTGTTCTATCTATCCATTCTATCAGTGGACTGTGGAAGGGGGTAAAATCTAAGTAATAAGGTAATAAGAAATTGGCAAGTCAATTTAGTGATGGAGGTGGGGTGAGAGAACAGGGTCAAGTTAAAGAGTGATTAGCTTTTCAAACTAATGGTGACTAGGCCAGACCTTCCAGTTTCAGGTAACTGTTAGAATATTAAGATGCTTAAGGGAACGCTTGTTTGCAGTTCATCTGGCAAAATGCTTGGAGAGTAAATTTTAACAAGGAAGATAGTCTGCCTGGACCAAAAGCTCTCTGTATATTTCTATTTCCTTGTGACCAAGAGCGTACTAGAGCAAATCTTCAGATTCAAGAATGACGACAGTATAGTGCATTTTACAGCCATGTGTGCTATTGAATGTCAGTTCATTTAAAACTCTTAGATACAAAATATGTAATAGAAAAGTTAGAAAAAACAGTTCTGTTATCCCGCATGGCCTGGGGAGTGGAGAGTGTCGGGTGTCCCTCTCTTTGAATGTTTGAAGCTATGGAGAAGTTTGGAGTGCTGTAAGTCCCATGAGCGGACTACAGAGGAGATGTTCAAAGATGCATGGAAGATGCAATTGATCACTTGGCTATATGAGCTTGAGGTGCTGTATGCTCTTGTACCCTATTCCAATTAATGGGATTTGAGGTTGTTCAGGATCAAACCTTGTATGGTTGTAGATAGCTATTCTAAAACACATAAACATGTGTCATGGGGCGTAACAACCCCATTCTGGACCTGCTAGGGTTAACCAGAATTACCTGGCTGAGAGAGCCCCATCCCCACAGACCTGCTGGGCATGCTGATATAAAGATTGGTGGAGCAGCTCACTTTGGGCTGAGTGCTGTTGAAGAAGGAGGTGCTGCCAGAGCTCTGGAGGAAGAGTGATGGGTGGACTGGACCATGACAGCCAGTCAGCAGGGAGCATTCAAAGAAGCCCTCGGTCCAGAGGAAAGTGGAAAAGAAGGTGTTAATGGTGAGTCTGGTAGGAAGTAGCCCAGGGTGGAGAGTTTGATCCCCAAGAGCTTGATGCGTTTCAGGGGGATTCCGCACTGAGCTAGTGGTGGGCTACTCTACCACTGATAGGGTCCTGGGCTGGGACTTGGTGGAGAGGGTTAGCCCAGGTCCCTCAACCCCATCCTCATTAACCTCTAAAAAGAGGATGCTACAATTGTGATTAGTGACTTGGGCTGCTAGGCCATGTTAACCTGCGTGAAGACACATTGATACTGACTTTGGTACTGCAGCCACTAGGCCTCTCTGTCCTGAGGAAAGGGAGTGTTGCTACTGACTCTGGCTGTCAGGCTGGACTTCCTCGGAGATGAGCATAGTTATGGCCCGGAGACTAAGGGACTGACATACACATGCGGTGGCGCACTCTTTCGGCGGTCTTACAGCTGTAGGACCCTACCCTTGAGAGGGCCGGGCATACCCACCCAGTGACTATATGTAAGGCGTGTAGCATATAGTTTTGTGTATTTTATATATTGTCACACCACATTCTTTGCGTCTCTAGTTTGTTTTTGTTGTCCAACTGTATCTTAAGCAATTTTGTGAACAGGTGTATTTGAAAATTCTCTAGAACAGACATTTTACTGTGCTAACCTCACATTTTAAATTCATTCAGAATAAAACACACCACCACTAGGCTACCTTGAATCTGTGATATTTCAGTTGCTCAAAGGGATGTCAAGATCACTAACAGCATGAAGGCAGCAGTTGTTCTGACAGCTGAAGCATGAACTGAATCTGTCGAGCAAAATTAGCCTAATATAGTCAAATTATTTTTGCTTTTTAACCATATGCAGCCAACAGAGAAACACATTTCACACCACTTCAAAATCAAGAGATACATTTAAAAATAATTTTATATTAAACTTAACTCCAATATACATTTTCTAATCAGTGGCTCCTTGCTAGTAAAGTTATTCACTCCAATCACCATTAGTAAACGAAGGGCAAAAATATTACAAACCACAACTGGTTTTGTTTTAGTTTCCACACTCCACAGAAGAACAATCTTCCCTCTCACCCCAATAATTAAACGTAAGACTTGGCCTTTACTGATCAATTAAAATTAGGGTGGAAAGAAGTAAAGAATTCTTTGCTTTCCCTTTGATTTTTGTTGTAGTGTGATAGCTTAGAATTGTATTTATTTAGCTAGTTAGAAACCCCTCCAGTTGTAAAGGCAGAGAGTCATTTTTCTATATTTACCAAATAGCATGACACAGATCCATCCTGAGTATAACTGAAACAAATGAAAAATCAAGAACTTCTGAAATGTGTACTGCTTTTATCTCATTGGGACTAGCTTTCTTTTAAATGTGGGACCAAAAGAGTATTCTTTTCAGCCCAAAGATGCATTCTCTACCCCACTCTCCCAATTTAATTTGACACTGCAGCAGGGTTTGCTCTGCTAATATGTTCTGCTTTTGTATTCCTTTTCACCTGGGCAATGTGAAGAAATCTGACATGTTGTATTTTAACATAAGAGAAAGTGTGGGGTGACAATGTGACACTTGTGCAATAGAATTCCCTTACTTGAAATAATCTCTGATAACACAGACTTGAATGCAGGTGGAGCCTTCATATGAAAGCTTGGGTCATCCTACCCAAATTGGCTCTTCTAACCAAGGGGACCCTGTACACCCCTCTCTCCAGAAAGCAAAGGCACAGGAGAGCATCCAGCTGTCTGATCCTGTAGTTCCTATGCCTGCAGAGAGCATCAGGGCTGCTCTATGAATTTGATGTCTGCACATGGCAATGGGATAGGTTATAACAACTAATGGGAAGGTGTCCCTGGCAACAAGGATCCATTAGAACTGCACTGGCAGGGAAACCCCTAGCTATGGGGGGCAGTCACAGGAATGATCATATAAACTTACACTCTTTTCTTTTTGCTTCAAGTCTTCTTGGTTATAGGGGAATACTTTTGTGCCACTCCACCCTTCCCTAACCTCCACCCTGCTCAGGTGCTGAGAAGACCTCTGTTGGGTCAGGAAAAGGAAGGTTGACTTATGCCTTGAATGTCCTCCTCCAAATGTGGATTAAGTGGAGTGATGATCTACACCTTGGTTATTGATTTGAATCCAGCCTAATTTAGAAATCACTGAAGGTCTCTGTCATCTGCCAGTTCATTGGAAGCTTGTTTAAAATGTGTAAGAAGTTTCAGTGCCAGTTCTAATGCACAGGGATTCAAAGTAAAACACTGCAATTTATAACAATTACCCTCTTGAGAAATTACAACTTAGTGGCTGAAAAAAAAGGGGGGGAGGGCACAGACTGAATTATTTCTTTACTCTTCTGAAGGACCCCAACATATTAAGAATTAACATAAGGCTTGATTCTGACTAGAAACTCTGTAATAATAATTAATAAAGCAGCGTGAAGACTCTTCTGCTACCTATGCTGAAACATGGTAAATAGACATGTAGATTCAAATTGTCTCAGAGTTTAGCTGGTGACGCAAAGGGTATGTACTGATTATTTCTGTCCACAAAATTAATTTAGCTTTGAAAGTTATATTGCAAATCAGTGGCACTAGGTCATCTTTGTTTTACTCTAATTTGTTGGCCAAAGATGTAATGCAGCGAGAAAAACAGAGTCTAAACGCATCTATCACTGAACGTGACTTGCTATCAGCATTTTGCTGATAAAAGGTTCATGTGCCTGTGCACTGTAAAGTCACCTAAGCAGTGAATCATCTTAATAGAAGAGAGCTCAGAGATTTCACAGGCTCTGTGATAATTCAGGACTGTACCTGTATTCCCCTGAATTATAAATGGGATGGAAGTTATCTATTTTCTGTTATATCCCAGCAGTGTGCTTAGCACTGAAACAACATACCTCATCCATGTCTTGAAGAATTTACAGTCTAAGAAAGACAGAGAGGAGACAAATGTCATGGATTCTACACATTCATGTATAGTAGTTACATAGAAAAAGTTCAATTGTCTGTTGGCCTAGGATAAACAAATCCCAGCCTGGATTTACACCAGGTGGACAAACGTGCGACCTGTGCTATAAAGTCTGTGTACATAACTAGTCACTGTGTCCATCCTGAGACTAAAAATTAACACTGCCTTCTTCAAAAAGTTTCATATAATTATCACCCAAAGGTAAAAGCAATTATTCTGATTTTTCAGCCTGGGAGGACCTAACCCCTGATGGTGTGGTGTGTTGCTACTGCCATGCCAAAAAGACACCTCAGACAGGAAAATGTATAATCATAAAAATCACACACAGAAAACAAAGCTGTAGCAAGAGTGCCTGCAGGCTTTAGGCTGGTTAACCATAGACTACAACGTGATCACCCCTTCCTTCAATTGCTAATGCTTCCACCCTAAGCTAGTTCTTTCTATCAGCAAAGCAATCTGTTGAATTGGATTTTGATGACACCCTAGATGATAAATTTGCTAAAGCTGCACGTATTAAGAACCTTAACTGACAACGGTTAAGTACAGATCATTTTGTGCATTACTGTAAACTGTCAAGATGCTGTACAAATTGGCAAACTACTTGTCAGCAACTGCAGCTGCTCTTTAGAGATTTTCTGTAATTTAAGCACATTGGTCCAGAGCATCCCCTGTGCTGGCTGCTTCTGAATAGGATGCACCACACTTGAGCTTTGTCGTTCATGTAATTTACAGTGTACTTTTTTGATTGGGGTCTAGGCAAAGAATCATGGTGGCAACTGGTGATAACCCTCTCCCCCATGAAATGGAAAGTTCCTCAAGATCCCTAGGAAATAGGGCTATCCATGTGGAGACATTATACTTTGGCAATCCCTTCCAAATCTATTCACCTATTATTCCTTTTTCGGACAGCAGCCATCCTGCCAGACAGGGCTGTCCTTAGCCATTGGCAGAATAGGCAGTTGCTTAGGGCACCAGTATTTCTGGGGCACCAGTCTGCTGGGACGGAGGGGAAGCAGTGGAGCATGTAACAGCAAGGCTGGGTTCTAGAGAGAGCCGAGTGCGCTGCTTGCAGCACAGTCTGAGGGAGGGGATTGGCTGCTGGGATCTCTGGGAAGGGGAGGGAGTAGGGGTGGGGGGAAGGAACTCACCTGTGAGTGTGACTCTCTCCCCCAGCGTGAGGTGAGGCATGCTAGGGGGCTCTGGCAGTATCCTTTGTCCATTCTTCTCACCCCCCGCATGAAGCACTCCCCTCTTTCCTCCTCCTGCCCTCCCCCCCCCCCCCCCCCC
>JANRFK010001234.1:72719552-72731745 GCA_030068395.1 Apalone spinifera
TCAGCACAGATTACAGTTAAGGAATCATTTATCACATATTTAGAAGTAGAAGACACTACAGGTTTTAGACTTCTTCAAGCTCTCCTTGATGAACTAAAACAAATGGGTCTGTCCGTAATGAACATTAGAGGACAAGGCTATGATAATGGTGCCAATATGAGAGGATGCATTTCTGGTGTGCAAGCTAGATTGCTGGCAGAAAATCCATGAGCCTTTTTTGTTCTGTGTGCATGCCACAGCCTTATTTTGATTTTGTGTGATATGGCCAAGTCTTCTGTAGAAGCTATATCTTTTTTTGGTTTGCTGCAACGCATTTACGTGTTCTTTTCAGCTTCCACTCAATGATTGCAAATATTCAAAACACATGTCAATGGTATTACCATTAAGCCTATATCTGGGACACGCTGGGAAAGCAGAGTAGAAAGTGCGAAAACATTGAGATATCAATCTGAGGAAGTTTATGAAGCACTGGTTGCTATTTTAGAAGAAGCCAGAGATCCAAACACTAAAAGTGAAGCACAGTCATTGGCCTCTGAAATATCCAGCTTCAAGTTTCTAACATCTTTCTTAATCTGGTATGACATTCTTTTTAAAATCTCAAGTGTAAGCAAAATAATGCAGAGTCCAATGATGCAGCTTCATTCAACACTTACCTTACTAAACAACACATACGACTTTTTAGTGAAATACAGAGAAAATGGATTCAAAGAAGCACAGGGTACAGCAAGAGAGCTTGCACAGGCACTTGGTGTAGAACCAAAATTTCCATGTCTGTGACATGAGTTTCAAGGAAAAAATGGCAAGCGGAATATGAAGGAGCAGGTGAGCCCATAGGCGATCCAGAAAAGAAATTTGAGGTTGAATTTTTTAATGTTGTGATGGATAAAGCAATATCTGCCATTGATGAAAGGTTTAATACCTTCTGAGTACACCATAAACAGTTTGGATTTTTGTATGACATAACTAAATTCAACAATATAGGAAAACAAGAACAGCTAATGACAAAGTGCAAGAACCTAGAGAGCCTCCTGAAGCACGGTGATAATTTTGATTTAACTGGACTTGAACTGTACGAAGAATTAAGTACATTGTCATCAATGTTGCCACATAAAAAATCGGTGATGGACATTGAACAGTTTATTCATACCAGCAAACTTGTTGACATATATACTAATGTGTACATTGCCACTTGTATTCTACTGACAATTCCTGTAACAGTAGCATCAGGAGAATGGAGTTTCTCAAAACTAAAGCTCATTCAAACTATCTCCATTCTACGAGTCAGGAACGCTTGACTGGTCTTGCTATTCTTGCAGTCGAACAACACATCACTTTGTCTTTGTTATACGATAACATTATTACTGATTTTGCAGTCAGAAAGATTGCTTTTAATTAAAAACAAATCCTTGTTTCAATACCTCTTCATATAAATTTCCAATAAAATGTTGACAAATTTAAAAAATTATATTATCTGCATCATTCTGTCAATAAATCAGAATTGTTTCTATAGTGCTACTTCTTTAGTGCTAGTCCATCAGCATTACAGTGTGCTTAATTAAGTTAAACTGTTTTTAATAACATACATGTGGTAAGTTTTCCAATATTGTAACTTATGTTTGTATTGCTAAGAGCAAGTCAGGCATAGGGGCACCAATTTAATAATCCCACCTAGGGCATCATAAATCCTAAAGACAGCCCTGCTGCCAGACGCATTTATACTCAATGGGATGGAAAGTAAAGATAATTCCTGGAGAACAATGGTTGAGTCATGATTCTACTTGTTAAAAGTTCAGAGATTTTCCAGCAGGGGAGTATGCCACTATCCCTTCAGCTCTCTTCCTTTCTGCCCACACAATTCACCACCAAGAGAGGGGGAGAGAGTGGTTTGGGAAGAAGGATTCATTACTGTGAACCCATAATTGTATCCCTACTTCATGTAACTGTAGTTATAAAGTTATAAAATGAAATCTTGGCTCCAGTGAAATGTATGAGAATTGAGCCATTGACATCAATAGGACAAGGCTTTTACCCAATTGTCCTCAGTAGCTCCTCATTTAATTTCACATTCTAGCTTTTCATAGAATTCCTCTAAAGGACAATAGATGGCGAGATGTAGCTGAAAGAGGAACTTAACTAGATTTAACTATAAATTTAATAAGGCATCCTCATTCCATGCTCTCATCTGTAATTTAATCTCATATAGCACTGACAAATATGCAAGTTTTAAATGTCCTGAACTTTGATTAATACAAAACATATCTATATCTGATTACTTATAACTGCATTCACAGGAGTGTTGTGAGCAAGACACGAGAAGTCATTCTTTTGCTCCACTCTGCGCTGATTAGGCCTCATTTGGAGAATTGTGAACTGTTCTGGGTACTACATTTCAAGAAAGATGTGGGGAAATTGGAGAAGGTCCAAAGAAAAGCAACAAAAATTATTAAAGGTCTAGAAAACATGACCTATGAGGAAAGACTGAAATAATTGGGATTGTTTAGTTTAGAACTGGGGTGATATGATAGGGGACATGATAGATGTTTTCAAGTATCTAAAAGGGTGTTACAAGGAGGAGGGAGAAAGATTGTTCTTCTTGGCCTCTTGTGATAGGACAAGAAGCAATGGGCTTAAATTGCAGCAAGGGAGGTTTAGGTTGGATGTTAGGAAAAACTTCCTGTCAGGGTGGTTAAGCACTGGAATAAGTTGCCTAGGGAGGTTGTGAAATCTCCATCGCTGGAGATGTTTAAGAGCAGGTTGAATAGACAACTATCTAGACTGAACTTGGTCCTGTCATGAGGGCAGGGGACTGGATTTGATGACTTCTTGAAGTCCCTTCCAGTTCCACTATTCTATGATTCTACCTTGTTCACATTTTCCACATTCAGATCAGTTTAAAATACAGCACTCTGTTTAAGTGTCTTTGTAATGAAAAGCCCAATATTTGTGAGATGGATCAAAAAGGTGCAAAGCTTGCTAGCTTTTAAAGGTGTCTCCATATACCTCCCGTAATGATCAGCAATTCTACAAGGACTTTGATGACTTCTTGATACTTTAAGAGTTTCCTATATGCATCATTATATACACCAGATATACTAATTAGGCATTTGCACCATTTTCATGTGGTATCATTATCCAGATAAATAAATTGTTAAAAAGTATATTCCACCGTAACATGTAAAAAGAAATTATGGGGTTCTTGTTTTATTGTTGAGGCATGTTGTGTTCACTATTCAGAGTTTACGATTTTTTTAATTGAAGGGGGGTGCTATCATGATTAAATTACTGGCCAGGTTTTGGTATATAGACACCTCAGCCTGCTTATTCTGGTGGCAAATATATGATGAAACATCTGTCAATGGTTAGACATGTGTTGATTGAAACACTCAAAATGAGATAATGAATTTCAGTTTCAATATTCTTTGATTATACAAAATAAACTTAATCAAAACCTATCAAAGTCCCTTGTTGGACACTGAATATTGATTAAAATCTGGTATTCAGTCCAGCAGTCCAATTCTGAAATGGAAATGGTCCTCTTCCTGGTTTAGACAAAACAAATGGGCATAGAAGGAAGAGAAAAGATCAGATAGGAAAAATACAGCTTTTATTGATATAGTATGGCTTATAAGTCACAGACAGATGCTTTGATTTGGCAGGTCAGTCACGGTAGTTGCTCTGGACAATGGTTTATTTCCCCAACCAAGGACAACATCTTGTTGGTCTGATCAGATCCCTCTTCCTCACTGGTACTTCTGAAACTGAGCAGAGCTGGTTGGGCTCTCTCATCTTACCAGGCTGCCAGGTGCTGTGCAGTATAGCTGATTTCAGGATCAGATGAAAGACAAGAGAGACTGGGGGAAGGGGAAGACAAAGTAGGATCTCACATGTAACAGGTTGTGGTTCTCACTAGTACAGTCATAATGATCAGTCACTGGATCCAGACCTCACTTAAGCAGAGATACTTGAATAATTGGAAAGCAATAGGGTATTATTTTCTAAAATTGCCACGTATTGAGTCCTGAATAGCACTTCATGCTGTACCTTGGTGCTCCACGCACTCACTCACTAGTTTCATTGCTACTTAGATTAGGACGTCTGACAAGATCACAGTTTGAAGTTTGGAAAGAAATAATTCTTCTCTATCATGCACCTTATGAGTAAGTGAGTACCAGTAGGCATAAAGTACTGGTATAAGAGAATGATAATGAAAAATGTTACCAAGTAGAGCTTTACAGTAATCTTTCATGCTGGTTCATGAAGATACAGTATTTGTATTACATACTTTAATTCAAACAAGAAGACATGCTGTCTGGATATAGAGCCCTACCTTGAAATAATAGACATCCTTTATATGTAGGGTTGCCAGATACTTTCACAAAAAATCCTGAACATCCTGCGCCTGTAAATTCCCCCGCTCCTTCGTCCCCCGCCAGACGCGGCAGGGTAAAATTTTCCCCACCAGCCTTCTGTCAGAGAAAAATAGAAAATACCGGACATTTTACATGTCCGATATTTTCTGTTGTTTTTCTTTACCGGACAGAAGATGCAATTACCAGACTGTCCAGGCAAAAACTGGACACCTGGCAGCCCTATTTAAATGGACTTTATTGTGTGTTTTACACCTGCAAAATAGAGAGCGAAGAAGAGAGATTTCCTTTAAATAAAATTCTCTCTGCTCCTTTTCCCATTTGCTTGCAGCTATCAGCTGTGCTGATAATTAGCCTTATTTCTCCTCACTGTTATTTTCTAAAAGTTGGGTTAACTCCTCTCCTGATCAGCAAATCATTAGCTGGGTGCCTGACTTTCTCTGGGTACAGAAGAATCATTCTTTTTTCTGTATCATAGCTGGACTGTGATTGAGAATCTTGAGCAGAAGGAGGGCAACAGTGGGTTTCTCCATGGAGAAGCAAGAGGACATTTTAAAGTCTCAGGTTTTTTTGCATGGTCCTCATGACTAATCTGTTCATCAGTGACCAAATGGCCCTGAAATTTCAGCCTCTTTGGCTTAGGTTAGCTAGTCTATTTGGTTGATATCTAGCCTCATTAAATAAGAATATTTTTAGCACAACTACCATTGACCAGGCCAACGCAATTCTTGTAAAAGAACAACTTCTAAAGATTCAGTCAGAGGAGATCTTACAATATTTTTAATTGCAAGAAACGAAAACATATGTTCTCAGACTGCACATTCCTGTGTCTATTGATATAGACCCCTAACTTAGTAAACAATGTCATTATTACATCCCCCACACCTAGTTCAAGAATACTGAGAGTACAAAGGTGTCTTGCAGTCATCTTTGCTTCTGCTGATCCCTGCTTCAGGCTACATATCCTGGAAGGGCAACACTGTTTGTACATCCTACAACTCAGTTTCCTTCTTAGTTCCTTTTAGTTTTAGGGGAGCCAGACCAACTGTGGCAACAAGTCAAGAAGCCTATATGAGGAACTAGCCACTGGAGGCTGAGGCAAGAATGAAGGGAGCTGTGCCCTGCAGAAGAGCATTGGAAGGGTGAAACGGGCGTTGTGAGACTGTGTATGGGCTTTGAGAAGCTGTATGAACAACCTCCAACTACCAGGGCAGATGTTAGAAAGGTAACAAATGCCAGATTAGTTCAATTTTATTTTTATACTGGGATCTTGATGGACCATGTGAACAGCCTTTTTAGGGTCCCACCAGATTCTACTGGCAAGGTAGTGGATGCTGTTTGAACTTTTCATGTAACTATAAACTGATTAGGGGAACTCTTAAATATTCTGTATGTGGGGCACTCAGGAGTCAGCAAACCCCAGTTTAGATCAGAGAAGAGTGTGAAAAGACTGTGGTAGAAAAAAAGGAGTTTAGTTTTTTATGACAGTTTGGTTATTTCTGCTCAGAGAAATGTTCTAAATAGAATTTCTCCTACAAGGAAAACAGAGGTTTTTAAGGTATGTTATTCTGTATTTTAATAATATGTAGAGCTGTTTAAAATCTGCATAAACCTAATGCCTGCTAAGTAAAGCCATAAAGAATGGGCATGTGATGGAACACATCTCAGGAGATTGTTATATATTGGGTGGCTTCAGACTGCCTTTCGGTGTATAAGGGAAATAACAGTTCATGAGGAACCAGGGAGAACTCCTCTGAGGTGGGCACTGTGGTAGTCTACTGTAGGTAATGCCGTATCTCTGGAACCCCTGGCATGGGGGCATTATGGAGGCAGGACTGGAAGAAGACAGATTAAGGACAGACCAGCAGCCAAGAATACAGAGTACAAACATGTACTACAGCCATCCTTGATCCTGCTAACTATGCACACCCTTCTCAGGCTATACTTCCTAGAAGTGCAACACAGAATTTAAGTCATTCTTCTTTCCTGATTAAGTTATTGGAAGCAATGATATTATTCCACAATTGAATAATCATGCACCTCAGACTATTGGATGTAGATGTCATAACAGTGGGATGCTGTTTTAGAATATTACACATGCAGTAATATATCAACAGATATTTATATTTATATCGATCATTCTTATTTTTCTTTTACATTTATCTTTACTTCTAACTTCTATATCCATCTTATCAGCTACATCGCTGTTATCCACGTGATTTTATATTTACTTCTTTCTATTTATTCTGAAAATTTCTTTAAATCCTCCTTTAATGACACATACTCGTAGTAGCCATCCCTTGTTCTCTTGCCTTCAAAAGGAGTAAAGATGAGAAGTTCAAAGTTAAGGTCAATTCCACTCAAGCTCAGTAAAATATTAATTGAAAATATGATAATTTCATTTATTTAAAACTTTTTTTAAAAAAATAATTGCTTTTGAGAGTATTTTGTTATTTGAGGCAGAAGAGGGCAGTGTTTAATAAACTCAAATCCAGATCTTCCTGTGTTCAGCATCACAACAAAGTAGTGCTAGTATTAATGGAGCATCAGTGGAAACCCCCAAAAATCAATCAAAATGTTTAAATGAACATATCAATCCAATGGCACAAAACCCTATTTATAATAAAAGAAAACATGTATGATCCAGTTAAGTTAACCTATTACAAACTTTTAGGAATCTCCAGAATGTAGCATAACATAAAATAGCAACACTACAACAACAAAAACCCCATCTTTCAGAAATTACAGAGAAAAAACAAGGGTGTTTGCAAATTCTCTTGAAAGCTATTCACATTTGTTGTTGGACTAGCTAATACTGACTGCTGATATAGCAAAAAAAAAAAAAAAAAAACCCAACCCCAACCCCAAATAAATAATGTTCTAGGAAAGTAGAGAGATGATAGGACTAAAAAGTTGGTGGCAGATGCCAATGGTACATTTAGACACTTGCTGTTTCACCTTTCCAAGTAGAAAATTAAAAATGGAGTAACATATGGAGGACTGAAAAGCTACACAGAGTCTTGAATGAATTATTCTTTTTAGCACACTAAAGATCAATGAAAAGTTCAGACAAGAAACTGATGGAATTTTTACTTTTCATTCTTTACAAAAAGGCAGAAAAAAGATTTGTTCACTAGTTTTGTTTTTTCCTATGAATAAAAAGAAAAGGCTAATAGTAAAAACGTATCTGAAATAGCAAAATATAAACTGGGGTGTCCTATTACTGAATGAAATTAGCAGGAAAAATCTTCATGGTATGTATTTTATTCTTTTTGGATACAATATTAAATTCTGTACAATAAGCAGCAATAACATTCACAATAAGCCTCATGCAATTCATGGTGGGATGCCAAGTGGGCAGTATGAATGAACCTGAATGAAAAACAGCAAAATTTGTTAACTATAAACCACATTTATGTTTTTGAATCATCCTTCTTTTGTTGCTTTTGGAATGGAAACATTTTCCTTGAACTAGGGAAAGCAGATGAATTTTAATAGGAGTTTAAGTTCAAATAGCAGTACTGAACAGCTGAGGAGGAAAATATTCCACAGAGAAATAATCTGAAATGAAGGGGAAAGGATAAAACAGAAGTTTCAAAGAGGAGAATGTCTGACCTGACCAAGGAAGCCCCAAGAGTGCATCAGACAATAATTAAGAGGCATAGAGAAGATAACTGTTCCTGCAGAAATCAATAACTGTAAGATTTTCCACCCCAGTCATATTTCTCTTTGGTCTATGTGCAATTTCATGACTTGGAGGATAACAGGCAAGCAACAGAGTTTCTGGACAAATAAATAAGTAAAATTCCATCCTACAGGGCAAGAGGAATTTTAACATCTCTGAACTTTCCATTTCCTTGAGTTATTAACAAATAGATTTATTTACTGAATGCTTTTATTCATTGCACAGCAAATTCTAGTAATGATGAAACATAATAGGACAAATGCATCCTAGGAGTAATTCCATTAATCAAATATGCTAACTGATTTTGGGCACTAAATAAAGTACCAATTATCCAAATAGCAAACTGTAAATTCTGCCATTTATGTTTACTATAAATAACTATTAACATGCTAGACAAGTTTTAGAGAGGTAGCCGTGTTAGTCCATTTCAGTGAAAACAACAAGGAGTCCTGCGGCACTTTAAAGATCAGAAAATTTATTTGGGCTTAAGCTTTCATGGCTTTTTGAAAGCATATGACCTAATCAATGTGTTAGTCTCTAATGTGCCACAAGACTCTGTTGTATCAACATGCTGTTTTCTGATCACTCTCCTGCTGAAGTATTTTAGTCTCAGAATTTAAAGCAGAATATAGCCACTTGATGATCTCAATAAAGTCACAAAATTGCATACATAGATGATCTCTTTCCGGTTTCTCTGCTACATAAGTAGAGCTGTCTAGTTAACTCTGAAGCAAGAATAATACTCTTTATATCTTGGTTATGAAATGAGTGGCAAATGTCTCAGTTTGCCTGAATACACCTGTTTTGGTTGTACCACTGCATTTGTCCTGCTCAATAGCTGGTGTTTTAGAAATTCCAAGGCCAGGAGGGACCATCTATCATTAGGCTCACCATCTGTAATACATTGACCAGCACTCTGCCCCAAAATAATTCTAAGAACAAATCTTTTAGAAGAACACCCAATCTTGATCTTGAAATTGTTGGTCATGATGAATCCACCACTTTCCTCAGTAAATTTTTTCAGTGGTTAATCTCACTGTTAAAACTTACCTTATTTCCTGTTTAATTTGTCTAGCCCCAGTTTCCAGCTATTGGATTGTTTTATGCCTTTCTCTGTTAGATTGAAGAACCCATTTGATAATATTTTCTCATTTAGACAGTGGTGAATTAGTCACTAAGCAAAAAGGACCCATGCTCTAGGATCCCAGCTAATTTGGGGGCCACAGGAAAATTGGGTGTCCCTGTCCAACAAGCCATTCTGCCCATCCAGAGCTCAAGCAAGGGAGTGGGATCATGGCCTGGGAACTTCCCTGCTCCACCCACTTGGTGCTCTAGCTGAGGAGTGGGACCAGGTGGGTGGGCAGAGTGGAACAAGCCTCCACTTCCTGGCAGGAGCACCTAGAGGCTATGTCTACACTTGTGAGTTCTTGTGCAAGAACGGCTGTTCTTCCGCAGAGCGTCCACACTGCCTGCCCCGCTTGAGCAAGAAGTTTTATAGTAAAGCGTGGGAAGAGAGGGCTTCTTGCACAAGATCTACGCTCTTTTCTAACAGGTGTTCCTCTTGTGCAGGAACTCTTGCGCAAGTAGGCAATGTGGACATGCAGCAGGGATTTCTTGCGCAAGAAAGACCTATGGCTAAAATGGCCATCAGAGCTTTCTTGCACAAGAGCACATCCACACTGCCATGGATGCTCTTGCGCAAAAGCACATGGTGTTGTGGATGTGTTCTTGCGCAAGAACCCGCCATTGTAGACATAGCCAGAGAGTGAGGGGGAAGGAATGCAGACACAATGGGAGCGGAATAGGGACGTAAGTGACTAGTCAACAAGCATATGCTTATTGGGTAGTGAAGCAGTGACTCAACTAGTCACTTTCTCTCTGCCCCTCCCTCTGCCCCCGCCCCGCTCCCCCTCCACCTCCACCCCTTCCCCCCCCGCTTGTGCTGCCTCTATCAGAGAGAGGCTGCAAGGGTGGAGAGCAGAAAGCCTGTGCTGCGGGGAGCCGGCTTAAAAGGAGGCAGGGGAGGCAGAGGCCCCCCGCAGCTCTTGTACAGTACAAAGGGAGAGGCACAGTGGGATAGCGAATGCTCCCCCTTAATGACTAATTGAATAGTCAATGGAAATTCCATTGACTACTCAATTAGTTGATTAATTGAAATTTAACATACCTAATGGGGAGAGGGCCTCACAAACCCTAATCCACCTCTGCATGTATATACTTATTGAATGTGATCAAGTCACCCCTTAACCTTCTTTTTAACCTAAATCAATGCAAAGATTTAATCTCTGTAAGGACATTTTTTCTAATGCTTTCATCATTCTCATGGCTCTTCTGAACCTTTTCCAATTTATCAACTTCCTTCTTGTATTGTGGGCATCAGAACTGGACACTAGTCCAGCTGTGGTTACATCAGTGCCAAATAGAGGTAAAATAACCTCTTTGCTCCTCCTTGAGATTGTCCTGTTTATAAATCTCAGGAGGGCATTTGCTCTTTTGGCCACATCAATACACTGGGAGCTCATGTTCAGCTGATTATCCACCACAACCCACAATTCTTTTCAGAGTCTTTGCTTCCCAAGATAGTCTGTAGAATTAATCTGTAAATATGGCCTACTTTCTTTGATCGTAGATATATAAACTTACATTTAGCCATATTAAAACATATTACTTTCATGATTGCTCTGTAGCTGTGACCTATCCTATTCATTATGTACTATTCCACCAATTTTTGAAATCATCTACAAACTTTAGCAGTGAAATGTCGTCTTCCACGTCATTGACAAAAATGTTTGTTAGCATAGATCCAAGAACCAATCTATAAATCCCAATTGCAAACACACCCTGCCTCATGATGATTGCCCATTTATTGCTATCTTTTGAAAATGATTAGTTAGCTAATTTTCAATCCATTTATTTTGTGTCATGTTCATTTTATATATTCCAGTTTTGCAATCAGCATGTTGTGTTTCCAAGTCAAATGCCTTACAGAAGTCTATTATGTCAACACTTTTACTTTATCAAAATTGTAATCTCAAACAAAGATATCAAGATAGTTTGGGAGGGTCTCTTTCCATAAATCCTTGTTAATTTGATTAACAACAGTACTCTCCTTTTAATTCTTTCATTAATCAAGTTCTATATCAGTTTTTCCATATTTTGCTGGGACTCATGGTCCAACTGACAGGCTGATAATTGCCCAGGTCATTCTGATTACCCATTTTAAAAATTGTCACAACATTCACATTCTTACTTTGTTTGGGAACTGCACCAGTGCTCCAAGATTTATTGAAAATCAACATTAATGTTCCAGCAAGCTCCTAAGCTGTTATTTAAAATTCTTTTATTAAAGTTATCTAGACTTCCTGATTTTAAAATGTCTAACTTTAGTAGCTTCTGCATAATGTTCTCTAGAAACCCTAGTGCAATGTAAAAAGTTTATCACCATATGATGTGACTATAATACCTATTTTTCCTTCAAATACAGAATAATATTATTTATTAAACACTCTATATTTTGCATTATTATTTGGACAATTCTATCATTTAAATCTAGAAATGGATCAATAATATTGTCAAGAGCCTTTTGGTTCCTAATATTTAAAAAACGTGTTCTCCTCCTTAACTATGCTGCTCATAGATTTCTCATTGTGTCACTTTGTTTTCCTTATCACTATTCTATAAGTCCTATTTTCATTTATATTCATTACTATCTATTTTCCTTTTTTTCCATTTGTTATACATTTTTAATATTTTTTACAAACTGTTTTGTTTTCCCTTCTAAACAAGGGCAGTTTTTTAATCAATATGGCCTTCTTCCTCACTTTTAAGTTATTTGGTTTTTTGGTCACCTTTAAGTTATTTGTCGGATACTGGTCATGATCACCAGGTGAAGATACGGCGAGGAGTCCTGTGGCACCTTATAGACTAACCAAAGTGTTGGAGCATAAGCTTTTGTGGGCAAAGACCCACTTCGTCAGATGCATGTAATGGAAATTTCCAGAGGCAGATATAAATATGCAGGACGGAATCAGGCTGGACATGACAGGTAGGTCCAATCAGAGAGGATGAGGACTTCTAGTAGTTGATTTGGAGGTGTGAATTCCAAGAGAAGAGAAGCTGCTTTTGTAGTTAGCTAGCCATT
>JANRFK010001234.1:72750276-72761823 GCA_030068395.1 Apalone spinifera
AAATTAATGGGTAACAGGTTTAAAACTAATAAAAGGAAGTTCTTCTTCACACAGCGTGTAATCAAGCTATGGAACTCCTTGCCAGAGAAGGCTGTGAAGGCTAGGACTATAACAGAATTTAAAGAGAAGCTAGATAATTTCATGGAGGTTAGGTCCATAAAAGGCTATTAGCCAGGGGATAGAAATGGTGTCCCTGGCCTCTGTTTGTCAGAGGCTGGAGAAGGATGGCAGAAGACAAATTGCTTGATCATTGTCTTTGGTCTACCCTCTCTGGGGCACCAGGTGCTGGCCACTGTCGGCAGACAAGCTACTGGGCTAGATGGACCTTTGGTCTGACCCAGTACGGCCGTTCTTATGTTCTTATGTTCTTTCTTAACAAATAAACCATACTAATAGGTTCCAAGCATGTTGAGGATCCCAAAATCTGACTTTAAGGAAAAGTGCTTCAATATGATTTTTAAAAGAGACATTATCACAGAAATTTATAAAAGAACAGTGTCAGAACAAAAACTGTTATATTTTTAGAAGATTTCATATTTTTAGTGAGAACTAGATATTTTGACAGGAGATAAAAAATGGGAATGTAGTATGTCTCGATTCAGATAATTCTATACCAGTAGTTCTCCCTAATTTTATTACAATTATAATACAGGGTTCCAACTTCCATTGCATAATATACAATCCTGAATCACCAAGTGAGGTCGTTCATGGCTAACAAAGTTAATGTTGAAGCTCACTGAAAAATAAGGCTGACGTTAAACAGAAATGTAGCAAGAATTTAACATTTGCAATCCACTAGAAATATCTCTGTGGAGATATTCTTATTTCTCACCATACTAAATGTAGCTAGTGCATCCCATTGTGGTTATTATTATTATATTTATTTTGTATTATAATTAATAATAATTTAATTTAATTGCTTATTATTTATTTATTTTACAGAGAAACAGAGAAACAGCAATGTTCTGGTACCTTCCAGTTCTCATTAAAAATTAGTCCTTTGAACACTTTATGTTTTCATTTTTCATGTATAAAGGCCAGTTGCTGAATCCACACTCCAGAATTATTTTGTTTTGAAACATCATCTATTTTTTTTCCTGAACAAGATCTCCTCACTGTCAGTTTTCTTGTTTTATATGGTGGGTTGTCTATATCAAAGAACCTGTGTTCTAGAAAATTCTTTCTCTACTTAGAAAATCAGGTTTTACTTATGATATCTTATCAGTCAATTTTGTGCATCTGCTGCTTGCTCAACAGTCTTCAAATATGATTCAATATTTCAGAATTCATTATGGGAAAACATACATTTGATTTTGTCCAGGCACTTGACTTACATCAAATGCAGGTTATTTTTACTATCATTGTTCATTTGTTGCCCCAAAATAATTATTACATGAGAAACTACTAAAAGAACAGTAAGGTTGAAAAATTAAGAACTAAAAAGTTAGAAAATACTAAAACTAGGGTGGCCCATGTACCATGTACCCTTTGTGCATATAATACATGATAATACAATTATGACAGGTTCAGTTACACTGACACTGTCACCCAAGTGCTGATCATATCACTGAGCCTGCCTACCTACCCTCTGGGGCTTCCCAGAGTGCTGTTCTGCTGGGCCAGAAGCTCTGGTCTCCCCCTGCAAAGGCACAGAGTTGGAGTAACCATCCCCCAGCAGAATAACACAGATACTGATAACAGCTCAGCTCTGGGAGGGCTCAGTTACATGGTCCTGACAACACCCAGAAGCACATCTCCCCCAAAAGGACCAAAATCCCAAAACAATACATCTTACTGTGTGTAAAAGTTTTACATGGGGAAAGCTCACAGAATTCTTTGTTTAAAATCTGTGATGGATCAGCTTTCCCCTGGAATCCTCCTTCAAAGCTGACCCTGAGAAATTTGGGATTAAATGGTTTGGGAAAATCAATAGGATTAGGGGGGAAGAGGCTGGGTAAGTCTTGAGAGAGTTCAGCTGAGAGAGAGCTATACGAGGGGGCTCAGGGGACCAGCAAAGTAAGAATGTCTTCTGTGGCTGGCCTTGAGAGTGTTGTTAGAGGAGATGGAGGCTCTGAAATAGCCCTGCAAAGGCTTTATGGTATCAGCTAGACAGAGGGAGGGAGGGATCTTGCCTGGGAAGAGGCAGATAAAGGGAATTGCTTTAGGAAAGAAGTCTGATATGTCAATAGCCTGGGGAGACCTAGGCTTCTTTGGAAACAATAAAATGAGTAGGTAAAAACTCTTCAGAGCAGATGGGGAATGGGTTGTGAGGTGCTGAGGAGGGTGATAGTTTCTTTTTATATTCATATAACTCTGTACTTTGGCGAGTGAAACTATAGATTAAACCCAGGTGGGATGAAAGTGCATTGCTTTAGACTTATTTGACACTATTTGGTTTGGAATTTAGTTATCTTCAAACTGGAGATGGAACTATATGTGAGCTGCCTGGAGAACAAAGTCATCAGGCCAGACCACTGGAACCTGAAAGAAGAGATGGGATGGAGCTACTGCAATATTAGGGCTCACGATGAAGAGGTACCTAGCAGAGCAGTTTAGTGGATTGTGATTAAGCTGTAGGGACATCAGCATGGGCAATCTTAGCACTAGGGGCTAGGCAATTGCAGGTTGATGGCTCTTAGAACAAGGTGCTACACAGAGACTGTGCCCGCACAAAGGCTGCGTCTAGACTGGCAAGTTTTTGCGCAAAAGCAGCTGCTTTTGTGCAAAAACTTGCCAGCTGTCTACACTGGCCGCTTGAATTTGCGCAAGAGCACTGACTTGTAATGTACAAAATCAGTGCTTCTTGCGCAAATACTTTCATGCTCCCGCTCAGGAAAAAGCCCTCTTGTGCAAGAATACTTGTGCAAGAGGGCCAGTGTAGACAGCGAAAAACTGTTTGGTGCAAAAAAGTCCCGATGGCTAAAATGGTGATCGGAGCTTTTTTTTGCGCAAAACCGCTTCTAGATTGGCCATGGATGCTTTTGCGCAAAAGCACTTTTGCACAAAAGCATCCGTGCCAATCTATACGCTCTTTTCCGCAAATGCTTTTAATGGAAAAACTTTTCCGTTAAAAGCATTTGCGAAAAATCATGCCAGTCTAGACGTAGCCAAAAAGTTGTGCCTAGAGATTCCAGCCATGGATAGTGCTTGCATTCGGCTCAAACCCAGGATACTTAGAGCATAAGGGGTTCAGTGAGGTAGGCTCCAAACACTTGTCTATCCCAGAGGTTCCCACACTGTGGGGTATACAGTAGAATGTAGAGGGGTGTGGCAGGGCCCAAACTAGCGTCCATGAGGGGTGGGAGGGAATGGTAACCAGACCTGCTCCTAGCCCCAGCCTTGGTCCCCCTTACTCCTGTCCATGCCTCCTCTGAGCCACAGCCCTATTCCCAGCCCTGTCTCCTGGGGGAAGGAGTAGACAGGAATGGAGAAGGGGCGGGGTGGTGAGCCATGAAAAGCCTAGAAACAACTAGCCTAGCCAGAGGGAGCTCTGCTATGACTGTTTGTGATTGTATAACTTTTCATTTAAAAATAACACTTTCCCCCCATTTTTTAAATGAAAAGGCAAATTAACACTCAAATTCTTTCCGGGGAGGAGGATGAAATTTAAAAAAATGAAAGAAATAAGTTTCTGTCTGAAAGATCTTTAACTTAGGACACATTTCCAATTAAAATGACTCAGTGCAGCTACATTCCATGTGAGAACTGGGAGGCCCAGCTGGGGATTTATAAGTGTGATTGTAAGTGAGAGGGCAGGGCTGAGTTAAATTTCTTAGCTTGGTTTAGAGAAGACAGTGAATAGCAAGCGAGATCCTGAGAGAATGCAGATATGCAGGAAAAACAGATTTTTGTTTTGGGGGAACTTTGTGAATTCAAACTTTCTTCCATTCTAGAATAGAATGAAACCAAAATGTGTCAATTCCTGAAATTAAAATAAAAAATAAAAAATTGTATGTTGGAAAAATTGAAACTTTCTATTTTGGCAATCAAAATTGGAAAAAATGTTTTGACTTTTTTAAATCTGAGATGTAATAAGCTCTCCCTGTAAACTCTGGGGCGTCTGTCAGCCTGTTGGCTGCCCTCCGCGACGGGACCCCGGTCCTAGTGATAAAGTCTCGGACGTTAAACTTCTCGGGGCGCCCATCAGTCTCCCCTAGACTATCCGCTGCGACGGGACCCTGTGTCTCAGCAGTTAAAGACTTGGGTGTCACACACACACACACACACACTGCCCTGACCGTCGGCTGACAATATGCCAGAATGACATGATCAATAATTTTTCTTAAGAAGAAAGGGAATATTGTTAAGGCAGTTTAAGTAGAGATTTTGCATGGAGTAGAAGCAGCAAAGGTGAATCAGCTAAAACTGTGTGAGGTGATGAGGTTTAGGAAGTTAACCCTTATCCCTGGGGTCAATCACTTAAATAAGAGTTGGCATGGCAGCAGAGAGAAACTAGTTTTGTACCTTCTCCTGAAAAGTTCTACCAAACTGTATTGTGCAATGTGATGTTTTGTAGGGATTCACAGTATGTGTTTCATTGCACCTCAAAGAGTTTGCTCAGTGTACGTATTCTTGTGGAGATACATAGGGAAGCATGTTACAGGAAGTTGCAACATTTCACCTGGCCTCATCTTATATATATAAACCCTTGTTTGAGGAGAGGGACTTGAGGATCAACAGGTGAGGCAAGGGTATAGCTTCTTTAAAACTATATAGAAGTGAATCACCAATTCCTTATGGGGCAGGACCATGAAGAATCTTAGCACAGGCAAGGTCATGCAAAGACAAACGTCCGGTAATGTATGTACTCTGATTCCAATTCCATTACTGACATAGGAATCTGTACCAGGCCCTGCACTTGCTAATGCTCCAAGCATGTAGCCTGGCCAGAGCAGAAGTCCAAGGCAAGGCAACAATGGATCAGTCTTACCAATGCCCTATACTGAGAGAAAAATCACCTTCCCTGGATGTATAATTTGAGGAATAGTGAATAGAATTCATAGAATCCTGGGGTTGGAAGTGACCTCAGGAGGTCATCCAGTTCAACCCCCTGCCCAAAGCAGGACCAACCCCAACTAAATCATCCCAGACAGGGCTTTGTTAAGCCAGGACTTAAAAACCTCTAGGGATGGAGATTCCAACACCTCCCTAGGTAACCCATAATTGCATTAGTCTTTTTTGCCATACCTGTGTGCTAGGAGCCTGCGTTGCAATAGCCCAGAATCACCCAGTCCCTTTTTATTTTGTTCACCAAAGTGACCTAATTTATGATACAACAATTTTGGTTCACCAAGTTCAAGTTCCACATTAATTTTATTCACAAAACATGATCTAATCACAGTTCTTGAGTTGTATAAGTAGGTCATTGTTTGAATTAATTCAGTCTGTCTCCTTCTCTTATCTTTCTCCATCAACATTGGTTATAGGTTATTTCGACATCTTATGTCACGGGCAGCTTTCAACTCTTAGGATAATCATTACAAGTGTACTTTGAAATAATATGTTTTTCAACAATAAATTGTCATTGCAATGACCTAATGTAGCTATTGCAACGAACTAATGTAGCAGTGGGAAATTACTTTCAATATTATTTCTCCTAATGAAGTCATGTCATAAGATAACACCAGAGTATTCAACATGGTTTACTTTGGCATATGTAAGGAATATGGACATACTGTTATGTAGCCAAAAGTGTTTCTGGATTGGGGGGCTAATTGTGCTATTACTGAACAAATAGGCACTTGAGATCTTAGCCTTGAAATCCTTACAGTCTAGGGTGCTGCTTCTGCCAACTGTTCAGCATCGGCAGATCCCTGTATTTGAGTTGAGCTTCATTAGCTTCAGGGTTCTGTTGACATGTAACTAGCAGGATCAAGATCTAAGGTCATTGTCATTTTAAAAGATAAAAAGATCCGTAAGGCAAGACCATTCTTTTTTTTTTAAACAAAGATACACTATGAAAGCTGATGAAACTCTCCTATTCATGCTTCAAATAAGTTTTCCCTGCCCCTTTGCCCCAGATCCATAGATGTTTGGGAAAATACAAGATAAAATGTTGATTTGGCTTAAGAGGCTATATTATTGGGCTTCTTTTTAACCACTGGTTTATGTGATCTACACAGGAAAAAATATGCATGAACATGCCACTTCGTTTTGGAGAAGCGTCTACAAGCAAGCCTTTTTGTGTAATACCATTTTCCACCTGAAAGGGGGGAAAATCCTTTTGTTTTCACAAGAAAATGAAGACTGACTTTTTCTTCAAGTCTAAAAGCAGCTAAGTATTTGCTACAGGGAAGAAAGAGTTGCATTGTTCCATTGCTTATCAAACACTGTATTGTATGTCTCAATGGGTGGAGGAAAATAGAGATAAATTACTGTCCATTATGTAGACATATGGGAGAGAGCACAAGTGAACACACTATTGAGCTTGTGGAGGAAATCTTCTGAAAAAACTTCTTCCAAAAGACAGCACATCCACACTGCCAAAATTCATTGAAAAATCAATCTGCTTTTTCGTATGATAGCGTCCACACTAAATGGACACTATCTCGCATTTAAGCTGTGATTGCTATGGATGGAGTGGCCACCAGGGCACCTGTGCTTTTTCCTCTTTCCTCTTCTTTCGAAAGAACTCCCTCTTCCCCAAACACACACACTTTTTTCTGAAAGAGCTTTTTCAGAATAAGGCTTCCTCATAGAAAAGGTTTACCATTGTCGGAAAACCCCTTCTGTTCTTTTGATTTTTTTTTCTCAAAAGAACACAATTGCAATGTGGGCATAAGTGAAGTTTTTTGGGGAAAATGGCCATTTTTCTGAAAAAACTCTGTAGTGTAGACATAGCCAGGTATTGTCCAGGTAATACCAATATTGAAACATTAGGTCACCCCAAAAGCTCAATACAAATAATCACACTCGGGTGATAGTCTGGAAATATTACTGTATAAATCTTATAGATGCCTGCTTCTTGGACATCTGGCAATTTTTTAATGTTAACAATGAATTTTAGTGTCTAAGGAGTGCCTGTAAGCAGAAAGACAACTATCAGCACAACCCTTCTTCTCAATTTACCCTTCCTCCCTCTGCAATAATCAAACCAACAAGCCATAAAGCAGTATGGTCCAGTGTAAAGGGCTCTGAAGTAGAAGACAGGTAATCTGTGGTCTGTTCCTTACGCTGCTTGCACCTGTTGTATGTCATTAGGCAACTCACTATTTTTATGTTTCCCCTCCTACCCTTTACCAGTCTTGCCCCCTTAGATTGCAAGCTTATCAGGGATGACCTAGTGCTCTTCACAGAGCACCTTAATAGGTCTTGATGGAGACCCTTTGGAATTGGAAGCTAACTTAAAGAATTGCTGCCTGTGAAATTTGCCCTCTTCACATAAAGCCAGGTAGTCAGCATTCTAAATTCCCAGCACCGATGAAGCTTTCCAAGGACTTTTGATCAGGCCTTGAGAAGGGAAAGCTGATTTACTTTGAAAGAGGCTACAGTCCTTTGCAACAATTATGTATGATGTTAGGAGCAACTGAATCTGGTTAATACTGTCTTGTACTGGGCCAGTCATATTATGAGAGTTGTGCAGGCACTTCTGCATTGGGAACAGCTCAAACCCAAAATCTAGGAAAACTCCTGTTTTTTTCTTTCTGCTTTCTCACCACTACCTCACCAGGCAGAGTTGATCCTGGAAGTATTTAATGTGAGTGCAGTAGAGTAGAAATCTGTACAAGGGTGTAGTGAAACATTTTATTATTTGCTCATAAAAGAATAAATGATGCAAATGTAATTACCTGGAACCTAAAAAGATTGAAAAATCCCATTAAAGGAAAAGTTTTAAATTTCTTATGCATGGCTTATTGCAGAATGGTTCTCCTGAAAAAAATCCATTTATCAGAAAGTGAGTATAAAAAAGAGAGAAAGAAAGAGAAAAAAATGGCAACATGAGTAAACCAGAAAACCAGTATTTTCTTCACATAAATGGAGAACAGGTTGAACCTCCCTAGTTCAGCACTCTCTGATCTGGCAACATCCATGGTCTGTCATGATTTTAGTTAGCTGAATGTCCATATATTGTGGTTGTGGCCAAGTTTTCACAGTCCCATAAAGTTTGTTTACAGCCACCAGACCTGGCTCTCAAGTGTTCCATGCTCTTATTTAGCTCTAATTGTCTTCTAAAAGCCCAGTAAGCAGTAGAAGTGTTAGTAATGCTGCTAAACAATATTGACCTCCCATGATTTGGCAAATGCTCTGGGTCAGCACTGGTCAGGTCCCAAGGACACTGGACTAAAGAAGTTCAACATGTACCTTTATACAGAATAATTAGTGGCATAAATATTATGGTTCTTACTTTTTTATATAGTTTTTAATCTTCTTCCACTCGTTAGGTTTGACTAAATTCAATATTACATTCTTATGATTCTGTGATGATTGTAACTCTGGAAGGGACCTTAGGGGTCACCTAGTGCATTCCCCCATGCTGAGGCGGGATCATGTAAACCTAGACTATTCCTGTCAGGTGGTTGTCTAACTTGTTCTTAGAAACCTCCAACAGTGGGGACTCCACAATCCCCCTTGACACTTCTTTCACTACATAACTATTGTTATAGTTTGTGTTTCCCCTAATATTTAACCTTAATCCCCCTTGCTGCAGAGTGAGTAGATTACTTTTTGTTCTACCTTCAGTGATCAGAGCAAACTATTGATAACTGCCCTCTTTATAATAGTCCTTAACATAATTGAAGAATGTTATCAGGCCCACCTCATCTTTTCCTCTAATACTAAACATGTGCAGTTTTTTTACCTTTCCAATAAACCTTTTATCATATTTTTTGCTCTCTTTTGAACTCTCCTCAATTCATTCACATCTTAAAATATGGTACCCAGAACTAAATACAATACAGTACTTCAGCTGAGGCCACACTAGTGATGAATACAATGGGACAGCTACCTTCTGTGTCTATCTTACAATGCTCAAAATAAATCTCAGAAAGGTATTTCCCTATTTTTGAAAGTGCATCACAGAATTCATATTCATGAATTAATTCATATGAAGTAATTCATACTTCAAGTTATGTTCCGCTATAATCATCGCATCTCTTCAGCAGTATAACTGCCAATGATTCCCCCTTTTGTATTTCTGCATTTTATTTTTTTCCTCTTCCCATAAATGTAGTATTTTGCATTTATCTATACTGAATTTCATCTTGTTGATTTCAGATCAATTCTCCAATTTATTGACATCATTTAGAATCCTAATTCTGTCCTCCAAAGTGCTTTCAACCCTTTGCAGCTTGATGTCATCTGAAGATTTTATAAGTATACTCTCTAGTCCAGTAGCCAAGACATTCATGAAAATATTGAACAACACCTGTCCCAGGACAGACCCCTGTGGAATCCCAGTAAATACATTCTACCCTTTTGACAACAAACCATTGGTAACTACTCTGAATGCCGTTTTTCAGCTGACCGTGAACTGACCTTACAGTAATTTTTGTCTAGACAACATTTCCCTAGTTTATGAGAATATCATGTGGGACTGCTAAAAGCCTCACTATGTTTTTAAATTTTAAATCTCTTTGTGAATCTGTCAAATTCATTAGTTTATTTCTGTTTAAAATTGACCCACAAGGAGACTTCTAGCAATGTTTTGCATGAAAGTTGTAAGTCAAATGTGTACTTATCAATAGATTTTCTGTAATTATTACTATGAAAAATTACTAGGCAGATTCTCCACTTGTGTAATTTGTTATAGACTTTTTTTTTTTAACTTTAGAGTGGAACACTCTTAATGACGTTCTTAGGCTTGGGTTCCCAAAACAGCCTTCGAGTTAGGTGTCCAATGTATAGTGATAGTATACTCCCTTAAGGCCTCTGAAAATGTCACCCAAAAACTGACTGATTAGGAATGGTTCCCAAGTTTCAAGTCAATATTGTGGTTTTAAATAAACTGATTACCCTATTGTAATTACTTGCAGCAACTATTAAAGAAACAAGATGAGTGAGGTGATAGCTTTTATTGGACCAATTTATGGTGGTGAGAGACAAGCTGTTGAGTCATATAGAGATCTTCTTCAGGTCTGGGGCAGGAACTTCTAGTGTCATAGCAAAATGCACAGTGGAACAGATTGTTTAGCACAATTGCTGTCTGTCTCACCAACAAAAGTTGGTCCAAAAAAAGAGAAATTACCTCATCCACATTGATTATAATATTCTGGAATCAACATAGCTACAAATACTGCACAGAGTAACTATTCATAAATAAGTACATAGTTATCTTGTTACCACAGGCCTGCTAGTGATGCTATTGTTAATGTTTTTGTCCCCATTCTCGATTTTAAACATGGTCAATAAGCGTACGTCTACACTGCATGGCTATTTCAGGAAACCGGAAGTATTTTGAAATAGTTACCCACATCTTAACAAGCCTCCCTTAGTTTCGAAATATTTTTTGAAATAACGGGCACGCTATTTCAGCATCCCTGTAATCCTTGTTCCACAAGGGTTAAGGGATGTCTTGAAATAGTGTGCCAAATTTCAAAATAAGCTATTTGAAAATAGAATTAAAATAAGATACGCAATTTGAATAGAACAAATTGTGTATCTTATTTCGATTTTAGGGTGCTATGTAGATGCACCCTAAATCAGAAACAATAAAATAGTTTTTGGTTTTAGTTTGAAAAAGTCACTCCAAACTTCTATGAAAGCGTTAAAAATGCTGATCTTTCAGTTTTAATTTTTAACTAGTTTTGAAATGTGGGCTGACCTTTTGCTATACTGATTATTGTCCTGCTCCTCTCTGGAGCACTAGGTGGTGCTCTAGTGCCCCAACAGAGGTTCTCTGATTCATTATATCCATGCAATGCAAACAGCAAGATTATGGATTGGGAAGCACATCCAATACATTTGTTGTTGCATTTTTGAACAGTACAGAATTAACAGTACTAGGTACTGATGTCCTCATGTTATGGGCAGACAAGTCTAGGTCCTTCTCATCCTAGAGGAGGACATATGGGAGGAGGAATCTGTCAGTTCCCTTGATTGTAGCTGGTACTGGTTGTTCTGAAGGAACCCTGAAGGGTCGGGATTTTGATAATTTGCTCTCTAAGGTCTTCCAACTTACCCGAACAGACTAGAGAAGGCCACATGGCTCAGATAACAATACCTTCAGATGCTATAGTAGCATCTCCTGCCAACTTTATTGTCTTGTCTTGTACTTAAAATCTTCTCCTCTGTTGCTGTGTGAGACCCAGACAAATAAAGGAGAGATTGACTATGTTACCCCAAAAATATTCTCACTGAAGACCACCCAGGGTTACACTAGTATGGGTTTATTTCCACTAGATAAAACTAAAGAGGAGAAAGCAGACACCAAAGGTTTAAGCTAAAGAAGATAGAACTCTCTCTCTCATACACACACAGACAAGCAAGCAAGCACACACCCCTCCATTCATTCACTCACTCATTCACACCTATTCATTCCTGCCCTCAGGCAATCATACACTTACACAGACATATGGGTTGCAGAAGGAGCCAAGGCATGTGGATCCTGGA
>JANRFK010001234.1:72797834-72813293 GCA_030068395.1 Apalone spinifera
CCGGCACCCCCTGGGTCCTAAAGGTGCCGGATTATTGGAAGTTTACTGTACATTGTGGCTTCAGTGCACTCCTGTAGCAGAATGTTCTCATCCTGTGCCACGGCAGCCTACTCTCATTGCATCTGGTTATCTGCAGCATGCTCTGTGGTTCTGTAGTGCCACATTTTCATCATGGAGCTGGGTGGAGTGCCTGTGCAGAGCTTTCTTCTCTGTTATGAGCTGTAACATCTGCGCTTGATGTACAGGGGGCTCCCCTTGGGAGCACTCAAACTATTCAGGCATCTCCAGTACCCTCTGGAGCATGCTGGGTAGGGAGTGGCCCGCTGCCCCCATAGGTCCAAGGGTAGGCTTTGACCACAGGCTAGGTTGATGCAGGCAAAACTGTCAGAATCTGGACTAGAGCAGTCAGAACCAAGAGGCAGAGTGTGATCAAACCTGAGGCTGAGAGTAATGTGAAAATTCATGGTCAAGTTCCAGGCCAGGGTCAGAGCCAGGTTTCAGGAGCAGGATTACTCATAGCAACTAGATGGAATCTGCACCTTGCCTGAACACTTCCTGGAATGCTTCCTGGCTTTATACAGTGTGGGGGGTTCCAACCAGGAGCTATGAGGCTGCTACCAATCAGACCTTTTGAGCTGGGACTTGCCATGGTCTGTACCCACTGTGGGTCATAGGTCATGGAGCATAAACTGATTTTAGCTGCTGCTGGGTGGCAGTCACAGGAGGTGACAGCCACTCTGGGCCCCGGACAAGGTGGGAGGCCCAATTCCATGTTCCTGGATGAGACAGAGCCTTGTGCGGAAGGAGCAGGGCTGGGAACTGTCACCCTGAGTGCTGCCCCAGAGTGCATCTTCCCCCAGGTGTTAGAGCCGGCAAGTGCGCAGCACTCCAGCAGCAATGGAAAAGGACAAGGTTCTAGGCACCACGGCTGCTGCAATAGCAGTGGTGGCAGCCTGGAGCCCCAGGCCCTTTACAATTGCCAGTTAGGAAGAGAGCATCAACCACTATCAGATTCACCTTCCTTTTACCCATTCAGACTCCTCTGCTATGCTTGCTGTTGGGTAAGCATGTGTGTGGGTTTTTTTTTTTCACAAACAAAATAATGTAATCAAGGTCTAAATGAGCTCTCCCCTGCCATCTTGTGATGAACGGGGGAAAGATTTCAGGAGCTGTGTGTCTCTTTGCATAAACACACTCTGCCTAGTCATTCAGCAGAGCTGCATTGCCAAGTGATCAGTTCTGGCTGTTGTGGAATAAAATTTGCTTTTGTATTGAATGGTGAAGTAATGTAATGTTAATCTTACTGTAGCAGGACATCAGAACTGTATTTACTTTGACCCCCTCAAACAGGGAATGCTCACTTGACACTTATTACCTAAGCAGCAGGTTGGAATACCAAATCCAAATGAAGGGGAGGAATAGCTATTCCTAGTAAGGGATGTGGACTCTGTTTAGGAAAGAGTCTTCAAGACCATTTAATCCTCCCACTTGTAACATTGGACTCTTAGAAAGTAAATGACAGATTATTTGAGTCATTGTAAATCTTGTACAATAATTAATAGCATATTTTGCAAGCATTTAGTAAAATCCAAGCATGCAAGATTGTGCCATATTGTGCCATTTATTAACTAGAATTCCATTTTCCAATAAAACGATTACCTTTTACAACTTACAATATAATATATCCCCTTGTCAGTATTCATCTTCTTCCTGCATTTTAGAATAAAATTGTTTGAATACTTGTGAGTTCCCTCACAATGCTTAAGTAGTATCATTGATTAAGCTTCTATGGAACAGACAATTGCTCTCATTTCTTCTTCCATGCTGAGTCAGTCTGCCTGACTTTACTGAGCACACAGTAATGGCTTTGTCAAACTGTTTTCAGTGTCTTATGTTGTAGCAATTGCTTCGAGATTGAGATTAAATTAATTTTACTTGCATGCATACATTGCACCTAAAATAAAACAAATTGCATTAGTGTGTGCACCAGCACAGTGTAATCTTGCCTCTGTATTTTCCTATTCTTATTACGGTAGTTAAAGGATTAAAATTACATTGATATCCTATAATTTGAAGATAGATTTCATAAATATTCTTGACAGATAAGATGCAGTAGTGCAAAGCTGATGCCAGATCTCAACTTGTCTATATCCTCATAGCTCAAATGCGAATCGTGGCATTTTACACCAGTTATAACTTTGCCTCTAGTATTGGTTGCACCAACAAGTCCAATATGTATGGTGGGCATTCTTTTTTTTTAAGCCTTAAGAAGGGGGATTTAACAACCAGGACCGGACGGAGGCATGGGCGAGCTGGGCAGCTGCCCAGGGTGCCAACCAATGGGGGGCGCCTGATGGCAGCTGTAATGGGCGCACGGCATTCCTTACAGCTGCCATCAGGCGCCACGCACCCAGCTCCCGCAGCGTTGGCCCGCCCGCATCCCCGCGGCGCCAGCCAGCAACGCCCTTCCCCCCACGGCTGTGGGGCCCTACACAGCCCGGCGCGCGCGCCAGCAACGACAGCCAGGCTGGACTGGGCTGCGCTTACACTGTGTGCCCTAGGGGCAGGCCCCGGGCTGCTCGCCAGTGGCCATAGCCAGGCTGCGCATGTGCCGTGCACCCCAGGGGTGGGCCTGTGCACCCTAGGGGGGCGGGCCTGCTCCCCATGGGCAGGCCTGCGCATGCGCTGTGCACCTGCGGCGGTGCCGCACACCCGTTCCCAGGGCACCAGAATACCTCGAGCTGGCCCTGTTAACAACCAAACCCTTATTATGTAGAGAGGGATTAAACTATTGTAAATTTGAAGTCTATACAAAGGAAAATTAGAACTGTTTAGCATATCTGAAAATTACTGGATATTTTTGTCAAAGAAATAAATTAGAGCTTCATTAAACACACATGTCTACTTCTGAAGATTGTCCTATGTAATTTAGTTTACAAGGTATTTATTCAAAAGACTCATATTTCACCTGAAAGTTCAATTTTGTCTTGCTTGGATCTGTGTGTCAGAGATAAGAAACTTAAATGTCATTTCAATCTGACCCAAATTCTTCTGGTTTTTTTATGCGAGAAACATGTGTGCTGCAAGAACACATGCCAAACTGCAACAAGTCATTATCATAATTAAAAATACAATGATAAGAATATTTTATTCTAATCAAGGATAATCTTAATTTTCTGTAGCTGATAAGCAAAATATTCCAGAAAGTCAATATTTCCTTTTGATGTCCTGTAAAATTATTGAGACGATAAAAGATAAGGGAAAAGCTTTTTTAAAACCCCGTGCTGCCAAAAACAAAAGTAAAGCAGTGAAACTTAATATCAGTGGTACAATTCTATGGTTCATCTCCCAAATTGAAGGTCTCTCCAACTTCATAAATATTACTATCAACTACGGCAAAAGTGAATCTTACTATGAAAGGACAATATTATATTTCAGAGAGTTAGCCGTGTCAGTGTATTTCAGCAAAAACAACAAGGAGTCCAGTGGCACTTTAAAAACAAATCTATTTATTAGGATATTAGGGCATATGCTTTCATGAGATACAACTCACTTCCTCAGATGCCAAAGAGAATAGAAAACAGAAAAGGAAGGGATACAGAGATGAGAGTATGACATTAATGCTAATTAAATCAGAGTGGATGTGGCTCATCTACAACATTGATGAAAAGGTGAGAGTATCTGAAATTATTTATTATAATGTGAAAACCACTCCATGTATCTATTTAAACCTTGTTTCAGGGTATCAAATTTGCATATGAATTACAGCTTATCAATTTCTCATTGCAGTCCATTTTGATGGGGTTTTTTTGCCTGAGAACAGCAACTTGCAAGTTAGAAACAGTGTGTTCAGGGAAGTTAACATGCTCCCATACTGTTTTTTGTATTTTGAATGTATGATTTGTGTCCATTTATTCTTTTGTGGACAGTCCAGTTTGTCCGATGTACATGGCAGAAGGGCATTGTTGGCACATGATGGAATATCGTATTAGAAGATGTGCACATGAATGAGCCTTTGATGGTATAATTGATGCACTTATGTCTTGTGATGAAGTCACTAGGGTAGATGTGTAGATTTGCTTTTCATGGGCAACTTGGTCATCACCAATTAACTTCAAGGCCTCAGTTCAGTCATTTGGTTTGAAGAACATTCTTCCTCCACTCCAAAAAAGAAGGAAGGAAAGAAAACTGTAAAGTTTGTAATTTCAAGTTAAAAGATGGATATTTGATGTGAAAATTGCTGGCCATGGTTTAGGAGACTGAGGAAGCGCAGACTCATAGGCACATAGTGCAGAGGATGTAGCAGCACCCCCAAGTTGTGAGGTTGGCATCCTGGCCACCAGCCTGGTCCCTACTGAGGGTTCCAGTAGCCGGTCCCATGTCCCTGCTGCCTGAGATCCTGGCCACTGCCCCTGTTGCTTCCTGGGGCTACTTTGTAAGCCCTGGTTCCACTAGGCCACCAGTCCCATGCCTGGGGTCTCCACTGCTGGTCCTTGGGTGCTGCTTGGCTGCTGGCTGTAAGGTTGCATCCAGGGTCCCAGCCAATGGCCTGGGATCCTACTCAGCCATTGGCCCCATGCTCGGGGGCCCTGCTGCCATCCCCAGGGTCCTGGCCACTGGCCCCATGTGGGATCTTGGGAGCCAGTTGCATGTCCAGGATGCTGCGCCCTTCTGTAGCTGTGGTCTCAGCTTCTACCACCTTACCCCTGCCCATATCCCTTCTCCCAGATCCACAGCCCTGCTCCTGGGCCCAGTTCTAGGGGGGCGAGGGTGGCAAACAGGAATAAGAGGGAGTGCCCGCTGCAAAAACTTTCCAGCTTTTTCATCACTGGACCCAACGACATCAGCCACCAAATCAGAGGCTCATTTAACTGCACATCCACTAATGTGATCTATGCCATCAAATGCCAGCAATGCCCCACTGCAATGTATATCGGCCAAACTGGACAGTCTCTATGGGAAAGAATTAATGGACACAAATCAGATATCCAAAAAGGAAACACACACAAACCTGTTGGAGAACACTTTAATCTTCCTGGGCACTCATTAATGGATCTCCAAGTTGCTGTTTAGTTTCAGACCAATTCCACAAGCCAAATACACAGAGAAGGATTGGAGCTTAACTTTATTCACAAGTTTAATTCTTATACTAATGGTTTGAATCGTGATATTGGATGGCTCACACATTATCAACCAACGAAACAATGAAGGTGCTAATGGTTCTTGATATTTGTGTAGAATCTGGTGTTGGTTATATTCCTTTCCAAGTGCTAACTAATGGTTCTTATCAGCCTTTTGTAACTATTTAGTCTTTGAGATGCTACTAGACTAATTATTGTTTTTTAAGTTTTTCCTGTTACAGATTCACTTAGCTATCCCTCTGAAGCTTATCTACTCACTGTCTTTTTTTCTTCCTCCACTTCAATTTTTTTTCCCTTCTCCTCTTATTTAGTCTTGGATCTGGACTTCCAACACTCGAGTCATCTGAAGAAGTGGGTTGTGCCCATGAAAGCTCATGATACCATCTACATGTTTTGTTAGTCTTTAAAGTGCTATTAGACTATTCGGGGTTTTTTAAGTTTTTCCTAAAAACAAATACTACAAGTACATAGGGACAAAATTAGAAAGGATGAGGCACAAATGAGATCAAACTAGCTAGAGACATAAAACAAGAAAACAAGAGAAATGCAATGTAATTAGACCAGGGGTATGTCTACACTGCAAGGCTATTTTGGGATACTAGAGGTATCCCAGAATAGCTTCACTGGGTTTACACAAGCCAACCATTATTTCAAAATATTTTTCGAAGTAACAGGCATGTTATTTGGTGCTATGTAGACACGCCAAATTTCAAAATAAGCTATTTTGAAATAAAATCGAAATAAGATACGCAATATGCTTAGCACAAATTGCGTATTTTATTTTGAGTTTTGGGTGCAGTGTAGAAGCATCCTAGGAGTCAAAATAATCAGACTCTATTGCCAGAAAGGAAGCACAATACAGAGTACTTGATGTCGTCAAGGTATATGTAAAACAATGATTAGGCAAACCTAGTGAACAAATTTTCCCAATGTTTTTCACTGCTGTAGTTTGCATGATATTTTGAGTCCTCACAAATGCACTGTTCCTGAAATTTCAAGAGCTTGTAAAATTTGCTTCTTCTCTCATTCAAATCTAGCCAGAATTTTAAGAAACGATATAAAACAATTGTTTCTCTCCATTGTACTGTATAAAGGAGCAGCACAAAACTAGTTGGTGTGGCCAACCTTTCTTTTGGACCTACTCTGAGGTAGTTTTGAATATGTAGCCAAGCTAAGAAAGCAGCAAAATGGGTTCTAATAGCCCTCCAGGCCACATGAGATAGGCTTAGCCAATCATGGGACCAAAACCAATACCATGTAATGTGGAATCAAAAAAATTATAGGAAAAATCCACAACATTTTCCCACAATATTTTTAAAGGAAAATAACAACAAAAGGAAGTTCTGTTCTGATTTGATACATAGATCACAGAATGTTTCTGTTTCCAGACTGAAGGAGCATAATTCTTAAGTGCTAACATAAACACTGAAATTAGCTAACTCTTTCTGAAATGCTCTATATAAACAATCATTCTGGTAAGTGTGTACAATAGAAGAAAGGTTTTCCATTTGGGGTACATAGTTATTCCAAAATAGCTTATTTTGAAATAGCACATCTACATGCCAGGGAAGCCTCAAAATTAGTCCAAAGCAGTCTTCCCTAGTGTAGATGTGCTATCTCAATTCAAAGCCCCAGGAGGCACTGGGGAGGAATAACTTAGAATGGCCCTTTGAGGGGCTATTTTGAAATAGCAGAAGTGGAGTGTCTACACATGCCTTAATTTGAAATAGTTATTAAAAGGTGTTATTCCTTGCAGAATGAGGTTTGCCGCTTTTGGAATAAGCTCTCTGTTATTTCGAAAGTATTTCAAAATAACGGAATGGCTGTGTAGAAGCTTGCATTGTTATTTTGAAATAACTCTAGTTATCTCAAAATAACGATGCAGTGTAGACACACCCTTGCGGGTTGCGACTTCTGCTGTGGAGTTACAAACAGGACACAAGGTATGGCAAAGTTAAAAATAAAGCTGGCAGAAAAATGGAGTGACTTTTGTGGAAAATTTTGGGATTAAAACAAGCACTGACAAGTATTATGTCTTGAAAAAAAAATATTTTGGGTTGGAAGTGCTGCCACAGTGCTTTGCTGCTTCATGTGGGAATTGTAGTTTGGGCACCTCATGTCTCTGTTATCCTCTGCCAGTATCACTAGCTGGCCAGAATATTTCTCTCATGATTTACCAGTCATCTCTCTTCATGGGAGGGAGGGGTGCCATCATAACAGTTACTTGGCCAGGGTACATCATGTGAAATGTAGTCCAACCACAGATTCTAGCCTGTATGAAAGAATGGGGGCATTGGGCATCCAAACCATACTTCCCATGAGATCCTGCAGAAACAATTCAAAATCAAAATAATTGTGTTTTGGGCAGAAGTAATATATTTTTTTAGTCAAAACCTGAACACTTTACTGTTTGGGAACAGTAAATTTTTTAAAGAGAAAGCAATAATTTTTCCATGAAAAAAAACCCTTTCCTAAAACATTAATTTGATCAAAAAGCAATTTTCTGTAGAGAAAATAATTTTGACAAATGTTAAAACCAGGCCTGACTGAGCACCCTAATATTAATGTGTGAATGCAAAGGGATGTGAGCACAGTGGTATTTCCTTTAAAATTATTCATATAATTTTTTCTTCAATATTTGCCCAGCTCTAGGAGATAATGTGCTTTTTGTGGCTGGAGTAGAGGAGGCATTGGTGTATTAACAATCGCTCTATTAAAGGAAGGGGATTGCTCAGAATCAAAGATAGCAGAGACCAAACAACTAATTCACAGTTTTTCTGAGTGTGGGTTATGAGATATATGAGAAGACCAGTGAGTTTTGTACGTCTTAAAGGAGACGAACAAGGAAACGCCTTAATAGTATTTTTGTGTTCATAATTTTTTTAATTTTAATTTTGACTGTAAAATAGGAAGTGATGATGAACACAAACAACTGATAAAAAAGTGACAGAGGCCTGGACTTTTAATGATATTTAGATGCTGTCTGCTCTCAGCCTTGTAACACCTAACTGACGTAGGACCCTACATTTCCCTGAATGTCTTAAATCCTATCCTATATATCAATTGTGTAGCTGAAGTCAAAATAGCTTAATTCAGCTTTTGGCGCTGTTTACACAGCAGGAAACCGAAGGAAGAGAACTCTTCCTTTGACTTCCCTTACTCCTTGTGAAATGAAGGTTAAAGGAGCCAGAGTAAGAAGTCCTCCAGCTTGACATTATTTAAAAATAATGACTTGCTGTGTAGATGCGCACTGTATTATTTCAAGTCATTTGAAAGTTATGGATAAAATAAATCACGTTTCTTTCAGAAGGGGACTAATTCTTTAGCTTAGTTTCATAAAACTTGTACACAAAGGATGCTGGAAATTTGGAACCAATCATAATATCCACAATCAAGCTTAGTAGCATTTCAGTTCTTTATGAACTTAGTAGCATTTCAGTTCTTTATGAATAGTAAAAAAAAACTATTTACAACTAGGAACAGACAAAAGCCAGAGGAGAAAAGAACCAAAATGATCATATAGGTAGACAATGTCTGAGGTAACTAAATGGAAGAAAAGAACAAGTAGATCAAAGAAATTATTTGTGTTATGTTCCTGGGTTCCCAAATCTTACCGATGGCTATTTAGTTAATTACACTTGAACTTCTTATAGGAAAAGCATGGTATTCTCATGTGAAACAAGAACAGATGAAAAAGAGTAAAATTCTTGCATCATCTCACTGCAGTAGCAAGCAAAGAGAGCTGTTTTTACCCCAGTTACATTAATAAGTTATGATGTACTGATTCTCCAACTGAGCAGCAAAATTAGTATCTTCTGTGAATGTACAATAATAGGTGCTGTGCATTGCAGAGAAATATCTCTGAGAAACTTGGGAGCTGGAGTTCACTGATTGTTACCAGATAGACAAGATTTGGGCCAAGAGGTCCTTAAGGATTATGCTGATGAAGAAGGCTGGCTAGTGTGGCAGGGACTGACTTAGTCTAATCATAGAATCATAGAATACTAGAACTGGAAGGTACCTCAAGAGATCATCAAGTCCAGTCTCTTGCCCTCACGGCAGGACCAAGCACCATCTGGATCATCCCTGATAGATAGATATCTAATTCTTAAATATCTCAGTGATTCCACAACCTTCCTAAGCAATTTATTTCAGTGTTTAACCACCCTAATGTCCAACCTAAACCTCCCTTGCTATAAGTTAAGTCCATTGCTTCTTGTTCTATCTTCCAAGAGTAAGGAGAACAATTTTTCTCCCTCCTCCTTTTAGGTACCTGAAAACTGCTATCATGTCCTCTCTCAGTCTTCTCTGAACAAACCCAGTTCTTTCAGACCCACATGCATCTGACGATGTGGGTCTTTGCCCACGAAAGCTTATGCTCCATACTGCGGTTAGTCTATAACGTGCCACAGGACTCCTCACTGCTTTTCCAATTCTTTCAGTCTTTCATAGGTTATGCTTTCTGGCCTTTAATCATTTTTGTTGCTCTTCTCTGGACCTTCTCCAATTTCTCCACATCTTTCTTGAAATGCGGTGCCCAGAACTGGACACAATACTCCAACTGAGTCCTAATCAGCACAGGGTAGAGTGGAAGAATGACTTCTCATGTCTTGCTCACAACATTCCTGTTAATGCACCCCAGGATTATGTTTGGTTTTTTTGCAACAGTGTCATATTTAGCTTGTGATCCACTATGACCCCTAGATCTCTTTCTGCAGCACTCCTTCCTAGACAGTTACTTCCTATTCTGTATGTATGTGAATCATAAGCAAAACTCTCTTGCTGAGACAGAGAGATACACAGTAGCTCACAGTTCTTGGTATCTCTAGCAATATGATACTGGTATACAGCCTGGTAGAGTAATGGCAATTACTATCTCTGCAGATGTCAAGATTAATGATGCCAGTTGTCAAGTAAAGTTGATGTATCCCCTGAAATAACTTGAACTTAGATTCCACTTGTTCATGAGTTTTTCTAACCATATGCAAGGATGCATTATGACTCTGTGCATTGGCCAAGTAAGTCAAGAATTCCATATCTGCCCTTTCTAAAACAAGGAAATAAGGAAATATCCTATTGACAAGGGTGATCTGCTGCAGCCAGAATCTGTTCATCTCTGAATAATCAACGTCACAGATAACAAAGGAACCTCACATCTGCGGTATAATATTGGAATTGGTGTACACAAAGTTGGTGAATAGTACAAAAAGTACAAATATTTTCACCCACAAATGTGGCTAATATATATTCTGTGGGTTTTCACGGGATTGTATTATATACTATTTCATTGCAGAAGTTAATTTGTTACACCAACCTAATTTGTTACACCAACCTGTTAAACCATTCATTCAGAAAGCAGAAAACAATACGGTGGGAAGAAACAATGAGCAGTCCTGGTGCACTTTAGAGACTAATGAATATATATTATATCATGAGTTTTCATGGAAGAGAAAAGTCAAAGACATGGTTTGAAAAAGTAGTTTATGCCTTATTTTTGTTCATATGACCTATTCTGTGAGTACTTGAGAACAACATATTTAAGGAGTCAGGATTAGATCATACCTGAAAAAAATAGGACAAAACTTTTGAATAATTTGTATTTAAAATTTAGCTGTGTTGGCTTCTTTAACTGGTGGGTAGGGACCTTAGTTTTAATAGATTAACTGTCAACATAATATGGTATTGTTGTCACCATTACACCAGTTCTTTTGATTTTAATGGGAAAGGGATTTGGCCCCAACAAGAGATCATAGAATGTGATTTTGCTCAATTGCTTATCTGTCCAGAGCTAGTTTTCATGCCTGTTGTTTGCCATGCTGATTTTGACTGTTCCCTCCTGGATGTCATGCTAATAAAAATATTACATTTGATGTGCATCTTCTATACTTCTTATTTTTACACATTTTTTCACATAATGCAAATACAGGCATTCATCTAGCCCTGAAGTTCTCAAACTGTGGTCTGAGAACTCCATTCAGATGGACCAAAGAAAGGTTATTATGAAGTGTTTTATATAAAGTGCTCTTATCCCAAAGCACTTTACAATAGTTAGCTTATGGAGCAAACAATATTTGGAAAGATTATTAAATGGTCCGCTGAGACTCTTAGTTGTATTTCACAGACAACTTGAAAACAAGTTACACAACAAAAACAATCAGGGTACTTCACTTTATTTTCATTTACTTCTTATTACTTATCATATAGGAGGAGGAAGAAGAAGGAAAAAAAGAATGAAAAAAACTGGAGGAGGGGGAGATAAATGAAAATATTCTTTTTCTTGGCTGGGTCCAAAATGAAGTTGAGTGTAACAACACCAGGCAGAAGTAAACCTGGGACCTCTGGAACTTAGTGCATGAGCCTCTACCACATGAGCTGAAACCCAACTGGTGTTCACGTACGGCTCTAGAGCAGACTCATTTTTCTCTCTGTAAATGGTCACATTTCCCCTAGATGGCAAGTACACCACTCCCAGAGGTGTGTGGGCTATCTGAACATAGGGCCACACATTCTAAATCCTCCACCAAGTGAAAATGTGTAAGTGCAGATGTAGATTTTGATTCAAGAATTCAACCAGGTCTCCTAGGAATCAGGAACTACCATATATACATCTTTATCAATGCCATCTTGATTTTTTGTTTTTTGAGGAAGTAAATTTGTAGTTTATTAATACTTATAGTTAAGCTAAAATAGCATTTTAAAAGACCTTCAAAGCAGCTGAAAAGCTGCTATTCAGGCTTCCTTCCATTTAAGGAAGCAGTCAGTGCTATAGAAGCTAACAGCTTTGTTAGTTTTAAAATAGCTCTTGGATTGCTAGCAAAATTTAAGGCATTTGAAAAACAAAAGAAAATTTGGGGAGATTATAAAGTAGTCATTAGGACTGGATGGAAAATGATTTCTAGTTCATAGAAAGTCCTGATCTATTACGCATTAGAGTTTGTCTATGAGTAAACGAGCAAGTCTATTTATCCATCTTTTTGTTGAACCCATTTCCTCAGATTCTTCATTCTCCTCATCTGGCAAGGGTCTATGTTTTCTTAATAAGAAATCGTCTTTATAGGTAAAAAGTATTTGCTGATGATCTGAGGTGGTATCTGAAAAAAAGAATTCATGGTCTTTGGTGAGGGTTTTTTCAGGTTAGCTGTCCAGAATGTTCTAGAAGTCATTCTTTAAAATATGGCCAGACAGTATGCTATGCTCAAGTCACTGTTGTGATGGCAGAAGAGCTGAGCTAAGTCATGTGTAAACTGGTAACCAATAAAGAAGGTCAGAAACCCCCAGTTAAATGATTTTCTGATGGAAAATGCACTTTCTACAAAACCAGTATTCCTGATTTTTTTTTTCAATTTTCAGTCAGGAAATCTGACAAAAGTGTTTCAGGTGAGTTTGATCCAAATCAAATTATTTCTATTTTTTGAACTGTCCCAAAACTGGGGTCAGTTCAATATTAAGCTGCATTACCCTACTGTGGTACATTGCCTCATGGAAATTATAGTTCGGACCCCATTGTCTTCTCTGGCCAGTGCTCCCTAGCTAGACTACATCTCCTATCATGCAGTCTTTCCTGTGAGTGGCATGGTGCATCACAAGTGTCTATGGCTGTAGTTGCATCAGGGGAGATGTAATCCCACTCAGACAGGCTCCAGAACTATGGTCCCGGAGACAATGCACAACTATAGGAGCGTATACTTTAATGTTGAATGGACTCAAATGCCTTGCTTTATCAATTTAATCATCCAAAATGAAATGTTTTGATTTCATTTCAATTGGAAAATGCCTACATTAAATCAAACAATTACAACCCATACTTGATGGAGGTCACATTGTGAAAAAAATCTTTCCTGAACCTCCTCTTTTGGCATTTAAATAACATTGCAACCTCACCCAGCTCATCACAGACTAGGATATACCAACTATAAGCAGCACCAGATCCTGCCAGAACATCAGGTGCAACACCTGCAGACATATCTCCACTCCTACCATATTCAATACCCCTCACAGCACACCCTTCAAGATCCCTGGGTCCTACACATGCTATTGCAAGAGGTTGTATGACTCATCCAATGCATCAAATTCCCCTCACAAATTCTCTGGGTGATGCCAATCACTACACTGTCAAATGAACTCACACAGAAAAACAATAAGATAAAATAATCACCCCATCACCAATGGGGGAATGCTTTTCACAGAATCGTTGCTCCACAACACCTTCAAAAGACAAGCACAGGAACTTAAATTCACAGCTCTGCTAGACACTAAAAATCATCTCAGACACTGGTTATATCAAGCAGATGTGACACATAAGGAAGCATGGGGGGGGGCGTTAAGTGCCCTCCCCAGATTGAGGGGCTTTTTTCCTGCTCTCCATGTGCCTTTCCCTTGGCACGTGTATCTGCTTTCCCTGGCAGATGAGCAGGGAACTGCACAGAGACACCTCTGCCTGAGACAGCCTTGCTGGTAGGCAGCAGTAGCTCACTCCCTCTCCAGGCTTGGCTCTTTGGGAGAGTGGAGGTTCCAGCTCACTCAGCCCCTGGTAAGCTGCCACTGCCTCCTAGCCCTACTCTCAGGCTGAAGTGGCTCCAACTTGTTTCCTTCCTGGCTGGAAGGGAGAGCAGCTGAATGTGCTGGGGGGAGGAAGGCAGCACAGGGAAAGTACCGAGTTCTCCCCAACAACAGATAATATGGGGCAGCACTGCAGCTTCAGGCTGTGTTCAGGTGTCACAGTCCAGCAGACATGTGGGGCACCATGTGTCCTCCTCTTTAGATTTTGCCCTCTCCCAGCGTGGCAGTATGACTCTGTGAGGAGATTTAACCCCCATCACTTGCAAGGCCAGTGAATGCCCTCAATTAGTCATGCTTTATATCCAGGCAGGTGAGGGCCTGAGGCAAGACATGTGTGGGTGGAGCTAAGCCACAATAAGTAGACTGATGGCATTCAGTTGGGGAGGGGATAGACAGGGTGAGATAAACCATGTTTCTTTGGCTGGTTTCCAAAGATACATAGCATGGACAGTTTAAGTTTCTGCCAGGGATGCCCTGAGAAAAGGTTTTGTAAATAAAAAAACATGACTTCTGTACCTCAGGAGGGTAGAAGTATTATTCATTTGGACTTGATCATGATACATTTGAATCATGGCTGTTAAACTCATAAATGTTCTTGAAAAAGGGGTAAACAATGACTACTCCAAAGCTGACTACAAAGAATTGCAAAAGGATCTCACAAAACTGGGTGGCTGGGCAACACAAGGGCAGATGGAATTCAGTGTTGATAAATGCAAAGTAATGCACATAGGAAAATATAATCCTAACTAGAGATACAAAAACGGTGGGGTCTAAAATAGCTGTTATCTCTCAAGAAAGAGATTGGAATCCTTTTGGATAGTTTCCTGAAAACATCTGTTCAATGTGCAGTGGCAGTCTAAAAACTAAAAAGCTAACAGATAGTTGGGAATCATTAGGAAAGGAATAGATAAGACAAAATAATATATTGCCTCTATATAAAATCATCTTGAAAACTGTATGCAGATCTAATCACCACATCTAAGAAAAGATATATTGGATTTTGAAAAGGTACAGAAAGGGCAACAGAAATGATCAGGGGTAAGGAACAGCTTCCATATGAGGACTGATTAACAAGACTGGGACTTTTCAGCTTCGAAAAGAAACAATTAAAGAGTGGGGGGATATGTTAGAGATCTAGAAAATCATGAATCATGTTAAAAATAGAATAAGGAAATGTTATTCATTCCTTCACTAACATAACACAAGAAGCTGACTCAATTAAATGTATAGGCATCAGATTTAAAACAAACAAAATAAATTATTTTTTCATGGTCAACTTGTGGAACTCTTTGCCAGGTAATGGTGGAAAGGCCCAGACTATAACAGGTTCCAATAAGAACAAAATAAGTTCAAAGAGGATAGGTCCATCAATGGCTACTAGCCAGAATGGGTAGGGATGGAGCCCCTAGCTCCCGTTTTCCAGAAGCTGGAAATGGGCAATGGGATCAATCATGATTATTGCCTGTTCTGTTTATTCCTTCTGAAGTACCTGGTATTGGCCACTGTTGGAAGACAGGCTACAGGGCTAGAAGGACCTTTCATCTGACCCAGTATGTTCTTACATACAGCTGAAATGTATGTACCCCCGGCTGTAACCCACTAGATCACAATCCTGCTCCAGAGCTGAGAAAGTGGTCCCTCTCTCTTTCCAGAGTTAATAACAAAGTAACAATATACATTAAAATGTTAAGACTAACTAGTGTCTCTTAAGTGATTTGCCACAAGATGTCAGAATATGTTAGTGTTAGAGCTGAGTGGG
>JANRFK010001234.1:72827681-72848299 GCA_030068395.1 Apalone spinifera
TCCGTTAAAAGTATTTCCGCAAAATCATGCCAGTCTAGACGTAGCCGAGGTGTAATATCAGATGAGTTAAGGATGTGGAAAACAAGACAGTACAAAACCTAACAATAAACCTTTGGTCAGTAGAGGTACAGGAAGAAAAGAGGGCGGGGAGGCAGCATACAGATCCTGAACCAGAGCAACTCTCACAACCAGAAGGACGTACTTTAGCAGAAACCCTGTTATGTCCATACAGCACTACTGAATCTATGAGACTCTATCACCAAGGTAACAGATCCACAAAGAGGTTTAGGTGCCTAATGCCATTTTACACTCTTCAGTCCAAAATGTAAATCCTCAAAATCCCTGCTCAGCTGCTGCCTAAAGTTATAAATACCTCACACAACAGAAGCTTAAATTTCCCTCATTAAATTCCCCTTGGTGCCTAAATTTCATTTGGTGGGCATGTGCAAAGCAACTTAAGTCAGGGCATTATTGAGCTATTCAGCATCTAAAAAAGGCAGGACTCTCAATCTAGATGTTCCCCCACCAGTTTGCTTGTGGGGCCTGATCTGGTATATGTCCTCAGAGGCACTCAAAGAACACACCTAGTCGATCTGGCCCTGCACAAAACACATAGGAGGTAGTGGAGTCCACCTCAGACCACATAGTCCATTTGTGAGGTAGGTAATGCTGGTTTGTGTCCCAGGACCCCCTGATCCAGATAAGGATCTTGAACTCCAACTTAGCACCTGGCCACTGTGGTATATCTTGTGAGAGCTATGACTCTTTGCATAAACTATTCAAATATTCATTGGAGCAGAGACACAAGTCTGTGTCTCTCAGGAAGGTGCACCAACCACTGGGAAATAGAGTCTCTCATGCTCTTTCTGACCAAATGAATATTTAAATATTCCATACAAAGAGGAACAGCTTCAACAAAACACACCCAGCCGAGATTACTCCATAATTCGGTGGTTAGGGCACTCACCAGAGAGACTTGGGTTCAGTTCCCATCCCTGAACAGGTGAACTTGGGAAGCCTGCCTGATGGGTCTAATCACTGGGACATTAGATATAAAGGAACCACCATATCTCTTCCTTGATCGTGAAAGGGCTGACCTAGCTTAGGCACCTAACTCCAGGAAAGGGTTCCTGGCTGTGAAATCCAAATGGAGCTAAGTACTTAACTCCCTTTGAAGCATGGGTGCCAGCATATGTCCCTTTCCTGTGCTGTTCTTACTGGCAAGTTTAGACAGTTCCCCACTCCATTTCCCAGCTTCTGTGAACTCCATTTTTAGGCACCTAACTCTCCCCAGCCATTGTACAGGCCAGAAGTCTGGGTGTCTAACATGGACTCACAATTCCATTGGCAAGTTAGGCATTACACCATTAAGACTAAGTCCCTTGTGTGGATCTAGTCAATGATTGTGTTGCATTAATGAAGCACTTGCACTTGGTCAGACTGCTCCATTCCATTCCCCTCATCATGAAATTAATGCATCGTTCCTAACTTTGCGATGAAATCTCAGTCTCTCTTTCCCCTGGTTCAGAGTCTAAATCTTCTCCCAGCTCATCAGCATAACCCTCTATGCTTTGTACTGCAAATAGGCTGGATTCTGAGATGCTGAGGAACCATGCAGGTTTTGTGACTTAGAAACAAATGGCTGTCAGCAGCACCGAGGTGGTCTTGTGGCTGGGTGAAGCTATGTCTAGACTGCAAGCTTCTTTCAGAAGAAGCTTCTCTGGAAAAGATCTTCCAGAAAAGCTTATTTCGAAAAAGAGCATCCACACAGCAAAAGCACAACGAAAAAGCGATGTGCTTTTTTGAAAGAGTGTCCGCATTCATTGGATGCTATCTTGCATTTAAGTTGTGATTAGTATGGACGGAGTGGCCACAAGGGCACTTGTGTTATTTCCTGGAGGCCTCTTCTTTCGAAAGAACTCCCTCTTCTGCGTCCACACATGCCTTTTTCCGAAAAAGCTTTTTCAGAAAAAGGCTTCTTCCTTGTTGAAAGAGGTTTACCTCTGTTGGGAAAACCCCTCATTCTTTTGATTTTTCTGTTGAAAGAACACAATAGCAGTGTGGATGTAAATATAGTTTTTCTGGAAAAACACTACAGTGAAGACATGCCCTGAGAGCAGAAAATGGAAGTCAGGACCAAAACATCTTCTGCCTTACTCGTTCTGTTTGACTTTCTGTCTTTGACGTAAAATACAATATTCCTGCCTAAAGGACTTTTTAAAGGGGCTATCAAGCCATTAAAAATTAATTAATTTGCATTAAAAAAACCAATAGAATACCATTTATTTAAATATTTTGGGTGTTTTCTATATTTTCAAATACGTGCTCAGAGGGATCTGGGCTTCAGCCCTGATTGGGACATAGGCACCCCCAGGGCCTGGGCCATCAGGTTTCAGATCCCCTTGGGTTTTAGCCTTCTCAGTGCACTGTACTTCAGCCTGACGCTTCCACTCCCCTGCAGTCCACAGAGCCAGATGAAGCCCCCCTGTCACCTCAGGAGTTCCAGACTGAGGCTTCTGCCCTTTCCTCCCACCTCTTACCACCACAGCCTCCTTCCCTGCCCAGAGGTATGAAATTAACACATTAAAATGAACACATTAATTTTGTTTTCAGTTAATTGCAGGTGTTAATTGACATCCCATATTTTAATGGATGGTAAGCTTTCATATAAAGGATAAAATAAAACCTGCTCTATTTTTTCAATATTAGAATCCACACATTTGGCATCTTATACTGACCAGGATGCTTTACTAATTAGAAAGCATTTAGGAATATTAGGTCAATCAAATCCCTATCCTGCTAGATTTAAATAGATGGTGACTCACTGGAACAGTGCCCATAGCAACAGATGGACTGTAGGGGAAGAATGTGGAAGAATGTTGCTCTTTAAAAATGCCAATGCCAATGGTGGGCAATATTTTTTGATGGGGAGGGGCACTCTAAGAATTTGGTAAGTGGTTAAGGGCTGCTCTTAATGGAGGAGGTGCAAGGTCTGGGATAGAGGTTGAGTGCAGAAGGGAGCTAAAGATAGGGAATTAGAGTCCAGGAGGGGATGTGGGATTTGGGAGGGAGTTTGGGTGAAGAAGGAGGCTGTGACCTGAAGCAGAGTCTTGGAGTGCAGTAGGGGTCTGGGAGGGGTTGTGACCTGGGGAAGGGGTATAGAAGAAGATGTGGAGGATTTGGGAGAGGGAAGGGCTGGGGTGCCAGGTGCAGGTTCTGACCAGGAGGCACTTACCTAGGTTGCTCCTGCCCAGCAGCCCAGCAGGACCCTCAGGCAGACTCCCTGCCTTCCATGCCCTCACACACCATTCAAAGCAGCCAGCTGCAGGGGCCATGAGTTTCTCTGTGCACTGAGCCCAAGAAGGGTACTTCACATGCTGCCTATGCTGCAAGCATGGTCCAGGCAACTCCCATTGGTCAGTTTCCAGCTAATGGGAGCTGTGAGACTGTGCTGGGGGCAGGGGCAGCATGTGGTGCCTCCCCAATCCCTGGGTTCTCCGGTGTGAGCGGCATGAAGGGGCACAGCAGGTTCCACTGTGCCATGGCCTGGTGGCAGGCCTGATGCAGCAGTTTGGAGGTCTGGATTCAGCCTACAGGCCATATTTTGCCCACCCCTGACCTAAGGCCATATAAATAAATGTGCTCTGAGAACTTTATAATACATCTACAAACTGTTACATGCTTCATCTCAGTGCATGGTTGGGAATACATTTGAGCATACAGACATCAGGAAAGAACCAAGTTGTTTTGCTCTATAGTATTATATTGTGATGTTTTCCTTACCAACTAAACACCCTTTATATCAAATGGAAATTAATTTGGGAACTGTATAAACAAACTATTATAACACATGGTTTAATATACTATATAATTCACAAAAATGAAATCCAAATAAGTTGAAATCCAAATGCAAATAGAACTCAAGTCCATTTAAAAAAAAAAGAAAACCGGAAGGGTTAGGGATATAAAACGTCACATGTCAACATGACGCCCACACAATGATATTTTTAAACACTGTCACCAAAGAAACCTGATGCTCTCTTCACCCACTGGTTTCCTGAAGTAAACTCACTCCTGAGGCTTAAATCACAAGTCAAAATATTATTTTTCACATTAAAGCAACAGCAATGAATAATGAAAAGTTCTCAATTTTGGTGAGCAAGCCAACGAAAAAGAATGATTTGATCATTTAGTGTTAGGGCTGTCAATTGATCTGCATTAATGCCTGTGATTAACGCAAGGCAGGATTAACTCATTAATTTTTTTAACATGTTAATCACAGGCATTAATGCTGCGCTGCTCTTTGAAGCGCAATGCAGAGCCAGGGATCATCTGGGCACTCCAGCTGATCCTAGGCTCCTAAAGTGCTGTACCTTTGAAGTGTCGGAGTGGCGCTTCAAAGGGGCAGCGCAATGTGGAGCCCAGGATCAGCTGCAGTGACCAGCTGATCCTCCGCTCTGCATTATGCTGTCCCTTTGTAGTGCCGGTCCAGTGTTTCCAAGGGTCAGCAAAGCACAGAGCCAGGGTCATCTGGGGACTCCAGCTGACCCTGGGATCCCATGGTGCTGCCCCTTTGTATCACCCCCTCTGCATTTCCAAGGGGCAGCTGCACTGAGCCTGGGGTCATCTGAGGACTCTAACTGATTCTGGGCTGGAGATATTTATGGAATAGCATTTGTTCATATTTCTGGGAATGCTCCCAAAATAAATTTTGCTTTTTCTATCAAAAACCCCATAGGTGTTCTATTGACAATTGTTTATGTTATTCTCACAACATGCCTTTACAGTAGGGAAATATTATCTCCCTTTTTACAGGTGGAAAATTGAGGCACAGAGTGGCTAAGTGCCTTCTGTAAGATGGCACAGGAAGTTTATGATAGAGCAAGGACTTAAAGCCAGTTTTCAAGGATCCTGATGTAGTGCCTTAATCATTGGACCACCTTAGCTTTCTGCACAAAGTAGAGAACATTGATGCGAGAGTTATTGCAGAAAAAGTGTGCAGGAACAAGCCCTTGCTAACTCCCTTAACTCGCCTTGTTTATTCAATTTGAATTACATGTTGTGACGGGACGGGCTGCCTCCAATCCACGGAGGCAGACCCGCCCCACAATGACCCTGCGGTTGCCCTTACACTCCTGGGCATGGACCAGGAAGCGTGGGTGGCGTGCGGCCCCTGTACGGCCGCCGCCGCTTAGCTGAGAGGTGGGGGCGGAGCCGGAGAGGCGTGCGTAGACCGGCGCGCCGGGGCAGGGCAGAGCTGCGCGCTGGCCACTGCATGGGCGGCTGGTGACATCACGCCGGCAGGATGCCAACGCGGTGTTTAAAACAGGAAGAGAGGAACCTGGGAGGGGGGAACGCCAGGAGAGAGACGCCCAGGAGGAAGGACGCCTGGGAGGGGAAACACCCGGGAAGGGAGGCACCCGGAGAGAGATGGGTCCCACGGGGATGGGAGTAGAACCAGAGTAGGATTGCGGGGTAGGAAGTAGCCCAGGGCGGGGCTTGGAGTCGGTGAGCCAGTGAGTTGTGGACACTAACCCCGCCGGCTGGACAGGTGCCAGTGAACCTGTCCTTAGGGCCCTGGGTTGGGGCCCTGAGAGAAGGCGAGCCTGGGCTCCCCTATCCCCGCGACCTGGCAATAACAGCCGAACCAAGTGCCAGACGCCAGGGGGAGCACGAGAGGGGGCGGCTGAGTCCGCGTCCGACTGGGGAGGGCCGGCGCCCCTCTCGTACACATGTCTATGGCATCAGTCCCACATTCCCCAAATATCTGTCTTTAATACAATGATTAATATGATCCCCCTCTCCCGAAATTAAAAAAAAAAAACCTTCACTCTGCAAAAAGAATTTCTGCAGCTCCTGTCCACAGAATGACTCAGCACCCTACTGCAACTGACTTTCCCTCCATTGTCATGACACAGGGGCAGCTGGGTCAAGTGTGAGTGAGCAGCACTGTGCAATGCCACTCACTCATATTTGGCTCTTACACTTCCCAGTTGCAGTGCACTTCCATATTTGAGTCTAAAGGTAACCAGTGAATTGATCAATCAGGTCAAGTCATCTTCTGTCAACATTGTCACCTTAATTATTGTAATAATCATTTATGTCTGTGAAGCCAGATTAACATTAGCATTAATTAGAACCTCTTATGTGTTGTAAATCTTTGAATAAACGGTCAGTTTTCCTCATGGAATTTTTAGATAGTTTCAAGGTATTCTAAAGATCATTTTCCCTTCTAAGGTGAGCACTGGCAAGAATTACCAGGGATACTGCTAACTAGTTTTCCCATATATTTTTCTGGTCATTAAAACTTTCTTGGTTGTTCATCATCAGTGGACAAGAGAGCTTAATATTCAGAGCTATGGAGTTTTAAAGGGGGGGGGATTTTTAATGCTTTTGCTTTTAATATTTTCTTTCAGTGACCTTAAATAAGGGCAGAACTAAGAGCTTGAGCTTGATCTCTGATATCTGAGGGTACCTGCCTATATATTTTGTACAATCATCTCCAATGGATGCTTATTAAAAGCATATTAGTAGATTCATGGAAATGCAGGCTCATGAGTGAGAGGGCATGTTTAAGACTTTATTTGGAAAAATATTTTGCAATTTATTGTTGGTTCTCTGCTACACAAACAGCAGCAGTGGTGCCACAACCTTCTAAAACAGTTACATCACTTGGTATGTATTCACATGCAGAAATGAAATGGTAAATTCCAACATCATTACTGCCTCAAAATATCCCCTCACCTTACAAATCCCATTTTAAAAGAGGCATCCTCTCTTAACCAGACACATTTCAAATCATTTAGCTTGTAAAAGACACCATCGTTATTTGTCATAATGCCATAAATCCTTCTTTTCACCCCTGAAAAAAATCATTGATATGGCTCTTTAGTGTTATAAATTGCTCTCAACAAAAGCCCATGACTTTTTTTGAATGGACATTTTTTATATCCTCAAAAGAGCTATATTTTTGGAGTACATCTGCACAACATTGTCTCAGGTTTGTGTATTTATATTTCCAAGTCTATGCTTGCGCATCCACACAGGCCTCACAACCATGACGGCATACCCATAATACGCTGTGCAGATCTTAGTCTGAAATTCAGCTTTTGCTGGGCACGTACTATGGCAAATCAATAACAGAGCCCTGGCCCAGGAGCCACAGCCAATTGAGGGGCCCCCAGAAAAATGGGCACCTCCATGCTTTAACCTGCTAGGCCTGCCTAGCAGGCGCTACTGCAGGAGAGTGAGGTCGGTGCTTGCTCCTTGCCCCAATTCAATTCTAATTATGTCTACAGCTTTTCCCCAGGCAACAAAGGGAAGAGAAGGCGTGATGCAGCAAAGGGAAAGGGAACAAATTCTTCCTAAAAGTCAGCAAGGCCCTGACCCTGCTGTGGACCCAACCGTGCCCCTCCTTTCCCCTCTCACCCAGAGCTTGCTTCTCCCCAGCCAAGCCAGAATCTGAAACTGGACTAGGAGACCAGGCAACCTCCACCTGCCTGGGGTGGGTGAGCCTGAGAGCAGCCTCCAGCCTGTGTTCTTACCTTTCCCATGCCTCCCTCCATTTTGGCACCTCTGCATGTAGGAACATGTCAATGGTCTTGCCCTATCAGGCATGGCAAGTTCTGGAGAATGTTGACATTCTGGAGGTCCCTGAGTGGAAGGGTGAACTTCTCTTCCAGACCAGTGGAGGACAGTCATCTGGGTACACTAAGGAGCTATTTCAGCATCTAACGTCCAAACCACACATTGAGAAATGGAGGGGGCTTTTGAGTTACAGACCCTAGTAAGTGTGCATTGGCCTTGAATATAACTGACTGCATGGAGTTCCTTCTTCATGAAAATATGTGGTAAAACCAACAAGATGCTAAATTAGCATGAGATGTAATACAGCTTGTTTGCCAACACCTGCAGCCATTCAAACACCTGGCCCACTTTTGGCCTAGCAAATAGATTGGCATCCTCTTCTGCAGTTTGGACTTGTCAGCAATGGACCAACTACACACTACATTTTTGTTTGTTCTCGTAACAGCTCGGTTTCTGGGGATTCATTTCACACACTGTTGGGAACAGGATGTGGGTAGCCAGTTCAGAAAGTGCTCTATTACATGAGAGGGGGCGTTGTGGGATACTAATGGAAACCAGTTATATGGACAAAACAAACAGCAGCATTTACACTGGCTCTTTGCTAACAATAAAGAGAAGGAAAAATAAAAGTCTTCTATAAGGGACGAAGTTTTTGTCACTAAAACTGGACATTTTTTCCCAACCAAAATGTGTGTGCTCTCTCTCTTTTCTCTCCAAAAGGCAATTTTTGTTGCCAAAATTAGTACAGGTTGTATCTCCCTTTAACTGGGACTCTCTGGTCTGGCAACATCTGTGATTCAGTATGGACCATAGATCCTGGGTCCACAGAGCCCAGGGCCAGGGAGGTCTGGCAGTGGGGCAGGAGTGCCATAGGGGGCACTGATGACTCAGCCAGGAGCCCCAGTGTGTGTGTTTGTGGAGAGGAGGACAGGTAGCATGGCAGGGAGTTCTGGCATCACTGAGGCTCCCTGGCCCCAGCTCTAGCTTGGCCATGGCCTTGGAGCTCTGGCAGCCAGGGACGTCTGGCTCAGGCCGCAAAGCTCCGGCCCCATCCCTCCTGCCTGAATGGGACTGCAGAGCTCAAGCCTCAGCCACATGGCTGCAGAGCTCTGCCCTGGTTGAGCAGCTCTGACCGTGGTGCTCCAGCCCTGGCAGTGGGGGGGCCTGTGGCATCTAGAGAGCCCCAGAGCTTGGGCAGCAGTGGGGGCAGGCTGAAACTCTAGCCCAGGCCATGAGAGGAAGGACCTTCCCTGTTCCAGCAAATCCCCTTATTCAGGATGAGTTAGGTCCTTAAGGTGCTGGACCAGTGAGGTCCAACCTGCAGAGTAGATAAGGCCTTACACCTGAAGAAGAGCGCTCTGTAGCAGGAAAGCTTGAGTTATTTAATAGCTATTTATCATTTAATTTATTATTTAATTTTACTCATTGGGAGAGCACAAAACATCTACTAGTCTTTAAAATTATAGTTCCTTCTTTAAGCTATTAAGTCTTGCATGGTAAATATATATGTACTGTACCTATTTTGCCTCTCATAAAATTGTAATAGCAGAGTTTCTTTAGAACACTGAAATAATCTATGCCTTGGTGGCTGTTGTGCTGTTCTTTCCATTGACTCTGTAATTTATAAGATCAGTTATTGAAATGTCTACATGGTACAAACTGAGGAAATTTTTAAATTAACAATGCAAATGTTGGGGAGCAATTGGTTAAAGGTGTTAAGAAGGTTTAGACTGTGTAGATAAACATAGGTAGAAAAGAAAATCAGTTACGTTAAACAAAAGGCAAGATGGACTAACTTAAAATCAATAGGTCTAAGAAAGCTTTCAAGTGAACTATACTACTCAGCAGGCAAATTGTGCCTCCAGAGCTGAGTTGAACAATAGATATACAGTGGTGCTTGGAAATTCAAATAACTATTTGCAGATCAACTCACTGATGCCTCCTCTTTTAATTGCTGTTAGCTGGGCTTGTTTGTTTTGTTACATTTTCTTATCCAAAATGGTTTTCCCTGAAGCTTATATTTTATACTATGTTCTCACATGTTTCTTGTGCTCATGAATGAGAATTGATCGAATGTATTTACGTTCTTCTCATTATTAAAAAAATCCACTAAAGAATCATACAATTGTCTTTTATTCATGAGGATACCTCAAACATTCTTTGAGTCTCTATATTTAGTGTCTGCATTATTGTGGTCTCTTTTGTGATCACCGGTTAGTGCATTGCTCTTTCAGCTAGACGCTTATCCTTATTAGCATACAACATCCTCCTTGAATTAGATTTATATCTTGCAATTTAATATCTTAGTTATTTTCATTTCTTGATATAATGAAATCATGTTTACACCAAAATATCATACTTCTTTTGAAATACATATCTTTGCAATCCTTGTTGGTAACATTTCTTCCTTTTAAGCAGGGGAATTAATAATATACATTTGTGTGCTTTGTTTCTTTTTTTAAATGATCCCTATTCTAGCCTTCCACATTCTCTCCATCATTCCTTTCTAGTTTAAGAACAGTTATCTATTGGCAACTTCCTTTGTGTTTTCACCATCTACTACAATCCTGAAATCATTTAATCTAGACCAATAGTTTTCAGTCTATTTAGCAATATGGGCCACACATGCATCTCTCTGTGGTATGTGGGCTGAGTCCAATCAATATATATACTATTTATATGGTCTTGAGGGTATCAGACAGGCCACAGCTTTGTGCTGATTGAGCCACCAGCAGGACACTGATTGAGAACCACTGGTCTAGTATATTCTTTAAACAAAGTCTCTATACCAGCAGTTCTCCTCCTCTGAGCCTGCAAACTCCTGTGGGGCCGTGAACTAAGTGGTCTATTAAAGATTTAGACTGAAAAATGGATAAACAGAATTCAACTATATATACAAAGAATAGATTTCTAAATGGGTTGGCCCCTCCATTTGAAGTTTTTTGGGGTCCACAAGTGAAAAAAGGCTAAGAACCAGTGCTCTGTCCATCCCAAATACCCCTTCATGCACAACTGCAGACTTGAAGAATTTAAATAACTTGTCTTTTACTCCCTTTCCTCAGCTTATACACATTCCTTTGCTTTACAATTACAACTTTTTGTTCTCTACATATTCATATAACCACAAATGTGATTCCCTTTGGCTGTTTGGCTGGTACTTCTCAACAGACTTTGGCTAGTACTTCTCAAGTCACTTTGGCTGTTTGGCTGGTACTTCTCAACAGACACTGCCAGATCCCCTTCTTGACTGGACATTTCAACTAAAAATCAGTGACCCAGCAACCCTAAATAATATGCATATTATTTGCTTGTGTCCAGGAAAACCCACAAACAATAATGTGTGAACCACAAAGGAAATACCCTAGATACAAATGTTCACTGAAGTATAAAATGATGCTCAGTGAAGCGAATTGTCATTCTAATTGAGTCACCTGGGCTTGCTGTTTGAAGCTTGCTGTTTGACTTTGTTCTGATTGGTTCACAATGCTTTTTGAAAATGAAACTAGTCAACAAACCACCCATTAAAACAGAATAAAAGAAGCATAATACTTCCAACAAATTGCTTCCTGCAAGCCAAAAACACTGCATAAGAGATCAGGGAGTTCTAGAGTTGTCAACTGGCTGCTTTCCAAGGATGACTCCTAGTGGTGATCATTTCCTTCTTCAGCCCTAGAGGAAGACTGGTGTGACAACGTAGCAATAGTACATCAATATCTCCTCCTTGAGTTGAAATGTTTCTGTCTATTTTGGGGGACACCATCTCTGAGAGTATGTACTTTAATTATAAAAAGCTTCTAAGTGACTTAAGTGCATGATGTGTATTTGTCTACCTAATAAGTTTCACCACAAATATTTAGAAATGGTCAATAAATAAAGATCGCTGAGACTAGAAAATTTATTATCTCAGCATAGCACTACTTTAACAGTAACATTGTATTTAAATGGAGTAAAAAAAAGATGAAAGAAAACCAGGTCAGTTACATTCTAGAGATTCTTCCAATAACAGTATAGGATCTCACCTGAAACTGACAGTTTTTAGGAGACAGGAAGCTTGAATTAATGAATTGTGAACTAAAGAGTCCATCATTATTTTAACATTTAATTAAAGAGCTTATAGTAAACTAAAATTAGGGTTACAAATAGCTGTGATCATAACTCCTCAAGAATTTCCAGAAATAGTTTTGAATCAACAAGTACATACCTGTGAGTATTTGTGTTAGAAATAAAAACACTTGGCTATTTGTCTGGGAAGTCAGTTTTTAATGGAATTGTCGTTCCAGTAAGTAAGCAGTTGTTTACATTTCTTAAAAATCTAACTTCAGAATTATTTTCAGTTGAAATGATCAGTATGGAGTTAGGATAAAATTGCTATTTTGTGATTAGAGATTGTGATAAGACTTTGGTTTGTTGTGCTCTTTACTTTTTTAAGTTTAATATTATATATTAAATTCATTCCTTTAAACTTTGTAAACATATATGTATATATGTAATTTAAATTTCAATTATATTTTGATTAGTATAATGTGTATGGATTTCCAAAAATTCTATCCTGAAAGTATACACTCAAGGAATGTATATTTAGCAAATGAATGGCAAGGATAACTTAATTAATACAACCAACAGGCATTTGATAGTATTTACCTATTGTTCTCACAAAATCCATATAAAAAGGAAACTAAATATAGTTTATTTTCTCATCACCACAGAAATATTAGGACTGATGAGATGAGTCACCCATTAGATCCACTGCCAAAATATTTTCCTTCACCTCTAATTGAAAGAATGTAAATGGATCCATGTATATCCACTGGAATAACAGCCAGTTTCCTTCCATGTGTTTCAGCAGTGTGTCACCGCACTCGGCAGCTGTAACATAGCACTTTGTCTCTCTCAGCTGGATTCTTTTGAGTTCCAGGTGTGCCCCAGAAGTCTTTTCATCCAATGACATGTCTTACCCTTTGGAATGTTGCTACAGCTGGTACTGAAAATTATCTGTCACATGTGAAAACCAAAGGTGACAGCTGAACATATTTGGGCTGTAAACAGGGACATTGATTCTAAATGGTACCCTTATAGCTAAGGGACAAAGTATCTTGCTAAACAGGATCAAGGGCAAGAAAATAGTAACTAAATACAGACTTGAAAGCTTTGTTTATCATTGTTGCAAGATGCTTACTTAAAAAAAAAAGTTTTTCCCATGTTTGGGATGCAGCAGTGCCTGAACTTCCAGAATGTGCTACTGGCCTCATTCACAGTGTTATAACACACACACAACCCATGCCAAAAGCAGAAGCTATAATCAAGGATTTTACTTGTTGGAAAAAATTTTGTTGGCATGCAGTAGCTATTTTTGACCTAATAAAGAGTTAATCTCTGGGAATGTTCTGAGGTGTTAAAACAACAAATCAAAAGTGTGGCTAGGATTTGATGTAGTCTTACTTTGGAATGAGCTCACATGGGAGCTATGAAAGCCATGTGACTTCACTAACTGACGTTAGAATCTTTGCTTGGCCACATCAATATTTTTACATCAAATATTTAGTTTTAATATTTACAGAAGGATTTTCTATAATTTCACATGGGAATATTTTTAGGTTCTTTAAGAGCCAGCCCCTGAAAAGTGAAGTGACTTTTACAGAAAATAGAGATGGTACCCAAACCTAATTTTAAATGAATTTCCTGTTAACAGAAGCCAGCATGACTCAGGAACAATATGTAAAACGGATTGATTTCAGTATGGCTCTGAACAGACACAGGAATCCATGCAGAAAGCACAACATGCAATTTTGCCACTATAAACTTTGCAGAGTCCAATGGAGGTTGGCTTTAAAGCTATATGCCCTTTATTCTAGAGCAGAGGATTTAGAAAGATTGCATGGGCATAGGATATATTTAAACACACACACACACACACACACACACACACACACACACACACACACACACTTTGTTCTAAAACAAAACTGTTTAAAACTGAAATCTGAATTTAAATGCAAAAGATGTTAAGGCCTGGGCCATGAAGAAAGGCTGCTGAATAGAGCACCATATACAGAGCAATGCTGAGCAGAGGAATACTGACTGAGGTCCTGGCTGATAGCTGACAGACTAGGGCCCTGACAAAAGAGTGGAGAAGGTGCTAGTGCTGTGGGAAAGTGGCCCAGGGAAACAGACAGCGAGAGTTAGAGGTGATGCAGTGCATAGCTGCTGGCTAGAGGGTCCCTGGGCTGGGATCTGGAGTAGCAGGCAGGCCCAGGTTCCCCCCTCGCCTTGGCCCCACTTGCCAATGAGGGAAGTGGCTGGAATAAGGACTGCAGACTGCCACTGAGGCAAGTGTCTGAACAGAGAACTACTGGCCCCCTGAAAGTGGGAAGAGAACCTAGTGGGACACAGCCAGAGGGCTGAGTCCAGAAGAGGACACCACAGTTCTGAGAGGAACATGTATTCTGGTGACAGAAGTGATGGTGTCAAAATGTCTCTAGATGAAGGCACACTAGTGAACCAGAGATAATTTCTATGATGGTCATCAAGAAGCACCATGGTGGTGAGTCATTCCTCCACTATAGGCACAACATATCATGCTCCATAATAAGAGCATGATCCTATAAGGGAAATAAGGGCTGTGATAAGGGTGCAAGAGATTGGCAATGTACTCTTAAGCAGTGGGACCCAGTCTCTGGCTCCAGTAGACACCATGTATTTCATCTGGATTATCCACTAAATCCATTTGAGTCATCTTGAAGTCCTTTTTATAGCTTCCCCCCATGTGAGTTCTGATTGACTCAGATCTCAGATTATGAATTTTTGACTCCACCTATGAGAAAACTTACTCTTCAAGCCATGGAAAAATACTGATTGGACCAATAACTACTAGTTCATTCTTCTGGATCGTTCTGAGCTCTTCAAGTAAATGGACTTGCTCTGTCCTCTTACATGTACACACAGATATGAGGAAACAGAAATCCATTAATTTTTCATCCGCATCCTTCTGTCTCTACACAAATAAAACAGTGCACTGTGAGAGGTGTGGGTTCCATGAGCAGGCACTTTGGATTATTTATAGTTCATTCTTTTGTATTTCTGGGTGTTGGGTTGGAGCTGAGGAATTACATAACAAGAGAGGAGGAGGAGGAGTGTGTGTGCAACCAGAAAGAAGCAAACTGGAATCAAAGCATGCCATTGTGCAAAGAAGGGTACAGCCTCTAGTGTTGATTGCAACAGTTGGAAGCTGGAAGGAAAAGATCCTTTTTGGAAATATTATCAGGAATTTTTTTCCTGTGGGTAAAAAGAACCCATATCAAATGCAAATAGTGCAACAAAAAGACACAGGCCTAGATGTCAGAATGAAACAACATTATGAAAAAAAATACTTCTCACATGGCAATGAGTTTGATGAAGACATCTCTGAACCATCTGGATTAGCTGGCCAGTAAATTTATGTTTGCACCATTTGTAGGGCATGCCTACCATGTCTCACTATGCTATGAAAAGTTATGTAATAAATTTCCTTTAGATGGATTACTTACACATTTCAAAATATATATTTGAATGTATATGTATTTGCAAAATATGTATTTGCAATGTAGATGGTAGGAATATTTATCAATTACATTTTTACTATTACATAAGTATGGCCATATAGAGCCATCTGACCCACAATCTTTTGACAGTGTCCAGATCCAGATTCTTCAGATGGAATGAACAGAACAGGGCAATGCATTGCACATTGCAACCTTTGTATATCTAGTCCCAGATTCTGGCTACGATTGAGCAGTACTCAAAGCATGGGGTTGCATACCTCACCATCTTAGCTAATAGCTACTGATGCATCTGAGTTCCAAGAATATATCTAATTGTTGGTTTTCACAATATCCCATTACAATGAGTTCCAGAGGTTGACTGCTTTTGTGTTACTGGTGGACTTCTACCCAAAAAAAAAAAAAAAAAATCCACAACAAGCACTTTGCTTCCACTTCACTGAAGAAAGCAGGAGTATCCAAATTAATTGTCCCCTATGACATGCAATGGAATTTCAATGGCTGACTATTTTTGAGTGATTTATGAAGAACTGACCTATTCTGATGAAAATCTGTGAAGAAAATCATGACAAACATAGATGGCACTATCACAGCCAAAGTAGTCAACAATAGACTGAAGAGAAATGTAGAAGATCTACTGAACATATTGAAACCTGTTTTTATAGCTTTGGATAAATGGCAGAAATATTGCTGATGTACAGCTGGTACTGTTTTTAAGTTTTTTTCCCAAATTTCAGAGACACTGAATAAAGAAACACCCAACAACAAACTTAAACTGCTGGCAGTAAAGAAGCAAAAGAATCAAGTAGTTATTTTCATTTTCTTGTCAATAGTCTCATCCCAAAAAACCGGAGAGATACCTAAATGCTGAAAAAAATACTTCTATGGCATATGTATGTAACAATTACCCACCCAACTTGCTAACCATAATACATTTCAGAGGTGGAGGTGAATCATTCAAACTGTTAATGCCTGCCAGTGCTGATGACTTAAAGGAAGGCCCACCATTGAACTGATGGAAGTCACCACATAATGGTGTATGAATAGACAGATGACCATTTTTTAATTGTTGCACAATTGCACTAATTTTTTTACAAGGTAAATTATATAGGATGTCAATGGAAAAGTTGCAATCAGTCAGGTATGATTATGCTGGTTAAATCCATGTATCATCAGTGTAGCTGATGTTCTGAATATTGGCTGTGTATTTGTATTTCAACCATGTTTATTCTCGGGGTGATACCCATAGGTTAGTTTACATCCAGTTTTGCTAGCCCATTGTGAATGGGCTATTCAAGCTTGATGGGCCATTAAAAAGAATCTGCTCTCCAGGTAGCTCTTCCTGAGGACCCCACAGATTCCAGGAGCCAGTGGCCGCCCCTGAGAATCAGCAGTACATATAAGTGCCTGTGTCATGCACATGGGATCTCAGACTCTATCTTTGTCAGTAACTTTATGTACACAGGAGCTGTAGGCTTTGTTTGGGACATTGACATGCACATGGTAGAGAATATAGAAAACACCAGAGACCTCTCCATTTGGTCTCGTTTCTGTTCCAATTCTTTGGATTATTAATTTACAACTAAAGGGAATATTTTGAACAGAGGACTGAGGAACTTCCAATCTTTTGCAAGTTATTTTTTTCAAGACAGCAGGCTATTCTATCACTGCTACAAACCTGATCTGAAGACTTTTCAATCATTTGTATGTGTATGATGCTTTAACCATTTAAACACAATTCCTTTATTTTCTTAATAAATAGTTAATTTACTAAATATTGGCTAACATGACAGTGGGGTAAGATATGAAATATTTATTGACCTGGGGGTAAGTGTCTGATCCCTGGGGGGGTTGTAGGAACCCATATATGGTGAACTAGAGTAACCTTTCACTATATTAGACCTGTTTCTCTGGATGGGAGTCAAAGGCTGGAATCTCTACGGTCAGGGATTGGCAACATTTGGCTCTCAGCCCATCAAAGTAAACCACTGAATGGCAAGCTGCAAGACAGTTTGTTTACAGTGTGAGCTGGCCCTCCCTTGGCTGGGGTTGGTGTGAGGAAGAGTCATGTGGGGGACAGTCACATGGCCAGTCCCCGCCTCCTCCCCCATGTTTTTCTTCAACAGTCACCCCAGCAAGAAAAATTTGTCATAGCTTTGCTGTTGGAATGGGGCCAGAGATTAAACTAAGGCAGAGATCTCCAGAGGTTACAAGGGGAGAAATATCTTGAACTGAGAAATTATCCTCCACTGTCATCTTTAGGAATTCATTTGTGTGTACATGTTTGCTTGCTTTAACCTGTAAATAACTTACTACTTTTTCCTCATTAAATCTTTAGTTTATTTCTGACTTGGTTACCTGTATTTTTGGTGTCAGATCTAGGAGGCAAATTGATGAGGATAAATGACAGGTCTCTTGGGACTGAAAGCTTGTGACTTTTGGTATAAGTGACCATTAATCACTAAGTTCAGATTGCCTGGGTGGCCAGATAGACTGGAAAGCCAAAGGGTTTGTTTGACTCCATAGTAATACTGTTTGTAGTGATCCAGGGGTTCTTGTTTATTACTGGGTTGTTGAAATTTAATGATGGGACATACTACTGGTTTGTGGGAGTGAGGGGTTGCTCTGTTTTTGACAGTGTGCCCTGTGGCATGTACCCAGACAGCATAACAATTTAAAATCAAAGGTTTCCACTTGATCATTTAAATCAGTCCACCCTACCTGGGTGTGCGGATGTGTGCACAATATACCAAGATGTAGATTGCTGCTGTATAAACCATTGATGGCAAGGCATCTGACACTGTAGAACGATATGGTTTGGGAAAGCAGCAACTGAAGAGAGTTGGCAGGAGAGGAGGTAGGTAGGTTAAGTGGATATATTTTGTCTCTCCAGATGAATCTTATGCTTCCACTTCCTCCCTCTAAATTGTATCCCTGCCTCACTAGCTTGGAAAAGTATCCTTAAACATTATTAGTGCTCCTTTCATTTTATGGTTTTCATGTTCTGAAGCAGGCACATTTTAATTTCTATAATTAAATATATTTTCAATGACATTTTTGTTTGTCTTCTCTCATTTTTGCACGCTGTTAAGTTTGGGGTTTTTAAAAATGTTTTCATCTCCCCAGTTGTTGCTACAGGCTTTGAAATAAGCTAACTGCATTTTTGAATATAGATGAGTTGTGACCTATTTTTTTTCTAGTGCCAAAAGCACCACCTTTTAAAACAAACTATAACAATCAAAGACTTCCTGAAATCTATTAGGATAAAATGTTTGCTTCTAATCCATCAATACAAAGACAGTGCATTGGATTACAATAACAAATGTGCTGCAGCACATGTGAGCCTGATCAATGATCAGTGAAGCTGTGCCCTCGTGATGAATGCATAATCTCATGCTGTAGAAGATCTGTTACAATATTCTTGGCTGATGTAATATATTGCAGGAAAGTGATAATATTATCTATTTTCTTCCATTTAACTTGAACCACCAATTTTAGGGATTGTCTGCCCCTTTTCTTGCAATCTGCCCTCGGTGTAGCCCATCCAGCCACCCAGTCACAATCTATCTTTAAACAACCAAATGAATTAAGGATTTTCCAAACTCTCTACTGGTCTTCAGCATCAATACGTGGCTTTTATTTCTACCAATATGCAATGCACACAGCTGCATGGGGCACCACAAAATTTGGGGTGCCAAATTGTCCCAAATTCCATAGTACCCCAGGCAACTGAGTGTTGTGTATAAGGCGATGCTGGGAGAGAGAAGAGGTACTGGACTTGGCACACCTCTCCCCACCCCAATCTACCCCTTCCCACAAGTGATGCAGCCCCAGGAACTAGCGGGAGGAGACTGGTGTAGGCAACTGGAATCTCCCCTCCTCCGTAGTCACTGGCATGGGGGGTAGGAGGGTGAGGAGCTCTATTTCCCCAACTCCCAGCCATGACACTCTGTTTCCCGCTGCCAGTGAGTGCAGAGGGTGGTCCCACCCCTGCCCCAAACACCCTCCCTTGAACCAAGGAAGAGGAGCAGGCTGGTACCCCATCTCCCCCATATATTTTGTGGGCGTTTTGACTGCTAAGTTAATACATTATATGGTTTGCATGATGACTATGAAATAAGTAGAGGAAACAGGAACCATAAGAATTACTTTCTTGAAGAAATCTCCCCATCCTTCCCCCCCAATTTGTATTAATTCTAGATGAAATTAATCTAAGTGCAGTCCTTGTTACTCCCAGTAACAAAAGACAATAACATATTGGACACACCAGTTCACTGGTGGACTAGAAAACTAGATGGAATCTCCATCTCTGGAAATATTTAAGAGCAGGTTAGATAGACATCTATTAAGGATTGTCTAGATCAGTGTTTCTGAAAGTGTTCCACGGAATCTCAGAAACACATTAACTGGCCACCCTGGTTTGTTTAGATAAATGGCTTACTGCTTACCCTTTTTTACTTTGGAAAAGTGAGTATATTTACTAAAACTCTGGTACATACCTGTAAACCACAAGTTATACTGCATGAACATGAAAGGAATAGTGAAGGCAAAAGGTAATGGTTTTGAAAATGAGATAATCAGCATGAATATGTATCGCTATATTATTAATATTAACAATGTGCTATCTTATAAAGCAATGTTTCTGAACGTGTTCCACGAAATCACTTTCGGAAACACATTAACTGGCCATCCCGGTTTGTTTATTTACCGGTGCCACAGCCACAGAGTCTTGCATCTCCCATTGGCTCCGTTTCGTCCTTTGCAGCCAAGGGGAGCCGTGGGAAACAGTGGCCTGACCCACGCCATTTCCTGTGGCTCCCCTTGGCAAAGAACGAAACAGAGCCAATAGGAGCCACAAGGCTCCATGGCCGCGGCGCTGGTAAATAAACAAACCGAGATGGCCAGTTAATGTGTTTCTCAAAGGGTACGTCTAGACTACATGCTTCTTTCGAAAGAAGCTTTTTCAAAATAATCTTTCGAAAAAGCTTCTTTCAAAAGAAATCGTCTAAACAGCCACCACTGTTTTCGAAAAAGCGATCCGCTTATTCAAAAGACAGCACCCAGGCAATCTGGATGCTCTCTTTCGAAAAACCCCCGTTGGTGTTCAAGAACACCTTTTTTCGAAAGAGCTCTTTCGAAGAAAGGTGTTCTTCCTCGTAAAATGAGATTTACCACTGTAGAAAAAAATGCTTTCTTCTTTCAATTTCATTTCAAAAGAATGCAGTGGCAGTCTAGACGCAAGTGAAGATTTTTCGATAAAAGCCTGTAGTCTAGACATAGCCAAAGTGATTCTGTGAAACACTTTCGGAAACACTGGTCTAGATGGTGCTTGGTCCTCCCATGAGGGCAGGGAACTGGACTCAATGACCTCTTAAGGTCCCTTCCAGTTCTAGTATTTTATGATTATGTTGACTATGCATAATCTGGGAATTCTCCACATGTGGTGGGACAGCAGAGAAGTAACATTTAGCTGCTTCTCCAGCTCTATGCTAATCC
>JANRFK010001234.1:72851815-72871351 GCA_030068395.1 Apalone spinifera
CCTGCCAGCAGTCTCTGCCCCTGACCCAGTGGCCCCATAATGAGCCAGGCAGCCTGTGCCAGCCAGCCATCGTCCGCCCAGTCCCCCAGCACCCAGGAGCCAGCCAGGGGCCGTAGACGGCGCGCGCCTGCCTGGACTGGTGCAGAGATCATGGACCTCATGTCCATGATCTCCGCACCAGGCAGAGGAACGTGGCCGTCTATAGCTGCATAGCAGCCACCATGGCCCAGAAAGGCCACAGGTGCACCCAGGAGAAGGTGCGCCTGAAAATTAAAGAGGGGTTTACCAGGGCCACCGGGGCAGCACCGCAGCAGGGGCTGACACCTGCCCCTACTTCCCTGCATGTCAGAGCTAAATAGAAGATCAAACAGATAGTTTAGCATAAGTCATCTCAAAGGGGTAGCTGTGTTAGTCTGTAACTTTACAAATAATGAGTGGTCCTGTGGTACCTTAAAGACTAACCAAAATATATAGAATCGTGTGCTTTCATGGACACTTCATCAACAGTTTTTCCTAATGATTGGCACCAGTCCCTAAGATTACCAGATGCAGTTTAGGAAGGTTGCAAGCTGGTCCTCTGTTCTCAGAAAGATTGAGAAACACTGCTTCAGGGGGACTTTATATTCAAGCTTTCATTTCTCTATTTCAACTGGTATTAGCAGAAAGAGAACAGAGATGTGCTCCCAGAGGCTTATGCTGATGAAAGAGATCTGCTGTTACATACAATGTAGGCTGCTTTCTTTTTTTAAGGCCAGGATTTGTATCCTAGGTACTGGCATTGCAGTAATGAAACCTAGAGTTCATGCAGCTGCTACTGAGAAACCACAAAGGGGCTAAGTTACTAGAACTGTCCTGTAGACCTGACAGAATATTTTCAGGTTTCATTGAAAAATGAGGTCTGTCCAAAACATTTTTTTTCATTTTTCAAAACACATGAAAACAAAATGTTTAGAAAAAGTTTAATATTCTCAATAATTCTCATTTTGAAATTGTAGGGAAATGCCTACATTCTCTCAACTTTAACCTCCCCAGGATCCTTTTTCCGCTGGAAAAAGTTATTTAAAAGTTTTTAAATGTTTTTGTTTATTTTTTCTTCTTTTCTGAAGTATATACCACACTATGGCTCTGAAAGAGTTAACTAGAGCATTAATTAGAGCACCAGGTTGCACTTGGAGGCTGGTTCAAGTCCAGCTTAAAATAAGTCTGGGGGCAGGGAGAGTGAGGGAAGGAACTGTGTGGTTACTATTCTGAGAGAAAATGCAAAGCAAGAAGGGGTATCAGGAACAGAAGGAAAGAATTTTACAGTTTCTCTCTTGGCAGCAGAGAGTGGAGAGAAAGAATGGCAGGGCTGAAGTAGAAGCCCAGGGGAAAAGTTGGCCTCAGGATCTTTTTTTGAGTAGAAAACCTGTCAAGAAAATATGATGTAGACCAAGAGTGGGCAATAATTTTCACAGTGGGGCCACTTAATGAATTTTGGTAAGTAGTCATGGACTGGCTCAGTGGCCTTGGACAGACAGGGTGGGGCAGGGACTAGCCTCCCCTTGTCTGGGGCCAGAGGCTTTGAATTAAAAACATAGCAAAGGGCTCATGGTTCACGGACCTGCCCCTACCGCATTACCTGGCAGCCGCCCAGGGTTGCTGTGGCTATTTAAAAGGCTCACGACACTAGCCTCTGCTAGGGTAGTGCCATGACCAGGAGCCATTTAAATAGCATCTTCTGCCTGAGCCATCACCTGGAAATTCAGTGGCATGGGCTAGACAGCAGCCAGATGCAGTTTGTGGGGTGGATCAAAGTGTTAAGGGGGCCAGATCCGGCCCCTGGGCAGCATCTTCCACAGCCCTGATATAAACAAGAAAGCTCCCAGAGTGGAACAAGCTTTAATGGTGAGAGCTGGCCAAAGGACTGTATCTAGACTACTATGAAGAGAGTCCTGGGAGGTGTTTAATTCAGAGATGGAGCAGCTGATGTTAAGAGAGAAGCTGGAGCCTGAAAAGGGCCAAATTAGCTTAAGTTTGTATTTTCATTTGTGATTTAATGAAAAACTGCAGGAGAAAGCACTTCAAGACCTGGTCCTGAAAGAAGTTTGGACCTAGAAAGGCAGTAGTATCTTGGAAGATTGAGATGATTTGTAGCGTGAGAAGAATACAGAGTACACCATGACCCCAGGGAGGGGCTGTGGGAAACAGGCTGAAGTAGAAAGTAGCCTAGAGAGGTAGCAGGGAATCTTGGTTGCTCTCTACGGGGTCTCTGGGTTGGAATGTAAAGGACATGGAGAGCCTGGGTTCCTCTACAAGCTATTGGGGAAGGTGGTCTGAAGCTGGGATCTGTGATATAAGGAATAAAGACTTTTGAAAGCCCTGAAGACAAGAGGGTGTAAAGACTGTGGGGCCCAGAATTAGGAGTTGATGACCTGATGTATGATCTTTACTTTTCTCCACTAGCTTAAAATAACAAAACTTTTCACTTTCCAGAAAGGGAAAAAAGTCAAAATGTAAATAAGTAAAAGCAGAAAAAGTGGGGAATCTGAAAACTGAAAGGTATATTGATTTACAACAAAGAGGAGGGAAAAAAACAACCAAATGAGTATTTTTTGTAAAAAAACAGTATTTTCCCAGAAATGAAATAGGGGTTTTCAACTAGAATAATATGCTGCCAGGAAATTTGAACCAGACATAGCTGAAATTGGCAAGCACAAGGATAGAGCAGGAGGAAAATTAAAATTTTCTAGGTTCTCTGATTTTCACCATGATTTCTATGCAAGAATTCAGCTGTGATGAGCTCCTGCTCCACTTTCAGAAAATCTCACACCCTCCCCAAAACTTTTCAGAGCACCTGCTGTGCAGAGCAGCAGCTACTTGTGGTATCTTGGGAGAAGTGTTGTCCCCAGACAACCAATCTCTTCCTTGTCACTTCAGCATTAACAGAAGTACAGCCTCAAAAGGGAATTTTGACGCTATAAATACATTCCAGTGAGAATGAATGCAGAGAAGGAAAACAAAAGCAATTAAATGGTTATTCTGTGATGGACAGCACCTCACACAAAGGGGTCCTGATCTTGATTATGGCTTCTTGGTTCTACCCTTGTATGTACTACAAAGTAACAATGACTAGGACAGATGATACCTTGAGCAGGATGAATAATTCAGAGTGATTCACTTAATCATCCAATTTTTCCTGTTTTTCAGCTAGAAACTTGTCCATGAACAAATTGTGATTTTTCTCTCTCTCGCATAGCTTGCTTTTTTCAAAACTTCCTGATCATTTCAGTGAATAATCCTTGGTCTGGAGCTTGTTTATGAGCACTTTGTTATGACTATTCAATATTTGAAATTCAAATAATTTTGATTGGATTAAGTATAGATAAAATAGCATTTTTCTGTTCACAGAGCAATATTAGAATCAGGTTACTGGGGCATATATGAACATTAAATGGGATCTCATGTTTGTAGCCTCTCTGACCTCCGAATCAAATGTGCCCAATATTTTTAAAATATTATAATACAGAGTAAAGCTCTATAAGCAGATACAGAAATAACTACAGATGCCAAAGCATTTTACATGTGAGGAAGATGATGCTGAGATGAAGAAACTGAAGCATACAGGGGTCACTTGCTCAAAATCACAAACCAAGTCAGTATAAAGTCAGGAATAGAATCTCGGTGTCCTGACTTCGCTGACCAGATTCTTAACACCTATTCTGCCTGCAGTGGGCTGCCCTAATTAGAAAAAAATAGGCAGAAAACTAAATGGGCTGTTGAAAATTCCACTGACAGCTCTGTACATGTTGTAGACCTGACACAGCTGAATTTGTCCTAATGGTGGTGAATGACATAGAAGGCAATGTAACAAAAGGAGCAATAAAGCCAAATGACTATTAGCAGGCAGTGTATACATTGTCATTTTATTACGCAACATTGAATCCATTTTGTTTGTCACAATGCAATGAGCCCTCTTACTCAAGTTGTGAAGTGCAATGATTCTACTAATTAGTTATCCATATTAAAACAAAGAGTGGGAAAGACTGGCTTAATTTGCCTTCAAAGCTGAAATGTATAAACAAGACAAATCAAAATATGGACAACTTCAGGAACAAGAAATGAGGCAAATTTTAGGAAGCCCATGGTATTTTGATTTAAAAACCAATATCCTAGACTATAAAATTAACATGTCACCCATTTTAATCAATTATAAACTGATAGGTGTCAAAATGTAATTCTAACAGGGGAATTATCATATCACTGAGTGTTTTCAGTGGGAGTCAGTAGGGATTGGCATGGGTTTCAGTAGGGATTCCAGTAGGATTCAGTTCTTATCCCTAGGTGCTGCTGGAATGTGGGGTCCAGTTTGACGCCCACAATTCAAGAATGATGTTGATTAGTTAGAGACAGGTTCAGAGCCACTACAATAATAATTAACAGATTAAAAAGCATGCTTTATAGTGCTTGAGCTCCTTAAGTCTATCTAGTTATTTTAATGAAGGGAAGGTTAAGGAGTGAGTTGCTTAATCTAAGTATTTATGTGGGGAATAAATATTTGATAATAGGCTTTTCAATCTTGCAGAGGAAGGCAAAACATAATCCCCTGGATGGAAATTGGAGTGAGACACATTCAGTCTGGAATTAAGACATACATTTTTAACAGTGAGGAATTAGCCACTGGAAAATTTTATCAAGGATTGTGATGTTATCAATTTTCCATCACTGAAAATCAAGATTGGATAATTTACTCTGGGAATTTAAATTGGGGAAAATTATGTATAGCCTATGTTATACAGGAGGTCAAATTAGATGATCATAGTGGTCCCTTCTGGCCTTGGAATCTATGAATCTGTCAGGTAGATTTTAAGTTGCCTGTATTGCTAGACTAGTAGTGAGTGTTAGTGAGTCATTCACGGGGAAGATAACAAGCTCAGCTGAGGAAATTGAGGATATAGTATATAATGAGTCTCTATTTTCCACCTAATAATGCTGCAGTCCCATTGTTCTTGCACATTCTGTATATTATCAAGGTCATTACACTTGGAAAGACTACCTATTCAATATAGGAGACAAGATTCAACGAGCATACCTGGAGAAAGCATCCCTGAGCCTAAAATATTATAACCTGGCTACTGCTGTGACACACAACACATTTTATCTCCTGAATGTATGACCAGGAAGAACAAGTTAAATATCTAGCAAAGGATTCCATTCCATAATGTATTTGGACTAGCACTATTTTCCTCCCTCTTCCATTTGTTTATGTTTTCTTTCATTAAACTTTGTACAACCCAAATAGCTATTTTGAGGGGTTTTTTTTATCACATCAAAGTTGGGAAGGGCAGAAAAGCACATGCAACTTATTGCCCTAAGCACAAGTGAGACACAAAACCCAGCTTGTTCCCTTTGGGTATGTCTAGACTATAGGCTTTTGTCGACAGAGGCTTTGTCAACAGACACTGTCGACAAAGCTTCTGTCGATAAAGAGCATCTAGATTATATCCAGTTCTGTCGACAAAGCAAGCCGCTTTGTCAACATGAGAGTGTAAATGCAAAGGACAGTGTAGATGCAATAACGCCTTCTGTCGACAGAACTCTGTCAACAAAAGACATTATTCCTCGTAGAATGAGGTTTACCGCCGTCGACAAAACTGCCGAGTTCTGTCGGCAGAACTCGGCGTTATTGTAGACGCAGGTATAGTTTTGTTGAGAAAAGTCCACTTTTGTCGACAAAACCTTGTATCTAGACACACCCTTGGTGGTTACAACACTGTTTCTTTCAACATGTCACATGAGGGGGTAACTCACTTCAAGTGCCTCCGTGAGGATAGGTGTAATATTGCAATTCTTTTCCTGCTCCTGGTGCCTCCTATAGCTGTTTGCCTGCCTCTGCTACTCTTTTGTGGTTTGGATTTTGGCAGGTCACATAGTCAAAAATGAACCCCCTTCCAGTGTAGAACAGAGTCCAATAACTCAACATCTGTTTATGTTCACCATGGACTTCAGACCTTTGATTGGGCTTCCAAATGAGCTCTGTTCCTTTGGGCCTTAGGTTTGGTCTGTCTCTGCCTTCTCAGGGTTTATACCACTTGACTGGTAGGGGAATCATGGCCTATCCACTACTCCAGGTTCCAACCCAGGGACCTGAAAAATAACAGTTCTCTGCCATATCCCACGTCCTTTAAGAACTCCTGCAGAGAGTAAATTTAAATTATACCTGTATTTATGGATGCAACCCTGTACCAGTTAGTGGAACAAACCCTGTGAAAATGTGACTGGTTGCAAATGCTGGATTTTTGTAACTAACTGTTAGAGCATATAGTCCTACCAGATGAATTTTTAAGCAGGTACAGTTGTAGAATGGTATTTTCCCCTCTTTAGACTCTGTCTGTAGTACCAGCCTATTTGATACCTTAAAGCAAGGCCAGTGTTTTTAGGGCTTGCTGCAAGAAACAGCTTAAATTTATTTTGGTGAAAATCTTTAAGATAACTCTCAGATAAAAACAGCATGAAATTTGCTTGTGGCTATAGTACCTTTACAATCTGATTGTAAATTCCCAGTAGATATTTTCCTTGATTTGTGGTTTCAACAACCCATCACACTGTTTTCTAGCATTATAATTCTAGATCAAATACGCAACTACTTGTGCAAAGTGTTGGATCCATTCTGTTGATTGAGGCCTTGTCTTCTTCCATTGAAGTCGATTATAGCTTTGCTGTTTAACTTCAATGGAAACAGGCACAGATCCTATTAAAAGAATGTGACAGTGATGGATACTAATCACCACCTTTCATTAATGTAAAATGCACTTTCATGAAGAAATGAATTAAGTACTAAGATTAAAAACTAAAAAGAGCTGAGTAACACACTAAAATATGTTGTCTGGGATTTTCTGCTTACTTTTAAATTCCATCTCTCCAGTGTCTAAAGATTCCTCAGATTTAAATTACGGATATTAAATAAAATACATACCAAATCAAAAATGTCACTATCTTTATTTGAGATTGCTAATAATAATAGTCATTGCATATTAAGGGCATGCAAAATTCCCACTGGTTTCCATGTATCTAATTCATGGCATTAGTGGATAGAGTATAAAGATTGCACATTCATTCCGATAAAAGACATGAGTTGCTCTGAAGTGATTCACCACTGTTTTTGTTTCCCTCAGTCATTCAGAGGAGTGATTTTTCTTATTCTCAAGAACATTTGCAGTGTGAAAATCTCAAATAAATTCATGCAAGTTTGTTATCACACCACTGGAAGTACACATAGAGTCATCTTCAAATATCTAACTTCTGTCCTGCTAATTAAAAACAAAATCAGTCAGCCAGTCAGGGAGCAGAAACAATACCATATGACTTAAGTAATTTCTCACATGCCATAAACAGCTGTTAATGGCCAAAGCCACTGCAGGGAATAGTTCAGGAAAAAATCATCTCCTGAAATAATATTTTCATAAAAGCCTTTAACCATTTTGAATAAGACCAAATAAATTTAAAAAACCCAAAATTCAATTCACATCTAAACCATGAACAGTAAAACAAAGAAAACATTTATCATACATTCACTATGAATAGTTAGCCCAGTTCTACTGGCAATGCTAAAGTACTGTTCATTTGATTAGATTTCTAATGCAGTTCAGCAAAAGCCTGAGATGGACAGAACAAGATGAAAGAAGTAATCCTTCTCCTGTCTCCTCTGTGTCTCAACTAATTAAAATGAACTGTTGTAAGTATGAGTTTTATTTGTTTTTCCTTTCTGCTGTTTGATTGTCTTCCAGTGTGTGGAATTTTGTTTCCTGTATACATATCATAATTGTCCTCTTAAATCCCTAGCATCTTTTTTCACATCAACCACCTTCCTCTAAAACAAATGAAGACAAGACCCAAAACACATTCATATTGCAAGATTTCAATCACCAACTTTTGAATGGGATTAGTTCTAAACAAACCTTCTGAATCCAAACTCTGTGAACTTGGTATTGTTTGATTATGTGCTTAAATTAATCCTTATCACAAGGCAAAATAAAACAGTGGTTCTGAATCAACTATGGGCATGTCTACACTAAGAAATTATTTCAAAATAACAAAATTCAAAATAATAACTCCCAAAATAACAAAATTGAAATCATGTGTCCCACTCTGGGAAGCCTCAAACTTAGTCCGAGACAAGCTCCGTTATTGTGGACACACTACCTCAACTTAGAGACCTGGGGAATAATTACTCTGAAAACTCTAGGGAGTAGTTATTTTGAAATAGCAACCACAGAGCATTCACACTACCGCTATTTTGAAATAACTATTTTAAAATAAACATTATTCCTCCTGGAAAGCAGGAGTAGTTATTTCAAAATAACCAGCCCCTGATTTCAAAATAATGGGCTTGGTAGTGTGGACGCTCCACTTGTTATTTTGAAATATCTCACTACTGTAGACCAGGGCTATGACGCCAGCTTCCTATTCAGGTTCTCAGATAGGAGTATGTTGGCAGGGTGGGGAGCATAACTGGAGTCTTCATGCATCTGCTATTTCTCAGCTGGCAGATAGCCCTATGGGCCTGTTGCTAGTTGCAATAGGTTATAGTAGCTTCTGGGCTATTTTCAGAGTCATGACTGGAACTGTCCACAGAATAAGTAAGCAGTAGGCAGCTCCTTAATATTCTATCTCCTTCTCCTGCCAAGTGGACCTTGAAACATAAGAGAATCTGGCCCTAAATATCATTTTGCGAAAAAGTTAGAAAGATTTATCAAATGCCCCTACAACCTCCTTTCTGCCACATGATCTCAAACTCCTTTTACATGTGGTTTCCAATTAAACCATGTGGTGGATCATCACTCATCTTGTATACTGAAGTTGCTACATTACAATCCATCTTTGGAGAATTTTTCATTTATGATGAGTCTTAGCTGTAGTACAGGAAAAAGGTTCAATATATCAGTCTCCCAGATGCTGTCTCATACTCATATATTCACCTTATGCAGAAGATGTGCTCCCAAAATCACGTATTTCAGTTGATATTTATGTGATTATTTTACAAACTACAAATCTCCTTACTGGTCTCTAAAATCCAATCCATCACATTGTTCATGTCCCCTAACTTGTTATTCTGTTCTTTCCTTATCTCTGTTTTGAATATTAGCATTCCTTACTGGTCCATGAATGTACCTCCCTAGCTTGAACTAAGACATAAACCAAAACATATCTTGATTTTGACATGTTTCCTATCTGTTATGACAAATGTTAACTTCAGCATACACAAGAATTTATGGGATACCTAGCATAAGTCAACAGAATTATGGCATAGTCCAGTGTAGACTATATTGCTGATATAATATTTGTGTTTAACTTAATGTTATTGGTGTTTTAATGCATACTAATTGATATCTATGTGTGTGCTGACTAATGTATGCAGGGTATGCTGGCTAGATGTGGGTGTGTGTTTATACACCCAGGGTGCATCTAGACTGGCAAGCTTTTGCGCAAAAACTTGCCAGCTGTCTACACTGGCCACTTGAATTTGCGCAAGAGCACTGACGTTCTAATGTAAGAATTCAGTGCTTCTTGTGCAAATACTTTGATGCTCCCGCTCAGGGATAAGCCCTCTTGTGCAAGAATACTTGCTCAAGAGGGCCAGTGTAGACAGGCACCTTAATTTTTTGCGCAAGAAAGCCCGATGGCTAAAATGGCCATCGGAGCGAAAGCCCGATGGCTAAAATGGCCATCGGAGCTTTCTTGCGCAAAAGCGCGTCTATACTGGGCACGGATGCTTTTGTGCAAAAGCACTTTTTGTGCAAAAGCATCTGTGTCAATCTAGATGCTCTTTTGCAGAAATACTTTTAATGGAAAAACTTTTCCGTAAAAGTATTTCCGCAAAATCATGCCAGTCTAGACACAGCCCCACAGCACACACATATCTATCCCATATATATATATTGGCAACATATATAGACAGTCTATATTAGTCAGCACATCATACTTCTAGATAAAGTGGGTGAGGAATCAAAATCACAATAGAATCTATCAAAAATGCATTTTCTTCTTGGCCCTGCTTAAAAAAAAAGTTCAAAAGGTGAGTCTTCTTCACAGGGGACTTTATTTGCTGTAACAAAACAAGCAAATTTCAAGATGAAACATGGCAGAAAACTACATCTGAATTTTTCATATATAGACTAACTCTTAGATCTTACAGGGACCAGATTCTAGATTAAAAATTACATATGATAAAATTATTACTGTTAGAGTATTACAAGTTCTGGGATCTTGGTTGTAAGGCGCATCTTTTATTATCACTCAATTGCACTTCAGAGAAAGGCTTTTTTGGATTAGTTTAGATGTGAACGTTTGTTGTAATTTATGAATATATTTGATATAACAACATTATTGTTAACCAAAATAAATTCAGTTTATGATATTCATATTCAGTTTATGAAATTCATAAGTTTGAAATTGTTTTAACTACTAAGCTACTAGTAATATGACACTAAAGAAACTGAAAATTATTAGATAAAGATGTCTCCAATTTTCACTGTGGACTTGACAGCATGTGAAGGGGCACATCCAGACTCCAGTAGAGGGGAGGCTTAACAACCTCATCTGTGCTCATCATCTAGCATTAACCAGGTGCACCTGCAAGGTTTGCTCTGTCTGGAGGGTGCAGAGGAAGCTTAAAAAGGGAAAGCTGACCACAGGAAGAGATAGTGAAGAGGAAGAAGACTGCTGTATCTTCAACACAGATTGATCAGCTGAGAGAGACAGTTGCAAGTGTCACAATACTTGAGATTGCATGGACCAGGTTTGAAGGTAGGTGACTCAGGAAGAAGGGCTGGAGGCAGACATTAATTAAAGACATAGTATAAGCTCATAACCCATCCCCCAAAGGCCTGTCTCTAAGGGTACATCTAGACAGCAGTGTTATTTCATAATAACTAATGTTATTCAAAAAAATGTAATCTGAATCTACACTACAAGCAGTTATTTTGACAAAATAATGTGGAGCTGGAGGACTTCTTACTCCAACTCCTGTAACACTCATTTTATGAGGAGTAAGGGAAGTCGGAGAAAGAGTGCTCTTTCTTTGACATCCTGGTGTATAGACAGTGCCAAAAGCCGAAATAAGCTATTTCAATTTAAGCTATGCAATTGACGTAGCTCAAGTTGCATGGCTTATTTCAGCTTTATTTAGACTGCTTAACATAGAACTTTTGCCTTTCTTTTCTTTTACTCTGATTCCCCTCTTAAGGGAGAGAGGGAGAAAAGGATCTTTTGTTTGTTTGTTTTTTGTTTTTTGCTTGGTGAATGCCTTATGTGCTGTAAACAAGAGAAGGATATTCAATCCAAGAGAGTCCCAATCCGCAGCCACACTTGCTAGTATTGTTCATTACGTATCACAGAATAGTGCTTAGGTGCCACAACTAATGCTGAGTGCCTGTTGTGCATCTGTATACACATTGCTCTGCAGACACTTCACAAATACAGAGTATGAAACAGTACCCTTTCCCAAAGAGTTTTTAATCTAAATACACATGATGAAGTGTGAGAGGAGAAATGCAGTCTAGACGTAGCCCTCCAGTCAATGGAAAATTCCTCCAGTGTAGGAACTAGGGTGGTTAATGGCAGGCTCTCTTCCATGGATCCCCATACAGGTCTTGCCATAAGGGACATGGCAGGGCCCAGCTGGGTGTAGGAGGAGATGTCCTGTGAACTTCCAACACATAATGCTACTAGCTACAGGGAGTTGAGAACAGGCGGCTGTAATTTAAATAGTACCTCAGGGCTATTCAAATTTTGCTGGGGGACCACTCCAAGCCACTGATTAGCACAGAATCAGGTGAGTACAAGGGCAACTTAAAGCTGTCTTAACTATTCCAGCTGCTGGGTGTTTTTTCCCTACTTTGTCCCTTTGAGCCAGAGGGTATAAGTATACTTGATTCTGGAGTTAAAAGTAGTTGCAGGATTTAAGTATTAGGAGAGTCCCATCACACACACACAAGTTCTAAGGAGTAGTAAGCAAACTTAGTGTAAGAATGGAAAGAGCATGAACTCTGATTATGTGTTCCAATTTTGTTTCAGAGAACAAAGAGTTGGGCCTCTCCTGAAACTCAAGAGTGAAATTGTTGGTGTTATGGCTGATCAGAGCTGCAGAAGAGGTGGTGCATTCCACGGTTAGCACATGAGAAAACAACACTGGAAAAGACATCCAGGAGTAGTGAGTCTAGTTCCCTGCTTTTGCAGGTGGCCATTCATAAACTAGCTCCACCTTAAAACTAGTTAGAACCTCACTCTTCTGATGTTCTAAGATGTTAGAACCAACTTCTAACGTCCATCCTAAATTTATGAATAGGCAGGCTATACTTATTTGTTCTTGTACAAACACTGTATTTTAGCTTAAACAGCGCTTTCCCCTTCTTTGTATTTACTCCTCCACCCTGCAATGTATTTATAGAGAATGATCAATAAAATACCTACCTCAAACTCTAATAATTCGAATAGAAATGTAAAATCAGTACAAGTTTATGTTTAAGGCACTTCTTTTCTAGTAGACACTTGATTTTTTTTTACTATGTGGTCACAACCACACAGCATATAAAAGCCTCAAACCCCGGTACCCAATCTGATAACCAACTAAAACCAAATGAAAATACCATGAAATATCATATTTAGGTCATTGGAGGATGTGGACAGCAGTATCTGACCTCCCTAGGTTTATGGAGGACTAAATCCTACATAACCTTCACCTCCATCTCCAAGAGCTTCACCGATATGTCATTTAAGAACTATAGGAGGCCAATGGGAGGGGAAGAGGACCACTAGCAGCCCCATCATTGTCTGACTTATGGGACAAGAAAAGGTTCTTAAGAGAGATGAAGAAACTATAAGGAAATCTTTCTTTTGAGACCTGAGATCAAGGCAAGAACATTTTTTTTTTCTCTTAAAAAATGCTTTTTTGCAGTAAGGTTCATAAGTCATGGAATCTAGGGAAATTGCATGCTACACTTGCAGAATATAAATAATGCTAAATCTTTGTGAGAAAGTGTCTCCTTGCAGTGATGCAGATGACAGTAAGTGCTGAAAATTTCCTGAAAGATGGAACTTATTTGCTATTTTTGGCTTAGTTTTTTCTACTTGGCTCACTTACGTTTTTATACAATGGGGGGGGGGGGGGGAAGGATAGTTTTTTTAAAGTTAAATCTTCTTTACAGAAGAGGAAGCTGCAGGTGCTGCATTAGTAATATGCATCATTTCCGTTCGGCTCTTGTTCTGTTTGGGGTTCTTTGTTCAAATGCTGAGAAAAATCCTATTTAATTGTGATTAAAGATTTCATGCTGATTGTTACAGATTTAATTAGTTTTTCTGGTTTCGTTCATGGATGACTAAGCTTCCTCCAGCCCCAAAACTTTGTATGGACTGTATTCAGAGTCCTTCAGAGGAAATATTAGTGAGCTATTTTAAACCTTGAGCATTGAGAAATAGGCTTAGTCGCCCTCAAATAGCTGTATCTGGATATTGTTTTGAGCGTTTATCACAGAACTGAGCATCTGTTACTTGGATTATTTTCATTTTAAAGGTATGCTGTCTCATTAATTATGTGTGCTCAGCTATAACACTAGCAAATATCTATTAGCTAAAATTTGGCACATGACTGAAGCAATGGATCTGTGTTATAGGTAAGTTGTGGAGGGTTTTTTTTTTTAAGAGATCCTCAATGCTCTGGATGAAATGAACCCTACAAATAAAATACTGCTGTATATGCTGTTTATGTATCTACAAACACAATAAAATAAGTATTCTGACTCAGAATGGAGAGCAAGGAAAACTACATCGCCAAGTATGGAACGGAAAAGTTATGGGAAGAGTGCAGGTATTTTATTACACTCCATTTATAGCCTCACAATGAAATGTGTAAAATTTCACATACATGTCTATCAATAATGCCTTTCACCATTGTTATGCAGCTCCACTCAAGCAAGGATGCCAATAATCTCATCTCTCTTCATTGTCAGTAAGAGATTACAGCTTATGGATATTAAATATCTGTATGAGAATGTTGGTGTATAAGAGCCTGTTGTAGTTAAGAATGACCGCTGATCTCTTTACTCAAGTTTATTTCTCTGACAGCAAGCTCCAGTGTCTTGGTCTGGTCCACGTAGTTATAGATATCTCTCTATTGGTTGCTATATGCCACAGTACAGTGTGGTTGCATGAAAAGGTGCAATCTCTTAAAGAGCCCTGTTGTATCCCTAGGACAGCCTTGAAAAATTAGAACAGAAGCCTTGAAATAGATTGTCTGGGCATGCAGTTAAAATGTAAAAATTCAAACTTCATGTATGTATAAATTTAGTGACTATAGCAACCTAAAAACAAAGAATTAATAATGACATTACAGTTTTGTCCTTTTTTCCCCATTACATAAAAAAATAGACACAATCAATGGAGATCTTAGGATCCTTACCTAGTCCCCAGCCCAATACTATAATGTGGAGCTTAGGCTCTTGACATAATCCATGTTTACCCTTTCTTTTATTAATGCTCTGAAAAACACATGAGCATCACCATATCCCTAGCTCCCTTCACCCTGACAAGTGTCAGAGACTCAGGGTACATCTACACAGCAGCATTATTTCGAAATAACTTAGTCAGCATCTACACAGCAGGCAGTTATTTCGAAATAATGCCAAAATACTGACAAGCTGGAGGACTTTTTACTCCGACTCCTGTGACCCTCATTGTACGAAGAGTAAGGGAAGTTGAAGAAAGAGTGCTCTATTTCAAAGTAAGTGCTGTGTAGACGCTCCCAATTTCGAAATAAGCTACACAATTGCCGTAGCTCAATTTGCGTAGCTTATTTCAAGTTAAGCCCTGTTGTGTAGATGCACCCTTGTGGAGTCCTCAGATCTCCTCCATTGTATGCTACTGTGGGGAGCAGTTTGCAGAGTTCTCATTACTTGCCTGGGTCTCCTGAATCGGCTTTAAATAGTGCTCACCATACAAACGTTATACAGTGATCATCTCTATAGAATATTGTAAGACCTGTATTTTGCAGAGTAGCATCTGTGTTTTTCTCTTTCATTTTCAAATGATGGTCTAAACCCTGAATTTTGGGGATTGTTAAATTTTACATTCTAGCTATAGTTTAACTAGATTGCTCACCCCCTTGTCTTTAACTCATTTGAAGAGCTATTTTCCCCCCTATGATTTTCCATCCAGGTGTGGAATGAATTTTTATATGCTCCAGTAAAGTTACCAGAGGGATAATTACTCCAGCCAAGACAGGTTAGGCATTTTAGAACACACTACTCAGGTCAACAACACAAACTCAAATGTTAGGCACTTAAAAATTTCACTAGTATAACTTCTAAGCATCCCCATTTTAAAGATCCACTTAAGCTCCCTCAAAGTAGGCAAGTGCTCTTGTGCTAACCATCTTCAGAAGAGTTCCATCCTCAGTGCATTGCTACAATAAAAACAATTACTGCTACAGTGCACACCTGCAAACAAGGTAAAGAACCATGGCCCTCTAGCTCCAGATCATCAGGTCTCTACCACTTGAAGTAATGGAAACTAGCTGTTGGGGTCTGAAATATAGCTTTTGCTGAAGCATAATGGAAGGGCCAATATATTTTGTTTCATCTGCATATAAAATAGCAGACTGCTTGTGCAGAGGTACACAATCACCTTTACACTTAGTTACAATAATAATTACTATCTTCATTTAATTGCAGCACCTTTTCTTCAAATATAGTGCATGCACAATATTTCAAGAAATTTAAATGGAAACTTAAAAGACTACTAACAAGCTGGTTTTGGACTGCCATAACACAAAAAAGGAACTATATCTTGGAGGAGATCTGGGCAAATGAATATTTGATACACCATTCTAGGCATCTAACTTTCCTCAAAGAAACAGATCATGATTTTCCTGAATTTGTTACTTCCTCCTAATTGTTCAGCATATCATTTGCCTGAATAACTGGCTATGGATTAATGACAAACTGAGCAGTATGATTCTTAGTTGTGTGATTGGCTATCTAAGTCATAGTATTTTTTCTTTTTATTGCTTGATTAATTTTTTAAACAGTGAAAAAGTGACAGAGAATAGCAATAATGAACATTCTTATTTTCACATGCATGATCTCGGAGGCTACATCCACTAGTCGTGAGAGTGATTGCAGTTTGTGTGGATGAAAGTTCAGATGGATACATCCAGGGTTGGCAACAGACTTCACTGGGTAATATGTGCGGAGGCTCAGCTCTGGGGCCCCTAGAAGAGGTGACGACTCAACAGAAGGAGTGTCGCACCTCCCCAACCCAACCCTCAGCACTGCCTGAGGTTGCAGCTGCTACAGTAGTGGTAGCAGCCCTCCAGGGACCTTTACATCACCAGAGCTCAATACGTTTGAACTGTCCTCTTCTCCCCCTCTCCCTTCCCCTGTCAGTGGCCATGAGTACATCTAGCTAGCTCACTAACAATAGCAGTTGAGGATGCAATGGTTTGTACATGTGCAGAACGGCAGGTGAGCTTGTGCAGCCTCCCTTGAAGCCACCACCACCACATCCTTGCTACTAGATTAAAACAACCTGCAAATTAACTCTCCGGATCCAGTGTAGACTTCCTAGGGCAGGGACTTTCTTTACCTTTATGTGCAACACCACCAAAAATACTAAATAATAACAATACATTTGAAAGTAAATATGGGTATTGGTATTTTAAAGTTTTAAAATAAAAGCTTAGAATGGGGCAGATCACTCCAATTGCCCTATCATCTACTCTTCCCCTGAAGCTCTGATACTGGCCTCTGACAGAAACTGGATACTGGATTGGTTGGACTATTGCTTTGACCTTCTGTGGCCATTCTTATGTAATTAAAACCTAACCACTGGAATTGCATAGCCCCATAGACAAAATGGTATACTCCCACTTTTTGTCCCTTTTCCCATGTTGGCTAAAATTCTGGGGTTGGTGGCTAAAATGTATGGATTTTTTTCTCTTTACATAAGGTGTAGAGTGATAAGACTCATAAAGAGGTGTAGTAAGTGGTAGGAACTTTGTAAAGAAACTGACACATTTTCTTCTTTTCCTTAATCAGCCAACCTGGCATTCTCTCCAAAAATGTAAAAGACCAGCAATGTTGCTATAAGTGGATGTGTTTTGAGGTATGAACTCTATATTAATGTTAGACTCATTCTTGGGGATTTAATTCTCTGCTTGTTGATCACTGGGTTGTTTCCATCTCAGTATCTGGCAATTCCAGTAGTATTTTGCTTTGTTTGCAAAATGTTTTGCAAAGCTTTAATTCAGAATCATTACCTGATCAATAGTGCAGCGTAAGAAAAGGAAAATGTAAATTTTACTCTCATAGTTCACTTCCAAACACCATGGGTGACCTTGGCATATTGGAAACCTTTCAAATGGGGAAGTGTTCTTTAAATAGCATTTAAGCTTTGATTTTTAAAAGTCCTTGCTTCTTCTGCAGATATAACAACTCTGCCTGATGTTTTATTAGCTAAAATACTAGACTATAATACCAAACCATCTTAAATCTAACCTTTACCTTTATTCATCAAGGTACTTAAATATATTCCAGCAAGGGGGGTAGTGGATTAGTGTTCACCTGTTGCTTGCTGCCAGTATCTGGCCTAGCCTGAGGAAGCTAATGATCCATCCAGCAGACCACATTTAGTGATTCATCTTATTCACATGCCACCTGAAGCATGTTATGCATATGTGAGGAAATGTATGTCAATATTCAGCAAAATGCATGTTATTAGGCGTGTAACTAATTTTAGGTATTTGAAAAGTCACACTGACTTAGAAAAGCTCCCGACCCTTTTTTTCCCCCTATGATAGTATGAGTGAAAAACTGGGGGAGGAGGGGAACAGAGTTGGTCTCTGATGCAGATCCTCAAAGGTATTTAGGTATCTGTGGGTTTTGGCACCTAAACATACATTTTTGAGGATCTGGGTCTTTGTGTTACTATTCTCTTATGCACTGGTTTCATTATTTTTTTTTAAAAAGTTCAAATAAACAATGAAACTTGCTGTTGCACAAAATCTTAGTGAAAGTTAGACCTGAGGAAGCATGGACTGAATCCTCTGCTTGCAAGCTGAAAGTAAAGTGACTTTTTTCCCCACTAATTTGCTTGCTATCCAAAGGTGAGAGGCAGTTGCTTAATGAATACACTTCATTATGTAGCTTGCTGAATCACATTATATTGTTTGTCTTCCCTTATGGATAACCACAACTTTTTTTTTAAAGGGCATGAATAACAAATTGGGATTTTGATTGAGTCAGGGAGAAGGTGGGGGTCAGTTCAGGGAAGACAAAACAGGTTTAGGGTCCTTAAAACTTTTTTTCCTTTTTGGCAAGAAAGGTCATTCTGCTTATGTAGGTTTAACGTACATTTTAAAAAATTCCTGGATGTGAGAGAGAGATCAAACTCTATAAACTCCAGAGCTAGAAGGTTTAATGGAGAGAGATCTTCACACTTCTTTGTGAAAGGAAAATCTAGCTCATGGTCATTTAACTTAAACATTATACAACCTCTTTCTTGCAGCACAGTGTTTTGTGTGGCATTTGCGTGGCACTTACGTTCTGATCTTTAGGGTTTGTTAAATTTGGCATGTCAATATAGAAAAGAGTGTGATGGTTAGGAAAAGTGTGCCCAGGAGCCATCCTGCTCTCCTGTAATGGATTCTGGTTGTGTACTGAGCCCAGAATGAACAAAAAAGAGAGCAGATGCAGATCCTCAAAGGTATTCTGTCAAGGGATCTTTCTGTGCTCTGTACTTCAATGGGGCTGACTTCACTGAACCAGAACCTAACAGCAGCAGACTTTTTATGTAAGCTGGCTTTGCTGAGCCACACTGGTCAGCAGTTGACCAGCTGAAGGGATTTAATTAAGTCAGGACCTCATAGCAGCTAGCCTGGATGAGCTGACTTTTTGGGACTGGATCTGGTGGCAGCGGGCAAGTTCGAGCTGGTAAAGCTGGCTTCATTTGCACAAATCTCAAGTAATGGCAGATGAGGACTCAACAGCAGTAGATCTGACAGAATTGGCTTTGCTAAAAGAGACCTGATAGGCTGAACTGGAACTTGGCAGTGCTAACTTTTGAGCTGGACCCTGGACTAACTGGTTTTCTGAATAGGTGACCAGGTGTCAACTGAAATATCTGGTCAAAAAAGGATCCTGAGGACTCTGGTCAGCACTTCTGATTGGTGGCATCTCATAGCAGGACTGGCAGGCTCCCTGCTAGCCTTCATGCCATTCAGTTGCCAGGAACCAGCCAGCAAGTTTCCCCTCTGGCTCTTACATGTAGAGGCAGCTGAGAGCTCCACATTGCCCCCCTTCCAGTGCTATCCCTGCTGCTCCCATTGGCCAGGTACTTCAATCAGTGGGAGCAATGGGGGTGGGGGTCAGTGTCTGCAGACTGGGCAGCACACCGAGCCATCTAGCTGTGCCTCCAGCTAGGAGCCAGAAGGAAGATGTGCCACTGCTTCTAGGAGCCACTTGAGGGCAGGTGCAGAAATTATATTTCTGGATCATGTGCCGAAAGTGT
>JANRFK010001234.1:72876019-72887558 GCA_030068395.1 Apalone spinifera
GACTTGGGGAAGCCGGGGGCAGACCAATTGTCCAGCTAGCTGGAGCACTTCCAGGTTCCAGTTGGTGCCAGACTATCAGGAGTGCCAGACCAGTGGATGCCAGACAATTGGAGTTTTACTGTATCTGAGAGACAGAGAGGCTTTTGCCATATTCTTTTTTCCCCCACTCTCAAACCTGCTGGAAGGTGTGTGACGAAAGGTAATATAGGAACTGTTATGCTAGGTCTATGACACCTGAGAATTCCTCAACACTGTGGTGATATTTCTTGAAAGAGATGCCTTAACCCCTTGTGGGATCGTGCAAAAGAGCCATAGCATAGTCGCACTGGCCCACATTCTCCCCTAACATTTAGTTAAATAAAGCCAACATTTTTTATTTCCTGTTGGTTTAAATGTAGATCATTCCACTGAAGGCAATAGAACTACCCGTACACCAGTTTAGAGAATTTGACCAATCATCATTATCATTCCAAATTACCACTGGTGTAAAACAATGGTTAATCAGGCTTTATGATACTTGGAACATTCCTAGTTAGAGTGAAAAGCTTTATCTTGATTATCAATCTCTGAGGGAACATCTGCACTGCACTGCTACTTAAATAGCTACCCCACATCTACACAAGCTGTTCGTTATTTTGAAATAACAGGCACACTGTTTCAGCATGCCAATAACCCTCGTTCCACAAGGGTTAAGGGATGTCTCCAAATAGCATGTTATTTCAAAATTTGGCGCTGTAGACATGCCAAATTTCAAAATAAGCTATTTCTAATTAGATTTGAAATAAGATACGCAATTTGTATAGCACAAATTGTGTATCTTATTTTGAGTTTAGGGTGCGGTGTAGATGCATCCTATGTGGTAAAGTACACTATGAAATACCATTGAGTCAAAACTTACATCTATTTACCTCTAAAAATACATTGTGTTATGGTAATGACCTGATGTTCCTTTGTTTGTGTCACTTTGTAGTCAGAGGCAGAGTGATATACAATTAAGGGTGCATCTGCACAGCACCCTAAACTCGAAATAAGATACACAATTTGTGCTATGCAAATTGCGTATCTTATTCCGAATCTATTTCAAAATAGCTTATTTTGAAATTTGGCATGTCTACACAGCACCCAACTTTGAAATAATGTGCTATTTCAAACCATCCCTTATTCCTCGTGCAGCAAGGTTTACTATGATGGTGAACTAGTGTGCCTGATACCTCCGGTATCCCGAAATAGCCGTGCAGAGTAGACATACCCAAAGTCATATTGAAGTTTTATTTCTTTAGAAGCAGCAGGCCTTATTACTTTCAACTCTCTCTCATATTCCAAGGCAAATGTACACTGTTTTTTGCCAGACTGACAATCTGGGCATTTTCTGTTGTCTTTGACAGCAAATCTTTCGATGGCTAGGATCTCTCCATTGCTCATTTAAAGTCCTTTGGCCAGGATCCAGAATGTTAGACAAGAACTATTGCCATCCATTAGCTAAGGACCAATTTTGCTTCTTCACCTGTTGATCAAAATGATTCAACCAAAGACTCAAATGGTCTTCTGAAAGATGGACATGAATTATTTGTGAACATCTTTTCTTGCATCACCCCCAACAACCTTTTCATTTACGGTCCTGAGGAGCTGTGTTCAAATTCTCTGTCATCCTGATCACATAGCAGCTCCATTGCTGACAGTGCCTCTCTCCACTCAACTGTTGCTGTTTTGATAGGACAAGCATCCGAAAAACTACATAGAGCTTGAGTGGAATCCAGAAATTGCAGTTATAAATTTGTAAGAATCCATTCGGTATACTTTGCTTTTTCAGCTGGCTTAATGAACACTTTTTACCCTCTTCACTTAAGGAGGTTGCTTTAATTAGTCAACTTCTGAACTGAAGTCTTTGCTTCTTTCATATGGTTTCAATTGATATCCTTCTGATCCAAGTGCAGCAATAAAAGCTAGACAGGGACGTTGTAGCAGATGCCTGGATGACATGGTTTAATGACTCATGTGATTTTAACAATTGACTTACAAGAGAGAATGGAATTAGTCTTCTCTGAAAGTAATCGGAAAAGTAGTCATCCAGTCTCACTACTCATATCTACCCCATCTTGGTAGATACTTTCCAAAGCCAGTAATAATAGTTGCAGTAATTTTCAGACAACAGCCAAGGATTGTTCATGAGCGTGCCAGCAGGTTTTTGAAAATTTAACTAATTTGAACTTCAGTCCTAAGTGTATCTTCTGTGTTTGTTCTTTGTTTGTTTGTTTCCAGACAGTCCATCCTTTTGGACTATTGCTGAAAATAAACTATAACAAAGACATTACATTTATGGCTTTTTAAAATGTTTTTGAGGATTCTGCAGCTCATTATACTAATTAGAGTAGAAGGCCTCTGCAATAAAATTAGGGCTACCTTTTACTTTGAGCAAAACATGTACTCTGCTATGACTTCCAGAGAATGTTGTACATTTGATGGAGCTGCAATGTCTTTGGGATTCAATTTACAAGCATTTGCTTCTTCTCAGATGTGGGTTGTCGCAGATGCAGCTGATATTCAGATTACAGAAGACACATCTAGAAATACATCGACTGACATACAGATACTGTATGCAGTCACCTAATGCTTGATGCCCATTTGCACTGGTGCATTCGTCAACTACATACATATATTTTCTGAATGTGGAGAGAGAGTTCTTTACGCTTTCAACTGCTGAGTCTTTCTCTGTTGCACGGTATGTTTCTAACCAGTGGATAGACTTTCTTGCAGAAAGATAGTGAACTCTTGGTTGGAACCAGTGTCCAACTTCAGGATTAACAAATCACAATGCACTTTACACTGGCCACCAGTTTGTACTGTATGGTATCTCTGTCTCCAAGATAGTCTGTCCCATCTGATCCTAATCTGCCTGAGATAACCCCTTGTTAGCTGCTCCTGCTTGACCTGCAGTAACCCACTTCTAATTAACAGGGGAGTTGGCTTTCTACCTTTCTAGAGCTGCCTTTTCCCATTCTATTGCATCCAGAGGTGAAAGTACGTGGGTGTGCCTTAGTGCACAGCTCCGGCAAGAGCTGGCTGAGCTACAGCAAAAGCCAGTAGGGACCTGGGTTGCAATAGGATAGTATCTGTAAGAAATGTTAAGTTACTTTCACCACTGATTGCATCCCTCTGGTTTGACTTTGTCACAGTATCTTTTCAAGAAGACCATAATTGTGAGTCTTACACCTGATGAAGAAAATGGATGTGCTATGGCTTCACTTGAGAGGTGTTCCTGGAATACAACAATGATGTGTTCACCGACTCCTTCCCAGCTTTCCAAGACAAATACCTTTATCAACCAAACCTGTAATCTGATCAAAAGCATATCAAATTAGTCTAACAGATATATTTCCCATAGATCCACACTGATATCCATTGGTTATATTACCTTTCTTTAATTCTTTATTGAGACCCATATCAACCACTCTATTACCCTGCAGCCAATCAATATCAGGATGACACTCTATAATTACTAAGCTCATCAAATTTATCCTTTTTAAAAAATTGGCACTATGTTGACTTTCTTCCAGTCTTGCTGGAAGATCCCCAGTGCTTGAAGACTTGTTAAAAATGAATATTAATATTCAGTGAGCTCCTTAGCCAGCTCTCTCAAAACCTTTGTGTGTAATTTTTATCTGGACCTGTTGATTTAAAAATGTGATTTTTTAACAGATTCTGTTTAGCAATCTCCGGATAGTGGAATGAAAAGAGTAGAGTGGTATTCTTCCCATATGATGAAAGTGTCACTTGTTTTATTTAGAATAGTGATAGAAATGTCGCCGTGTTAGTCTGGTGTAGCTGAAACAAAAAACAGGGCTATGTAGCACTTAGTCTTGTTAGTCTTTAAAGTGCTACATAGCCCTGTTTTTTGTTTTATTTAGGGCTGTCAAGTGATTTAAAATTTTCATCGCAATTAATTGCGTGCACTGCCCCTTTGAAACACTGCATTGGCACTTCAAAGGGGCAGCACTGCATGGAGCCCAGTGTCCGCTGGGGGCTTCAGCTGATCCCAGGTTCCTAATGCACTACCCCTTTGAAGCATTGAAGTAGCACTTCAAAGGAGCAGCGCAGCATTAATGCCTGTGATTAGCGTGTTTAAAAAATTAACGCGTTAATCCTGCCCTGAGTTAATCACAGGCATTAATGCACATCAATTGCTAGCCCAAGTTTTATTCCCAAAATAAATCTTTATCAAGCACTTCTGCCTTTTCTACATTATGATTCATAATTTCACCACTTCCAAGTGGTGTTGGGATTGGAAACACGCTTTTCAAAGAGATACTGTAAGAGGAATGTGATAATTTAACATAATGTGTGGTAGGAATGATTGACAGAATGAAGATGATAGTCTATAAATTCTCATTCTGTATTTATTTGAAATTGATAACTTGTGATTTATTTTTCAGGATCTATCTAGAAACATGTTAAAATAGCTGCTATACTTTTTAGCAAATTTGGAAATACTCACTTTCCCCAAGAACTTCCTTACAATTACTACCATAGAGAACACAGTTTGAATTCTGCCTGGGGAAATTATCCTAGGACTGGCATAGGCAGCACCATTTTAAAGCAGTTTTTCAAATCATTTATTAAAATGAATTTATAAAGGGGAAATGTCCCAAATGAAGCCATTCTCAGGGGACCACTGGCAGCACTAGCAGCAACATCCAGGCAATAAACAGCTCATCATCCCATATCAAACTGTTAAAATCTTACAAGAAAACAGTTTACCGGACTTTTATCTCCCAGTTTTCATCCACTCAAGCATGGATCTGACCTACTCCTAGAAATGTTGCTGTTGACGTCAATGGGAGCAAGCTCGGCCCATAATAATTGACTATCCATGATATAAATGTCCCCAGTATTTTCAGATGAATAGCTATGCTTATGATGATGGAATTTATTTCCATTTAGACTCTTCTGATGAGAGCAGCTTAAAAAGTTGAAATCATGTAACCTTTTTATTTAGAAATGCTGAGAGGTAAGTGACTATCTCTGCTCATTCATTTGATACTTGCTATCTGAACATTGATCAGAAGTGGCCCTTACCATGCCCCACACATCAGAGTTTTGCTCCTGAGGAGGTCCTCTTTTCAATAGGGCACTAAGCAGGAGATATAATATATGTGTGTGTGTCTAAAAGAGCTATACCAGTGCTGCTTTGCTCCTTTATATACTCTGTTTAATATTTTCAAGGCTTAACTTACATTTTATCTGTCTCACTTTTTCTGCTTTTGGAATGTTTTACCCTTTAGTTCAATACAGTGTTCACTTGATATGTCTGCCACTTTAAAAACAATCCTGAAAACACTTTTTTTAGCCATCTCAAATTGAAAATTTCAGTGAAGTTTAATGACCCAGGGCAGGCGCACTTTTATAGCCTTTATTCACATGAAGGGACTTAACACTCTCATGTATTAAGAACTGATTTCATGACTAAGTTTTGTAGGATCAAGACCTTAAACTGAAAATGTGGCACTAACGAAAATATATTTCAGATGCACTGCTCAGGTGGCTTTGCTTTCATGTTGGTTAGGAATAACTGAGTAAGATTGGAATAACTGCAGGTATTTATTTATTATCTCAATATATAAATGGGGTTGGTAATACTGCCTATTAATAAGGTAGCCTGACATTTCTCACTAGAAGACCCTATTCTCTTTGGCAATATCTTTTACCAAACTTAAACCGCTCATATTTTCCATATGAGGTGCCGCCATTGCATTTTTATTGTCTGTACGGGTAAACAATTTGGAAGCACGGGGAGCTGGCAGAAGACCAAGCAGGGGTGAGGCCTTGAAGAGGCAGAGTGGCACCTTAGGGAGAATGGATAATGTGGGACAAATTGGGGCTGCCCCCTCTCCCCTGCAAACTTTTAGAGCGCTTCTACCATTTCTGACCAGGTGTCTGCCTCACGTTGAATTGTTTTGGGAAAACTTTGACCAAAACAGGTTCATCATTTCCAAGAAAGAAGTTGGGGAAATACATTGTTTTGCCTGGGTTAACAATTTCAATTGACTTTTTCTTTGTGCTTTGGATCAGAGACTTGAAACTTGGTAGCTGGATGGCCTTTGTTTCAGTGATGTGTCTTTTGAACTTTGTACAAATTAGTCCAAGTGGAAAAATCCTAGTTCACACATACTCAGTACAGATATTTGACACTTTAACAGCGAATTGCCCTTAAGACTCTGTCCATCCTGCATGTGTTCCCCAGGCCGGAGTAGGACTTCTCCTGAATTTGCTGCTCTTGACTTCTGAGGAATGTGCCAAGGCCAGGTCTGGGCACAGGCACCTGAGCAAATAGCGTGGAACTGTATCTCCTGTGCTCTCAGTGGTTCCCTCCCGGATCTACACCACATGAATGAGGAATGCCTCATATAAGTGCAGAAGCACAAGACTTGAACACTGGGAGTTGGGAGGGAGCTGTAAATTGGAATAAGCAGACAGAAAGGCAGAAACTGGGAGGGAAGGCTGCTTGGGAAGAGAGGGAAGTTGGGACTAGGAGTATGGGATGAGGGACTGGCTCGGCAAGGAGCACTTGGGGGAGGGGGAGAAGGGCAGGGAGATCTGGACCAACAGCTAGGAGGATGCTGGAAACCAGAAAGGGAATACGACAGAGATAGCATAAGATGGGAGTGGAGGACTGGGTCTGGCAGCACAAAGATATGAGGGAAGTAGAAATGGGTGGGCAAGGAAACTGGGATAGGGGGACAGTGGGAGGGTCAGTCTGGTGTGGTAAGACTAGGACTTGCTGGGCAAAGATTGGGACTAGGAAGAAAAGATGAGGAGAGGAGATTAAGCTAAGCAAATAGGACTGGGATGAGGAGCTAGGGGGTAAGGACAGGATGCAGCGGAGGAGCAGAAGAGATCATGCCTGAGGAAAAAGGCAGCGGAGTTTGTGCCCCCTACAGTGCACTCCCCTCCTGAGTCTGGAATGGACCTCAAGATTCCAGAGTCCCCCCATTTCTCTGCTGCCAGCAAATAGCTGTTAAACACACTAGCAAAGTGTCCCACTCCTGCTTAATGCTGATTCTCAGAGAATGACCAACTGCTACTGTTATCAGCTATTGCCTTAGCTGTCATGGCAGAGGTCTGTGTGGTGAATTCCCCCTGCCTATGACCTACAAGGTGCCAATATGACACATGGCCAAATTTCTAGGGGTTTTTTACTTTCCTTTTTCCTTTTGAAAACCTAAACAGATTTTATTTTGTGTGCATAAATATCTCTAAAAGATCATAACTTTGCAAAGCCATCTACTCTCAAGTTAGGAAATGCCAAAATTAAAGTTGCCGGTGGAACCTTAATTTGGTTCCCTCATAAATATATGTTATGATACACAGTTTTTTCAACTTGACCCTGGTCTGATTCAGTGCATAGGATGGCCTTGCTTTGGTGAAGAATCAGGGGTGTATAAGGCAGAAGGCTGTTTGTAGAATCTCTACTTTTATTTTTACAGAAGTTGGACTGTGCTTAGTGAATGAGGCAGGGGACTAAAGAGGGGAAAAAAGAATGGGGTCAGACTTAAGGCAATTGAGCACTGTTCATGAGAACTGGATTATGTTGCAGTCTCTGCCACAAAATTCCTATGTGATGCTAATCAAGTCACATAAACCAAACGTTTCACTGGTGATTACTAATTTTGTGTTCCTTGTTTTCAGGGTCCCTGGAGGGTCTGATTTGCAGAAGTACAGGATGGACCTCCCTGATCTGGCACCCTCAGGACTTGACTGGAAAGGTCTGAGGGATTTTGCTGGGCCAAAGGAGATCATATCTGGCTCCCCTACCATCTGTCTCCCCCAGCCCTGGACCAGCTGCAGGCCCCTCTGCCCCATGCACCCCCTTCTTGTCATGCTGGGTTGCTCTTGGCTCACTGAGCAGCTTCTCGGGGGCACTCCAGGCTAGCGGCCCTGCTGGGCAGCCCAGCAGCAGGGAGCTGGGCTCCTGACCCCACTGCGCAACTCGCTGCCAACAGCCTATAGTCCTGTCAGCCCCCATGGCTCTTAGGCACCAGCCCACCACCAGGACTTTCTGGTCCTGGAACATCTGTAGTCCTGGACCACATATGGCCAGACCAGAGTCCCGGTTTACAGAAGTTCAACCTATACTGAACATTCATCTCTGCAATTGAAATCAAAGGAAGAGAGCTTTTGAATATACAGAGTGCTATATAATGCCGCACACTACAAATCCGGTCATAGGGTTTCTAAATTGGCAGGATTTTTACCTTAATTTTTCTGACACAGTCTCCCTCCCCTGCCCCCCGCCCCCACCACAGCCACTGCCAACTTTACAGGAGTGTTGTGGAAATAAATATATGTTTGTGAAGCACTGAGTTACTGTAGTGATGAGTGCCATAGAGATGCCCAAAAGGACATTAATAGTTCTGACTTCAGAGCAATGTTTGAATTGTGTGCAGGGGGCTGACTAATGTGCAATAAATAAGCCTTAGGGCCACACATCGAACGGTGAGAACACAAAATATTGAATAGCTGCTCATTAAGTGAACTCGATGCATTTGATGCCCTGAGTAAAGCAGCGGTCTATGGAAAAAGTATGCAGTAATTTAATTAAAGGTTATCTCATACGGCATGCAAACAAGGGAATGAAGTGGGAGAGCCGTGGGCACCCTTAATTCTTGAATTTCCTAACTTTGGCATGTTTTTCTTTGCAGCCTTAATGTTCTTTTAATGTAGGATGAAGATGTATGTATAAAAATTAGGATTTAACAATGCCACAGGCTATGTCTAGACTGCAGAGCTTTTCCGGGATACTGGAGGTATCCCAGAAAAGCTCTGCCACATCTAGAGAATGTGTCCACTTTTTTGGAACAGTTTCCGAAAAAGCAGACATGTTTTTTCGGCATCCCTGTATTCCTCTCAGTGAGAGGAATAAGGGATGTTCTGAAAGAGGAGGTTTTTCTGAAATTTGGCCCTGTGTAGACAGCCCAAATTTTGGAAAAACCTCTTCTGAAAAAAGAAAGTGGAAAAAGATACGCAAATTGCGGTTCGCAATTTGTGTATTTTTTTTCCAATAAAACTCTGCAATCTAGATTATAGCCTCTGTGGAGGAACCTACATAGGTGGATCTTTATGTGTACTATATACAAATATAAGATCAACTCTCACTACTTCTTTCCCCATTATAATCTTTAATTTTATTTCTCCAGCTGACGTGTCCTTAAAATTTGTGTGGTGCTAGAGCAGCTATGTACGGTAGCTGAAATTACATTGATTCAGATTGACTGACTGAATTTGATCAACTTCATCCCTGCAAACCGGAGACACCTTTTTCAATATTTAAATACTGTTAAACATTGCTGAATGATTGATTCTGTTGTTTCAATTTTTATGCTCACAGCAACAAAATATATAAAATATTAAGGCCTTTCTTTTATTGGTGTTTTCCAGAACTGCCAGCTTGAAGCATTCAGAAATGAGTCAGATCCCAAAAATAATGGGGGTTGTTGTAAAAAAAATGGGGGTTATTTTTTTTTTTGTCTTCTGGTTTCCAAAGAGTGAGGTGCACTCTGCTCACGTTTTTCAAGCTTTTCTATGCAACAATGAGTACTAGAAACTCAATTTTTATTTTAAAGGAAAGCTGAATTGCTCATTGAGCCATTGGACTCTGTAACTGAAGAACAACAGAGATTGCCAGATTCCCAATAAAATCAGCTGGGAACATAATGTCAGTGATAAAAATCTAGGGACATATATGGTTTTTAATACCTCAGCAACATTATATAAAAGAGTGTGAGCATATATCTCAGATTCAAAATCCTTTTCCCTGACAAAGATATGATATTCTCTTGATTTTCCTTATTGCTTTGCATTAGGATAAGTGAAATCTTACTTAGATCCTTATGCTCTGAGGACAGGCCAGAACACCTGTGCGGGGTTCTATTGATTGTTATTAGACCCAGCACAGTAATGAGGTTCCACCACATGGATCAACATGTGTGTTCAGGCTGGAATTTGTGAAATTTCATCTCCCTTTCTACCCCTAATTATTAGCATAATCTTACATTTTAAAAGTTTTGCATTCAGTCATTTGGTAGTTGAGAGACATTCATTTTTCAAATGGTGGGGAGAAGGGGGGTTATGGAGGTAGTTAGCTATTGCCACAAGCTGCTGGTGCAATGTTGTGGCCAAATGGGCCTAAGCGGCACCTACACATGCAGCGAGGGGTGTGATTCCCATCTTGAGTAGGCATAGAATCATACCCTCATATGCATAAATAGGGGAATCTGGAGTAGGCACAAAAACGTTATAGTACCTGTCTATTTGGCAGTGGTGCTATTGCTGCAGGACTACTGTGTCTAGTTGGAGACTGCTGTGGTAAGTTGGTAAGAGAGGTCAGAGAAGAGAGATGAGAGTAATTAAAGGATTGGTAAACATGCCTTCTTGTGATTGAACTCTTTGGGTCTACATAGTTTAACACAGAGACGGGTTACAGGGTGACTTGATCACAGTTGCTAATACCTATATGGGGAACAGATATTTGATAATGGGCTTTTTAAGATAGCAAACAAAGCTATAGCTTCCAATGGCTGGAAGCTGGAGCTAGACAAATTCAGACTGCAAATAAGATGCCTGTTTTTAACAATGAGGGCAGGGTCGCTGATGGTGAGGGAGGGGCAGATGCCTCATGGCTTGGTAATTTAAAAGGGCCCAGGGCCTCCAGCTGCCACCACTGCAGCAGCAGCCATAGCCTCCGGCCCTTTAAATTGCTACTGGATCCCCCAGGCCATCTGAACTGGGAGGTGCTGAAGGGCTGACTGGAAGAAGCTATCCCTTAACCCTGGTCCTTCTGCCTGAGGAGCTGCAGGTGGCTCCAGAGCACATCAAAGTCTGTTGGCAGCCCTGAGTGAGGGCAATTAACCATTGGAACTTACTCACTCAGAACAGCCCACATACATTTTATGTAGCCATTATGAAATTCAGTGTAATTGCAAGCAGAACTAGGACCATGAGGGCATTAAACTGTCCATTTCAATGTATGGTGAGGAAGCTCCAAACACGCAGCAACTGGAAATTGACCATAGGCAGTTTGCAGCTACACATTTATATGAATAATAATAGTAATAACCACACTTGTGTTAACTGGTCAGGACAACCATTTATAAGGTATATCAACCTACATATTTCAGAAGATTAAGCAAATTACTTGCTGCCTAGAAACTCACTCTAAAGCAACTTTTGCAAGTTTTGTCACTTCTTCAAACAATAGTGACTGATGCCAAAGAGAAGATACTGACTAGGTGGACCATTGGTTGGAGCCATTAGTGAGGCCATTAGGAGAGCTGTGCTACGAAGGAAAGAAGGCCCGTGGGAAACAGACTGGGTTGTGTTTTCTGTCTGATATGCGTCTTCTCCCTACTGGAAACCAAACACCACCTCCCAGCTTGCTTTCTCATGGTTTGTCTACATAGCATTTGTACGTGGGAAGCCAAGGGTGTGACTCAAGGCCGGTCAGTCTTACCTCGGTTCCTGGAAAAATCATGGAAGGAATCCTTAA
>JANRFK010001234.1:72887658-72900783 GCA_030068395.1 Apalone spinifera
TGATCAAAATGGTCCCTTCTGACCTTAAAGTCTATGAGTCTATGAGACTCCAGTGCACTAACTTTCTACACATTAACTGGCTGCATGGACCTTATTACTATATGCTAAGCATATTGAAAGTGCACTATGGAATGCTTGGTTCAGGGCATGCCTGGTAATAACTTTCCCTATAGACAAAGCCATTCCATCCATAGGCAGCTGCCCCGAGCCCCATGTTTTTGAAGTCCCCACAGTGGCTGTGCCAACTGTCCTAAGGACAGGAGGGATCAGGGGATTACAGGGACCTGGAACAACAGCAGCAGTGGTCACCCACCCCACTCACTGTGGTGGGCGCTGGAGAGGCCTGGCAGCCTGCTTCATACCGTGCCACCCTCCCAGCCTGCTGCCGCCCACTGCTCTGCAATGGCAGGAAGCAGAGTGCCCTGGCGGGGGCTCCAGTTCACACTGCTGTGGAGAAGTGGGGTACAGCAGGCTGGGGCAGAGTGGAGCAGGCTGCTGGGCCGAGAGCACAGCTAAGAGCAAAGCTCCCTAATGACTGGATAGGCTGCTGTGAACAGGTGATTGTGAAGAATCAAGATGGCGGCCTGATCAGAGATGGGAAACAAAGGACCATAGTTTGGAATATGAAATTTAAAAAGAGATTAATTCTGAAGAGAGGAAGGAGAGGGAAGGAATTATCCTGGAATATGGCATAAGCCACATACTGGGTTGTGGCAAATGCTTGGGTTGAGTACATGTCATCAGTAAAACTATCATCCTGCAGTTACAAGGGCTTTACACTGGTTCTTTTGAATTTAAATCTGCATATTTTGATGTACCACCTGACCATGGATGGAAACGTTCACACAAAGACAGAATAGTTAGACTATTTGCCATATCTAAGCCGGTGGCACATATCTTTCAACATGACTTGAAGAAGCCCTTTCAAAATGTGGACTATGTATTTATATATCATTCTAAATATCTCAATTCTCATTCTTTAAAACTAGACAATAGCCCATCATAAGACAGGATTTCCATGTCTCTCCTATTCCCTTTCTATCTCGCTCTTCTCTCCTGAGCCGCCCGTCTCTTGCTCTGTCTTTCTCTCTCTCTCTTACTGCCTCCCCCACTCTCTCTCTCAGCTCTCCTCCACCTCCTGCCTCTCTCACTATCTCTCTCTTTCTCTTCTCCCTCTCCTGCCTCTCGCTCTCTCTATGCTCTCCTCCGCCTCCTCTTTGTCTCCTCCACTCTCCTCTGTCTCCGTCGGGAATGCACGCTCATCCAGGCCCTGCCCCCGGCCATGTACGTCACCGCCCCGCCCCCCCTTCCCCTCCTGCCGTGGTGCTCAGCTGACTTCTGCGCCACTCAGCTGGGCCGCCGCGGGGGAGCAAGCAGCGGCCGCACCCCCCATGCAGCACAGGCCGCTCAGAGGGAACAGCTCAGCATTTCAGCAACAGCGCTGCCCAGAGGGAACAGCCAGCATTTCAGCGTAACAGATTCACAGATATTGGGCTATATATATATATGATAAGCACTAGATATACTTTCTCTTTGTGTTATGAGTGTCTGATCCAGCCAATGCATCAGTAAGGATTGCACAAAAATATAGTTATGTATCCATGTAACTATTTGATTTTGGGAGGGAAATTCAAGCTTACTATTAGGACTTGTGCTAGAACAGCTCAATGTAATTTTTGTCCATCCTTGAACAAATTCCACAATGTTTCATCGTGGTATTCAGTGTTCTGTCTGGCTTTTGCATGTATGGCTTCTTAGCAGTAATTTAAGTTACTATTCTACAGCTTGACCTTGGAGCAGTTTAACAAGTAGCTGATGCTGAAGTCAATGAGGTCATCCTCATGAAAATGGAATACTTGTCTGAGTGACACTTCTTGAGATGAAGACCTCAATTACATGTGTGCTACTAAGTACGAGCCTTGAGCCACCCATATATGGACATTACTAAAGGGAAGTGTGTGGGAACAGACATTTCCATACAGCCATAGAGTTACAAATAGGTTGATTTCTGAATATCTGCCAAATGCATGTAGGTTTGCACCAATACAGCAGCAAAGACCCATGATTACATAATAGAAGCTTAATTAAGCCACTGAGTTTATATATTTATTTTATTTAAAAAATAAGTCACAGAGACAACTCCATTGGATGAGGTTTATTTTGCCGAGATTTTCAGGTAATTTCACATTCCTCCACAACCTTGGTATAGACCTGGATAGCTGACAGTGATAGACTTTAAAATTAAGAGAGAAACATAGCTAGTGTAATTCTATGGTAGGTATTCTGTACATGTATGAAATTAAACACCGCCAGCTCCTCAGCTTCTATAAATCAGTGGAACTATGCTGATTTACATTAGCTGAGGAGATAATCTTTAATATTTAATGTATTAGAATAGTTTGTTTATACATATATGCATAACATGGCTATCATAAATATTATGGTCAATATTCAGTAATATGGAAGTTTTGGGTGGGCAGCGTATACATCAAAGCTATCCCAGATTAATTCTAACGTGCACCTCTTCCTTGTTCACCTTTCCTTTCTTTCTTCTAGCATACAAGCTAAGAGGTATGTACTCTGGGCAAGTTCCACTCTTTTGTATAATTAGAATTTCCCAGAAATGTACAAATGTTGAGGTGGGATTTTTTCCCTTATAATTGAAATAATAGAATTACATAATGGGATTCTCATTTAAACTGGGCAAAAATTTGAGATACAGAAACTGAGGAGTGAGGCTACTACTAGTGTATTTTTTCTAAAGGTACTGAATTGGCAAGCAAATTTGTCTTAGCTGGCAGATATCCAGTCTAAAGCCTCAGTCAGCAAATGACAGAAAATAGCAAGACTTAATTATTTTAAACTGCTGGAAATTATTAATTATAAACTGAAAGAAAGTGCACATATTGGAAAGGGAATATCTTTTATTTTGTGTCACTACTAGTTAAGGAACAAGCTACTTTGAAAGTGTGCTTAAAAATTATTTGCTGTGCAGTTTCAGTGGACCAAGGAATTCCTTTGTGTCATAATTCTTTTTGAAGCTAATCAACAATAACATTGCAAAAATAGTTCAAAAAGCAATATAAAGGTGCAGTACAGAGTAGCCATGGTAGGACTGGCTATTTGTTGCTACACAGATTATAGATTATGGAGCACTGAAAGATGGCAATCTTCTGAAACGTAACATAAAGAAAAGCCAAATAACAGGTTTGTTCTTGCTCTCATGTCCATATAAAATAATACATTTTTGCTGGTTTCCGATGTTATTCCACTAGTAGCAGAGGGGAGATAGAGAAATATTGTGACGCGCACTATAAGTAAACTATTCAAAATTAATGTACATTGCTGCAAACATTCACTGTTTAAATATTATCATCACTAACTAATATTAATGTGTTATTTTCTGTGCTAGTTAGAAGGAAACTGTGCTATACTTTTGGGTTATATAAAGCTTGCAATGAAAATCATCCCCCCCAAAAAATTACTGTACCACACTGCAATAGTGCTATTCAGGCTGTGGCGATCCACAGAGACAGACTCAGATTGTTAGCACATCCAGGATCATACAGTAAAAAAGAATTTTCATAGGATAAATTGAGATTGATTTAGCACTTGATCCTACAATGTGTTCCAGATGGCTGAATCTCTGCTCATGCCTGGGGGTCCATTGGCTTCACGGAGGCTCTGCTCAAAAGCAGCGGTCTATCTACATGTAACAAATTGCAGGACTGGGGCCTTAAAGAGTGAAATTTATACATAGTCAGAGGGCCTATGCATCACTTAAGTCTCCAAAATCAGCTTCATTGGAATAAAACAGTGTAGCAGCCCTGTTCTGTTCTTCTACACAGGGGTATGCATTTCAATACCTTTAAGGTAAAAATGACTTATCTTACACTCCGTCTACATTGTTTGTTTTTTGCAGAAGAGGCAATGCAGATGAAGCACTCATTAGCAAATCTTGCACTGTCATTTGCATATTCTCTTCCAATCCTTTTTGCGGAAGAGGTTATTGCGAAAAAAACCTGCAGCGTAGATGGGGCCATTCTTCAGAAGAAAACCCTTTTGCTCAAGATCCCTTATTCCTCAAAACATGAGGTTTACAGGATCTTGCACAAAAGGGGTTTCTTCCGAAAAATGGCCTGTCTACACTGCGGGTTTTTTTCGCAAAAACCTCTTCCGCAAAAAGGATCGGAAGAGAATATGTAAATGACAGCACGAGATTTACTAATGAGCGCTTCATTTGCATTTCCTCTTCCATAAAAAACAAACAGTGTAAATGTAACCTTAAGGTTCATCCATTTGTACAGTTCAATTGCAAGACTGGGTAAACCCACAATTTCTATAGTTTGGTCTATCGTACAGAAGCATACTATGAGTTCTATGCATTATTTATTGATTATAGAGGGCCCAATTTTGTGAGGTGCTGAGAAACTTCTAGCAGAGGCTGCTCAGCATCTTGCAAGCACCTCACAGAATCAGGTCATAAATCATTATAGGGAGCTAAATATTGATACTTTGGTTTTCATTTGCAGTCATTTTGCATTTGGAAGTGCTGCTGGTTCAGAGTGATTTTGGAAACCTTTTTTAAAGAGCATACTATGAAATAGTCAAAAAAATAAGTGGAAACATTTGAAGTGGTCAAGAAGTAATTTCCTAAAAGTTCCAGCCAGCTACTCATCTATGTTAATTTGGGGACAAAGAAATAACTACAACCAACAATACCGCAAAAAGAACAAGAGATTAGTCTTTAAAATTATTGCTATATTTAGCAGCTCATATCATGACCAACATATACAATTTCTGTGGTTTTAGAATTCATACAAATATTTCAAAATATCAGATCTGCAAATGTTCTCAATTTTAACTACAGGCCTGTTCACCAAAATATAGACCTTTGGTATAATCTATGATTTATTATAGATAGCAAATGAGTTTTTATTATAATCAAAAATATATTTTAATTCCTCAGATAACCCACAGTAATGGATATTTCAAGGCTCATACACATGTAGAAGTGATGAACAAGTAAGCTTTCAATATGAAACAGGCAAGTGAAGAAAACCTTTGACAATACTAAATTCATTGATGATTAGGCTACTGAAACTACCTTTATACTGCTTTACCAGATTCATTATAAAATATTGTATTGTTTTAAAGTGAAAATATTTGTTTTAAATAAGGCAAGACTTTTTGTAATAATTTAAATAGTGTATTTCTAATATGACTAACATAGGGTGCTCTTGCCTCCTTCATAATTGTGATACAATTATACATGATAAGCAATGCCATTGCACAGCTAAGCATCCTCTAAGGATGAAATCACCAAAGGAAGCTGTGATATAATTTATACTGTTAATCATATCATATCATTTGATGATACCACAAAAGAAGAGAACTGGTTATTTACACAATGGTTTTGACTGCGAACACAGATTTGAATGTAAACAAAGATGAGTCAAGCATCTTGATAATGCATTGACTGGCGTGTTCATCTAGAAAGTGTTTTATGACTGTTAGTTAGGTTCATTATAAGCCTAAGTGAGTGAAGGACAGCATGAGGCACCCATTTTTAAGGTAAACTGTTCAGTTGCCAAAATGTTAGTGTGGTTTCAAGTATGTATGAATATGTTCTCTTTAGCACACAATTTCTATTGTCAAGTGTACAATAATAAATGCCTCATGAGATAAGAGGCTTTTAAGGTTGTCTACAGTTAAGGAATTATATAGACTACAGTGAGTATTTAATGTTTTCAGACATCTAAACCATTGAAAATCAAATATTTTCCACTATATTTTGTATAGTTAACATATAATAATAACACTCTGATGAGCTATTCAAACCCTCTTTGTCCTACAGAGATGGCTGGAACAGTTTTAGAAATGCTCAAGCATCAGTTATCATGGGAACTAAATTCAGTATATGCCAGGATAAGATAGCTAACAAGTAGATAGCCATGATAGCTGCAACCTTTCTAGATCTAATTTGGTGGGTTATTCCTTTTAACGATGGTGAGATTAGTGAGCGAACAGTTCTTGCATAGTGTTTGAAAGGAACTCAGCCCATTAACTGAAACAGCTGAAACTTATTCTTGTAAACTTGTTTTCATCAAAGGAGTTCACTGTAAGTAAAGGCCAGGGCCTTCCCCATCCTCTTCAGCTCTTGCCTGTGCATAGAACTTGCTGATCCAATACTGGGACCCATATACTCCTCTGTCCTATCAGAAGGTGGTGGTGCCTTCTGTTTTCTCTTCTCTAATATTCTGGTCTATTAATCTCTTTAGGCATTTATAACACTTTCATTACACCTCATTCATAATTGCCAACATTTTTAAAAGCTTTTCTAGACAGGGCTCAGAACAGGTCACCCTCTCATTCTGGGAAGCAGGAAGTAAATTTGATATGATTAATACAAACTCTCGTTCCTCTCAGATGCCTCTCGTTAGTGTATTTGGTTTCCTGAGGAGAGGTCTAGTGCATGGCAATTTCCTAGCCCACCCTTAAGTCACAGAGGAGCAACAGGCATTTCTCTCTGCTATCTTCGGAGAGTATCTCGCCATTCTCTCCTTTTGGGTGGCTTCCAGGCTTCTCCCATTTGTATTTCTCTTGGACATTAGGGAAGTTTGGAGTTCCCATTCCTTGGATGTGCTTTAATCTCCTGATGAATCCATGTGTGCTCCTGCACCCTGCCCCAGCACGCCCCTAGTGGTTCTGTGTACCCTTGTAGTTTTTGAGATACTCAGACAGGCATATTTCTCCTTTGAAAACCATTTTAAAGAGAACTCAACAAGGGCTGTGTATTAAAAGGAGTGGGGAGGCTTACTTGCCACAAAGTTATAACTACCATAGAAACTTAAATAAATATATAGACTGAGATTCTTAGTGAAGGATTTCAAGTATTCTCCCTCCCCTTTTCACATTCCCTCACACTGGAATGAATAGGTCCCATTTTTCTTTTAATGAAAGTTTTTAGGAGTGTCAGGATCAGTACCGTAATATGCCTTACCATTTAGGAGTACTAGCTGGGAATTGATGAGGCTTTTCCAAACAGTCAAGCTAATATGGCAGTTCAGATCCCATCCAGTTTCACATATCATCTATATTAAACAGAACATTAAAATGCTTTCTGCTACCCTGTAATACCTTAAGCATATAAGTGAGTTATTTGAAAGATATGTTATTGTACAATAGGAGGTTCTTCATGACAAGGCTGTGTTACTTTGGCTCACAAATACTGTACATAGAACACGGTCCAAGTACCTTTCATGGAGTACTAGCATTTCACTACAGCACTTCAACTGTGTGGCTAATAAAACAGATCTGGTGTTTGTTGTAGAGCTGCAATGGTAAGGGTCCCATTTTCACAGAGAGTCCACTTTCACTTGATTGTTGTTCGTAATGAGTGGCGACGGTTTGGTTTTCATCCTATCTGCTGCATCGTTAGAACTATCCTGAAAGAAAACCTTTGCTGTACAAATGGTGACAATAATTCTCTTGTATTCTCTTCTGAAATTCTGATTCAGGAGTCCATATATGATAGCATTAAGGCAGCTGTTGAAATACGCCATGTAGTAACTGGACACAAACAACCACTCTGGAATCCTGGGGATTATTTTGTCTGGATCGACAGCCACAGCCAGGCCTATAAAATTCAAAGGAGCCCAGCAGACTGCAAACAGTACAAACACCACAAACATGGTGACAAAGTTTCTAAAATCATGTGGTTTCAGCCTGGGCTTGTTGTCGGGTTTAACCCTTCGCCGTACCTGAATAACAAGGATCCATATTCTCAAGTAGCAGAAAGTAACTATGGCTATGGGAAGCATGAAATGGAAAAACACTACTGCTATTGTATACGGTGAGCTCACAGATTGTGCAAATGTGCATGAGTAAATCCGTGGATCATATTGTAGAGATCCAACAAACAGATTGGGAACAATAGCAACAAACGTCAGGATCCAGATGAGAATGACGTAGCACAAAGAATTCTTGTCACTATAAAACTTGTCATACTTGAGGCTGTGGCAGATGTAGCAATATCGATTGATAGCAATGCCTGTAATGTTGAATATTGATCCAATGACACTTAAGCCCATCAGAAAACCACTTATTTGGCAGTGGAGGTAGCCCAGATTCCATCCATTATGAAAAACAGATGTCAGGACCAGCGGGTATGGGTAGATCGCCACTACCAAGTCTGCAATGGCCAGGCTTACAACAAATATATTTCCTGCAAAATAAATATGAAAAATATTTATTTCTCTTTTTTCTTTTGTTCTTCCTTCCTTCATGTGTCTCTGTAATTTTTTAACAGCCAGTCTCAGGGGAACATTCTTAATTTCTATTAAAACAAACTTTATTTTCATGTATCAAATATTAGACTTTTTTTTAAAAGATGAAACTGTTCAGTTCTGAGATGTGCCTTTAAAAAAAAAAGATTTTATTGAGTTTAATTAGTATAAAAATTCTATTTCTATTAAGTCATTTACTTGGGTTCTCCTAATCACAGAGATCCAGAATTCATGTCTCATTATAATCATCTTTCTTGAATAATTAGCATAAATAGTATGATGAATAACATGGTGCCATTTAAAACTCACATTTACTTTTCACATTTACCTCTATTGCTTTTCCTTAAAATATCCCCAAACTTTTCTACTTCTGAAACTTAAATCTGTTTTCCTGTTTGTATCTCAAGCCTTTTTCAGGTGATATTACCTTAATACATTTTTTAAAACCTAGTTACAATATTGCAATTGCATTAATATTTGGAGAAGTCACCCTGCTGGTATTTCTCAAGGAAAGAGTTTCTAAGACATTAGAAAAAAACAAATCCCAATTTTTCATCCTGCTTTTAAAATCATGTATTGTGACAAAGATAGTTTAAAGATCTTCTACATGTACCACTGATGCAACATACTCTTCTTCCTTCTTCCTGATTGTTCTACCTAAAGGTAAGCCCAGCAGATGGAGAGTCAAAGAGAAGTCACTGATTAGTTACCATTGACTTGAATAGGCTCTATCAAAAAGGTAAATCAGAATCAACCTATTTTATACAGCATCCATTGCAGTAGCATCTGAGTACCTCATAATCCCTGTAGCATTTTACAAATGTATGTATTTATATTCAGTTAATTTTTCCTCGTGCCTTTTTAAAACATTCATCAATCTACATCCTTATTTGCCTCTATTGGCAAGTATGAAGACAATTATGCTAATGAAAAATGTATGTCATGCAGTGTAGGTCACAGATGAGGTCTTATTGCAGACATAAAGATTATCTTTCCAGTGATAATATAGCACAACATTCCATTCACAAAAGTCTAAGGGCAGTTCACGTACAACTACTTATATATTTTTGTTACTAATAGCCAAATATAATAGGCCTTTGAAGTATTCATAATAGTTACAATGAATTACAAAATGTGCTTATGGCAATGTTTCCTGGAGGCACCCAGAGTTATGTAGCATCTCACTGCTATGTACCCTTAGAGAGAGGCACTCTTGTCTATGCCTGCTGTGGATTAGTTCCCTGAGGGTATGTCTACACTAGCCCCCTAGTTTTATCTAGGGAGGCTAATGAGGGCGACCGAAATTGCAAATGAAGTGTGAGATTTAAATATCCCGTGCTTCATTAGCATGTTCCCGGCTGGTTGTCATTTTAGAAATTGACTAGCCCGAAGTAACTGCACGCGTCTACATGCGGCAGTGAAACGGGATTACGAATTAAAGCCCTAAAAATCGAATTAGCTGGTAAACCTCATTGCAGGAGGAATAACAGCTAATTTGAGATAGGGCTTTAATTCATAATCCCGTTTCACTGCCAGGTATAGAAGCGGTCAGTTACTTCGGGCTAGTCAATTTCTAAAATGGCGACCGGCCAGGAACATGCTAATGAAACGCGGGATATTTAAATCCCGTGCTTCATTTGCAATTTCGGTCTCCCTCATTAGCCTCCCTAGATCGAACTAGGGGGCTAGTGTAGACATACCCTGAAATCAATAGGCTCTGGCAACATAAGCATTGCTTCCTAGGCCTCTGAGGCTTTGCTCTGTCTGCAGAGGTAGTGGTAGACATACCCCAACTCTTCACTCCTCCAAGTGTCCTCTACAGTGCTCAATCCCTGGTCCACTGAGCACTCACCAAACTCTTAGTTCTGCTAAGTCCAAAGGAACTGTGTACAGATTCCATTTAGGATCACCACTTTACTGAACAAACAACACTTACGTATAGTGAAAAATAATACATTTATTATCAAAGAAGGGAAATCCAAGTGATCAAGAATATTGGAAACAAATGGTTACATATAAAACATCATCATCTTCTTGCTAGAGACTAAATTAATAAGGCATTACCCCATTTCCTACAAGACAGCTTACCCCACATTCTCAACCAGTTTAGTAGAGACCTGTCTTCTGAGTTCAAGCCTGCTGGCAACTTGTCTTCCCATACTGAAGTAATTACTGGAGGTTCCTCTGTACCACCTAAATATAGTCCCTCAAGCTGTTGTTTTAGTTTGTGAACAGGATATCACTCTGCACGGCTCATTTTTTTCCTGTGTACTTTTTCCATGTTGTTTTCACATCCCTCCATTAGCATTTGATTCAGTGTGTAAATGTGCCTCTAACGTAAAGTTTACAATACTTCATTTTCATGTGGCCAGAAAGCTAAACATTTCTTCCTCCTGTCTCATGGGACCATTCTAGGAAATTCATTTTGTACATACATACAGACATCCTTAAATACCACCCATACATACTTCTCCCAATGAATAAGATGACCGGTATGGTATAGGCTTTCATCAGAGACCTTATGTGTCACTCTTTTAATGAATTAGAATGTAAACTCCAGACCCAGGGGATTCCAGTAACCCTAATGCACTGCTTGTAGTTGGCATCAAGAAGCCCCTCAGCCACAAATGGTAATTTACAAAAGCTACAGTGACTGGTGTCCCCTGTCCAGAAGATTATACAATGTAGGGAAGTGTGAAAAGGAGAGCTCTGTATTAGACAAAAAAGTTTGTTTCTTTCACCAAAAGAAGTTGGTCCAGTATAAAGTATCACCTCTCCTGCATTTAAAATAGTGATAGAGATGCAGCCGTGTTAGTCTGGTGTAGCTGAAATAAAAGACAGAACTATGTAGCACTTTAAAGACTAACAAGATGGTTTATAGGTGATGAGCTTTCGTGGGCCAGACCCACTTCCTCAGATCAATATGTAGAAGAAAATCGGCACAACCATATATACCAATGTGATACAATCAAAAAAATGAACGCATGTGAAATTGACAAATCAAATTTTAGAACAGAGTGGGGGAGAGGGGGAAAGGTTAGTGTCTGTGAGGTAATGACATTAGGGGTGATAATGGGGAAGCTATCTTTGTAATGGGTGAGATAATTAGAGTCTTTGTTTAAACCCATACATAAAGTGTCAAATTTAAGCATGAATGACAATTCTGAAGCTTCACGTTGACGTCTGGAGATAAAGTCTCTTTGAAGCAGAATGCATGTTTTAAGGTCATTGAGGGAATGATCAGTCTGGCTGAAATGGCAAGCAACAGCTTTCTCTCTGTGAGAGAGTATGATGTCTGTTTTGTGAGCATTGATTCTTTGGCGAAGTGTTTGCAGGCACTGTCCCCCTCCATCTCCCGTTGGTCATAAATTATGGCCATTGGGAGCTATGGAAACAGCAGGCAGGGTGGGGCATAGAGGTTCTCAGTTCCTAGTTGACACAACATCTAAGGTATGCAGGGACCCAGTTCTGCTTCTGGGAGCAGCGTGAAGCCAGGCAGGTAGTGAGCCTGCCTTAGCCTTTAGCCCCATAACAGTGCTGACCAGACTGGTGCATGGTGCCAATCAGAACTGTGAGGGTCCCTTTTTGACTGGGCATTCCACTCAAAAATTGGACACCAGGCAGCCCTGCATTTGTTACTTAGTACACCTATAAGTCTGCTAGAAATAGCTACAGTCTTTGATATGGTTATTAACTACACAAGTAGGGGGATAATTCTACTTTCCATATGCACACAGATATCTCCAAAAACTAATTAGTTGAGATACTCAAGCAAAACAAGATCGGTCCAGTTCAGTACCTTCCAGATGGCAATGCAAAATGTAAAAATTACTACATCTAAGTATCTTATTTGGAACTCTTCAAGGGTTAGGTTTCCAAAAACTACTGTGTGGAGACGAATACCTTACAAGTTGAGTCAATTACCATTTCTTCCCTTCAGGATTACTTCTCAGCCATTATTTCAAAGCCAAATAAGTTTGCTTAGATAAGTTACTTTGCTGAAATAGTCCCAGTTTCAGTGAAGGACAGGACCTAGCACATTAAGAAACTAATGTTCTATACAACTCTGCATCAAAATGCTATAAAACCATTGAAAAGAAATGCAGAAATAAATATTGCATAAACTCCAGTTACTCTTGGGAATGTCATTCAGTTCCTATAATATCATAATATCAATTCCCAGAGATGTGAAATGTCTATTTTTAAAATCAAGGCTGTTTCTAAACCTGGTGTGCATCAGAAATTCCACGTGCATATTAAATTTTAATTGCGTCATGGCAGCCTTTGGGGTTTACTCCTGATTAACAAATTAAATCTGGTACCGTAGGTGGTCATGCAAGAGGATGTGAATGGCTTTAAGCCCAGCATGAACATTTCAGCATCAAACACGTGCATGAACACATTTCTCTCTAATTTTCTTTTAATATGAAAAGAGGCTGTACATTACATTAGCACTTTATTCTTATAGTTGTTCGACAATTTCTCATAATAGAAACAATGTGTAAAAAGGCATGAGAAATACTGTATTGTGATCTTTGACCTTGCAGGCACATGCCCTCTTGCTATAAGAATATCACTTAGTGAAGGCTGATCAAGCTTAGTGTTAAGCATGAAGTTTGTTAGCACTCAGTAGACAGTATTAAATCTTTACACACCAAACTCATTTAAAACAAGCCTAATAAGGCATGTATTTTGAATACCACAGTTTAGTTCAGAATCTGTATGGAGCTGAATATCTTCAGTTCCCATTGAGTCAATGGGAACTCAAGACCAGACTGCAGGAGAACAGGAACAATATACTATATTTGAGGAATGAGAAAAAAAATACAGGAAGTCC
>JANRFK010001234.1:72922335-72946774 GCA_030068395.1 Apalone spinifera
TTGCTGTACTAGCTGTGAAGGATCTCAGTCAGCGTGAGGTGATTTTTTTAAAGGCAAATATAGTTTCAGGCAGCAGGATTCAAGTTGCCTTCTAAGCTTACAGGAAATGAAGGATTTTTAGATAAATCAAAAAACAAATACACCTTGTGTGTGATGGTGAGAACACAAAGGAAATACAATAAAAAATATTGAATAATATACATCACTACAATATTAAACAGGACACTCCTATTTCAGTAAAGAACTTTTTTCTTAAATGGATTTTAACACAAAATATATTTCTTCAAAATACATGTTTCATTTTGCCAGCCTCTCTTCTTGCTGCCTCATCTCAATAGTTTTGTTAGCAGTGTTTGGGTAGCCAATCCTTCTTTGTCATCTCTACTTTACACCATTTTTATCATTCCATTCAGTTCTCCTCCTCCCTCTTCTCTTTCCCTATGTCTTCCTTCCCTCCCACCCATAACTTCATCACTCTCTTCTCATTTTAGTATCGTGCCCTCTTCCTGAGAGGCTTCATTTATCATGTGCATAACACCTCTGATTTAATAGGAACAAAGGATACAAGATTGAAAGGAACCTCCTGGATCAATGAATCCAATCAGCTATTGAAAGGAACCCATGATATAATCCCATTCATAAATTTGCCAAACTCCATCTTAAAATTAGTTTGGTTTTTTTCTCCCACTACTCCTAATGGAAAGCAGTTCCAGAACCATACTCCTCTAAGGGTTGGATATGTTCTGAGTTCTAGCCTAAACTTTTTCTGGGCCAGTTTATAACCACTTGTTTTTGTGCCAACATTGTTCTTTACCTTAAAATAGCTTTTCTTCCCCTCTGATATCTACCACCTGGATGTATTTATAGACAGCATTCATATCCGCTCTCCACATTTGTTTTGTCAGGCTAACAAAATCAAGTTGTTTTAATCTTCTCTTATAAAATAGGCTTTCCATTTCCCTGATCATCCTAGTAGCTCTTCTCCTCTGTCCAGTACGAATTTGTCTTGCTTACAATAATCCACATGAAGTGGTAGCAGTGCTTTGAACGATGGCACTAATACTTCCCTCTTTCTAATGGAAATACCACAGTTCTCATGTCTAGGCTCACATTTGCCTCTTTTACAGCTGCATCCCACTGATGGGTTATGGTCATTCCAGGACTGGTTAATATACACAGGTCTTTCTTCTCGTCTCATCATTTCCTGCTGGTAAGATACCAATTTACTATGGAAATCCAAAATAGCCCCCAGGTACATGACTCTGCATTTCATATTATTAAATTCCATCTTATTTCTAATTTTAGTGTTCAAGATAATTCCAGTCTTCCTGTACACTACTCCTCCCCACGATTGATGATGCCTCGCAACATTGGATGAGGGCAGGTAGGGAAGTGAGTTTGTCTGGAAGCATAAGTAGGAATTCTTCACTATAATAAATATAACACTAGTGATTTCAACTGGAATTTTAGTATGTTGTGCTGGGTTCATAAATAATGATGGCATTTAACAATAAAAAAACTAGAAAATAATTTATATTTGTTATGCCATTGATAAATTATACATATATTTAAAAGAACAGTTCAAATCACATGGAAATTAAGGTAGAATTAATTCAGTTATATTACAGATGTGTACAATATCAGCAGCTGTTTAATGTTCTAACCATGAATTTTGTACTGGGTAAGTAATTCTAAAGGCTCATTCCAGGAATAGTCCTGTGGCATCTTACATTTTTACTACACTATGGGATAATGTCAAATTAAGATGTGCAAACTGAGCTACATTAATTGTGTTGTTTTTAAAGTTGCAGACTACTATGGCTGCCTCTCTGAGACTTCATTCTGGGAACGAACAAAATAATCATTTCATAGCACTTTGAAGGAATTTAAAATGCCAGGAGCTATTTCGTCATTTGAGTCTTCAAAGGCAGTTACTCTGACTGTAGGCAGAATGTGCTAGTCCTACCACCAGAATTAGATATATTATGGGCCTACTAATTAAAAAATAAATAAAGCAAAAGGCATTTGAATGTAACTAGATTGTCCATCACCCAGAACAGTTTAATTGACTGTTTAAATGTCACAGATGCTATGTTGGAGAAGAATTTTTTAGGGGCCAAATGCATTTCTGGTATATATAGGCATACTTCTTTAACCTTTGCAAAGTTGAACATGCTTATACCAAATCTGAATTTGACTCTGAGTCCCCACCAGAGCCATAGGGTAATTTCACAAAAACTACTAAAAACATAGCTAGTTAGTAAGCTTCAGAATTTAGCCTTCAGTAAGTGGCACTCTGTTTTCATGTCCTCTGACTCCATCTTTGGAAGAACATTGGTAAGTACTGGTGACCTGAAAGGACAACATGGAAGATAGAGATCTATTCAAGAAGTTAAAACTGAACACTGATGTTCACAGACAACATAGTGGTCTATTCCGTGTTTATTTGTAATGAAAGTTGTATCAGGACTCAAGCAATTAGATTCTAGGGATCAAGCAATGTTTTTACTTTCATAACTGACACAGCAAGCCCAGAGTAGCTGGGGCTATGAACTACCAAGCCTAAAGGTGCTGGGACTCAATCATAGCAAGCCCTGGCACAAATTAAACACTGGTTGGAAAGTCCCACTGGTTGGAATGTATTATACCTCAATATATGCAGCAACATACTCAGAGAGAAGATCATTTCTGCATGCCTTTTCCATCGAAAGACTAGTAAGACCCATAATAGAGGTGTGTTCACTGTACTCCAAACATCTATCTCTACACTTCAGGCCATATACAGGATACACAGGGCACTCACTTGCATGTCTAGAGCCAAAGCTCATTTGGAATAAATCTGATTGTTGATATAAAGGCCAAATGTCTCAGGCCAAAAGCTAAAGTTCTCATCTACATGTGTACCTTGAAGACCCTGTCTACATTCTCCACCAGAGAGAATTTTGGTGACTCTAGTACAGTGACTGCTTTGCATCAGGCTGATGTAAGACATGTTTCCATTTTAATTTTATACTAAGTGGATGCACTCGAGGAACTTAATCTATGGAATTAGCCATTTTCTACGTCTGAGATCAGACACTAACCATCCCAGTACCCAATTTTCCATGTGCCTAGAATTTGTGCTACACTATATGGATAGTCAAAAAGAAGTATGCTATTACAAAACCTACACATAGGTATCAGTGATAAAGATTTAATATTGCATTCATCACTACGTCGTAGATAGTGCTGTTTTACTGGTATAGTTATTTCTAGGATACCCAGGGCCATAGAATCTGAAGGCCAATGCAATAAAGATGATCAGCTTGGCATTCAAAGTTTAGGGTGACCGACCCAGATTTAGGGTTATTACTATGTGTTTTAGATAAAACTATCAGAAAAAGGTACGCAAATTGTGGAGCGCAATTGCATACCTTTTTCCAATAAAAAGCAGCACTCTAGACGTAGCCTGGGTGCATACATAAGAATTGGCACTACATAAATCTTGAGAGGTGACGCTGGAGTAGAACACTGAAGGGTCTTTTCAGATTTTGCATTCCATTTCTGTGGCTATTTGTTGAACACCTACAACTTTCCTAATTATGAAAACAATGGGAAATGAGGCACTCAAAAACAACACAGGATCAAGCATTTAAAATCTTGTGTTTGATGGAATTTGGTGGGCTGTATTTTTAGAATAATTTCAGAATCATGAGCATAATTTTAAGTGGCAGAAATTATAGAATAAGTACGTGCTTGGACATGTAAGTTCTCTCTTTAGTATGTAATTATACTGAACATTATATAATTAATTCTTTTGAAATTTTGCTGAGAGATTCATAATGTCCTAGTGGGTCAATTTTATTGGATTTGGGAAATAGTTTTAGTTGCTGTGAAAATGACTATTCAAGCAGTGTTCCAACAAGTGCATAGCTATCTACACATACACATACTGAGACACAGAAAGGCTAAGTCTTCTAGTTTGATTTCACTTATGCCTCTATATAGACTAGAATTTCAGCTAAAAAATATTTTGTTTTCTTTTTCCTCATAGCGTATCTCAGGGAGCTTTAGTGTGTTTGTCTATTTTTAATTTTCAAAAATTTGGTTGTATAAGGACATTTATTCAATAATCATAAATATAAAGTATTCCACTTAGGAAGGAACAATCAACTGCACACATACCAAAAAAAGAAATGACTACTTAAGAAGTAGTACTACAGAAATGGATCTGGAGGTCACAGTGGATCACAAGCTAAATATGATTCAGAGTAAGACTGTTGCAAAAAAAAAAAAAGAAAACATTCTGGGAAGCATCAGTCAGTGTGTTTTAAGCAAAATACAAGAGGGCAAGACTCCACATTAATTAGGCCTCAACTGAAGTACTGTGTCCACTTCTGGGTGCCACATTTCAGGAAAGATGTGGAAAAAATCCAGAGAAGAGCAACAAGAATGATTAAAAGTCAAGAAAACATGGCCGAAGAGGGAAGATTGAAATGACTGGGTTTGTTTATTATCATATCTCCTCTCAGTCTTCTTTTCTTCAGACTAGTTTCCAAATACATAAAAGGTTGTTACAAGGAGGAGGGAGAAAAATTGTTCTCCTTAGCCTTTGAGAATAGGACAAGAAGCAATGGGCTTAAATTGCATGCAAGGGACATGGAGTGTGAACATTAGGAAAAACTTCCTGTCAGGTTAGTTAAGCTCTGGAACATACTGCCTAGTGAGCTTGTGGAATCTCCATCATAGGAAATTTTAAGAACAGGCTAAACAAATACCTGTCAGGAATGGTCTTGATAAAACTTGAAATGAGTGCAGGAGACTCACTCTCACACTTGAGGTTCCTTCAAGTCCTATGATTCTATGGTAAGATGAAACCATCTTGAATTCCCTTGTACAAGCATGGCTAACATTTCCTCAAAGGGTCAACATGAGCTTCCAGTATCCTGGCAATCGAGCAAGGGTATTTCATCTCACAGATGAGTAATTCTTGAACCATTAAATTTACCAGATGCAAACAAGTTTCCCTAATCTATCAGGAATGCAAAAGATCTGTCCACCTTGATTTTTCTTTTTAGGAAAAAAATTCACATTGGTGTTGTTAGAATTTGCAATTTTATGTAAAAGTTTGTTTCCCTGTACATCTTCTATAGTATCTTAGGTTACTAAGGAATGTCAAGCCTTGTTACAGAAGCATTTCTTCTTAAAGAAGTCACCTGAACTTACGGTATAATCAAATAAATGTCAACTCACTGAATCACATGGGTTTTTTTTTCAATACAAAGTTTCTCTTTCGTTCTAATCATATCTTTTAAAAATAAAAAGCATCAACGTTTAGTTGAAAATGTATGAAGTATTTTAAACAGAACTTACATCCCATAAAAATGTCATAGCCACAACAGAAAAACTACTGGATATTATTGTGCTTATATGGAGAAACAAAATTCAATACTATAATTACCATTTATAATGTTGTACTAGTTTTCAGCTTCATTATGACTCATTTTTTCAATGAGAATTTTTTTCATTGAGGATTAATTGCAATGCTATGAAACAACAAGCTTGATACTGAGTACAGCGGAATTCAATTTGGGGAATACAGGTTAATCCATCTTGAATTGCACTTAATCTTTGTTAGTAGATTAACAAAATGTATGTTCCTGTTTCTTGCAGATTACAGAGAAATGCTCACTCTAAAGATAGATTAGAGGTAAAGATCCAAATCTTCTATAGTTATGGCTAGAAAGCCACTAACTGTCATTGGCAAAATCTTTATGATACACTATAACATTTCCCAGCATTGCTGGGGACCTTGACTTAATTAATTTTTTTTTTCATTTAAATAATTGCTCTGGGGTGGGTCTGAGGATGAGGAGTTTAGTATACAGGCTGCGCTAGGGACAGAGGACTAATCCAGCTTTCTCCCATTGCAGCAGCTTGGGGCCAGCTGAGAAGCGCCTCTCCAAGGCTGCCACAGCTCCAGTGGGCACAGCTGGGGGAGCGGGTATGTCCTCTGGCAGAGTGAGGAATGCAGCAAATGATGCACTTTCCCTTCACTCCCGGAAAAAGGGGAATAGCCAGAAACATTCCCGTAAGGATGGGGGAAAGCTTCAGCCTCCCCCCACCATCTGTAAAGGGAGGCTTAGGGCTGGGACACTCCCAAATGGGGGATACATTCCCAGGCAGCTCTTTCAATCTGCCTGGGATTCTGTCCCTTTTCTGTATGGTTTTATGCATCCCCATATAAGTCAAGAGAAAACTGCATACAAAATTTGGTGGTCCTAGTTCTTACCATTTAGGAGGAATTTTTGAACAAATGCATGGACAGACAGACAAACTTGCTTGCTCACAAACAAACTCTGAAATATATAGCAGATGAAGACACAGCCAAATCAGAAAAAACAATATTTATACAAAGGAGAATCTTTATCAAAAAATCCTCTTAAGGTCTCCTCTTGTTCCCTATTCAGTCTATGAGGCCCTCAGTATTCTTGTAAAAAATTATACACATTAGATCAAATTCATTATTGGTATTATTACAGTGACGCAGAGCAACACAAATAATAAATTTGCCACACAGATTTCTGGCATATGAGTGAGTGGTGGTAATACAACTAGATACTGCAGGAGGTATTGAACCCTCACTTGAACTTTCAGGTACATTCAGATTCACATCCAAATGTATGACTCAAACCCATCTCTGTTATGAGCCCAGATCAGCCTGCTATTTTTTTAAGATGCATTCAACTGCTTTAACCTGGTAATTGGATACAGAAATCATTAAATGAATAATGTTAGAAAACAGTGTGAAACAATAGCATGGAACTTAATTGTTTAATATTATTCATGAATCTCAGCAACAAGGCTCGTGCATTAGGGATATATTTTCCCCCTGTTGAGCAATCAGTCCTATTAATATTACCTAGACTGATTTTTGCATATAGAGAGTTGAAGAGGCCATTTAGCACTTGCACCAACAACTGCATGAATATGTGCTCCAACAGGTCTATCACTTACTTCTGTGTATTTGTGGAAAGTCATTCTCTGGAACATTTCAAACATGCTAAGTATTCCAGCTTGCTGTCTGTAAATATAATGCCTTTCAAACTGTGTAATTTAAACACCCCCTTGAAATATTTTATACAGTATTAAATATACCACTTCTTACTTATTTAGCACCCTGAAAAGTTATTCTTGTTAGTCATATAAGAACATATAATAGCCATACTGGGTCAGACCAAAGGTCCATCTAGCCCAGTATCCTGTCTGCTGACAGTGGCCAATGCCAGGTGCCCCGGAGAGGGTGGACCAAAGACAATGATCAATTGATTTGTCTCAGGCCATCCATCTCCAGCCTCTGACAAACAGAGGCCAGGGACATCATTCCTACTCCCTGGCTAATAGCCTTTTATCGGCCTAACCTCCATGAATTTATCTAGCTTTTCTTTAAACTCTGTTATAGTTCTAGCCTTCACAGCCTCCTCTGGCAAGGAGTTACACAGGTTGACTATGTGCTGTGTGAAGAAGAGCTTTCGCTTATTAGTTTTAAACCTGTGACCCATTAATTTCATGTGGTGTCCCCTAGTCCTTATATTATGGGAACTAATGAATAACTTTTCTTTATTAGCCCTCTCCAAACCACTCATGATTTTATATACCTCTATCATATCCCCCCCCAGTCTCCTCTTTTCTAAACTGAAAAGTCCCAGTTGCTTTAGCCTCTCTTCATTTGAGACCTGTTCCAAACCCCTAATCATTTTAGTTGCCCTTTTCTGAACCCTTTCCAAGGCCAAAGTATCTTTTTTGAGGTGAGGAGACCACATCTGTACACAGTATTCAAGATGTGGGCGTACCATAGTTTTATACAGGGGCAGTAAGATACTCTGCATCTTATTTTCTATCCCTTTCTTAATAATTCCTTACATCCTATTTACCTTTTTGACCACCACTGCACACTGTGTGGACATTTTCAGAGAACTATCCACGATAACTCCAAGATCTCTTTCCTGATTTGTCGTAGCCAAATTAGCCCCCATCTTACTATATGTATAGTTGGAGTTCTTTTTTCCAACGTGCATTACTTTACACTTATACGCATTAAATTTCATTTGCCATTTTGTTGCACAATCACTTACTTTTGTGAGATCTTTTTGAAGTTCTCACAATCAGCTTCTGTCTTGACTATCCTAAACAGTTTGGTATCATCCGCAAACTTAACTACCTCACTGCTTGCACCTTTCTCTAGATCATTTATGAATAAGTTGAACAGGATTGGTCCTAGGACTGACCCTTGGGGGCACCCCTAGTTACCCCTCTCCATTCTGAAAATTTACCATTTATTCCTACCCTTTGTTTCCTGTCTTTTAACCAGTTCTCAATCTATTAAAGGACCTTCCCTCTTATCCCATGGCAATGTAATTTACACAAGAGCCTTTGGTGAGGGACCTAGTCAAAGGCCTTCTAAAAATCTAAGTACACTGTATCATTGGATCCCCCTTGTCCACATATTTGCTGACCTCAAAGAACTCTAGCAGATTAGGAAGGTAGGATTTCCCTTTACAGAAACCACGTTGATTTCCCCCAAGAAATTATATTCATCCATGTATCTGACAATATTATTATTTCCTATCATTTCAGCTAATTTGCACAGTACTGACTTTAGTGGTGATCCTGGTAATTACAAGCTGGTAAGTCTAGAGACCTTTTTAAATATTGGCGTGATGTTAGCTACCTTCAAGTTATTAGTTATGGAGGCTGATTTAAAAGTGAGGTTAGAAACCACAGTTAATAGTTCCAAAATTTCCCATTTGAGTCCTTTCAGAACTCTTGGGTGAATGTCATCCGGTGACAGTGACCTGTTTCTGTTCAGTTTATCAGTTTATCCTGAAACCTCTTCTACTGACACCTCAAACTGGGATAATTCCTCTGATTTGTCACCTAAAAAGAATGGCTCAGGTTTGGGAATCTCCCCAATATCCTCAGCCGTGAAGACTGAAGCACAATATTTATTTATTGTCTCCGTAATGACGTCATCATCTCTGAATGCTCCTTTAAAGTCTAGCAGAGAGAAACCAAAATAATTTGGGGCTGGAGAACATGGCCTTCTAAGAGAGGCTGGGGCGCTTCAGGTTATTAAGTCTGCAGAAGAGAACAGTGAGGGAGGATATGAGAGCACCCTGCAACTCCCTGAAGGGGGGTTCCAAAGAGGATGGAGAGAGGCTGTTCCCAGTGGTGACATGTTGCTCATTCCCTAGCCTAGGTTGCCCCTCACTCTTGTAGGGCATCAGCCTTAGATTTTGATGATCTCTGTGGCAGGTCACTCAGGACTCTGGCTGTGACTATCACTCTCTCCTCGAGCACTGACAGGCCACCTCTCCCTGTGTCTCCGTGTGTCGCGCCACAAGAGTGTGTGTTCGGAGGGACTTCCCTGTGCTAGGCACTTCCACGGCCCTGCAGGAAGGTGCTGCCCAGCGTGAGGAGAGTGACAGAGGAGAGTCACTGCACTCCGGTCCCTGCATGACAGCCTTCTGGGGCTGCAGAAACTGCCTGTGACTGCCCTTAACCACCTTTCTCCATGTGGCTCTGTCTCCTGCCCATCCCCCAATCCTGGATGCTCACAGGTGCCACATTCTGTGCAGACCTAGGCCTGGTGCCTAACTTTCTCACTAACCAAATGTCATGTTCAAGTAAACATGGAACAACCAATTGCTCTGTGGCTAAGCCCAGAGTTCTCCTCTCCCTGTGGGAAGGTCCTTTAATTGCTGTTTGTGCTGCAAGATGGAGACATAGCCCAGTCTCCAGGCTGGTTACATCCAGATGCCACTTCTCCCCTAGGGCATAAGCGAACCCCTTGGTATCCCTAGGGCATAAGGGAACCATCTTGGGACGGCCCAGAGCTACATGAACAATGCACAGCACTGTGCCGGCAATCAGCGCGGGACGCTGCAGCAGATGCTGGGCTGAGAGAAGTGCGGGACATGGCTGCTTTGAGGGGGAAGTCCAGGGAAGACTCTCTGGTCTCTGAATTCACAGATCCCATCTCTGATGAGATCCCCTGCTCCACAAACCCAGACCTACGGAGGCATGATCAATGCAGAGTAAATCATGTGCTCTGCAGAGCCATTAAGTTTTATATTAGTCATATAAAACCATTATTAAGCAAGTCAATATACTATGAGAGAGCCAGGCACTGGCAAGTAATTGGTAGGAAACAAAGCTTCAAAGTCATCATGCATGCACATTTCTAAGAGATTAAATGAAAATTATAGTCTGGTAATAACTTTTTAGCAGTTTAAACTAATTGTAAACAAACAGCTTCTAATCTGGTTAAACATATACAAAACAATCCACTTTCTTGTGGAGGCAGCCAAATATTAATGAAAATTATTCTGCAACTTGATTGGTTTAATCAAGTTGCAGAATAATTTTCATTAATATTTGGCTGCCTTCACTATCAAAACATAATCACTTATATTTAGGCTCCACCCTTGTCTACATGACAAAGTCCATGTCTACATGACAAGCAGTTATTTCGACATAATGTCAAAATAATGTTGAGCTGGGGGACTTCTTACTCTGACTCCTGTAACCCTCATTGTATAAGGAGTAAGGAAAGTCAGAAGAAGTGTGTTCTTTCTGGGACTTCCTGCTGTGTAGATAGCGCCAACAACCAAAATAAGCTATTTTGACTTACGCTACACAATTGACGTAGATCAAGTTGCGTAACTTATTTCAGCTTCAGCCCTACTGTGTAGACGAACCCTTAGTGAAAACGAGGCAGTAATAAGAATATTCACAAATACCTCCTATATAGATTAACCACAATAAAAAACTTAATACCTTGAAAATCTTTTTACTGCATACAGTAATTAAGGTAATGATTTAACAAAATCCAGACTCTTATTTTTACACTGGTATATTATTATGGAATAATTACTTTGTAATGTTTACAGTGTAATGTCCAACTGTATTTTCAAAAATATACTTCTCTCTCCTTGCAACTGTTTGTTCCATAGAAAACTGAACAGCGTGCAACACAAAAAAATAGCAAGCAAGGAAATTGCTGAAGAAAACCACAGTCTATAATTTGAACTGGGACAGCCAGAAAGAATAATTTAGCAACATGTTCAATATATTTTTCATCAGTCCTTTGAACAGTGGCTTTATTAAAATGGTCTTAAATTTATAGGATAACAATATAAAAGGGTAGTTCTACTGATAGAGGTGGGAAAGAAAAGTAGAAACACCCCATACATAAATGGAACAATCCTTTTTACATATTCAAAAATTAGCACAAAAACCTGACTTATTAACAGAAAAGACAATATGTAAGTAAAATTGTCCTATTACATAAGATGACCATAAGTCCTTCCAATGGACTTGCATCCTTCTCTGCAAAGAAGCTCTAGAACTGTCAGTCATGAGCTGGTGAATAAAATGAAGCGATTGCTATTTCATTACAGTGAAATGAGTTCTGTTGCCCTAAGAGAGATTTTCTGGAGGGAAAGGTTAAGGCCTCAAGCTCATTATTCATTGTGTAATTTTGGCTTCTGAGGTTGTTCTTCCTTTGCTTGCTTATTTTATTTATTGTGTTTCTTTTCACAACAGTGTTCAGACCTGCTCCAAATCTTTTAAGGTGCTCAGGAAATAGATTTGCTTCCAGAGGGCAAAAAAATTAGGAGAGTATGAATTTCTAAGTCAATTCTGCAGAATGAAATTGTATCCCCCTCACAGTGTGACCTTGCATGCCCAGAGAGGACACCATTTGGTAGGTTATGCATTGTATGCAAAAAATTGTGGCATGCCTTACTGAAAGTGTCATGGTATGCTACTGCTCAGGCTGAGTTTCAAGACATACAGATGAGGCATATCCTATTTTGCAAAGCTTTCCAGATATGACCACGGTACCATTTGCCTACACCATACAAGTGCACACTGAATACTGCACTCTATATTCGCTCCGCCTTTCAAATTGTAATCTCTTCCGGATAGAGATTTGGTTCTTCATTCAGCACACTCTTCCTATTATTAAGCAATGATTGCACTATGTAATTAAGAACAAAAAGCTTATCACTTATTTAAAAATTCAAGCATCACAGCCACTTAGTTATTAAAATAACACAACTGTTTTCAATCTTTTTTGATGGACTTTGATAATGGGGGAAAGGGCTTCTAATTCAGGTGTTCAATTCTTCACAAGTGAAGAAACAGAGAAGTACAGTAACATTCCTAATGAAAGACAAATTTCATCGGGGAGAGCTATACTGAAGAGAGCAGGTTATAAACACCATTCTTTGTCCCAGGTACAGATTATTTTTTTTGTCAGTGAAAATAGTCAAACAGCAAAACTGAATAAATCAGGACACTCTGTTCTGTAGGGTTACTATTTGTAACCAGTGAGAGTCTGTCTTCCTGGAAGGCACATTTCCAGCTGGATCATAGGCATCCTTGCAGTGACTAGAGAGGTATATTAGAAGAAAGAAGACAGATCCCAACATTCTGTCTCTTGGTTATTTAGCGATTAGAAAAGTGTTGGTGGTCTCTGTTCATTTCCTAGCAAAGAGATGTCTACCAGAATGATGACTGTGATTGGTAGTCTCAGCATCTCTGTTCATTTCCTAGCAAAGAGATGTCTACCAGAATGATGACTGTGATTGGTAGTCTTAGCAGAGAGGCCAAGTAGTGAAGGGGCCTGCTCTCCTGTAAAGTTCACCCAGTCAAAGGACGCAGCATATTGGCAATATGGGGAAGTGTGTGCTATTGATAACTATATTTAGCTTCCAATTTCTAAATTTATTTTAGAAGAAAACAGGCAGCTGGAGAAAGTTTGTCCTGAAAATCCAAATCAAAGTACTTGTTATTGAAAGAAGAAATGATGTTGTATGATTTTTCTTCCTAAAACAAACAGCCTCTTGTGGAGGATCTTTGTTGGATTCTGAAAAAAAAAAGTAGGTTCTTCTTGGGAAATATTTTATGCTCAATACAAAGCAAAAGGAAAAAGTTGTGTCTCCTCAAGTAGTACGTTTTTTGTTGTCTTCTTCCCTTACTTGCTATTAATATTCTAGAAAATGGAGGTGAAAGACTTTGCTATTTCACTAACAAGGTTACAAAAACTGTTCTCTGCAGATATATAAGAGAGTAGAAATTAGGGTAACTTCTTGTTACATGAAAGACTGTTAAAACAAAAAACTATATTTCTCTGAGAAAACAAAAGCCAAAGTATCAGGACTGATCCAGACTGAGGGCACAATATTCTGGTAGGAACAAAAGCAGGCTTCTCTTTCATTTTACCTGACTGATGATGGCTTTAAAACTGCAAGGAAGGGCATAACTTAGTAGTAAGGAATAGTAGACACTATCAGGGGAAAAATGCAGCACAGTCAAGTATTTCTATTGTGCTGAGAAGGGGAGAAAGGAAAACATTAAACTGGTTCTCTTTTGACCTAATGCTAAAAGGTGCTGAAATCCCTCAGCTGTTGAAGAGAGCTAGAGCTGAGGGACCTCAGCAATGCACCGGAGACATTTTGATTCTGTACCTTAAAGAGCTTCTGGGAAATTCAGACACCATTGTAGAATAGGGGATTGATTCAGCAGTTCTTAGGGAAATCTTCCACTGAATTCAGTGGGCAATCTGAATTTAAAATCCAAAGTAAGGACTACAAGATGAGAGCTGAGCATCGGCTGATAACAAATTACTGCTAAGTAAAGAAACATATGATTATAGTGCCAGTGTTGTTTGGAATTCAAGCACAGTGCTGATTCAAGAAGCTGTTATAATATAACTTGTATAGTCAATCAGTTGCTACTAGTGCTAGAATTTGAGTAACAAGTCCTATTTAAGTAACAGTATTCTATTTATGAAAGTTGGTAAGTAAGGTGGAAAGTACTACATTTTGGACTGTATTTTTAGGCTCCAAAAATGTGGAATATTTTTCCCTCTGGTGTCTAATAGGTGAAATTACAATTGCTTGAATGGATTTTTGAGCAATTTCAGTATTTTCATTAATTTCTAAAGAATGTGAAACTTTGCTAAAGGTCAACAGCAGGTTTAGATATAATTTGAATTTATTAGTTTATTTTCTAATTAACTATAGAATGTGGGTTCAATCCTCCTCACACTGAAGTCAACAAGAGATTTGCCATTAACTTCAATGAGAACTACATTCCTCATTATAATAAAATATGAAGGGGAGAGCTATTACAAAATTAGTTGTGTAAATTAATTTGTATCACATCACCGAGTCACAAGAAAATACATTTTTAGTAAATGGCAGTTAACATGGAAAAGAATTTCCATTTCACAGAGAGAATCTAAAAAATATTACTACTTGAATGGAGAGGGAGGGGGAAGATGTAGAACAATGCACTGCTACACATAGTACAGTAAAACTCCAACTGTCCGGCATCCAGTGGTCCGGCACTCCTGATAGTCCAGCACCAACTGGAACCCGGAAGTGCTCTGGCCAGCCAGACAATTGGAGCTGCTCTGCCCCCAGCTTCCCCAAGTCCGCTGCTGCTGAAACTGACCAGAGGCTGACTTGGGGAAGCTGAGGGCAGAGCACCCCAGCTGCTCTGCCCTGGGCTTCCCGAAGTCCACCGCCGGTCAGCAGTGGCTGACTTGGGGAAGCCGGGGGCAGAGCAGCTGGGGTGCTGCCGGGCTGGTCCTGCAGCGCCGCCCTCTCTCAGGCTGCGCAGTTCCCCACTGACCCCGATCTCCACCCTAGACCTCTCATAGCCCTCTTTCCGGTACTCCTGCATATCTGATAATCTGGTATCCCCTGGGTCCTAAAGGTGTTGGATTATTGGAAGTTTACTGTAGTATGATCTGTAATAAAAAGGCCACAGCTTCTAAAAATGGCCAACATACTTTTCCAAGCTCCTTGCAATCTGAAATTAAGCCTGCTGCTGAGCTCCACCATTTATCAATGGGCCTTACATGCTTAAGATACTCACTCCTGTTGAATTTTAACCACAAGACTGAGTATATTTTTGCCTATAGATTAATGCCACTCAAGACTGTTCCATTTTCTGTAACAGACTTGCCAAAGCAGCATTTGCAGCACTATGCTGGTGCTATATTCTGGACTCCTCACACTTTCGGACCAAACTCTTTTTTTTTTTAAATGAGTTTCCAGAAGCAACATACTCCTGTCTGCATTTCCTTGCATGAGGGAGGAAGGGGAAGAAAAGAATGGAGCTATGGTTCCTCCTACTCACCATTCCCTGCTCTCTTGCTCTTCAAGGTTTAGAGGGGGAGGTCACAGAACTTTCCTGCTCTCCTTCTACCCAGACTCATGCTCTTCAAGGTTTAGAGGGGGAGGTCACAGAACTTTCCTGCTCTCCTTCTACCCAGACTCATGATCTGAATGAGACTTGAACAATCACACAGAGGGGCCAGGTGGAAGAAGGACTTCTTGCAGCTGTGTAGGACCGAGACACAATTAAGTCATCAGGTTTTAGTCAGTCCCAGGCTACGTCTACACTACTGCTTTTTATCAGAAAAAGGTACGCAAATAATCTCATCAGATTATTTTGGGTGGGTGGAGAGATGGAGTTTCTAGCTCTCATAGATGCAGAGGTAAAAAAAATCTTGGAAGTCTGAAATGATTGGACTCTAAAGGCTTAAAGCAACTAAAAAGAACCTTACTTTTTAAAAAATACCTTGTATTTTGTAGACCAATCTTATGATTCTGAGATGCATGAGACTGCAGTCCTTACCCAGGCAAGAATCCCTGATTTGAACCATTTTGCTAGAAGTGAAAAGTTTACTTGCCTATTCTAACTGAATTTCAAATTTAGTTTCAAATCATGTCAGTTTCAGTCATCAGGTTCCAGATTGTCACTGAGCATAGCTTATTTGGAAACACCCTGTATTCTTGTTCTGAAATTTTTTTTTCAGGAATTTTCAGTTTACGGAATTCTAAGCCATATCTTTCGTGAACTAGAAATTCTACATTTCAATAAGCTCAGATGAGTAATCACATGAGACCAACTCATGAGTCATCTGTGCTTTTGAGTCTGAGCCCATTCCCTTAGCTCAAATTTGAGTTCAAACCTGTTCCTGAGTTCAAACCTATTCCCAGACTGATTCTGTCTCAAACATGAACCCCACTCTGAATAGGTATTTGAAAAACACGTTTAATAATGTAGCCATTTAAAATCTTAGTGGTTACACGCTGTGTATGAGATTTATACTGCAGAGCCCAAAGTGCAACTGGCTCTTTAAGGCTACATCTAGACTGCATCCCTCTGTCAACAGAGGGATGCAAATCAAGTACATCAAAATTGCTACTGAAGCAGGGATTTAAATATAGAAATTGCTAATGAAACAGGAATTTAAATATCCTATGCTTCATTAGCATAAACATGGCTGCTGCTTTTTTCCGAAACAGAGCTTTTTTGAAAAAAAAAACCCCCGGCAGTCTAGTCGTGGATCTGTCAAAAATAAACCCTTTTTCGACAGATCCTGTATTCCTCAAAAAAAATGAGGTTTACAGATCTGTCGGAAAAGGGTTTATTTTTGAAAGATCTGTGTGTAGACTGCCTTTTTTTCTGAAAAGGTTCCATTTCGTAAAAAAGCGGCAGACATGTTTATGCTAATAAAGTGCGGGATATTTAAATCCCTGCTTCATTAGCAATTTCGATGTGCCTAATCTACATCTCTCTGTCGACAAAGAGGTGTAGTCTAGGCACACCCTAAAAGTGTGTCTTTTAGGGTGTGCCCCTAAAAGTGGGCACACCCTAAAAGTGGGGCTGGCAGCCGGGAGCCAGTGTGCACCAAGAGCCAGTTTATGCTGGCCCCACTTCCAAGAAGCTGACTGCCATGGGCTCTAGGAGCCAGTGCATGGCTGGAGCTCCTGGCCACCGTTCCCACACCCAGAGAACCAGCTTCACTGTGGGCTCTGCAGTATAGACTTTATACTGTAGAGCCCACAGTGCGGGGTGACAGACAGCTCCCTGGGAGCAGGGCCAACAGACATAGCTGGTGTACACTGGGAGCCAGCTTACATACACCAGATCCCAGCTGCCAGCCCTGCTCCCATGAGATGGCAGACAGCTCCCTGGGAGCCAGTGCGCACTGGGAGATGGCTTATAAGGAGCCAGGAGCCAGTATGTAACAGTAACCAATGATCTGATGCTATCGGTTAACATGTTTAAATGGTTATATTCTCAGATCCCAACTATGAATCTCACCTAGTCCAGGAATCACATACAATGCTTTTGGCAATCTCTACTATTTACTTTTCATCTCTTTCCCAAAAATCACAAATACCATTATTTCAACTTTTTTACTGGGTCTGTGGTATTACAAATAAGATTGTGCTGTTCCCTGGATAAGAAAAGATGCACTGGACTAAAAAAGGAAAGTCTCTAGATGAAGTGGAAATCATATTAGGGTTTCTTTTATTCTCAAGAAAGTAACCATTCATGCACAATAGTCAAAAAGAGCGAGCAAGATGATGTACTTCATTTCACTGAAGCAAAATAAGCAGAAAGAAACCTTTGCTCTTTAGCAGCGCACATAGTCACAATACAATCTATTTAGGGGTATATCTACATTTAATGTTCCCAAGATATTTACCTCCTCCAAGAGAAAAACAAAAACAAAACTATATGAACCAAAGAAACACATATGGGCTTTTGTTGAGACTGAAGAAAATCAGTAACTTAGTCTTTCCATCAAAATATTTACTTCACCATGACCATAAAATACCATCTGCTATCAAAAGCTTAAATAATTCTTTATAAAAATGCAAAACAAACTGAAAAAATTAGAATATTTATGCAAGTGATTATTAATTATAATTTGTATTAATCTTCACAACTGATGGGAGAATTGTTTGCCATATTTACAATGTTGTTATCCGCTTTGCATGATAAAGAGCGTGCATCATCTTTCCACTACACTTCAGCTTTCCTCTCCCACCTGTCCCAACAAACAAACATACGCACACAAAAAGCAAAGTACACATGGACTCCTGCCTGGAGAGTAATTATTGTTGCCTTTATTTTATTTTCCTGATGAATAAATCAAAACCATCATACGTTACTTAAAAACAAACATTTTTATTGATCCCAGGTTGAATGTGTCATATGGAGGAAATGTAAAGGAGCAAAGGATTTAGGAAAAATGCCATCAAATAAAAATTAAGAAACCTAGCTTCTTCATTATCTATTTTGCAATGAAAAGACCTGCATTAGGTCTGCAGGGTTTCAAGTGAAACCAATGGTGGGTGAGATCATTTTCAATAAGAATGAATAAAAAAAGATGATTCCACCCTCCCAACTAGATTATCAAAACCCTTACCCTCTCTTCTTTTTTTCCTGTTACCTTTGTGTTCATAAGCATACAAAAAGGAAGAATAATTTATTTCGAAGTAGGTTTTAATGCTGAGTGTAACATATTATGTGAAAGGATAAAGTACTGCATTTCATTCAAAAATATGGAGAAGCGCATGAAAAATATTTTATTTAATGGGTAAGTGTAGAAAAGCCACAAGCTAAATTTCCATTCAGAATTAGGGTTGCCAGGTCTTCGGTATTCAACCAGTCAGTTTGGTATTTTCGCCTCCTGTCCAGTAAAAAAAATTCAGAAAATACTGGACACCTAAAATGTCTAATATTTTCTGATTTTATCCCAGCCAGGAGGTGAAAATCCCGGGTGCTTACCGGGTTCCGCAGGGGAGCTGTCCCGCCTGGCGCAGTGAGGCAAGATGGCAGGCGGCCGCTGGCAGTCTGTTAGGGCCAAAAAGCCTCGAAAGCAAAGTGCTTTTTAAAGGGGCCATGCTGGTTTTTGTGTTTGTTTTGTTTTAACAACTCTTGGGGTCCTTTTCTCCTTTGCTCAACAACTTTGGTCTCCCTCCTTTTTTTTGTGCTCAACAGTTTTTTCCCCGTGTTTTTTTTTGGGGGGGGGGGGGGGGCAGGGGGAAGGAAGGGATCTTAGGTATTTTTTGTTAATCCATCTGGCAACCCTATTGATGAACCCTAGATGAAAACCATCTGTGGTTGCTAATAATAGAATCCATACATCTCACTTATCACTGCTTCCACAAAAGCTTCTTTTGGAGTAAGACTTCCAACATTCATTTCCTCCCAGCATGCAGTTGTCCTTTCTTCATTCAGCTACACAGGACACGTATTCCAACCTTTCTCTGGCGCAGTCTCATTCCTCTCATTCCTTCTTTTATCTATGTTCATACATTCTGCACCTAAATCCTGTTTCTTCTCCATTTCTCTTCTCTTTCTGCTCATGTTCACTGACTTCTCTTATACTCTGAGTTATTCATTCCAGATCTTCTAACTTCTCTTTTCTTGCTTCTTCCCTTCTGCACTTATACATGCTGTTATTACTCCGGTCCTAGTAAAACCAATCTCTATTTCCTTTTTCTCTAAACTCTATGAATAAAATGACTACTTCCAGAGTCTCCTCTAGCACTCTCCTTGATCTACTCTATGAAATCTAAACTGCCCTTGAAGTTATGAGTAACTCTGATTTCCAAAACTAAAATTCGAACTACCTGCCCGCAGCTACATGCGGCACGGGCTAAGTAGCTCGAATTAAAGCTCCTTGCAGGAGGAATAATGGTAGTTCAAATTAGGAGCTTTAATTCAAACTACCTAGCCCATGTCGCGTGTAGCCGCGGGCAGGTAGTTCGAACTACGGGACATTTAAAAATGGCGGCACCCGGGAATATGCAAATGAAGCCCAGGATATTTAAATTCCGGGCTTCATTTGCAAGTTCGAATGATTACATTAGCCACTCTAGTTCGAACTAGGGTGGCAGTGTAGACATACCCTTAGTTACTGCTCCATCATTATCTTTACATTTCTCCCGCTTACTTTCCACTTGAATTTCTCAGTCTATCCTTAGTTTCCTCCTTTTTTCCCATTCTATACTAGCCTTTTGATGACCTAACTTACCCAGTCCTCAAGCATGCACACTTATTATGAGGATTTGCCATTACCTCTGTGATAAGAAAAGAAAACATTTAACTGGAATATTACCAGCTGGAAGGCACAGAAATGCAGCAGAGAGCTGCCAAATGGACATTATTTTTGCCAAATCAAAAGGGCCAGTTCTCAGAAAAAGCATGTTGGGAAAGATAATCAACATATTCAGTCAGTTATCATTATTATTCATTATTTGTACAACAATAACGCCTACTTGAAATATTCATAATTCGAATAAAGGGATGGATGTGATCAGCTTTGCAGTCTGACAGCTTGTCTCCTTAAGAGATTCTCAATAATTCCAATAGAGACAGTCTCACTGTGATATGTAAAAGCTACCAAAAAAAGGAAGGTAGAAACAAAACTTCAATGCCTCGTAACAAGCCAACATAAATATGCTCCATGTGCATCAACTTGTGTCACTATATGCTGAAACTAGAAATAATTCGCTGCAGCTTCTTTTAATGTACTTTAATGAAGACAACTGCCCTCTGGGGGAAAAAAGTTCCAAGGAGTGTTCCATCCAATATTATAAAACTGAACAGATTTTTAACATGCTAACTACTGCCAAAAGCACTGCCGACAGATTATTTTCAAAATCTCAAGCAGCAAAAAAATAATCTTATAAAGCTCTGGTGAGCTGTAAAAATCTGATGTTTGTTGAACCTTTGACTAAGTGGTGCCAAAGGAAGTATAAATCAACTACTTTGCCTAAAATGGCTTTTTAAGAAAATCCCTCAGAGTTTGCTTAGATGAATTAACAAGCAATTGATTGTAGAGGGAGCTCTCTGTACATGGCAAGCTAATGAAATCTGACAGGTTGAATGGTGCAAAAGATAATGGGCTGAGCTGTCCACTGACTGTAAAGCAGAAGCTGATTAAGGTTTAGATTTGGGTGGGAACAAACCCCCAAACCTCAGAATTGTATTGAAAGGAACTGTGTGTTCATTTTAAGGGTTTGATTGAAAAAGTTCAATTTTCTTACTAAACACTACCTTCTCTGTATTCATTTTTCCCTTTCTTTTTCAGCATCTGATGAAGTGAGTTGTAGCTCACAAAAGCTTATGCCCTAATCCTAATAAATTCGTTAGTCTTTAAAGTGCCACTGGACTCTTTGTTTTTGCTGAAACAAACTAGCGGCTACCTCTAAAGCCCGATCTACACTAAAGGGGAAAGCTGACTTAAGATACACAACTCCAGCTACATTAAATATGTAGCCAGAGTCGATGTATCTTAAATCATGTTTTCTTATCACCCATACAGCAGGAGGTCTATGGGAGCAAATGCTCCCATTGACTTCCTTACTCCTCATGAACCCCAGAAGATCAACTGAGGCAGTGTCAATCTTCTGCGTAAAGCCCTAAAGTATTAATTCAAGAATAACAGCACCCTCTAGATGATGTTTATATCATCACTGTAATTCACCATTGCCTCGATTCTCATGGCAACATTCTCTAAGGGCTCATCTAGATTACAGGGAATGGTCGAAAGAATATACGCAAATTCCCCGGGAATTTGCATATCTTCTTCCGATCGCACTTTCAAAAGTGAAAGTAATTAAGACGCGGCTTTTTTGGCGAACCTCCCCCCTTGCCAAAAAGCCGTGTAATTCTCCTTTTTTGAGGAAGAGCGGCTTTTCGATGAAGTGGGCAGTTCGCCGAAAAAAGCCATGCCTTAATTACTTTCACTTTCGAAAGCTCTGCTTTCAACTGTTCTGCGTAGTCTAGATACGCCCAAAGTGTAAGCCCACACATATAGTTATATTTAAACATTCTAATATAGAAACAGGGAGATTATATCATTACTGCATCTGAACACAACCATTCTTTGGAATAAAATATCAAAAATACAGGTATGATGAATCAGACTGCAGAAGTGGAAGACTTACAATACCAACAAGATCAATCCACCAGTCCAAAGAACTGTTGGACAATTTAACTTTAGCAGAAAAAAAAAGGACAATTTGATGCTTTTAGAATAAAAGGCTGCTGTCAGCAAGACAGTATGGAAGGAAAAAGTACAAAAGAGATGGGTGAGAATGCTGATTGACTTTTGGCTGCCCCAGAAGTGGACAAGCACAGTAAGCTATATAATCAACAAAGCTATCACATCATAACCACAATTTCAGATGCCAACCAATACAAGGAGGAGTACTTATTCATCACAGAAAAGATTCAGAAGTTCAACAGTGTCATACTAGACCCAAAGAAAAAACTCTGAATAAAATAAGGTGACCACATAGTGGTGCCAAGCTGATCCACTCATAAGGTACTTAGAAAGCACCAATAAAAGTGCTTTTATTTGAAAGAGGTATTATGTTCTAGTATCAGCAGGCTATAACTGACTGCCCAGTGAGAGTTCTCAGTTATGGAACAAGAGGATAGTGTGCTCTCAATGGAAAGCTTTCAAGTATGGCACACTGCCTTGCCAGCAATCAGGTTGGGTTGTGACTTGCCACTTTCAAAACACAATCCAAAACCAGCTTCTTTCTCTCAATAAGGAGTGCTGTAAAATAGGTCAGTGACATTTTGCCCTTTGCAATGACTATGCCTACCCCATATAAATACAGCATAGCAGAAAATTTGGGAGCAGAGAATCTGGGACTCAGTCCTGTAAACACTTAAACATGTGTATACCTTTACTTACATAGGGGACTACTAAATAAATGGGACTACTGATGTACGTTAAGTTTATGAGCACACTTAAAATTTTGCAGGACCAAGTTTCTGGTCTTTAACTGGTAGAACTGCCTAGACAATTTCATGAAGCCAGTTATGGGTGGAAATAGAAGGAAACTGTATACATTTTGGTGATGTGTTCTTCATATATTTCCATCAGTTCTATTAATTAGAAACCATCAGTATTTTTTTTCTCAATCTGTGTATCAGACCCCTAGGCTAAGCACATTAGGGCTAGATTAAAAAGGTTTCATTGCAGTATAGACAGTAATCCAGCAACCTCTGATTTGCTGTCACTAAAGCTTTTCTTAAAGCTTGGATGGGCGGAGGTAAGGGCTAACAACTCCACCCAGGAAAACAATCGAAAAATAGAGCTGGTTGGCTTAATGGTACAATGCAAATGCTGTCTCATCAAAGCACTGCATTAGAAACAGAAAGTAGGGGGAGTGCGCAAATAATAGCTAATCTCTACTATTCATGAACTCCATTGTTTACACAGAATTAATTAAGTAGGTTATGAAAGAAAGGAGATGTATCTAGCTGGAAGATGTTTTGTCCTAAAATAATGCAAAGATTAACAAGATTCTGGACAGGCAGGTGTGGCAAATCAATTTCTTGCCAAAAGCAGATACCATAAATAACTTGTCTTCATGTCTGATAAATGCCTTAGTGCCTTTAATCACACAATTCATTCATTCTTTATTATTATTATTTGTATTACAGTTGTGCTCACAGGCCTCACTGAGCACTATCTGAAAAACACATTACACTCACTATAATCTATCCGCTAGAAACGAGAAAACTTATATGTCCATTTCCAATCTCTTCAAATATGTTGATGTGAACCATGTTTTTAGTCAGCTAACTACAATGTGTAAATACATGACAGATGAAATGTAAAAAGGGTTCCCATTCAACTGTCATTCATGCTGTTACAGGTTGAACCTGCAAAATCCAGGACTCTCTGGTCTGGCAACATCCTGTCAGACAATGGATGTTGCTGGATCAGAGAGCATCAGCACCTGGAAGTGCAAACCGGTAGGGAGCCGTGACCAGCAAGCTTCGTCCCTGCAGAGCCCCGGTGGGGCCAGACAGTGGTGGGACCAGCAAGCCCCATCCCTGGGGAGCCCTTGCCTGGTGAGGCAGTAGCGGGGCAGCCAGTGGCAAAAGTGGGACAGTTGGCAAGCCCCATCCCTGGAGACCCCGGTGGAGCACAGCAGAAGCGGCGTAGCTGGAAAGCCCCATTCCTGGGGATTCCAGTTGGGTGGGGAAGAAGCAGGACCACAGTGGCTGGGGAGCTCCATCCCCAAAGAGCCCCAGTGGCAGTGGGGCCTGCAGGCTAGAGCCCAGTCAGTGGCAGTGGGGCTGGAGTGGAGCCAGCTACAAGGAGAGGGAGCATCCTGGGAGGCTGGTGGCAGGGACCCTTGCCTGATCCAGCAAATTTCCTCATTTGGGACAGGTCAGGTCCCGAGGGTGCCTAACAAAGGAGATACAACCTATAGACAGTTTATTCATATGTGGAAGAGGTATTCTTTTCTTGAACGTTTAGCTCAGAAGTCCAAAAAATGAATAAGCACCAGACAGATAATACTTTATGACAATGGCCAACCTGTTAGAAATACAGTAGACTTCCGATAATCCGGCGCCTTTGCGACCTAGGTGGTGCCAGATTATCGGACATATTGGGAGGTACTCCGGCAGGGGGCTGTGACGGGTCTGCCAAGACCTGCACTCTATCCGGGGGGTGGGCGGGGAACGGCACGGTGAGGGGCGAACCCTCTGCCATTTTGCAGGAAGGTGGAGGAAGCCCCACGCAGCCGCCGAGAGTTTC
>JANRFK010001234.1:72952596-72966456 GCA_030068395.1 Apalone spinifera
AGATGGACCTTTGGTCTGACCCGGTACGGCCATTCTTATGTTCTTATGAGACTGGTAGAGCTTGTCTTGTCTAGCTTAACAAAAAGAAGACTGAGACTGGATATGATTGCCCTCTACAGATATATTAGGGGAGTAAATACCAGGCAGGCTATTAAAGCTAAAGAGCAATGTTGGCTAAAGAAGAAACGAGTTTACTGGCCATGAACAAATTCAGGATAGAAGTTAGAAGAAAGTTTATAATCAGAGGGAGGTGCTGTAACAGCCTCCAGTTATGAGTTGTGGGGGCAAAACCAAGTAATTAGTTTTAAGAAAGAGCTGGAGTGAAATATGAGTGGAATTATCCAACAGGGATTCCTGCAGCTCCCTCCTGCTTTTATGTATTATGTTATGAAAGCTCATGAAATAGGAGCTCAGTTGCCCACTTGGGATCAGACAAGCATTTTCTCCATCCATTCTCCCTAAAGCTATTCTGTTTTGGTTTGTTCTCCTTTCTTTGAAGCACCACAGATGGCCACCACTGAGGATAGGATAGCGGACAGGCAGAGTGAGGGCTATGTTTCAAGTGACAATGAGCATCCTCTCTCTCAGGACTGACTGGCTCTTGCTCACATGCCCAGGGTTCATGTGTGTGTTTAGAAAGAAATTTTCCCTGGCCGGAGTGGCAGTGATCTTGGGGGAGTTCCCCTCCCTCTGCAGTGTGAACCTATGTATCACTTCTCAGGATTACTTTGGTGTATCCCATTTAGTCAATTCCCTGTCATAAGTATTAGTGTATCTCAGTCCCTCTTATTCTCTGCCTATGACACGTAACAGTTTCTTAAGAGCTGTAATTCTAATTTTTTTCCCTCATTTTATTCTAATTTTAGTTCTTGGATATACTTTGCGGTTGCTGGTTGGTGCTGGCATTAGTAGCCACAATGCTGAATTACTAGTATCCACATTTGAAAAAGCCAGTTCAGTGAATATCAAAAATGTAACCTGGAATGGTTCCAGCTGGTACAAAATACAGACCCCTGACTACCTCAAGCAATAAATGAGTTTACAACAATAACTTTTATAGCCTCACATATTCAGTTTGCCGTAGCCCTGAACCAAAGTCAAACAAACAAAGGCAAAAGTCAGGTTGAGGCTGTTCTGTAGTGTAGCCAGGGTCTGTGTTAGAAAAGATACTAAAGGCTCCACATTTCATATGTCACATGAAGCAGCTGGAACATATTTGAAATGCCTCACATAAAAAATAAAACACAAACAAACAAGGCTAAAACTTTGTTTGCACATTGTTTACTTCTGCGTAACCACCCAGTCAGCAGCTGACGAGGTGGTAAGACATCTCTATATTGTGTTACTATGGAGGATTCTGTTTGGCAGTGACCGCTGTACTTTCCCTCCCTGACTTTCAGTGCTTTGGCTCCTTGGAAGCTAACGATTGGATTGAACAAGCTATGACAGTTATATTGTTCTGAACTCTGACTCTTGGCCAAATGCTGATCCTTGCCTCTAGCAAGGAAGGAAACACTATTCATTTGGCAACCTGTGGGATCTGGGGAATGGCACAGATACAGATAAGCCAGAGAACAGCTGTTTTAGATTGCATGCTCCTCTTTGAATCCCACAGAGGCAAGAGGGAGATCCACAACATCATGACTAAGGGAAAGCAGGCCTGGGATCTTTAAGTACAGGGATTCCTTGTAGATATCTGAGCATTCAAAAGTGACAGTGATGATTCTTTGCTCCAACTTTGTACCTGCAACTTTTTTATCTCAATTAATAGTGAGTTAGGACAACAGAGTATCAGACTTAGTTTTTCTCCTTTTACACACTGCTGCTTGGAAAAAAGATTGTTTTGTCTGCCTAGTACTTTCCTTTATATGGTGAAAACCAGACACTCTGATTGCTTCTCTGGCTTTTCAGTAGGATTTCCTTGTGGCGTGGCACATACCTTGTTTGTAACGGCAAGGTTTCTTCTTGTGCACAAAGAACATACGGCTTAATGGATTGCATTAAATACTGTATTGGCAAGTGCCTGAAATGTCTTTGGCATTCATAACAGAAAAGACAGCTCATTTTGTTCCCCCAAAGAACACTGAAGAAGGTTAAAAATCAAATGAAGGGCTAGCAAAGAACTTAAAGCACAGAGTTAGTCTTAAGGCTTATTAAGGTCATTGTCATTATATGCAGATTTTTATACACATGAAGAAGAAAAACAAAAAGTATGATGTGAAGAATAACAAATCTCTCAGCTTCTATAATATAGTTTTAAGTTTCTGAGAAGGAAATGAAGGAGTAACTTGAAACAACTGCAGTTATGGCAAAACTAAATTTTACTGAGTATGTACAAACTATAGAATTCTCTGGGTAACTAAACATTAAGAATGTCCCAGATTCTATTGTGGTTTACCCTGATGTGGAAGAATTAGTTGGAAACAAGACACCCAAGAAGGAAATGTTAATCTTAAACTGTAGGCAACTAAGAAACGTGTTTTGTGGACTTGTGGCCTACGGTGGTTCAGCAATAGGGTTCCTCCCCCTCTGAATCTGTGGGAGGTCAGTTCTCCCCACTGTACCTCAGGACATCACTTCTCATGGGGAATTAATGGCACAGCAAGAGTCTCTTAGCTCAGGCCTGTTTTCAGGGTTGAACAGCAAAAGCAGTTTCATTGTCCTGGCCATCAAGCAAGGTGGGGCAATGAGTCTGTGGCATTGGCCTGTGTTCAGGATCCAGCAGCAAGGGATTCAGGCTTCCTGGCTCCAGTGAAATCCCAACAAGTATTGGCTCTATACTCCGCCACCCCATGGATGGGATGGCAGGAGGTGGTGCAAGCCTACCCACTCTACTGTATTACAGTGCAGGGCTCTCAAAATGGCAGTGGGATTTGCCACTAGGTCAGTGAGGATCTTGACCACAACACTCTGACCTATGCTCAGGTGGTGCTGCAGCCATATTGGGGCTGGCTACCCTAGGACACTTCTTACCTCCCCCTCAGGGTGTACCTGATCCTGTAGAAGGTTGTCTAGAACTTCCAGGTAGAAGGCCTGAGGTGGTGCTGGTGATTCTTCCAGGGTGGGGTCGGCATATGACTCCAGCAGCTTTGGCCAGAGCCTGGCAGAAGTCTCCCATCTCAGGAGCATGCAGAAGGCCTCTGACTCTTTAGTGGCTGCAGCCCAACTTTTATACTTCCTGTCCCAACCACTGGTTTCCAATGGGATGAGTTAGTATGGCCTGGCTCTGCTTACTAGGACTCAATGAAGGGTTCTTCCCCTTCTGGGTCCATGGGAGGCCAGGCCGCATCACCACAGGGCCTAAGCCAAAGCTAAGTCAAGTCAATGGGAGTCTTTATAATTATCATGAAATATATTTTACATTATTTAGGTATGGAAGGAATTAGAGTCTGTGTCACTGATCCAATCAAGTACCCCATCTCACAGTTTTAAACTTTCAGAGTCCAAAGCATGTCTTAGGCTATATTCTCAGGGTGCAGATCCTTTACTTAACAACCTCTTTTGAAAGTGGAAACATTAGTCCAAATGCTTTGCCCCTGTTACCATTGCTGACCCGCTTAGATGCCTTCTTAACATAAACACATCTTCTCCAAAAATCTCAGCCAGGAGTGTATCCTGAGTCCACAGGTTGACTCTTCAAATGGCACATAGTAAGCATAAGACATAAAATGCATTCAACAGATTGCACTAGATTCTAAAACACCATTGCTTTTTTTTTAAAAAAGCAAAAGAAATACAGAGAGTTTATATAAAAATAGCAAGAAAATACTAAATGCAATACCCCTCTCTGTAGCTCACTCTTCCTCTGAATTCAAGGAAGGATTCAAGGAATCCTCTGAATTCAAGGAAGGATTCCCCCTGCTTCCATCTGTTTTAGCTAGTCAAAATGACCAAAGATCATGAACAGATCAGCTCCTTCCTTTTATAGTCTTCCAAGCGTGCTCAGTGATCCCAAAGTACATGTGACTCTTTGCCAGGTAATTGCTCTTCTGAGGTAGAAGCCAGTCTATTGTTTAGCATGTTTGTATTGGAATAAAGTGCCATCAGGATTTAATAAATCTCTTATGTCATCCCTGCATCACTACCCTTCAGAATGTCAGTCAGTCCAACATGGTAAAAAGATAAAAAGACAAAAGAGAAGACTAAAGACTTCACCTTTAAAAGAGGGTTTGCAGTTTGGTTCAAGATATGTTCAGCGAGTTCACAACCTCTCACAAAATTCCTAAATTGTACAGATTTCCCCCAAATCACCATGTTTATTTTTTTATTTACCAGAGAACTAGTATGCTTAAAGTTAAGTACATGCAGTGCTTTTATTGTGCTGGTACACACCGGTACAGCGTACCGGCACCTTTTTTTGGAAGCCCTCGTGCCGTGCCGCTTTCCCCCGGCTCAGCCCTTGCTGGCCCTGGGAGCACTTGCACTGCACTGCTTTCCCCCAGCACAGCCCTCTGCCAGCCCTGGGAGCACTTCCACCGCGCCACTTTCCCCCGCACAGCCCCCAGCCTGACTGACTCCTTCTGTGGAAACAGCAAGATGAAACTCACTTTAGTATGTTTTCATGTATTAATTCTTTAAAATAAAAGTAATAAATGGCATATACAAATGTCTTATTTTGATTTTTTATTTCAACAATCTTTATTTATTTCAACATGATTATAAAAGTTTATCACAAATTCAGAAGAAAAGGGTTTAGGGTACTTGTAAGAAGAAGGGTGGGAGAGGCATTTTTCAAATTTACTTTCCTCAAGAAATGAGTACCGGCACCTTTTTTTTTTGGACAAAAAAAGCACTGAGTACATGTATATGCTTTTTCAGGATTGGAGTCATGTCATCACATTTACAGCCACAGCAGTGAGAATGCATGAAGTATGCCTGAAGACAGTATACTAAGGGCATTGAGATGGAGTGCGGTCATAGAAGCCCCCTTGAGATTGTCTCCCAGTTTGCTGATCATGCCACTGATACCTGCCTTCTTGTTCTCTGAGGCTCCCCACCACTCAGTGTTGCTGGGCCAGATTCTTAAGTCTCCCCCATTTCGCCCCACAAGGCACAGAGTTGGGGTATCCACACCCCTGCAGAGAAATGCAGACACGGAAACAGATCAGCTCTAGGATGATTCAGTTTCAGGACACAGTGCCCAGGAAACCAACCCCTAAAGAGGACTAAAAACCCCCAGATAGATCCATCTTTCTCTGTGTAAAAGTTTTACACAGTGAAAGCTCATCAGGTAAGCCTTCTTTATCAATGAGAGATATGCATAGTGGTTGCTACCCCCGGGTACAAATTATTTTTACTGGACCTGATAGTAAAAAAAAAGTACAAACACTAAGATTTAAGTGGTTGCAAGTGAAAACAGACAGATCAAAGCAAGTTACTATATTAAAAAGAAAAGAAAACACTTAGCTAGTTCTAATTCACTAATAAACGCAGTGCTCACAGATTCTTATCTTAAAGAGCTGTCAGGTATAATTTTCAAGTCAGAGACAAACTCTTTTACTCTGACTTGGGTCTCCAGCCCTCTTTGAATCCTTCTGGAATGTACCACACCATTTCCCAGATCAGCTGAAGACAAAGGGCTGATAGCTTCCCATTGCTTAAACTCTTTCCCAAGGTGGAACTCTTTTGTTTTACATCCCCTCACCCTCCTGTGGAAATTTACCAGTTCAAGATGGATCCCTATGCCAGGTGGTCTGGTCACATGTCTTACTCGTTCAACCACCTTTGGACTTAACAGGACAAACACGGCTGTTTACAAATCATTAAGTTGAACACCAAATTGTTAGGTTTGGGGCATGGGTGGGGAGTACAAGAACCAAGGGGGGGCAATGCCCTCCCTTAGTTTTAGTGCTAAACCTGTTCCCTCTTCCTACCCCTATTCCGACCATTCCTGAAGGCTCCCACAGCAGACTGTTGCTGCTTGCAGAGGGATGACAGTCCCCCAAGTGGACCTATTAACTTAAAATTAAAAGGCGTTCCAGCTTGCCAGACCTATCAGCATAACATTGAACCTGTGAAAGAGCCATTAAATGATAATGAAACCATTTAACAAGCATGTGCCAACACTGAATTTACTGACAAAAACAATTGTGCATTACTATGCCTATAGGATCTTAATTGAAAATTTGCTTTAAATATTTCATTAGTTTGTTGCTGATGATTATAAAATTGCATCTCTAAAAAAATCCTTGAATAGCTATTTAGATGCACAATCTGAGTATTCAGCTTTTGCCCTACTCCCCTTTCATCCTGCTATTGAAGAAAGCCCTTAAAGGCTCCTTTTCTTCCAGATATTTGGACAAATTTCCCTTTTAATCCTGACTATTTGATTAACTAGTTTTAAAAGAATCCTCCACCAAAATCTGTACCTTACTAAGATATAAAATCCTTTGTTATGCCTAAAATCTTTGGAAACATATCTTTTAACATAAACATATAAGTGATATTTCATTAACATGTCTTGTTATGAAAATCACACAGAATAAATTAGTGTTCCCTTGTTCTACAAGCAGTGAACTTTGTTATGAGCACATGTAATCACCACCAAGGCGGATTTGAAGCTGGGACCTTGGGAGCTGACTCTAGGAGCCTCTACCCTCTGAGCTAAAAGCCAGCTGGCTCCCAGCCCATGCTGTAGAGGTCTCTTGATCTTAACTGTTGCAGTGGTCTAGGTGCCACTTGCAGTACTCATTAACCACAGTAGGTGTGTGGGTTACACACACATGATGGATTAATTTAAAATAATGTCTTTTTTTCAGTGAGTTTAAATATGTAGTAATTTGGAGAGATTACTTTATGAAGACATAAGAGTTTCTATAAAATCAGCTTAGAAATACTGATGAAGAAAATGTAAAACAGAGAAAAGATGTATCATGTATTCCATAAAATGTTATATTCAGCAGGACAACTGACTTGCTCTTTCTTACTACCAAGTTTTTGCAAATAAATCTCTGACAAACTTCAGATTATATCAAAAAAACTGACTGACATTTTTTCATCCCAAATTTAGTGCTTCTAATTAGATACCTTCTGCATATCCAATCTTCACAATCTGGCAAGAAGTGGGAAACATGCTCCATTTGCTTTAGAAAGACATTTTAGAAGAGTAGGGTTGGGTTTTTTCCAAATGTCATTTGTACATTTGAGTTCAGGGATTTGGCTGGAATGGGTGACCATAGAGAAAAGGGAGACAAGGGAGAAGGAAAGAGCCTTGGGCAGAACAGGGATGGAGTATGGATGGGGACACAGTCTGCCTCCCCAAATAGCAGCCTCCTCCACCAGCCATGACCATCAAGCTCTAGTTCAGTGGTTAGGATACTTGCTTGGGTTGTAGGAGAGCCTGATTCAAATCCCCCAGCTGCCTGCTCAGCAGGGGTTTGCAGAGATTTCCTGCCTCCTAGATAACGGTCTTTTCTAGTGGGCCATCCTTATCCAAACCCCCTCTCAAGAGGCCGTTGTCTTCTTGGGATGGAGAGGGGATTCAGACAGGGATTGCTCACCAGTGAGTCTCTTCAGGAGATGGGATCCCCCAGTTCACACCCCTCAAAAGAGCAGGGGAGTGCCGGGGGGTCTACCACCAGCTGGGTGTGACTGCCAGCTGCTGGATGTGACCGACAGAGGATGAAATAGTTGATAATTGCTCTCTTCTGTCCATTGCCTTTGAAGCATCTGGCATCAGCCACTGTCAGAAAATGGGCAACTAGACTAGCCAGATTATTGGTCTGACTCAGTCCTACCATTTGTACCATTTTAATTTCCCCAGTTATGTATGAGGGTCTCTCGCTAGGCCAGTGGTGGCTTCTCTGGTGTGTTAGAGGACTTGCTGGGTCAAAAGCCCTTTCTACTCCTTGAAAAAGAGTGTGTGGGAAGAGGGGTTGCTGCAGCCCATGTACATGCCTAGGTTCTACAGCTAGTTATGGTGATGGAGGTTGAGGACTACTTGAGTGTCCCTATTGACTCTGATATACTTTAGTTAAATAATATTTGAACAGTGGCAACTCTTTACTTTGTAGTCCAATGGTTAGACTACCTACCTTGCTTAGGGTTGCTGTGGGTTACATCCTCTCTCTGCCTGCCTTAGGAAGGGCTTTGGAAGGGTTTCAAACACAGTTGTGCTGCGTGTGCTCTGGGTGATGCAGGGCTTACTTCCCACTTGCCTGTGGAAGCTGTTTAATTAAATGTTGGCTAGGCCAGGAGCTATTCTTGACTTTTTTCTGTAGCCCAGAGATTTGGTTCTGGGCTTGATCTGCAGCATGTGTGGGTTTAAGTCTGCTCTGGCGCCTAACTTGTTTTTTCTGCAGTAGCTCTTGGCTTGCTGATCTCTTTTCTGTTGAAGCTGTTCTGCTTGAGTTAAACGTGCTTTGGGCCAAGCTCACAGCTACCATCATTGTAGAGTGGTTACTTAAACAAGAAAGCAGCAGACAGGAGGCATTTCATGTGTGTTGTGAACAGTGACTGATTTTACAGTTTGATTTTTATAAGTAATGGGGATGTAGTATTGAGAACTGGCCTTGAGAAGACTGAAATCCTCATTGGCCACTGTCACCTAGAACTTTTTGGTCATATAACCTGCCTCAGAGATAAAGTATCTGCACAGTGACCCCTGAAGATTGGATTTAAGGTCAGCCATGGACTGGTGGCAGCCTTGTGGTCTATGATTAATTTGGCTGTACCAGCTCCATAACAACTTTGTGGAGATTTTAAATGCTTGGAATAAACCATACAATGGGGCCATGGACATTCAGCGCTAAAGACCCACAATGCCAAGCAGATCGCTGTTATGCTGAAGGAGCCCTCAGGTACACTGGAAAGGTACATCTACACAGTGGTGCATAGCTCAAAAAAAGCTACACAATTTGAGCTATGCGAATTGCGTAGCTTATTTCAAAATAGCCTATTTGAAAATTTGGTGCTGTCTAAACAGTGTTCATTTCAAAATGGAGCGCTATTCTGATGAGTCCCTAACAAGCCCATTATTTGAATAGCAAGCCCATTATTTTGAATGTATCTTGAAATAATTGGGCTTGCTGTTAAGACACGCAGAATGCTACAGATGTTATCCCAAAATAGCGCCGTTGTATAGATGTACCCAAAGATTCATAGAACTTTGAAGGAAGCCAGAGTTGTTTTAAGGCTTTCCATGAGAATCAAGTAAAATCCCCCATTTCCAGACAGTTTAAAACTTTCAGCTGTTTTGGTTTGATATTGTGGATTCATTCTAACATGAAACCTAAGGTAAAATGGGCAGGTATATGTGTAACCACCACCAGATAGATTTGAACCTGGAACCTCAGTATAAGAGCCTCTATAGGTATCTTAGGCTGTAGAGCTCCCTTGTTCTTAGTGCTCGCTGTAAGTGGTCTAAGTGCCACTACATGGGACAGTGAACCACACTAGGGCTACATCTACACTGCAGGCTTCTTGTGCAAGAACTTTTTGCGCAAGAGTTTTTGTGCAAAAAGGCCGAGTGCATCCACACGGCCATGTGCTTTTGCGCAAGAGCATCCATTGCAGTGTGGACGCTCTCTTGCGCAAGAAAGCCCTGACGGCCATTTTAGCTCATCCACACATGCCTTTTTGCACAAGCGCTCTTGCGCAAAAAGGCTTATTCTGCATAAAAAGAGGAATAACTAGTGCAAAAAGCCCAGTGTTCTTACGATTTACTGTATATTTTCTTGTGCAAGAATGCGCTTGTAGTGTGGATGCTCCACAAGTTTGTGTGCAAAAACAGTTGTTTCTGCACAAAAACTCTACAGTGTAGAGAGAGAGAGTGTGTGTGTGTGTGTTACATGTGCACATACTCCTTTCCATACTGAACAAGTATCAGCTCTAGTTCTGGCCTGCTTTGAAGGCTCTTATAGAATGAGATCATGGATTACAGAAGCTCCCATAGTGCTCCCCTCTGTTTGTTTATATGACATTTTACCTTATTGATATCAGCTGAAAAATCTCTCCTTAAGTAGATGTTGTGATGTTGGCAGACTAGTTGCCAGCTTATGGCACAGTCTTGGTGGCTCAGCAGGACAGTGACAGACACCTAACTGGAATCTGTCTGGCTCATTTCTGGGTTAATACGATATTGATAGACTAGCACGGACAGCTGGTATTGTAGGCAGGGGAGGCTGAGCATCCCCAAACAGCCCATTGTGGCACTGTCTCCAGGCCAGCGTACTTCCTGCAGGGAGTTGGGGCTGGATGCACTGCTTGCCCATTGCTCTGGGACCTAGATCCCTGTGGGTGTGGGCACAGTGGCTGCACCTCACAAGAGCTGTGGATGCTAAAGCTATGGTACACCAGGGCTGGGGCCTTGCCTCTCTGCCCCAGGCTGGGCAGCACTAGGGTCATAGGCCTCAGTGAGTGTGTTTTGGGCTCCTATAGAATTGAAGGGGGTAAAAGGAGAGGCCCCAGCAGTTAGCCTCCCCAGCCAGCTGAATCACTGGCTGCTCATACTTCTAGGGCACTGGTAATGGCTCCCATTAGCACATTTAAAACTACAAACAGACTCACACTTCAAATTTCTAATTTCACATACAAGAATCAGACAGTCACCAAAATAGGATACAGATCCAGTAGGTCATTACATTAAAATTGATAGGTTACATGGGATATTTTTTCATAAAGCATCTTTGAGTTATGCATATTTATATTCATAAGCCAATTTTCATTAAGGGATGGGGGGCGGGGCGGGGCGGGGCGGGGCGGGGCGAAATCACAGGTATGTACACACTACAATGTGAACCCAGTGTTAGTAGAACTAGAGCTAACAAATTTTGCATTTGGTATCATGGGGCTTCAGCTCCAACACTCATTTGCAAGTTCAGCTTAGGAACAGTTTAATTCAGGGTCCCACTCTGGGGCTCCAGTGTCCATACTGCATGATACAGGCCCGACTCCAACCACCATATCCCAGATTTCTTAGCAATCTCCCAACGGTGGCCACTCTCGTCTTTTGTTCATGGTACAGTGTGGGGAAAATTGACTGTCCATAAAACTTGACTGTTCAGAGGACCTCCCCCCCCCAAAAAAAATTAGCCCATTGCTTATGGGATACTTTGGCAGATGCCCACATCATGAGTCAGGTGGGGCTGCATTTGCACTGCAAAGCCTACTATTTATTTTAGGAAATGTTCTGCCAGTAAAGGTGTATCTATACTGTAGCCTCAAAAGAGTCTAAATTCTTCTGATTTAAATGAAATCACTGAAGAATATTCATTTGCTAATTTGATGCTAATTTTGATGAAGTAACAGCGTAATATAATGAATTGCTCTTATCTTTCATGTGCAGAAATAGGGCTAGAATTATAGTACCATGCATTACTAGCATTATCTGTTACAATTTTAGTGCCAGGTCATGTCCTTGATCTGTGACAACTCCCTTTTCAGTGGAATTTGCACACAAAGTTTGAGGGCAGTAAGTGACCCTCAGCTGGCATTTTGTCCTGCACACAAGAATATCAACACTTTTATCAAATGCTTAAAAGGATTTCTACACTAAAGAATCTCTGTATTTCTCACTATAAATAGGTCCAGTGGAAATCTTTCAGTGGAAAGATCAGAAGGACAAATCAAGAGCAATATTCACTCTTAAAGCTGTCCAAAAGATGATGTTTAAAAATGTCTGTGAGTTAATCCAGCTGACTTTCCCAGGTCAGATTAATTTCAGTTTATGAATGTTTAAAAATAAATATTTGCTCCCTCTGATTTGACATTACTATCCATTGTTGTAAACATGTCTGGAGTGTGAAATAATGCATTAACATATCAGACAAAGCCAATGGAGCAGGAACAAATGAACCACTGGAGAAAGGAAGATAAAAATTTAAGTGCTCTTAGAGCACATCTATACAGTATGGCTAAATCCGAAAAACTACACAATTTCAGCTACATCAATTGTGTAGCTCAAGTCAAAATAGCTTAGTTTGGTTCTTGGCACTGCCTACACAGCAGGATGTATGAGGAAAAGCACTATTCCTCTGATTTCCCTTACTCATTGTAAAATGAGGGCACACGAGTCTGAGTAAGAAATCCTCCAGCTTAACATAATGTCAAAATAATGTTGAAATAACTTCTTGTAGTGTAGACGCGGACTGATGTTATTCCAAAACAACACTGATGTGTATATGTACCCTTAGACTCTTTGCCTTAGTAGGTGAAAAGGTTAAAAGGTTTGGGGTATGATTAAAACCAGTGATTAAAGTGAAAAATCAGATTCAGCAGAATTCTATACACACTAGTCAATTAATTCTCTATTCCCATTACATTGTGCTAATGGCCTAGAAAAGTCTCTTAGAACAGCATTCTCTTTAGTTTCTGGAGACAGACAATTACTGACTGATTACTGACACAATTACTGACTGACTGAGTTTATAATCTTAGCCCAAGGTATTCTTGAGGTCAATATATTGTCCACAGAAGGTGACATTTTACACAGGAATACAAATCTGGGTCTCTCATTGGACACTTTGACCCACTCTTTCAGATTTATTTTCCCAACAGTGCAGAAAGGGAGCAGTCCTCAGAAGTAAGTTTACATATGTTGTTAGTACAATTTGATCCTATTTTACCAATAAAAGACTACTTTCCAAGGAGCTAAATTACCCCCTTCAAAGTCTGCATCTCTTGGCTATGGTTCTAGTTTGACTAGAACCGTTTTACAGAATGCTCAATATTTGATTTTGATTTACTTAACCTACATCATGGAATACTAGTCATTACATCTGTGGGATTCATTTGCCCAAATTGTATAGCCTTGCAGAAGAAAAAAAGGAAAAAGCATCTTCTTTCAAGTGTAAAATACCTGACCATGATGATAGTCTTTTTCTGGCACAAGATCCTTCTGCACATGGCAACTAATACAGTGTGACTAATAAATCCTTTGGCCTTTGTGTAAAAAGCTGCTTGGGTGCAAGGATAATTCTTCCCAAGCCCTAGGTTGGCATCTGCTAATTGTTAAGAGATTGGAAAAATATATGGAAAAATACAAAAATGAGTTTGTCCAACAGAAATTGACAAAATAACCATGAGTATCTCAAACAAGCCATGCCACATATACATCACATTTTAGTGACTATTAGGCTACCATTTTTTAATAAATAACCAGTGACTAATATTTACTATTTTGTCTCTTATTAAACAAACAATCTCCACATAGAGATGCAGGTTACGTGTACCTTGAACCAGCTTCTGATCTGACTGAAATCGATGAGAGCTCTCTCATTAGAAATGAAAAAGGCCATTTTGAGTGAACTAGATAACCTAACAATGAAGGATGAGTCTCAGAGAATAGGTTCTAATGCTTTCTCCAGTTCACTTTTAAATGACTCACTTGTACCACTTTCCTTTAAAGGACTATTCAACCTTGATATAGATTACACTGTTAGAAAGTTTTTCCTTTTTCTTGATATTTTCCCTAACTATTCCTCTCTATGAGGATACCAATAATTGTATACCATTACAGTTATATTTTCAGTGCAAACAAACACTAATATGAGAGAGGGTTTGTGTCCTTCAAATGTGTGTAGAGGACAGAATACAGTACAGATGTATTTTGAAGCTGCTCATTGCACTCCATATTATCCTTACAAAATCTTCCATCTTGGAAAGAGATACAAATAATACCAGTTTTGTTCCTCTTGAGCAATGGGAAGTTCAGAGTAATCCCCCACAGACACACACAACCTGTTGTTTTTTTGCTTATGCCACTTGTGCAAATAGCAAGTAGTGAGCAAGCAATAAATCTCTCACTTTGAAACAGAACATAGAATGTTCTACAGATCAGGAGTTTTACTCCTTGGCTGCTTCTAGACCGGCCAGTTTTTGCAGAAAATCATCTGCTTTTCTGCAAAAACTTGCCAGCTGTCT
>JANRFK010001234.1:72966556-72989690 GCA_030068395.1 Apalone spinifera
TTTCCGTTAAAAGCATTTTCGGAAAATCATGCCAGTCTAGACATAGCCCTTCTGTTTTGCTACCAGTTCAAAGAGTGTTACACAGCATCAAAAGAGGAGGAAGAACCACCACACAGGAACAGAAAAGAGAAAGTTATGATCATATCCAGGAAAGGGGGGTGGGAAAATAGTGGGGAAATTCAAAACCGGTAGAAAGGGGAGCATTAGAAGAGTCTACCTGGATTAGTGTTCTGTTTCAGTTACAATCCTCTCTCCTCTATGGGCCCTCCCTAAAACTAAAAGGGCAGTATAAAACCTTCCATATCTTAGTGTTCAGGAGGCCAGTTATTATTAAAGTCAGACATTTTGAGGGTAGGGGCATTCACTGCCCACTAATTTTTAATGTTCACATTCAGCTCCATTCAGTCTCTGGTGGCTAAAATAGAATGAAAGATTAAAAAGTTAGGAGAAGAAACTCTGTATGTGGTTTAGAGATGCTGATATGCAGCTCCAGGGTGTTCTGCTCCCTATGCAACTATAGGGCTATGTCTAGACTATGGAGTTTTTCAAAACTCTGCTGCATCCAAGGAATGCATCTGCTCTTCCAGCATCTTTTGTGGAAGAGCAGATGCATTTTTTCCAAAGCCTTGTATTCCTCATAAAAATTAGGAATACGGGCTCTTCCAAAAGAGGAAGTTTTTCTAAAATTTGGCCCAGTGTAAACAGGCCAAATTTTGGAAAACCCTCTTCCGAAAAAACAATTGGAAAGAGGTACGCAAATTGTAAAGCGCAATTTGCATATCTTTTTCCTAAAAAAGCAGCAGTCTAGATTAGAGCATTTTTAAAGTTTCTAACATGATCATGTAGGCACTTCTGTTTTATGTGTTTATGGCTCTAGTGTACAAGTAATGAGGACAGCTTATCCCATTATTACTAAATCATTTTGCTGACACTTTTGCTCTTCTATGTAGATACTTCACAGTATTTGCACATGTCTCCTGTTCAAACTATTTTTCTTTGGCCCACTAGACTAAGAAATACTTTTAAATCTGAGGGATTTCCAGAGACGGTATTCCAGAGAAGGTTAAGGGTATGTCTACACTGCAACACTATTTCAAAATAACTAGCTCTATTCCAAAATAACTTCCATGTCTAGACAGCAGGCAGTTATTTTGAAAAGGTGTCAAAATACTGTCAAGCTGGAGGACTTCTTACTCCAACTCCTGTAACCCTCATTGTACAAGGAATAGGGGAAGTCGGAGGAAGAGTGCTCTATTTTGAAATAAGTGCTATGTAGATGCTCCCTATTTTGAAATAAGCTATTTCAAAATAAGATATGCAATTGATGTAGCTCAATTTCTGTAGCTTATTTCAAGTGACCCTAAGATGTCATTGAAAAAAAATGCTTATTAACATGACGAATCAGCCCTAACAAAACAATGGCACTTGGTAAAAATCCTGAAACAATAGATATTTCCTCAAGGAGCCTTGATCAGGATCAAAAATAAATCACTTGATTTTGCCTAGACTCAGCTTGACCATCACAATTCCTGTGAAAGCTCTATTGGGTGTTCACAGGATTCCTCAAAGCTGTTTTGGCTACATTGTGCACTTAAAAAAAAAATAAATCTAATATTCCTCCTCTCCCTGCCACAAACACTTTAATAGGAAAGAAATATTTCTACTATTTCATTTGTCAGTTGTTTGATAGTAGAAAGAGATTGAACAAATCCTTATTTGAATAGTATACATTGCCGCACTTCACTGTCTTCACCACCCACTCTAACTAGCCACAGAGCATTAAAGTGCTATGGACTCTTTCATAATTGACATTGCCAATTTCTATAGTATCTACATACATAGCTCAGCTTTGGCCTCTGTTGGATTACTTAAAGCAAAGATCTTCATCTCACGTTGTTTCTGACCAGCCTTGAGGACATATACATGTACTCTAAATTAATTTTACTTGTAACCTAATTCAGTCCTGAAATTTTCAGACATGAAAGACAAATACAGACCTCCAGAAAAAAAAAAAGAATCTTTATATTATGGCATTGGAAAACTTATTATATAACTTCATAGATTCCTAAATTAAAGCACATAACTAAACACTGAACAGACATGGTTGTTCCTCAGATATCGCTATCTCCTGAAAAGACATAGGAACATATCTCCTAAATTCACTGACCTGGTCTTCTTGCCATATTTGTCTAGCTAATTGCCTACATTTGATCCTTATGCATTAAAAACTCTTTAAGGAGACAATCTATTCAGTTCAATAAATAATGGGATTTATCATAATTTAGTAACAGAAAAAACTCTCCCCAGTGTAGACCAGGGCTAAGGTACTTAACCACATACCTAACCTTAAACATGAGAGTAATTTCAGTGAAGCCAGTGAGACAACAATCACAGTTGAAGATAAGCATATGGCTAAGTGTTTTTCTGAATCTGGTCCTATACATCTCTTGGCTTATTCTTACATAAGGTACTAAATCATTTTAGCAATATTTCATTCCAGAGGATTATAAACAGCTAAAGATTCCTTTAAATTTCAAGACACTTTCAAGGTTTGAGGGGGCTTAGAATTTATGTACCTCAACAACTGTCTCATTTGCTATACACTATATACTACAAATGTGTTAAAATGTTCAACAACATGTTTTCAGATAAGTCATTATTATATTTTCTGTGCTCTCTTCCCATTTGTTTTGTTAGGTTTATCACTGACAGGCAAATTGCATAAAGAAGTTTTCATCTGCTTCCGAGATTTAGTCCCTAATTGATGTTCTAATCCACAGTTTACAACTGTGTACACCAAGGACGGGAAACTTTTTGGATCAGGAGCCACTGACCCACAGGAAAAAAAAGTCAGTTGGGCCCAAACTAGTTGATTGTGTGCTCCAGCCCCACAGGGGAGCATCAGGAGTGGGGGGGTGGGGGAGGAAGAGGACTGGAACACCAGCACAGGCTCCCCAATACTGAGGGGAAGCCCTGAGCCTCAGGGCCAGTTCCATGCAAGCTTTAAGTCCCCCACCCCTGGTATACACCAAGCATCAACATCCATAATACTCCTTCCAACATTGGGAAGAACCAGTACCAGCCATACTTCTTTTAGTACCAATAAGAGTAGTACTGTTTTCTCTCCTTGGTTGACCCTAGCAGAGATTTTTTTGTTAATCTGCTCCAAGTGCCTCTCTTGAGACACATTAGGTCTTAGACTGCCAAAAGGAACTGAGCTCAAGACCAATACCGGGGTTCATGAGACTGTCCTGATTAAATTAAGTTTCTTATCCTCTTACATCCTTTTCCTCATCCAGCATCTACTTTATCCATTCCTTAAGCTCTCATGTAATACAGATTCACAGAGGCCCTCTCGAACTCATCATTATCATCGTCATCATGGAATCATGGGTTTCTTGAGGTTTTTGTGGTAAACCAATATTTAGAGCCAATGTAACACCAGCAGACCCTGGTCATCTGTAGGTGGAATTGAATCTGGGAGCTTTGAAGCTTAGTGAATGAGCCACTAGTGTATGAGTTAATAGCCAGCTGGCTGCAGAGCAAACTCATTCTTTCCAAGTGGTCTTCATGCCACTAGATGGGACAGTACACTACACCAGAAGGTGTGGAGGTTACATCAGCACCAAGGCACAGATCTCCAAATAAGCTAGACAGAGGTCACCTTCCTGAAAGTTTCCACTTAAGGAAGTAAGATCCAATCAGTCCTCCTGCTGCTATCGCTGCCACCAATTTGGCCTCCCCACGCCCAACTGTTGGCTTAGACTAAGGTCAATACTAAAGAATGAATATAGATGGGTCTAGTAAGACAGTAAAAAAGACCTCCCAGCATCCTTTTATTTCCCAAGGGAGTTTGTAGCCTCCACTTCTTCTCCCATCTTGAATCAGTTATAATTTATACCAAAACCATTAGAAGAGCTTTAGCACATCAGACTCAGGTTTCCTACATGTAGCTGTGGCCCATGGAAAAAAAAAATCTGACAAGGCTGAAACATTTAGATCCACGTCCAAAAATAAAAATGTCTTTTAGTCCTACTGCCTTTTATTTTCATTATTGTGGATATCTGGTTGAGTACCAAACTTACACTTGGTAGTTACACTCACGCTTGGTATTTAAATTGTCCTTGCCTAGAGGAACATACAGTCAGTCTGCAATGAGGAGAAAACAATAGAGATCCATACAACGCATAGTATGTAAATATGAGTCAGAGGTGGAACAGGAACCTTGCAGTCATCATTTTTGAAATGATTCACAGTAGTAAAGGAGAATTTTAGATGCCTGGGGACTATGAGTTCACATCTATAATTTCTTTAAATTGCTTAACTCAAGCTCATTTTTAAAATTAATATTTTCCCCTTACACATTGTCCTGGAACTCTTAATTTTACCTTTAAATCATACAATCTGTTTGGACAATTAACAAAGCATTAGTTATTGCATTAAAAATCGTAACTGCAGCTCACTTTTTTCCAGAACCTTGAAGAATCCTTAATCCAAAGAATTTGAAACAGCAAGAAGCAAAGAATACTGCTCATTATTTCTCCTCAAGAGCCTTGCACAATAATACCATATTTAAGATAGACAGGTAGCAAATTGAAAGAAATACAAAGTGTGTTTCTTCCGAAATTCTTCTGCTGCATAAAAGAGCTGCTGTTTCTTTATTTCCATTTCCTTCATTATTCTATTAATTGAAATAATAAAACATTATCTACAAAGAAAAAACTGTTCTGAATGGCTGAACATCCCTGGGTGCTTTACACTGACTTGTAAACTGAAGAGATTTGATGTGAAAGGTACTCAGTGAAAGTAAATATGGAATATTAAAGCTATAATTTATTTTCTAACTATAGTCACATTTTAGTGTAATGCCATGTACCACACAGGGAAGTAATGGAATGAGGAATGCAGAAAACAAAAGAAGCCAGTGAATTAGCTATCAGTATTGAAAATAGCTAAATTTAACTACAGCACCAGAAACCCATACTTATAAAGAAATGAACTTTCCAGTGCACAAAATTCTGTCAAAGTAACTTTATTCAATCAAAAAATACAATCCTCTACACGAAAAAATGCTATATTAAAATACACAATAGAGATAGAAATGTAGCCGTGTTAGTCTGGTGTAGCTGAAACAAAATACAGAACTATGTAGCACTTTAAAGACTAACAAAATGTTTTATTAGATGATGAGCTTCCGTGGGCCAGACCCACTTCCTCAGATCAAATACAGTGTATCACAAAATGCTGAACAGAGTGAAAACCAATATAAAAAGGGAACAAAGTTTAAGGTGAGGTTTAAAGAAAAGGAATGACTCAAGAGAGCATTGACTTAGAATGAAAATGTAAAGGCAATCAAGACTGATAAAACCACAGCAAAAAATAAAAAGCCACCGAGAGAAAGAGAAAGTTTCCAGGTAAGCAGAATTATAAGATGCAACAGGGTCCACAAAAAAAGCCTGAAATAGGACAGTTTTGAACTCACTTTACATCCATCTCCAAAGTCAAGTCAGTGAAGATTATAAAGGAGAGGATGATATGGTCCCATTTCCTGGAGGAAGCAGGAACTTTCACTACAAACTTCTCAATTCTATAGAACAGAGAGTAAAGGATAGCGAAGACAATAAAAGTTAACTGAAGAAGTCATAACAAAAAATAATTAAGCCATGAATGAGAATTTTACTAATTGAAAAACTAAGTTAAAAAGAAACTTTGAAAATGAACCAGAGATGACGACAAGGAGATATCTGTTCCTTGTCCTCTGCTATAATTTTCAAGATTAAAAAATTCCTGAGATTTATAGCCCTGGGAGTTATGCTTTCTGAGTTAAAGAAACTAACTAAGGGAGAAACAGACAACAAGGAGAACATTTTTAACCTAAAGAATATATATAATATATGTAAATGGTATACATGGGAGACAAAGGGAGAGAAAAATGAGTTGAGGGAGATAGAACTGAATATCAAGTGTGTGTGTGGGGGGGGGATGCCCCAGAAAGTCTGAGGCATTCCACAGGAGAACAGGGAACGATTTTAAATCTCCACCAGAAGTGAAAGATTATACAAGGCGGCTTAAAGCCAAGATAGGAGAATGCTGAAGAAACTGACTTCTTGACTAAGGTGCTCAAAGCGCCATAGTATGAGCCATATACCATAAAGGGTGGCACTAAAACCAAGTAGGAAATTAAGAGATTCATACTAAAAAGCAAAAGTAAATCATTAACTACTAGAAGAAACAGATTTGAAGTAAAGACAAAATAACCAAAGAAATTGCTAGGCAAAGGCAGAGAAAGTCTTATAAAGGAAAGAAAAGATGGAGGTAGAACATCTGTAAGCAAGTGTGCGTCTACACAGCAGGGCTTAACTCGAAATAAGCTATGCAAATTGAGCTACGTTAACTGCGTAGCTTATTTCAAAATAGCTTATTTTGAAATTGGGAACATCTACACAGCACTTATTTCAAAATAGAGCACTTTACTTCTGACTTCCCTTACTCCTCCTACAATGTGGGTTACAGGAGTTGGTGTAAGAAGTCCTTCAGCTTTACAGTATTTTGACATTATTTCGAAATAATGGCCTGCTGTGTATACGCAGACTAAGTTATTTTGAAATAATGCAAATTATTTCAAAATATCTTGCTGTGTAGATGTTCCCCAAGTGAGTAATGTCAAGTGAGTACTTTTTTCCAAGAAAGGCATGAGATTTGCAGTATGACATGTAAAAAGCCATTAAATATGGAATGGGTGATAATGGCAAATGATGTAATGGGAAAATACAAGGAAGGCACAGGCACTATCATCTATCTCTGTATAGGGCTGTAATCCAATGACATAAGAAAAAATGAATGCATTGGGACGATAACCATATTAAGCCAAATCCTTAGCTGATGTAAATTGACACACCTCCATTGATTTCATGGATCTATGCCAACTTGCACTAGCTCAATGTATCCTGAAAGAAAAAAAAGTGTCTTTTTGCAGGAACCAATGCAATTCAATTAATTTCACCTTTTCAGCAGGATGAATTTTTCAGGCTCCCAGACTGTAGAAATGGACAGACTTATATAACCTCATCTACTCTTCTGAAATGGAATTTTAGGTTTAAAGCATTTCCTTTGGTCCTAAAAACATGTTTTCTTATAGTCTTGATAGAGTATGTAGGACATAAATATAGGTTTGGTTTGTAACCTAAACCATTCAGTTACAGTTAAAGTTGCCCCTCACCCATCTTACCTACCTGCCCCAAATCTTACAAATGTGAAAACAAGAACATAAGAGAAAGGGGTCCAGTATTCCTTCCCTTCTCCCCATTGACTGAAATCCTGTTGTGCCTCAGACACACCTCTGAGCCACTATTATTCTGTTTCCTCCTTGCTCCAGGGGAGTAATAACTTATCATGGCCCTATCCCAACCTTAAATGATTATGCCTTCCCCACACCTCTACTTCTGCTGGCTCAACTTCTCTGCATGTGAGGTTTGAGAAGAAACCAATGCTTGTTCATTCCCTGTTCACCTACTCTAGGAAAGAAATATGCAAGTGTGCACTTACTTATAGGTATCGAGTTCTGAGATCCAGGTAGTCACAAAAGGATTTAAATAGAATTTCTAATTCGCTGAGGCCCAGCCAACCCCCGAGGTATCTAGGTACCTAGCCCCCATCAAAGTCAGGAGGTCTGGACCTATGAAAGTCTGGGCCTCAGTCCTTTGTGTGGCCATCTAAGCCACAATTCAGCCCTTACTAATCAACTCAATTGGAAGTCTAATGTCAATCACGAAATGTTTGCTGTAAATTCAGACTTTTTGCCACTTAAGTATGAAATCCCTGCAGTGCTTATATATTTAAGGTATTTGTGTTTGGGAGTCCTTTATTTTTAACAACATGTCATTGTACTAAAGCATGCATATTTCTGAGAGTTTACAGAAGAAATGATCAGTCATGTACTTCCTAATTCCAAAGCACCTTTCATGTGAATATGCAGGCATGCTAACAAAAAGAATTAAAAGCCATGTTTAAACTTAATCGCATTATTTAACTGCTGCCATATGTTACTATTGCAGTAGCTCCTAAATTTCCATTGAGTTGTATTGAATAGCCATTAAGAATGTAGTAGGAAAGAACATCTCTGAAGGAGTTAATGATTTGAAGATCAATTTGTGAAGGAAGCAAAGTTTGATGTTTTAAAATAAGGTAAGCAGAAGATGTAGACACAAATATTGTTGCCCTATCAGAAGAAATCATTAACAATTCAATACACAGACAGGCGAACCTCAGAGTGAAGATTAAGAAGGTTTCCTGAGGAAATATGGTAGGAAGAGAATGTAGAATTCTGAACATAAGCAAATATAAGCTTTGCTGGTAGTCTATACATTTCTCTCAACAAGAGCAACATGCTCAGAGACTGACTCCAAGTCAGCATCCTGTCAGCCAAGTTCCGTAGCTGCAAGTGCTTGAGGGAAGTAAGAGAAAAAAAATAAATCATACAGCGAAATCATATAAAGGTTGTGACAAATGGGTGATATCCCAAATAGGAAACAAATGCATATAGGCAACTTGATTGCAAATTCACCCTTTCCCCGAGATCCTTGGGCACAGCTTACTTACCATTACTTTAATTTCAGCCAATGTATTTCTACTTACAGTAAATCAATCCCAACATCTTTTTTTTAGGGCTCCACATTACTTGAGGAGACTAAGATTACTCAGTGTTTCAGACTTTATACTGGAGAAACACAAGCAGAGCTCTTTTCAATTTGAGAATCATCTCTAGATTGCCTCTATATTACAGGAAAAATTATGGGCAAAGAACAGCGGTCCCTTTTAAGATGGCTGTATGATATGCTCTGAGAACATTTCAATATCCTAACCTTCCAGGATTAATAAAACAATTTCACAGAATGTTTAACATGACACTTAAAGAAAAGCCCACTGTCAAGACCAGCTTGTAATTCTACAAGATTTCAGTGCAAAAACTGAATGATCTATCATCAAAACATCAAAAAAGAAAAGTATTATTCAATTAAAAACAGCAGGAAATTTAAGAAAGGTAGCAGGTTTAAATCTCCACTATCAGAAAAGTAATTCTGCACTTTGTGAGTGGTCAAAGAAACTACAAGAATTAGCAGATACACCAGGGAGCCATATCATACTTGCTTACTAGGCCTATGAAGCATCCATGGAAAGCATGCAAATGTACACCAAATGGAATCAAGATAGATTCCTAGGAGTTTCCAGAAACAACTAGGGTTGCCAGATGGTTTCAACAAAAATACCCAAACACCCCTCACCACTCCCCCCCACAAAAAAAAATCACCAGGGGAAAAAAGCAGGGGAGGGGGGAGAAGAGAGAAAATACCAGGCATTTTAGATGTCCGGAATTTTCTGATTTTTTTTTAAACTGGACAGGAGGCGAAAATACCAGACTGTCCGGGTCAATACCGGACACCTGGCAACCCTAGAAACAACTGAAAATACTGGATACACCAGACAAACAAATAATGCTGCATGGACTGAGAAAAAAGGGATTCTTTAAATAGTTCAAGTTCAGTGCCAAGAAAACAATGAAAAACAATGTCAGAGTTCCAGCAGCCACCAAAGCACTTAAGGTCACTCAATGTGGAAGAGACAAGGCAATCAAGAAGTGAGCTGAAAAAGTAGTGTGAAAAGATAGGCAGACTTATAATGGCAATAGCCAAAGAAATGCTCCCACATTTGCTAAAAATGTTTAAAATAATGCATCTTTTTTGTAGGAAACAGCAAGTACAAGAATCTTATGATCTTTACATGAGTTAATACCACATACTGAGGACACCTCCTCAGATCTGCTCCACTCGCATTATGCACAGCTTGGATAGACACAGATGGAAAAACTGGCTTACCCAATCTGCTGGAGACTATTCTTGGCTCTACAGCACCCATTCCTGAGCCCATCCCCAATATACAAGTTGTGTCTGCGTGAGGTGGTTTGCCAATTAATGCTGCACTGCGATGATCCTTGACAGTATGATGAGACACATTCCAAATTAGTAAAGCCCCAAGGAAGCTCTAATTCACATCAGAACCTAAACTAGTCTCCTGGGTCAAAGTGGGGGAAAGATAGAGAGGAAAGGTCCCCCCCAGATATGCAGAACTCCACCATGGCTCCTAAGGAACTGGACCCTTATTTCCAGAATCTATGTATGTGTACTAATATGCAGTAAATGAAACTGAGCTAACGTATGCTAATGGAGGTGGCATTACAAAGCCAGTTCAAACAAGATAGTATTTTCCAAAGAAAGACAATCAACATCATTACAAAAACAATTTTTGAGAATCTGTGTCTGTAAAGTTAGAGTTATTTAAAATGGATGAACCAAGTCCTGTGATCTTTATTCAGGCAGAACTTGGGACTTTGGACTGTTGGAGGGTGGATTAAGAATACAGGATTTGACCCAATGCCTCTTAAATTTGAGTGACACAGTCACCATTGAAATGTCTACTAGCCTTTTGGAATCAAGAATAAAATAGCTGTGCAGGTCAGAAGCCTAGAGAAATAAATCTGGTTTCTCTGTACACACATTGCAGAACAGAGATGCAAAGGAGAGGAAACAAATCATAACAATGTGTTGCCAAACCACTGAATTCAGCTCGTTTCTTTCCCCCAAATAAAACAGAACAGTCCAGGCACCACAGCAGATGGACAAGCCAGCCGAGTTGTAGACTGAGGCTGTCATATGGGCTCAGCTTGGAAGTTCTTGTTCAAGCAAAACTTTTTCACTACATTCAATGGGGATTATTAGGGTCCTATTAGAATTGCTCCACAGATGAAACACTATCACCACACATCTCTGAAGTGAATACATAGGACAATATTTCTGAACTCACAAAATACCGCCACGTCTGACTAACCTTGCAAAAATATTTAGGGGTACATTGTCACAGCGCATTTTCAGCCACACTGGAGACTAAAGGACAATAAGATTCACTCCCCCTTATAACTTTACTCAGATTGTGACTTCAGCTGCAAAGAAAAGAATGGGATCTACTCACCCAACATATCTCATCACAATAAAGGCATGGGAAGGGACCAAAGAGGAAGGGGCACTTGGGAGCCCCGACTCCACCCCCTTGCTTGGCCAGGTGAATAGGCAAGTTGGAGGCTCTACACCAACTTCTTGTCTCTACACTAGATAAAGGGGGAAGCAGAAGAGGAGATAAGGCCTACATGTTGCTCCTATTTCCTTCTCACGTTTGCTGTTGGGAGGTGGAGCTGCACACTGTTCTTCCATTCCTTGCGGAGGAGGGATCACAAACCAGAAAGCAGCTGAGGGACCCCTGCCCATAGGTTATGAACAGAGTCATGTATCGACAGCACTGGCACGGTGGGTACATTGGATAAGGGGGCCACGGCAATGATAGTTAAGAAAGCAGTTATCAACCAAACTGACAAATCAAAAATATGCATATTAGCAGCCTGTGTCACAAAGCAACTCCCCACTCCCCACAAAAGATGCTAATACCAACCCTACAGCGGATATCTCTACCGACCTCCACACCACACATTTGTCCATTATCCCAGCTAACCCAAACAAACCAGTCCCCAGGCATCTAGTCAAAGGGTATGTGCACAAATGGCATAGACTAGGACTTCTCATGCTAACACACCCTCAGGCCACTCTAAATGATATCAGAGTCTCAGGCAGTGTCCTAGCATTTTCCAAGGGGAAAATATTTTTCTACTTCCCATGTATTCCAAAGCAGCGGAGCAGTTGCTGCTGAACAATTCACCTTGTGGCAAAGACCAAGTTTAGAAAACATTATTCCAAAACGTAGAGGTTTCTGACAAAAAAATCAGAAACCACTCAAAGTGGAGAAAACTGTATCCACACACACATGAATGCAAAGCACTAATACATATACACATATCACATTGTAATTTTATGCAAACAGCTCATCAATTTGCAATATCTGATTATCTTTCCTGGAGCATTTGCTTTTAACTAGAAGGCAGAGACAGGCAGTGAACATCAAGAACAGATTGATGTTATCCATCCGCACAATATGGGTCTAGGCAAAGCGTGCTTGATGCACTGAAAAAAATCAATTTGATATGGTTGGACAAGGGAAATATTGCAATAGTCTATGGTTCCCCTGAGAAATTAAATTATCAATATCTGAGTTATATTTTATCTACCATATGTGAAATTTCAACTGACTTTCCAGGGTATACTCCACCAAAGGATATAGGGATTGGAAAAGGGTTAATAGACAGATACAATGCATATGGCGAGATATGTAGTCATATACATCCACTAAGTATACTGCTCCCAACTATGCAGATTTTCTGGGCATCTGTATTGAACATCAGTGAGTTTTGGATGGGCCCCTCTTCTCCTAAAAGCACACCAGGCTTGGTGTTCACAGTCTGGCCAGGACAGCTCTAGGTTATTAAAATGGGCCAAGGGCGCACACACAGGATGGGGAGAAAAAGATGTTCTCTTAGTCTCTTAATGCAATTACTACCCATGCATAAGAAAGGCAGGTATGGCAGGATTCCCAGTGCCTGGTATTTGGATCCTATGACAGATCAGGATTCCTGCCTTTCAAAGTCCAATTTTTGTTCCATATAAATGATGAGTGGGAAATCTTGAACTCTGTTTTTCCATTAACTTCACTGTAGCCAGAATTTCACCCTGAGCTTGCAGGGACTAGTGAGGAGGGATGCTGGAATTTGTAAAGCAATTATTTTCCAGGGAAACTCATGGAACACAGAACTGGGTAGCTGCTACCTTCTGGGGTGAGGAGGAAAGAGACAGGAAACAAGAATAGGAGACCCTCAAACCTTTCCAACCCTTAGGAAAAAAAATCACTAGAGTGGCACAGACATCTCTCACACAGCCATCCATTGGAGAAAAAGAATGCAGAAGACAGATTAAGTAGATATAGTGAGAAACTGGCTGCTGCTGATGCCAGATGAGAAGGGAATTGAAGGTGAATGGGTTTCCCCCCTCAACAAGAGACGCACATGTAGGTGGGTTAGAAATAGGATCTCCATGGGTTCTGGCTACTTAGCTGAACTCAAACAATTGAGGCCTCCAGAATTAAGATATCTTTGTTAATAATCTCAAAAAAATCTCCTCCTCATACACACATTGATTCCTGCCGTGCTCCCCCTGAACAGGCTCCAAATTACCCCAGCTTGTGGTCAGGATAACATTTTAAAATGCTGGCATCTGAGAAGCCACATTGCTTTGGTCCATCTCTCTGAGGTAGATACAATGGAATTCAATGCTACACTAGCTTCTGTTGAGCTTTCTATGTGAAAACCTCCAAGATCTGAAAGGGAGCATGCTGTGTTAAGAAGCTATTCCTCAATTTTGTGGTATTTCAGCCAGGTATAGTTGCTCCTATAAGCTGCAGAGCTCCAAACATATTTTCCTCATATGGAGAGGGCTTCACAGCATGGTAGCCAGGAAAAGCACACTTCAGGGCTCCGCTTCCCTGCTTTAAGATTTAATTTTCATAATTAGATGAGGTTTACCATGCCATGCAGTTTTACTTTCACTTAGCTCAGAGCCAAAATATTCACATTTTGTAATCTTAAAAATCATTTGTGTTTAAAGAAACAGATTAACAAACATCCCACACTTTTTCCTGAAATATGGAAAAAACGTTTATTTTGTTTCTTTAAGACCATTCACATGGTAACAACCAAAGGGTTGGTATGTTTTGACTGTACAAAAAGCCATTCTGGAATCCCACAGCTACAAAAACATTACACTTTCAGCCTGTAAACAGATCAGTAAGTAAAAACAAACTGAATCCTATACAAAGCTGTAATTATCCAAATGTCCCACTGAATTACTAAAACATCAAAACAGATTGTTAGTAGATTATAATCATGTGAACCTGGATGCTAGATTAACAGTATTACAGCTCTGCAGTATTGCAATCAAATGGAATCCCTGTAAAAATGAATTCAACAACAAAAGATAAATTGGAAGACATACTTTCTATGTAAAAGAATCCCCATAACTAAGCCATGACAAATGCATGCACATTAAAATAAAAATGTTTTAAAACATTTCATGTGTAGCCACTTACTAGATGAGGAGCAAAATAGTGTATTAGAAAGTTGGCTAAACTCTCTCCTACAGAAACGCCTTTTGAAATCAATGACATTATACCAGTATATAGAGAACCATTATTTATAGTTAATGGCCAGTGTTTAGCTCTTCACCAAGCCTAAAAGACTTTAGGTCTTATTCTTTGCTAGGCTATCCCCAGTCTCAAAATAAGGCTGTGAATACTGACACAGGCTAACCTAACAAAGGGGAGCTGAAGAAAAGCAAAAATTCCAATATACTGCTCTAGCTCAACAGCCAGGAATTACAGAACTTCTCATATAATGAAGGAGTGAAAAGTGCCATGTAATGAGGAGCAAGCCTGGAAGTACCTTCTGTCCTTTCAGTTTACCTGGTCTACATGCTAAACTTGTCCTCTCAAAATCTCCAATTGGGCTATGTCACTGTCAACTCCAGAGGTGAAGTAAATCCAGTTATTTGTTCCCAACAGTCTGGGAAAGGAATATGTCCTTACAATTAGTTAGGAATTGAGGCTCACTTAGTCAATATGTTGACAGTATAAGCATTAAATTACATTTATTGCTGCTGACAACCCACGAGGCCTTCTCCAAAGTTTTCCATTGAACTTATTTTTCAGTAGAAAATTGGGGTTTGGATTAAACAATATTTTGGTCTGCTCTGGGGGAGGGAGCAGCTTTCCATATTTCACTGAGGAAACAAATGCCTGAAAACCAAGAAGATTTTAGCTCTTGACTTCATATGGCAGTTTTTTGATAAAAAAATTCAATTTTGGACAAAATATTTCAGTTTTAATGAAAAAAACATTTCAGGGAAAATTTAAATAAAAATGAAAAACAAGTTTTGTTGAAATTCACTGCAACACATTTCCTACTACTTACCTAAGCAGTCTGTTTCTGGGATTTCCAGTATTCCTGCTCCACACAATTTTCACCTTCCCCTGCCATGTAAAGACTAGGCCTTGTAGACTGAATGGAAATCTTCAAGATGTATGTGATACTTACCACTCCATCTCCTTAGCCAACAGTTCTTGAGTGATAAGACAAGGAGAAACCTACATGGGCTATTTTTCAAAGATGAGTGACTACAATGCCCATTGATTTCAACTGGAGTGTAAGTGTTTAGCATGTCTGAAAATCAGGCCCTACATGTTTTCCATGGCTGACTAACACAGGATTGTGAAGTAGTGCTATATTCCTGTGTGGGCTTAGTTGGTATGGCCTACTAACAACATCTATGTCCTTGATTAGTCACACAAAATATCAGTTAGAAAGATAACTGATTCCTATTGTTGAAGCAAAAATGCTCCTTTTTGTTTAGGCAGCTAACAAACAACTTTATTAATTAATAAAGCCTAGCATGAGCCAAACGTGGTCTCAGCAAAAGCAGGCCCAGTAAGGCTCACTAATACAATTAATCTTAGTATTTTATACCTTTAACTAAACAAGTCTGACGTCAGGGCAAGAAATCAAGGCGGACTTAAAAGAGGAATTATTATCAGCAAAGAAAGAAACAGGTTTAGAGGGAGTTCGAGCTTCAGCTCAAAATAGTTCAACAACACATTCTAACAGCGCATCTTTCTGGCCTCTCTCCACCTCAGTGAAGGCCAGTTCACTCCCTCTAGTATACATGCAGATACAAGAAACTGAAATGGCTTTTGTTATACAGAATGGCTTCTAGCTAAATATGAAATGATCTCTACAACATGTTAGGACATGGGGCTGATTTATTTATTTGGAACGTCCTAATGCAGGAAGTCCTGTTCAGAAAATACTGCTAACCCTGCAGTTGCAACGGACTCCAAACGAACAGACAAGCTAACGTGATAATGCACCATTTACCATTCATAGTCCAGTGCCTGGGTATGGAGTTCAGGTTGTTTACTTGATTTCTGTGGAGATAAGTTGAGTTCCCTTAGTTTTGATCAATTGGACCTCATTCTATGGATCACAAATCTTCTCTCTATTCACTCTCCTCCCCTCCCCCCAATAACTCTGTCATGAAAATTGAAGTAGGGTAAAGATGTGGGCTCTAGAGAAGTATACACATGACTATTGGGCCTTGCACATAGGGATGCAAATGGAGTATCTTTACAAAGATCTCAGATTTGTTTGGCTTTCAGCCACCCGGTAGCACCATTCCTATAAATCTGATTGTCATAGCAGCCAATTGAGAGAATTGAATCCGAAATCCATCCTTGAAAGGGGAAAGATGACAGTCTACCACATACACTCCATTGCAAAGCAAGGTAAGGGGATTTAGCTAACTGAATTCATTAATATCAATGAGAGTCTTATGAGGAAACGTAGCGGCATGAATCAAAGGAAAGAACAGTTTGTATCACGGTTTCTACCTTTGCAAATAATTTTATCTTTAATGACGGAAAAACAGATATATATTTAATGCATGCTACATCCATAATCTATATAAAATAGCTATGTAACATGATTTTATGGTCAAAATAAAAAATTTCAACTGAGTTGCTTAAACGTTCTTAATAGTTTAAAACTCAAGGGGCTTACAGAAGTGAATGTAAATTAATTAAAAACTTTGAGAAGCAAATAAATTATAAAAGAACCTGGAAAGGTACATTTTAAATAGAATTACTTTTGGGTCTCCCTTTGGTCATTAGAGGAGAAAACGATGGTGCATCTGCTTCAAACTTTGTACCCAGACTTCAACTTCTGAACCAACAGGCAGCAGGTCTTATTCTCCACTGTCATGTAATGTGTACAGTCACTTAATTTCACGCATGCAAAGAATTGGGAAAACACCCCTATTCTAAACAGGTAGCATTTTAATCTCACTTATTGTATTGGTGGAAACAGAGATCAAGTTCCTGACCCAATTAGGACACTCCCTATGAGACTCATGAGCAGATGCTTATATCACTTCCTTTCACTGAAAGAGGGTGAGTGTGAGGGAGAAGTGTCTTACACTGCAATCTTTATAGTTTGAGTCCTTAAGGTCTATCCTAATACTCTAAATTAGAAAGACTGCTGGGAATCTAATAAGAGCCTCCAGAATGGTCCCTTATGTAGCACTGCATTGTGAGAAGTAATCACTAAAGCCACATGTCATTTGTAGGTTAAGAACCATGCCTAGGGAAGAATTGCTATATATTCAAGTATGTTATAGAAGGAAATAGGAGCACGAATGGAAACTAAGTCAAGCCAATGGTCTTGGAGAGGAAGAAACTTGAGGAGGAAGTAGAGGGAGACAGAGAGAGAGGAGGATGGGAAATCTCTGAGGAAGGAAGGAGAAAGGTGGTAGCAATATGCAAAGTAATGCATATCTCCACTTTTCTGTACCTGTGACATTATAAGTATGCCAGACAAGGCTGTAGGCAGAGCAGAACTGAAAACAGAATTCCTGAGCTGATGGGGTCCCTGCCTGAAACCAGACCCAGTGATACACAACTATGATTTTGTTTTGGTCCTCTAACTATTGGGGTGAATTGGTTGAAGACATTCCTGGTGCAAAACTGCATTTAAATGGAAACTGACAAGGCTTTTGTGCTTTTTTACAAATATTGAGCTTGGAGTTTTTGTATTTATTTATCACTGCATGCTTTTACAATACAATGAAAGTTGCCCATCCAACGCTCTAAGAGTTACAAGCCCATTAAGTTACAAGTCACAGGAAAAACAAACTAAAGATTACCCTAAATGTATTTTTCCCCAACCCTTGCCCTCCTCCGTAGCCTAACAAAAAAAGAGGACGGCAGGATTTGCAGTATGCCCACAGGGTTGACAAATGCATACTCTGGCACACCATAGGATTCTTATTTAGTTTGTTTCATTATATTTTTCCATCCTTAAAAAGGACATGAAAAAGAATGGTGAGACTCATTTCAGCATGAGATGTATAACTTTACAACCCTTTTCAGCTCAACCACTGCCCCAGTGCTGGAGGACTTTGGAAGGGATACCATGCTGAAAGGGCACTTCTTTCTTGGTAGTATTTACAGAATAAAGGCTCAGGCATTATGTACACACATATTTATTTGTTTTCAAAAAGACCCACAAAAGAACTCCTTTAGTAATCATGTTTCCCAGAGGAGATGTTGGCACACACTACTAGAAAGTGGAGCGTTAATGTGATATTTCAGGAAGCTCTGAAGCAAGTGCATGAGAAAATGATGATTGCAAACAGAGAGAGAGCAAGGCTCTTTTCAGGCTGCAAAATTGCACTCTGGATACAAAATGCTGCTCTGACATTGCAGGTTTTTTATTCCTCAACAAAAACAAGCCACAATGTCCAAGATGGAATTGTTAGTAGTGCACTTGGTGTCCAATATTTATTTTGGGGAGCATTTCTATCATTAGAGACTATAATTATCACTAGCATCTAATGCTAGAGACATGTAGAGTGATGAAGGAGGAGAAAGAGAGCAGCAAGATAATAGTAAAAGAAAGAGGAGGAGAGTACACAGGAGAAGGTGGGGAAGAACCTAGAGTCAACAGGGGAGGAGGACGAAAAAAACCCAAAAGGGGTGAACCAGAATCTATCAGAGACAAAGAAAAGTGTTTCCAACCAGAAACAGTGTCTCATAACAGCAAGAGACAAGCAACATTGCCTCCAAAAAAGGTACGCCAGCTCAGAAAATTAAAAACTGGAAAGAGGAGTAAGGAAAGACGATCACTTAAACTAAAAAGAAGTTGGAACTTGTTTTAATTACTTATCCTTTTTTGTTACTAAAAGGACAAGGTTCCACTCCAGCAAGTTTCTGAAGCAAACCCTAAGCTTAAACGAATGATTAATGACAGTGGGGCCAACACACTTGTTGGCCCCCCTGGCCATTGCAGAGGGCAGGGTGGCTCAGTGCCCCCGGAAGGGGCTGAGTCTTTGGCAGAAGTGGCACGGCTGGGGCTAACCTTCCCCCCCAGGCAGCCCTCAGCACATTAAATACTCACTGGAGTCACATGCAAAGGGCTCCAGGCAGTAGCACTGATGGTGATTGGAAGCCCTGGGGTATTTGCCTCCTTTGCTTCCTCATGGTGGAAGGTCTGATTATGAAAGTCACCCTTTACTACTCTAAAGGAATTGCTTTGTTCAAAACTGTACATTTTGCTTTGTAATTGTCCAATAGGTAGACAAGTTCAATAACTCAGCTAAACACTTCCCACACATACCCCAGTTGGCTTACCATTTTTGCTACCTGAAGTAACTCAAGTCTGAAATACCAATGTTCATTGCCATCAATATCTCAATCAGTTTTCTTCAAACCCTTATTTTGCATGTTACTATTTGGTCTTCTATAGCTGTACGCTCCCCTCTGATGATCCAAACATTTCTCGGCTACCCATTTTCTCCCTGGGTATGCAAACCTCATCCAGGGAAATCTGTAATAAAGACAATAATTCTCTTAGTCTGTTTCACAACAGCAAAAGTTTTGTTTCTTTTTGTCAACAGGCAATGACAAATATTCTGTTGAAGAATGTCTTAACTTTAAAAAACAGATCATCAAGAACAATTAACATGATGAAAAGGCTGAATGAAAGCTGTTATCTGAAAGCCCCCATGTATAATATATACCAATATTTATACTGATTGAAAGGAATTAGGAGGACTCTTTACCAACCAGATTAATATGCTGCTTTGCAAAATGTGAAATGTATAAAAAGCAAGGATCCTGTATCCCGCCACATGCAGGATTCCAACTGTGTCCCTGACGCTAAAATACAACTCGAATAATAAAAATACTCCCAGGTTATTTTTTTTTATTTAAAGGGACATTTAAAAAGAATTTCACAGAAGTAGCTTCCTTCATTTTTTCCTAGATGTCCCCCATGAATGTGAACATACACATTTACTCTGGGGCCACTCAGCCTCATGCACTGCCCTCCTGACATTCTTGCTGCTATATTTAAAAGATACACTTCCTGAAGCCAATTGAGCTAAGAAATTCATTTAGAATACAAAAAACTGCCTTCTCTCTTCTTTGCTGTTTTCTCCAGTCCTTATTCAGAAAGACAGTTAGGCACACACTTAAAAGTTTAAGTATGTGAACAGTCCTGGTCTGGGCTTTGGAATGGTATCAATATCAGAACCTCTTTTCTGCACTCTTAGCTAGTGATATCAGTGTTTGAGTTTATACTGGTAAGAGATTCAGGCCACTGATTTGGGAGACTGGAAAAAGTGTATAAAAGACCAAATTCATTCCTCTGCAGGAGCTGAATGAACCACCACCAATGGCAACAATAGAAATAGACGGGATAGGAAAGCTCTGGTCACACTTCACACCTATGTAAGAGGGTGGGGAGTAGAGGCTCCCCAGGATTTCTGTGGGTGGCAAGGGGGATAATAAGGTTGAAAACAGCTCTTCTCAATTAACTAATAATGTCCCAAACCTGGAGTCCTTGCATATTCAAAAGCTCCCAGCAATTACAACAACAGTATTGTTTGTGTGCAAAGAGTGCAAAACGAAGCCCTCATGTTTTAACTTACCATATGATAAGCTAATCTTTACAACTGCTTCATCGCCTTGTTCTTGATGCATTGTTTTCTTGACAAGGATAACAATGAAGGCATAAGGATAGTCAATCATATGAATTTTTATTTGTATCTTATCAACATCTTCAAGTTACCTGCATTTTACTTTTAGTGAAGTGCTTATTATTTGACTTTTTAATAATAACATTATGTGATTTGAAAACTATCACAATTTTCCTCACTTACCTTCTCTGAGAGTAACCTTCTCTGAGAGTAGTCACTTTAGCTAAATTTTTAAATTATTTTGGCATTGCTAAGTGACTCAGAAGTCAAAATCTCATCTTCACAAGTGATTTAGGCCAAGATACTCAAATGGTATTTAGGCTCCTAACGCCCCTTGATTTCAGAATTTAAATGCCTCTAACAACCTGGGCCTTACACACTTAGAAGCCTAAATCACTTTGAGCTTTGCCATATTGAGCAGAGAAATTCAGCAACACTCTGCCTCTTTAATTTTTCAATTTAAGACTTTTGTTAAAAGGATTTACCAGACTGCATTATAAGCATTAACAAAGAATCAAAATACATTCCATATACTGAGCTTCTTTAGAAAGAGAGAGCAAGAAAAGAAAGCACACCAATGACTTACTCAAGTTTAATCTACTGGGACATCAGATCAATACTTAAAATATCAAAATCCTTATGCCTTGAATGTTTCCCATTAAATTTGTGTCAAAGTTAAGAGACATCAGGAGCCAAATTCAACCTTGGTGTAAACCAATGAACCTTGGTCACAAATGCTTGCACCAAGACTGAACGTGGCCTAGTAGTATGTGGTATCATAAAAATTACCAAAACAACAGGTCAGAGCTATGAAACTCATTACAGTCAAGTACATTAAATAAAAGAGAATCCTACCAGTTGTATCATCGGCTTCTGTGTCTAGAAGAGCATCTACTGAAGCCACGTCTGTGACTATGAAGGAGGCTGTTGTATCAGACACTCCTCGCTTGCTGAGACAAAGCTTCTTTGGGATACTGACTCCTTTGCTTTGATCACAGGGCCTCTTACTAACTTTCTGACTGGCAGTCAGGTGATACCACTTCTTGAAGGTTTTCCTAGGCTTTCCTACTATTCCCCAGGGCATATTTTAACAATAAAAAAAGTCCATAGATTGATTTTGTAGTTATCTTCCCCCCAAAAATTAGTATATATATATGATGGAGATGGAAAATATTTTTCCCGACCACATCCACCTGTTTTGGTACAATGTTAAATACTCCAAAGTTCAGTTTGTCCTCTTTTTCAGAGAAGGAAGAGAAATCTTCATTGAAATACATATTCTTCAGAAGGTATCTTCTGCTTCTCCCTGACCTGTTTCAGCTGGAATTTTCAGCCTGTGTCCTTTTTCTCCTCAATGAATGTGTCAGCAAATGACTTATTAATATACAAAGCTGCAAAATCAGAAGTTTCTTTCTCATTATGGCTCTGAAAACAGTTGCAACTTTCCTTATAATTAGTAAATTACAAATAAGCTGTATAAATAGCCCGACTTTTTAAAGTTAGCCTTTTCCTAAATATCCTGATTTAAGAGCAATACAATTAGAGAAAATCCATCTTAGCCCACTCAAAATAATAATAAACCCTGATCCTGCAGATTCTTATGCACATGCATGACTTTACTCTTGAGTGGTCCCACTGAATTCAGCATAACATTCTATGCGACTACTCACATTATTCAAGTTATGACCCTAGTTAAGTATTCAGAGGATGGGGGGGAGGGGTAGAACGTTACAAATTAGTTGTATGAGAATTATAAGATTTCTTGGTTTAATCATTTTCTATGTTTCCCAAGTCCATAATTTTTTTTCCATTAAAGTTTTTCTTACAGGACCTAAGTTTTAATCTATCGCCTAGGAAACTTCATTTTACTAATAAAGTTCATCCTAAAACATGATATGAATTATATGCTACTATGAAGCCATTTTCTTAGTTAAATTACAGCAGCAACTGTCCCACAACCTATCCTATTATAATTCAGTATCACAAGAATGTTTTCTGGCCCTAGCTCTATATTATCACAGTTTGCTGCAGTTCTCAATAGCCACTGAGAAGGAAAAGGCAGAGTGTGAGAAATGTGATAACTGAATATTTGTGAGAATGTGAGTGGAATGTGGGGTAAGCTAAAGTAGAACAAATATAAACACAAGAGTCTAAGAATTCAATTCCACTCTTGGCTACACTATATTTTGTGGAGTTCAGTTACTATGGCTCTCTGAACTTTAGATTCCTAAGAGAAGAACTGAGGCATGTGAATTAACATTAAAGGGTTATCTAAATCCTTTCACTTTCACCCCAAGACCCATCACAAATGTACACCTACTTAAACAAAAAATCCCTAAGATAAAAAGAAAGATCTAAATGAGAAAAAATGGCAAGACAAAACTCAGCTTGACTTGGAATTCTAGAATCTGGTTCTGATCTTTCTCACTTTTGCACGATATAACCCTATTGGTTTTGATGGAAGTGCTACTTTTTTACATCAAAGGCTGTCTAGACTGCAGGCTTCCTTCGGAAGAAGCTTTTCCAGAAGAGATCTTCCGAAAAAACTTCTTCCAAAAGAG
>JANRFK010001234.1:73010408-73021661 GCA_030068395.1 Apalone spinifera
CACCAGACTTGAGACAGGCCAGAAATCTGCACTTTGGACAAGGCAGGCATCACCATTTATTGCCAAGCCAGGGTAGTTCAAGTTCCCCTATAATACTGAACACAGTTGCTAGAGAATAATGCTATCATCTTCTCCTAACATTTGTCTAGTTCTAAGTCCCCTTTTTTGTCATGTTGAATTTAAATTGTGTGCTCCTCTGGACTGAGACCATGCCTTTACTGGCATATTTTTGTTTTGTTTTACTGGCATATTTTTGGGCAAACACATTATCCTTGAGCACTTGTCTCTCTCTCCCTAATTAATCCTCTTTGACTAGGTTGTTAGAGAAAACTTCTTTCCATGTTTACTTCATATAGGTTCATGTCAAGAAAGATATTTTCCAGTTTGTTCTTCTTGGTTAGAGTTCCCCTCCTTAAATTGCTCACCTTTATCCTGCTTGTTGACTCATCGCCATATACACTGGCTTTTAAAACTGGGTTGAAAGTTCAACGTTTTCCAGTTTCTCATTGTCTAACAAGATAACCTTCAGAGATCTTAGCACACAGAATCCCTTGTGACTGATTCAACTTTATAAAATATACAGTTCATTGGTTTTAACAACACAGATTTTCCTCTCACATATCAAGTACATTGTAGGGTTCCATGTGCTACAAAATGCTGCAAGATACCCCTGAAATGTGGACTCATTCTCACAGCTATAAAGAAGGTAATACAGCTGGTGGACAAATCTTGCTGAATGGGTGTTCCTGCACTCTTTCTGTTCATCAGCCTTTTTGGTTACTCAGCCCTCTGGCCAAGTTACACCTTGTGTGAGCCAATCTAACCGGCACCCATCCCAGCACCCATCTGCTAGTGTCCCTCAGTTTCTGTCTCTCAGTTTGTTTCCCCACTTGGAGAGAGTGATGCCTCCAGGGCTTCCCCTCCTGGAGACAGCTCCTCCCCCTTACCTCAGGGCTTGTATCTCAAGTCCCATAAACCGCAATATCTCTCCTCCTGGACCTTTCTGTGATGATTCTGCTCCTCAGCCAGCAATGGTCAACATTTCTTCAAGACTCTATAGGCACTGAGATTACTCTGGTCCTGCAGTTTTGTCTTATAGGCCTTCCTGGCCCCTGATTGGCTGGATTCTCTGCAGCCACTCTAGCCTCCTTGGAGGACTTCTCTATGACTCTTTCCTGGCCTCAGGACCTGGTCCATCCCATCATAAACCCAGAGTAGTGGGCAAGCCTGGGTCTGCCCTTACCCCCCGAAGCCACCTGCCAGTGATATCCAAACTGCAGTGTATCCCTCAGGTGAGGAGCTAGACTTTAGACTACAATTTGCCACTGAGGCAAGTGGCAGGATTGAGGACTGTTGGTTCTCTGAAAGGGGGGAATGGACCAAGTGGGGCACAGCTGAAGGGCTATGCCCAGAAGATGCTGCAGTCTGGGGAGTGCTGCAGGTCCCTCTCTGGTGGAGACATTAAAGCAGGAGTGAGAGTGTCCTGGAGAAGGACATGAGTAGGAGATACTGCAAAGGTGAGTCTGCCCTGTTACACTGGCATTTGTGTCTTCCTCCACTTGTATAGCAATTTGATAGTATCCCTGTAAATCAGCGGTTCCCAACCTTTTCCAGATGGGGATTCATTTTGACAATTCAGGAAGACTTGGTGACCCAAGGCAATTAAAAAACGGGGAGGAGGAGGCAGAGCCACCTGGCGAGACATTTAGGGCATGTCTAGACTACATGGCTCCGTCGACGGAGCCATGTAGATTAGGGTTGTAGGCAAAGGGAAATGAAGCAGCGATTTAAATGATCGCCACTTCATTTAAATTAAAATGGCTGCCACGCTGTGCTGATCAGCTGCTTGTCAGCTCAGCGCACTAGTCTGGATGCTTCACGGTTAATATCAAAGGCATATGTTATGCCTTCTGGGATGAGGTTTGCCGGGGAGGTCGACAAATGCTTTTGATGTCAATCTCAAAGCGTCCAGACTACAGCGCTGTGCTGCCAAACAGCTGATCGGCACAGCGCGGCAGCCATTTTAATTTAAATGAAGTGGCGATCATTTAAATCGCTGCTTCTTTTCCCTTTGCCGAGTAAACAAATCTACATGGCTCCGTTAACGGAGCCATGTAGTCTAGACATGCCCTTAGTGACTCTTTTGGAATGTAATGGTGTCCCATATTTGGGTCCCAACCCATAGGTTGGGAAACCCTGCTGTAAATAAATTGAATCCTCTGGTGGCACTCTGAGTTTCATTGTATTTCTGGATTAGGGTCCCAATCTTGTTGCCAGTTGGTGTCTTTTGCTCTTTACCCAACAAATATAATATGAAGGAAATGCACAGGCACAATAGGGTTAAAATAACCATATTTACTAACTATATATGGTAGAACCTCCTCAGTGTTACGAACTGACTGTTCAACCACACACTGCATTGGAACTGGAAACATGCAATCAGGCTGCAGCAGAGACCAAACAAAAACAAATATAATAAACTACTAAAAAAGGAGGTAAACTACTAGAAAAGGAAAGTTTTTAAAAAAGACAAAGTAAGGAAACTGTTTCTGTGCTTGTTTCATTTAAAGTAAGACGGTTAAAAGCAGCATTTTTCTTCTCCAAAGTAAAGTTTCAAAAGCTATATTAAGTCAATGTTTTTTCAAAAGTTTGCAACTGAACCACCATGTTTTATTTAGAGTTATTCCCAAGATGCTCATAACTCAGATTTTATTGTACAGCTGAACAAAGTTCAGCTGCAGGAATACAATGCTTGTCTAGAAGATTTTATACACAGTCCATAGTGAATACAGTACTACTTGGGGGTTCACTAATTCTTTAAAGGGATACTGCTCAGTTCCTATGAACTACATCACTTTTTTGTTGGTGGACAGGAGGGCAGGGGAAAGTCTCACTGATGAGAATGAGGAAGGAGAGACTTGAAATTCCTAAGATTGGCTCTGCCAATTAGATACAAAGTGGCAGACAGTTACACCTCTGCTCCTGAAAGGTCAGCCGGATTGGGCCCTGTGCTAGGGGAGCATATTTGGGCTGTTCTGCATCTCAAAAAGAGAACTGAACTTCTGAAGTAGGGAAAATATGTTTAGGGGAGGAAAAGGAACAAGAGAAGTGGAGAAGAAAAGGAGAACAGAGGATATGAAAAGAACTCAGAAAGAAGGATGTTGAAAAAAAGTTTGGGCAGTAAAAAGAACTGGGGAAAAGAGAAATACAGGGAATATAGGAAAAGAAAACTGCAGTAGAACTTAGAAACAAGACAGAGGTGACAGTCTTGGGGGAAGGGAAAAGCAGGAAGGGAATGTAGCTGAAAGTTAGGTTAAAAGGAGAATAAGAAAGGTGAACAGCAGAGAAGTAAGCAAAGGACGCAACTAAAAACAAAACCACAAAGCAGCAATGAGGAACATATAGAAAGACAGCAAAAGAAACAGGAGCACTTTTTTGTTTTGAAGAATTGGTCAACTTATTCAAAAGCCATCATCAAGTCTCGAGTGAGGAATGGAGCATGCTCAGAACAAGCTGTAGTGATAATTGTGTCTACCCTAGTTATGAGTTGTAAAAAGTGCAAGTTCCACTCCCTTTTTGGGTCTTTAACAAAATACACTTTGAGAAGGAAAATAAGATGAAAAGAAGGAATCTATTGAAAAAAGCTTTGCTATCCTGCCTGCTACCTCCACCATGTTGGGAGCCTGTGTTTTCATCATTGTAATTGTGAGAGCTGCCCTGACTAGGCTGGGCCAAAGAGGGACCGAGATGATATTTATCAGCTCTAAATGAATCCTAACCACCTGGGATGAAACAGGGTCAGACTTTAATAACAAAACCACACTACCTCCAACTCCCTCTCACCTAATTTCTTTTCCCCCAAAAAAGACAGTTATTTCCATCTTTGATACCATCTGAGACTGTCAAACCATAGAATCATAGAATACTAGGACTGGAAGGGACCTCGAGAGGTCATCCAGTCCAGTCTCCTACCCTCATGTGGGTGGAATGGGTGGGGTGATTCATTCTAAAGACTCCAGTTGATGGGAAAGAAAACATAGGATGTAGTTAAAATGAGAGTCTTATTTAAAATGTAGAGTGACAAGATGGGTGAAATAATATCTTTTATTGGACCAGCTTCTGATGGTTAGAGGGACAACTTGGTTCAGTTAAAGATATTACCCCTTCCTTGCCTGTCTAATATTATAGGCCCAACACAGATACAACTACATTACATGAAACAATGGAAGTTATTGTTACATATTACATTTCAAATGTTTCAACTAGTTTTCCTTTTCTTTATCTTCAATTAAAGTTAAAGGGATATTTAATGGGGTTTTTGTCATGGTACTAAGAAGGCTGTGGTCTCTGTATACTAAACCCCAGTTCTTCTTTAATACTGTTTAATGTTAGACAGTGTCTAGGGCTACATCTAGACCACAGGCTTCTTTCAGAAGAAGCTTTTCTGGAAGAGATCTTCTGAAAAAATGTCTTCCAAAAGAGAGAGTCCACACTTCCAAAGTGCATCGAAAAAGCGATCTGCTTTTTCAAAAGATAGTGTCCACACTGAATGGACGTTATCTCACATTTAAGCTGTGATTACTATGAATGGAGTGGCCATAAAGGGCACCTGTGCCTTTTCCTCTTTCCTCTTCTTTTGAAAGAACTCCCTCTTCCCAGTCCACACACACCGAAAGAGCTCTTTAGGAAAAAGGCTTCTTCCTTTTAGAAAGAGGTTTACCAATGTCGGAAAAACCCTCTGTTCTTTCGATTTTTTTTTTTGAAAAGAACATGATTGCAGTGTGAACGTAAGTGAAGTTTTTCTGAAAAAACTCTATAGTTTAGATATAGCCTGGATTATGTGAACAACTTTGGCCTATATATGCCAAATAAATTAATATGACCATCCTTCCAGCAACGGTCCTAATAAAACTAATAGGTTTTGCATTCTATACCTGAAACTTGGTCAGTCTTTTTGTTCTCTTCTTTGCTTGAATTCAGATTATTTTTTCTTCAAGTCTTCCACTTCACTGTAGAATTTAACAGTCATTAAGAAAAAAAATGCCCAATCTGTTCTATCATCTCCCACAGACAGTAAATTACGTATTTCCTTATTTTTTTTTTAAACAGACTGAAAATGCTCACATTTTATTATCATCTTCATTATAATTTTTGATTCTGCTGTACTGAAATTGGCCATGCGCTTCAACATCTTTTCTGGGCTACTGCTTCCAAATTGTTTCTGAAACAGCTCAATTGTGCAACTAAAAACACATATCACATGCTCATTAAAGGCAACAACATGCGCACATCCAGTATTGTCATGCAGATCTGAATTCATTTAATGATCATAGAGAAACAAAATGTTAAATAACTGATCAAATGGTGAAACCCAAATTGTGCTCTTAAAAAAAAGGCAGAGACAACACTGTACATTGCCTGTTAACACTGGAATGTTAACCCTGTATGTATACCAGTAGTAACTTTTATATATTTTTCTATAGGACTGTGATGTGTCTATAAGACACAGCCCAAAGTATGGGACACATCCCTCCCTACGTTTGTCATTGTATAAGTGTGCACATATGTAGGCTGTACAATGAGCTGTTCCCACTCTGCTCCGTTAACATCTCTCCCCACGTCCATGTGGGGCTGTTCTCTCCTAGGACTGCATGGGAGGAAGTTCCCCTGCATTCACAATTATGATTAAGGTTTTGCACCTTTCCCAATGCCCCATGCACCTTCCCAATCATTCTCTTATGCAAGAGTCTGTTACAGTGTAGCACTGAACATATGATAGAGACATTGATTTAATTGTATTTATTGGCACTTGCAGTAAAATCTTCACTAGTTTGGAAATAGACTAAGAAATTATACTTAAATCAGGCATCCAGATGCCAGAATATTTAGATTTAGAAAAATGTTATTTCTCACCAACCAATTTCACCCTTCTGCAAGTAAAAGGCATTACAAATGGGACACTCGCATTCAAAAAAGAATCCAATAATCACAACACTATTGGTAGGACATTGCAATAAGAACATTTGAAATGAAGCAATCACTCTAAAAGGTCAAATCTTTGAAACAGGCATCAAAATTGTGATAGGAATATTGCCCTTAATTTTTTACAACCCCGGATACGCATGTAATAGAGGGACATGTTAGCTAACTAAGGGTCTTCCTCATTGGAGTGTAACATGCACTCACTATTCATCTATGGCCCAATTATCTTGGGAGATTGACCTTCATCCCATCACTTGCATATTTCTCACTCACTAATTCCTGAGCCATCAGTAGTCCTGACAAATAGACCAGTAATAATTCAGAACAAAAAAATTAAAGTGAGCCATGCCTGATATGTGTTTTACAGGATAATTCTACTCTCTGGTTCACAAGAATAAATTGACTGATACATTACAGTTTGAGCTAGAGTGCATTGATTGAAATATTATGCTGTGTTAAGACATACAGTATATAAAAACCTAACAGCAAGATCCTACATGAACTACATTTGAAGAGCAAATAATTTAGGAAGCATATAGTTTCTGTTCAATAAATGGACACAGAAATATAAGAACCACTCCGTACTGAGTTGTGTCAAAATGTAAGCTTTTAGTGGACTCGGGAAAAGAGAGAGAATCTTTCTAGATGGGAATCTTCCCAGTCCTTTGCCAATATTGACAATTACAGAATGAATACCCAATGAGATGGCTAACACAACCAGAACTTCTCTGTGCTTAATATCAACAGTCTATTAGATCATTTATCATTTATTCCCCCTCCCTCTTTCAATGCAAGATTTGCAAAGCATTCCCAATCCTATTTTGTGTAGCTCCTTTCTTCTGAATAGGTCTAAGGCTACTGTGTCTACCATAGAATTGACAGATTTAAAATTTAGTTTCAGTATTTAACTTTCATAAAGGAATGTGACAGGCCAGCTCTGGGGTAACTGCAAATTTGGTAAAAAATATTAATACAAGGATGTGTGAAATCAACACATTGAAAAAACATATACATACTACTAGACTATTTGTTGTTTTGTACATAATTAATAATTACTTAAATAGTGCAATGGTCTGCTATGGGTTTGAAAGACCAAATAAAAAGGTAGGCCCCTCTTCTGGAAGAGCTTCTGAGGAGCTTCCACCATAGTTCAGACATAACACAGCAAAGAGCAGCACTAAATTAAAGGTATTTTGTGTGTGCAATGTCATTGCCACAATGATTAGGTTACATCATAGACCACATACAATCTTACAATTCAAGTATTATGCCATGACTTGCTATCTTTAGCCATGTAAATTACATTAAACAGAGATGCATCTGTTGATAAAGACGTTGGAAATATACTGACTGATATTTGAAAGGAATCCATAGCCGGGAATTTGAATTTTGAGGGAGCACAGCATACCTTCAATTGGCTTTCAACTGATTAACCATTGGACTACATCAAACATGTCAACAAAGTGACTGTAGATCTGATCAGCATAATTCAAGCTGACAGTCCTAGAAATTGCTGGCTGGCGTGTAACTGTTAATTAGCCCAGCTGATTTGTGAGTGGAACCTCTGCCAGGTTCATGTATAGGTTATTGATGCAGAATTTTTCCACACCAAATCACAAAGGACTTGGGAAAGCAAGAATTAAATGTGATGAAACTGATGTCAAGAAGTGGATGGAGCAACTCATCCATTTTGTTTTCTTATACAAATATGCTCATGGACCAATACTGTGCTACCAGCAGAACTCACTATTTGTTAAAGGCACCCAGTTAGGTCAGGAAAAGATTGAAGTGTTTCGTCAAAAAGTATTTTTATTAAAATCAGTCAGCTTCCTCACAAAACCAAAACCAACAACAACAACAACAACAAAACCCAACAGACCACACCACCAAAAGTTAACCTGCTACCATTGATAAACATTTTGATTTTAGGCTGCCCTCTTTGAGGTGGTTGTATTACAGTACAGTGTGATCGGATGAGTCTGTTAACGCACCTTGTGACTGATACACTGGCAGGTGAGACACCTTTAGGAGTTTTTTTCAGTTGATGACATTATAGACATAGGACCATGCGTGGGCATCGGGTCTTCCCAAACCGACAGGCATGACCCCACTTTTACTCCGCCACCAGACTGCCTGCTGTAGGCATTCTAGGGGCGGAGTGTTGCTGCCTCCAGTGCCTGCCCTCCCTGTGCTCCTGGGATTGGGCAGGCTGGAGCTGCACAGCCTCCTCCCTCCCCAATGGTCCGGGGGCCAGGCAGACGGGAACCATGTGGCCTCCCTCCCTGGTGCTCTGGGGGCCGGGGAGACTGGGGTGCGCGCACATGCCCTGTTCCAACTCTTCCTCTTCCCACAGTAGGGACAGAGCCTTAGCAGAGGGGATGGGATGTAGGTGGTGCTGGGGGCCAGCCTCCCATAGCTCCCACTACACCAACCACCCATAAGATCATGCATACTGGTGCAGAATTATTCATTTTGCTGACTAAGTCACTGTGCCAGGCTGAGGGGCTTTTACTGACATCACCTAAAGGGCTGGCTTCTAAAGCCGGGGGGGAAGGGGAGGGGGAGGAAGGAGCTAGAAGAAGGAACAACTTCTGAAAGGGATTCTAGGAACAATCAGGTTCAGGATATAGCCAAACCCGACATTCATGCTTGTTTTTTAATTACAAATAAAGGAAAAAATATAGATGGAATAAGTTTTAACAACATCATCTCTGTGTGCATACTGCGGTTAGAGCAGGTAGGAATATGTCAATTTAATGTGGGTTACTTCTGGTACACTGAAAAAACCTGTTCATATTTTATTTGATCTCTGCAAAAACTGAGAGTAATTGCTAGAGCAAAGAACACAAAGGCTCAGCTTAGTAGCAGGCAAATCTATTTTATTGTTTGGAGCCCTAATCTTCCAAATCCTACAGTGAGAAACAATTTTTGAATGTGATTACAGAAAGATTTGTGAAATCTGCTTTTTCAAATCCTACTGGATGTTGGTTTTCTAGTATTAATGATGGATTTTTCAGTATGGATACAAACTATTTCAGTAGCACGTTATGTATAATTTAATAGGAGCCAGCAGCTACTAAAGTCATTTCTCAACAGGCACACAACAGAACTTCAAAAATTCAAGGACTTCATTAGTTCTCACATTTTGGAGTTCTTAAGCATCACAAGATCAATTTTGAGCTACTGTAGAGTAGGAAAGAAAGGGAGATTATCATATATCTGTGAAGTCTTTAAAAAATGCTGGCAGATGCTCCATGGATGTGAATGCTCACACAGGAGAAGTAGCTGCCATGTTCTGGGCCCTTCAACAGGCTCTGTGGGACATTATGACATCAGGTTTGTTATGAAGCTGCAGAGCTATAAAACCACAATTATACCCACTATATTGTATGGCACCAAAACGTGGACACTGAGGAAATCTGAAAAGTGGTGGATTAATGTTTTTCATTCTTATAGTCTTTGTAAGAAGTTCAATATTAAGTGACAGGACAAGATCTGCCAGAAGGATATTCATAGACAAACCCAGAAAAGTCCTCCATCAGCACTGGTTTAGTTTTGGCAGCTTTCTTAGTACAGACATGTTATTAGACCAATGAATTACAATGCTTCTTTATCAAAGAATGGCACTATACTGCTGATGATCACATGATCACCAAAAGCCTCACTTGTGTAAAGATCACCAGTGATGGATATGAACTGAACATTCAGGCAAATTACCTGAATAGAGATTGAGCCAAGTGATATTTGATCTACAAGCAGGATACAAACCTTTGGGATTTACCATCATGATGAAGTCCTTAGGGAGATAAAAAATGTTTATCTTAAAAACTGGCAAACAGGGGAAGTAAATTTCATATAACACAGTTATTGTTTATCAATTCCTTTACCCTTTGTAAAATAGTTGTAAATCACGCCTGTGGTCAGTAGTGCCGGCTCTGCCTTCCCCTACAATCACAAATGTATAACTAAACATAAACATCCATCTCACTTACTTGTGTGAGTAGTATTTTTAAGAGAGTTACCATTGGAATAAAGTACTAATCAGTGAAAGCAGGAATGGTGTGATGATTTGGGGAATCTATGTCCACCTTAGGGAGGGATCTTTATTTATTAGACTGCAAACTCCATTTTGAATGTGGAGCTTGCCACCTTTGCTGTTGTCTTTTTATCTACATGTTGCATGGAAATTTCAAGGGATGATGACACAGGGCTAATAATTTTCCTCTATTTGAATAAATATATCCTTGTAGAAAAAGTTGGCTGCTGCTCAGAAGTACTAATTTGGCCAGGTGGAAAACAGCCCATTTGATGAAGCTGAACATAAGACAAAGGTGATGGGAAGTTATAAAAGATAGATGATCTCGTCAGCCTTTTTGAGAAGAGACTAGTAGCAGAAGAATCTTGAGTAGGAGAGTAGGAGGGCATTGACTGCAGAAGTCAGAGGAAAACTCTGGGACTCTCATCAGAAGTTGTATGACGAAGGAGAAACCTGGACTACTCAGGCTATGTCTATACTGCACCTCTCTGCCGCAAAAACTTATGCAAATGAACCACGGATTAGCATATTGACAGGCTTCATTTGCATTATTAATTAGAAGCCGTTTTTACGCAAGAGGCTTTCGCGCAAAAAGGAGCTGTATAAATGGCTCCTTTTTGTGCAAAACTGCCCTCTTGCGCAAGAACTGTTCTTCCTGAAAAATTGAGGAAGAACGACTCTTGAGTAAGAGGTGGTTTTTGCACAAAAAGGAGCTGTCTTCACAGCTCCTTTTTGTGCAAAACCATTTTGTGCAAAAATGGCTGCTAATTAATTATGCAAATGAAGCGTGGCCATTTGCTAATCTGTGCTTCATTTGCATAAGTTTTTGTGAAAGAGAGGTGCAGTATCGACGTAGCCTCAGAGGACTTTACCTCAACAAAACAACTCTCAAAAGTAATGAGTGAGATGAGACATGGAAATAGGAACAGATACTTTTATTGTTTTGGCTAGATCCTTGTATTTCTTAGGGAGGCTGTGGAATCTCCGTCACCAGAGATATTTAATAACAGGTTAAATAGACATCTGTCAAGGGTGAGCTAGACTATGCTTGGTCCTGTCATGAGGATAGGGGACTGGACTTTATGATCTCTCAAGGTCCCTTCCAGTATTCTATGATTCTTGTGTGAAATAAAGAGTAATGGTGTTTAGAATCCTGTGCAAAGTTTATCTCTGTGTCTGTTTACTTTTGGGCTACGTCTAGACTGGCATGATTTTCCGAAAATGCTTTTAACGGA
>JANRFK010001234.1:73025680-73035829 GCA_030068395.1 Apalone spinifera
ATGTTACAGGGGGGTTCCTGTCTAGCTACATGGGTGCAAGGAACAGAGGTGAAAATAAGGCAATGTGCCCTGGTGCACTGCTCCTGCAAGAAAGAGCTAGTTGGCACTGAGGTGATCCACTGAAGGAGGAGGCAAGGCATGCTCCTGAAGCTCTCCTGCAGGCAGCAGCTCCGTAAGCTGGCTGGGGGCACCGTAAGAGGAGTGCATGTTCCCAGATGGGCTTCTGGTGGGGCATCTGCATTCCAACCTCTGCTGCCTTGTCCCCCCTCCTTCCCGCTGTGCTGGCTGGATGCTGGGCAAACGAGGAACAGGAACAGTGGGAGGTAGGATCCCATCCACAGCCAAGTAACCAGGCCACAACCAGGACTGTCCAATGCCTAGGGTTAGCCCTGAGCCTTGCCCTTTACCCCCACACAAAAGTGCAATTTAGGGAGGGCAAGCAGGCCAAAAAATTTCCTCCCCCAAGATACGTACTAGGATGCTGCTTGCTCTTCCCTTTCCCATCACTATGAGGAATCAAAAGGAAAATTCACAGCTTGACTCTATTCCTCTCACTTCTATGTGGGGAGGAGAGGGGAGCAGAGAGGGCAGAGGAGTAAGCGACACAAACTGTATGCTCCCCCCTGCTGTCCCTAAATAGTACCCTTGCCCCCCACTCTCCTATACATACACACACAGCCCCTAGCCCTGAGCTTCCCACATCCCCAGGCCCTTGCTTCTGTACCCAACTTCCACACACATGCAAACCCTCTGCCCTGAGCTCCCCCCCATCCCCACACTTACATTTCTTATAGGTGCTGTTGCAACACAACTGCCCCCCCTCCCCCAGCTCATGCCCTGAGCCCGCCTGGGGGGTGGGTTGCAATATGATGGCACCTATAAGACATTTAAGTTACTTTCTTCCCTGCCATTGGCAAGGAAGGAAAGCTCATTGTGCTATTGGCCCCCTCCTCCCACCTGCCACATCAACATTGTGTCAAAATAAAATGCTTATAATTGCCATTGCTTAGCCCTTATTTAAATTAGCTCTTTCAAATGATATGTAAGCCTAACCTTGCAATGATGTATAGTACCGATGTGGATTTGTAGGGCGGGGAGTCTGTTTGCCAAATACACGCTTTCTATTGTTTGTTTTGTATTATACTGACTTCCTCATAAAGTTACTTCTAAGCAGGTATGACTTGTTCATATGTAATATAAACATATATTAAAGAATTATGCAGAAACTCCTGGGACCAAATAAACATCCCCTTGAAGGGAAAGGAGAAACAAACCCCAAAGCCTTACAAACCAGTAGTACCAGCTTTTATTTACTTATGACTGTCCTTATTGTAGCATAGACAAGACCCACTGTGGCTAGATTTTCATTTAGGAACAATGCTTGTGATAGCTTTTGTTTTTAACATCTTGGCTTCTGTCAAGGTAACCCAGATCCTTCCTATGATTTGGAGAGAGAGAGATGGACAATATAGTAAGGGGTCTGGTGAAGAAATGTTCCTTAGATTCTTCAGCAATATCTTAAGGACAAAATCCTATTTTTAGAGCTGCTCATTAAGAAGGAATAAAAAAAAACAGTACATTTTTATCATGGCTGAATAAAAGCTCCATTGCGTGTGAGTGTGGCATGTCTTATGTTAATGTTAGGGATATCTGAAGAAATATTTGCAGTCCTTGGAAGGAAAATAATTTCCTTTGCCAGGAAAGATAACAGGAGCCTTCAGAAGGGACTCTGGCCCCAAAGGCAAAGGTGCTTCTTTGCAGGAAAAATAAAGACAAGATTTTTAAAAATGGGTGACTAAAATTTGGCTCTTACTTCCCAACCAAGCCATCAGAATATTTTTTCTGCTTTTAAAAATGCTGAACACGGAGCAGTGTCCTCTGAAATCAAAGGGAGCTGTTGAGCTTGAATGTTTCATAAATCAGATCACTTATTTAGATGCATATAAAAGGATTTAGGAGCCTCACTTTAGGCTACCAATTTTAAGTCCCAGTGCCCAGAGTGATGTGAACTCATGAGAATCTCAGCTTTTATTTGATAAAGTTTCTAGCTGTCATGATTGCAGAGAAAACATAGGAAAGGAAAGGAAAAGGGAAAGAAAACAAAAAGGATTGACAGCTTGCAGAGAAAACATGAGCCCCAAAAGTTCTGAAACCTAGAGGAATAAAGAGAACCACAAATTTATTTTTAAAATCATATTAATTTTAAGCTATTAATTATTTGTAAGGCTTGACCCAAGATTTTTTTGAGTATTTGGGGTCAACAGTAGTGAGGCATTATGATTCAGCTGTTAAGAGTAGGTTAGACAGACATCTATCAGGGGTGATCTAGACCAGGCATGTCAAACTCAAAGCCTACTGAGGGCCACACAAACAAAAACTGATAGCTTTCAGGGCCACCAAAGAAAATGTACTTCTCTCGGAAAGTCATAATTATTTATTATTATAGATTATGTTTTATGTATATTTTATAATTTTTCAAGTCTAGTTTTAATATAATACAATAATTTGATGTGTAAAATTGTTACTTGCCCATATAAGATAATTTTTAATTTAAATATAAATTTAAGGTACCTTTTAATGTTTTATAGGATACATAACTTGTTTTGTTGAAATAAAAACAAGTATAGATTATGGTTAATCAAATAGAACAAGCTTCTGTGAAAATGTCAGATACTTTGTAAGTTTGAGATTTTTGCATAAACAAAATTCATGCAATTGCAAAAAAAATTTGACAGTTATTGATATAAAATTAATATTCATTTTGTGACTTTATTTGGGAATAAATAAATAAAAAACAAAATATTAACAAAATATCCCGTCATCTCCCCCCAGAGCCAGGTACCCCCAACCTAATGCCTCTCCCCTTCCCCAGAGCCAGGCGCTCCCAGCCTAATGCCTGAGTCCCGGTGCCACCACACATTTCTTCCTCAGGCACTGGGGTGGTGTGAGCACAGTGGCCAGCTGTGAGCAGGCACTTGATGCCTGTGCAGAGCGGCTGGCCGGCTGTGAGTACATGCTGGAGCACCCAGCACAGAGTGGCCCGGCTGGCCATGACCAGTTGCTTTAGCACCACACACAGAGTGCAGAGCAGCCCGGCCGGCCATGAGCAGACACTGCAGCGCCACGTGCAGAGTGGCCGGTCGGCCGGCTGTGATCTGCACTCGACCACGTGCTCCGAGCGGCCAGTGGGCCGCACTTTATTCTTTTATAAAAATGTAGTGGCGGGCTGCAAAAAATTTCAATTGGCATGCGGCCCGCCAGAGACCTGTTTGACATGCCTGATCTAGATGGTGCTTGGTCCTGCCATGAGGGCAAGGGACTGGACTTGATGATCTCTCGAGGTCCTTCCAGTTCTAGTATTCTATGATTATTGTCCTTCAATTGTCAGGCCAATCCATCAGGATTCAGGAGCCAACCTACCTCCAAGGCTTCTATTTATGTGTAACCAGTTCATTGAGGGGAGAGGGAGGAGAATGTTGCTATAACAGCACAATGAATTAAGTAGAGGTTCTCATCATTGATTTTCATGCTCATTGAAGAATAACTGGAAAGAAAGATGAAAATGGGGACCATGTAAAGGACATATCTTGTTTTAAAGGAGATTTGTCTCTTTTGTTACTATCATTTAGAGCAAGAAAAGCAAAACCATTGTGGGTAGCAGATATTACAAAATCTTGACTCAAGCAAGCTGAGATTTCTATGGGCAAAAGAGGCTGCTGAATTGATGAGTGTTTTACACATGATTATTTTTATTTAACAATTAAAATCTATATTTCAAGCAGTCAGCTTTGGAAACAAACAACCATCACCAAATTTAGCACTCAATCAAACTGTGACAAATATGTACTGTTTTTCTCTTTAAGGAAGACAGCTTCCTTATTACACTGCCTAGCCTATCTTGTATGGAAGTCACTTAAGGAAAACACATTATCAGAAAAGTAGCTTTATAATAATGTTTCCAGCTAATGTACTTTCCAACTGTATTTTCTCCCTAACCCCCATGGATGGTAACAGTTCCCCCCCTAATTATTAAGCTAGTGCCTACATCTGCTTATATCAATAGGAGAGGGGAGGTGGTATCCAATTTTCAGCCCAAAGATGTTTTGCATGTCATTTCTGGGGCATGTCTGTCTGTCTTCCCATGAACAATGAAATACTCAATGAAAAGAGCTATCCAGACCAGCAAAGAAGAGACCTCTTAGTTAATCTCACTTTATGCAACAACAGGCTTTGGTTAATAAACTCTCTGTTGCTGTGTGACCGTAAGCAGGCAAATGCAGCAGGAACCTAAGCATGGAATAAAATGTATAAAGGCAACACAAAGCCTTTGGGACCATTTTAATAGAATACAGCTATGCTTACTAATTTTTTCAAGGTGACTTTTATCCTTCTCCAGAAGAGAGAAATCCATATTATCATTCTGTTGTTCAACAGAGCTTCTGCTCAAACCTTTTCACATTTTAAACACTGATTGAGGTTATTTACCTTTTGTTCTATACTTGTGATCTCCCTCTGCATTTAGTAGATCAAAATAAACAGGCAAAATGGAGCTAGACCCTTTTTTGTAATTACTATTCCAGCTGCAAAGTATTTGCAAATAATCTCATTGCCCTTGTTTTACTCGTGCACAGACTCATTGCTGACAAAAGAGCTCACATCCACAGACTGTGCCCTTTTAATAAAAACAAACCGCACCCTGGACTCAGAATCCAATGTCTTTAGAGTTATCAAGCAGAAAAACATAAGCAAATAGTAAACCCTTGTACTGATGGTATGTCATGTTTGTAACTCAGTAGCTGGCACACTCATGTCTATTCTAGAGATTTCATGTTCAGGTCCCAGACGCACATCATGCACCAGCTACTATCAACCTAGCCTCCTACATACCATATGGCTCACATTCAAAAGTTCTTTCAGCTGAAATTAATGTTTATATTAAAAAACGGTCATTGTTCTGCCTGTTCACAGCTCTTCTCCATGTTCAAAAATATATTTTACAGTTGTCCATTCCCCATGAGTACAATGTAATTACACAGCTGACTAAGCACCTGTCAATGTCAGCTGAGATAGATGGAGCAGGAAGAGTGCTAGACTAGGCCCTTTCCATCCTGGCCTACTGGTTAATTACACGTAAGTCACTTTTCTGTGCCTCAATTTCCCCACTTGTAAAAAGGAGTTGATTGGGGTGGGGAGGATGCCTAGATACTACAGTGGCTGGCATTCTGTAAATACCTGAACATGTAGATAAATGAGCATCATCTACCCAAACATTGATGGAAAAAAGCCAACACAGCATTAAAACAGGCATAAGTTACTGATTGATCAGCAACCTTCTTTGCATTGAGGAAAACAAGTTGGAGGAATCCTGACAGCATGGGGACACATAATTCTTTGTTTAGGCCCAATTTAGTTGAATTGATAAAACTGCTACTATAGTTGTTTTTGGAAGATATGTTTGCAAGTTTACACTATGATAATATTGATCTGTCTTTTCTAAGATGTGGAAACAAGCTGAAGAGAGATTGTTGGAAACCTTTATAGATCACAGTTGTCGGGGTCAAGTAAAGTTTTACTTTAGAATGATCAAAATAAAATAATGTATTTCAATGGTACTTACACTTATCTGTTAATTTTTATCAATACCATGGGTGATATTCAAATAGCATATGACATAGTACAAAAAGTAATTATTTTGCATATAAAATAAATGTACATACCTTGCTAAGCTAATTAGTGTTTTGGTTATTTACTTTATAGTTGGGGATGGATGATTATGCTCAGAAAAAAATAAAACCAAATCTGTACCTCCATTCTTTTGAGTACTTGTGAGTTTCAAGTATTTTTGTTAACTTTTTCAGTTATAATTGTTTTATGAGTGTATTAGGTAACTGCAAGGGTGGATTACCAGAAACATAATTAAACCTGAATAGTAACTGTTTCTGTCATTTTCTTTTTGTCCCCTATAGTCTATTAAACCATTTCACAATATTTGCCATTGTATAAACATTATCCTTCATGTTTAAGCCATTTTTTCAATAGAAACCTTAGATACCCATTTAAACTTCCATTGAGAAATTATCATATAACAGGGACAATATGCTTACCTTGCTTTTCCTCCTAATTTTAGGAATGGTAAAATACAGAAATTGCTCTCTCAGAGTTTGGTTGAGTACTCCTGGTCCATTAGGAGAAACATGACATCATTTGTATTTTTAAAACATTTTATATCCTCATTGCAATGTTAACATCTCTCTCAATAGTGGGTGTGGTTTTTTTTTTTTTTTTTTTCAGCAAAGTAATTTTAAAGGGAAACTAAGCAGAGAAGGCCTTTTGTGTATTTTGCATATGTATTTAGTTTTAGTTTGAAAGTGCCTATCTTTAGCTCTAGTCACTTGTTCACAGATTAAGTTAAGCCATTTTTATATACCCTTATAAAACCTAATCACCGAGCCATTTTGACAAAGACCGTATAGCAGCCATTATGCATAACAGATAAAATAAGCACAGAACAATTTGACTCCCTCCTAAAAAACTTACTTACATGTTGTACTGTTCAAAAAAATGAAATGTAGAGCCCCTTTAGCACCTGTTTAAATGTTTACTCATTGAGATAAACCATGTATTAACTCATGTGCTTGCTTACACAGACTACACATAGGGATGTAACACAAAATATTCATTAAATGTATGAAATAGGTATGAAAATCCAGTGTGCTCAAGTTTTGAGTAAATATGGTTCAGTGATTGGTGCACTAGCTTGGATTATCGAATAAGTGGGTTCAATATCTGCTGACCACAAAAGTCCTGCATCACTCCGGGCAAGTTATGTGGACTACTCAGGTAGAGAGAGGCTATTTGTAAAAAAGGGGATCAGAGCCAGGAGAGCTATCAGCCTCTGCAGGCCTGTGGGTGAGGTGTGTGTGGGAGAGGGGGGACAGCTCTGCATTCCGAGAAGGGGTGGGATAGAAGGGTCAGAGCCAAATGCAGCCAGCCCTTAGCGCTGCCTGGAGCACAGCTGATTCCCTCCTCCCCCGCCCTTAGCATGGCCTAGGGCTCTGACAACTAGCAGTAGCAGTGGCTGGAGCCCTGAACCCCGGGGCAACTGCCTTCTCTTCCACCCCCCTCCCGCCCGCCACCAGCAGGCCTGATCTCATCACTTCCCAACCTCACAGGGATATGATGAGAATAAAGACAGGCTCGGTGGGGCTCAGCTACTACAAGTAATCTGATAAATAGACAGGATGGTACCATAACTACTCCTCTGTCAGGGAATCAGCATGCCCACTGCACTACAGCAGTGCCGTCCCTCTTCCCCCACCCACTGACCTCTGTCTCTCTTGCTGACCTCTCCTTGTGGATTTCCCATCAGCATCTAAACTCAACTAGCCAAAACTGAATTTCTGACTTTTTCTCAAGCCCTCCTTACTTGGTAACTGTGATCAGCAGGCAGGCACTGTCTGACTCAGCACATGCTCTATGCCCATTCTTTCCTGACCACATTTAAATGTTACTGCTCTGTTTTACATCACATTTCAAAGAACTGATCTTTCATCTTTAACTCTTTCAAGGGGGGCTCCAAAGAAGATGGAGAGAAGCTGTTCTCAGTGGTGATGGATGACAGAACAAGAAGCAGTGGTCTCAAGTTGCAGGGAGGGGAGATCTACATTGGACATTAGGAAAAACTATTTCATGAGGAGGGTGGTGAAGCACTGGAATGGGTTACTTAGGGAGGTGGTGGAATCTCCATCCCTAGAGGTTTTTAAGTCCCAGCTTGACAAAGCCCTAGCTGGGTTGATTTAATTGGGGTTGGTCCTGCTTTGTGCAGGGAGTTGGACTCGTTGACCTCCTGAGGTCTCTTCCAACCCTAGGATTCTATGATATTTGTCCAAACCACCAAAACTGTCATTCAAGCTTTTATGATTTTGCATCTTAACTCCTGAAAGTAGAGCTGAGCAAAGAAATGTAATTCCATTGTACTGATGATCTCAATTTCAGAATTTAGTTCTGTTCTTATTTAAAACCAAACATTTCAAAATCTCCATGAACAGGACTTGGATAGCTATCCTGTCTCTACAAACCTTGGGGTCCCTGAGTCAGGAGACAATCCCCAAATGAGCTACTGTGGAGATTGGAGACCTCACCAAGCGGCTACCAATGAACAGGCAGAAAACCAGGCAAGTTTTGAAAATTGCTGAGAACAGGCTGGGAGTTTGGAACCCTGCCTCAGCTTCATGGGGATCTCAGTTTCAACACTGTCAACATTTTTCTAACCACCTTTCACTGCAACCTCCTCCTGTGTAGTATTTTTACAACTTTGCCCTCCTCCTCTCCAGGTAAAACATTTCTCTCCAGGTTTGTCATCTCGGCTTGACATTCCAATGACCCGATCATTCCTGTCTTGAGTCACTTCACAGGTCCATACTCTATACCATATTACATATGAAGTCTTGTTCTAATCTTGAATGTTCTTCACAATTTAGCCTAGCTCTCCAGCCCTGCCTACCCAGTCTAGTATCAAATCACTAAAGCTCATGGGCACATTTTTGGAGAAAGAAAGTTTTGCCAAAATAACCTATTTTGTCAAAGCCTAAAATGTTTTGTGGAGGCAGCTCCATTTTCATCCCTGGAAGAAGACAAGCAGAAAAGACTCTGGAGCCTGGTGATTAGGGCACTGGCTTAGGATGTGAGACAGCCTGGCTCAAGTCTGTGCTTGGCCTCTTTCAAAGTGATCTAGAGTAAAAAGCTCTGTTCTGAATTACAACACATTTTATTATGTTGTCTAAACCACCAGGCTCTAAACATACTCCTGAAGAGCTGCGTATGACCAGGAAACAATTGTTTTAATAAAGACATCTAAGGAGTACCAACTATTTGAGGTCACATGTATGACAGTAACGTTGAATGATAATTGTAGTCCGTTCAATGGATTGGTTACATTGTTGCTTTCATTGGTAGGAATGGAAGGTAATTCTGATATAAATCATGTTACTCTATTTCCTGGGGTGTAACTCTCATTTTCCTCTTATTACCTTTGGGAAATCAGGTGATCTCTTAATAGCTTCCTAGTAACCTTCCAAAAGGTATGTTATTTCAATGTGGGATTCCTGAAGTCTTGATTCGCACAGAAGAATTATTTATTGAATTAAATATTAAAACAAGGAATAAAACATGGAAGTTCAAAATGTTGATACAACTTAAATCTCTTCCAATATATACCACTTTAGTGATGCCAGATCTGAACACCGTCCCTGCTGTTTATTTTCAAATTGTTGCAGTGGGACTCATGTGAATGAGTCATGCTGTCTAATGAGAGGCATGAGTGCAGTTCCTCATACATACTGTAAAAATCTTCTCCCCCGATGTATACTCAATTATTGATAAAGAAATTGAAAGATGATCAGCAGCAGCAGGGGGTTTACAAGAGACATTCATGAAACACAGCTCTCATCTTGGAGAATGCTGCAAAAACCCAACTACTTGAATATTGCTGATTAGTCACTATATTTTTATAGCCATGGCTGGTGCCTAATTCTACAGAGATGTCTATTCATATTTAGTTAGGTTATATAAGGTTGCTGTCCTTATTGTAACAAAAACTCAAGCAATATACTCACAAGATAAGAATATTTGTGATGTGTTAGACAGCAAATAATAAATAATACATTGATCTTTGATATTCTAGAGCCTGCTCTGCCAACAAATATAACTTGTGAAAAAGACATTCAGGAACTTACACTATAGCTTGGTATAAACTATGCTAATTAATAAATTTCTCTCAAACCAGCTCTGTCTCTTTAGGTTTCAGTCAAGATCAAAGCAAATTATATGTTCCTACTTCAATATGCTACATCACATACAAAATTCTTGCTGCCAACTGAATTTATTTTCAGTAGCAAAAGAATTATTAGACCTGTCAAAAAATTGTTAGCTTCACACACACACACACACACACAAAAAAAAAAAAAAAAAAAAAAAGAGAGAAAGGCCCCTAGTGACTTTAATTTTTGTTATTTTATACACATTTGTCTGGACATGATTGCTAAATTTTAGGGAAACTCCTCCTGCTCCCAACCTCAAAATCAAACAAAGAAAGAACCCTGGGCTACGTCTACATTGGTGCGCTTTTGCGCCAAAGCTATGCAAATGAGG
>JANRFK010001234.1:73037862-73090175 GCA_030068395.1 Apalone spinifera
TCTTTTGTTGTTAAGTTTATCCTGTACAGACTAACCTGGCTACCCCCTGAAGCTTCTTTTTTGAATAAAGACGATAAATTTGGTCAGAACCATTACACTCAAAGCAGGCAATAGATTCCAGCATTCATGAGAAGGCAGCATTTCTTCTCTATGGGTAGAGGGAGGACTAATGCTTCATCCACTCAAATAATTTTACAGCCCATCATTTTCTCTGCCCTTGATCTCCCCATCCTTTAAATCAGGGGTTCTCAAATTTCCTTGCATCAAGACCCCCTTTTGACTCCATGACCCTAGGATGGGGGACCAAAGCCTGAGCTTGCTTGGGCCCCCCCCCACCTTGGGTTGGGCAAGGGAGGCTAATGCCTAAACCCCAGGACTTCAGCCCCAAATGGGGAGCCAGTAACATGACCCTTGCTGTCCAGGGTTGAAGTCTTTGGGCTTTGCTTTGGCCCTGGCTGGTGGGGTTCAAGATTTGACCAAGGGCATGCAAGTCTAATGCCATCCCAAGCAATTCCATTAAAACAGAGTCGTGATCCACTTTGGGGCCCTAACCCACAGTTTGAGAACCACTGCTTTAAATTAATGATTAGCACAATGCCCTTTTGTCGATAAAAGACAATTGGGAGTGGAACATTTTCTACTGATTTCATTCATTTTTCTACTACTGACCTTTTTTCCACAAACAATAATTTAAAATTTGTCTCACAACATTTACAGTTTTTTTCAGAGATTAAAAAGCTTGACTGAGGTTTTCCCAGTTTGGTTGATTTTGATGTAAACTTAATTTCTGTTAAAGGCACAAAGCCTTTGATTAAAAACACACTCCCACGTTTATGCCAACCCTTTGATCTCTCTCACCATTTTTGTTCTGTTTCAGTTGCTTAAGAAAATATCAGGCTAGTATATTGACTGTCATCTCTTCCTTCTATTGGGTCACACCAATTAGGAAGCAGCTTTAGTCCATGCAGAAGTAATGTTTTCTTCACATTGACAGAGGCCCACGCTGGTTAACTTTCAAAGTTGAATCCTACAGAGAACCAACCACTACGCAATCCTGGGAAAAACTGCCACTGGCTTTACCAGTGAGGGACTGACACAAAATACTGGGTTTATTAAAGATTGCACCAGCAATCTTCCCAATCAGCTCTTTGACACAAGATTTATTAACCACTCTAAGCCATTTAATAAATAGATGATTTTGTTAACGAAGTCCTTTGAAGTAATTGTTCTCATCTCATGGTAAGAGATGTAAAGAAAAAAGGCCAATTGATCCAACATCCCTGTCCTTTATTTATCTTAATTCCAGTCTCCAGCCTTTTCACTATATCATTAAAAAAAAACAAACAAAAAACTATTGTTTACGTTAGTGCCACTCACTGTCAAATTTATATCTAAGAATTCAGCTATGCAGGGCCAGCTTGCAACATTTAGCCACCGGGCTCATGTTGACGAAGGTGTGACACTGCAGTGTCCCTGAGGAAATGCTCACTGGTGCACAGGGAACATAGTGCAGGAAACAACACTGAAACTTCGAATAGAGGAAGTTAGCAGGGAACAACAACAACAAAAAATAACCAAAAAGTTGATGCACACTTTGTAAGAAGTTGTATGTATGATTTGGGCAAAAACTGCTTGAGAAAAATAATTATGAATATTCCAAAACTTTGTATATGTATTTTATTGTTGTTTCAAATGCTTCACATTTTAGGTATTTGGTAATTTAATTAATTCAAATAAATTTTTAAAAGAAAGTGTGAGAAGTGAGAAGGCTATTTAAGTTTTGTATGCATCTTTATTTATACCAGCCAGATTTATTAAAAATAAAACAAAAACATTAAATAGTCACACACTGTCATCTAGTGGGCACCTAACATAGTTGCAGTTTGATTTTTGAAGAGGGAAAAAAATGGGTTGCTTGGAGCAAATACTATAGAGCACAAAATAAATAGAGATTTTAAAAAAGCGGCACTGAATGCCTTGTCCTTTGTATAATACATAACAGATACACAGAGGAAAGCTAAAGTATTTTATTAATAATTTATTGTCAGTAAGAAAGCTTGGCTAATGGTAGTTTTCAGTAAAAACCTTTACAAGACCATTGCATCACAAATATACAGACACTATAAAAACTGTGTCGTGGTGGTGTTGGTTCTATACAGGTATGCAGAGGTCCCCAACACACTTTCCAAGAAGGGAAAAATGTTTACAGTTCTAAAATACAGCAACCCATTTAAGACATTTCCATATATCTGACCCAGAAAATATCAGATCTCGTCTAACCTATGTACAGCTGGAATTGCATATATATGCTGAAATTCTTATAATGAAATGCCAAAACTCAGTGGGGGAAAGAAATACATACAGTGAAGCCCCAATAATAAAAGTCAGGGTGCTAGTTTAATGACACACTAACACCACTAGATTCAGTGGAAAACAAATTCACAAAATATCTACAAAATCTAGTTAAAACTATTAAAATCAAAACTGTACATAAAATTTACATAAAAGACTGGAGAAAATTAATTTGCATCAGAACTATATAAATATATGAATCATGCTAACATGGTGAAGTGGTATATGGGTTTTTTGTATTTTTTTTTAACAGACAAAGTAAGTACAAAAAACACTTTCAGAAATGGCACAGCCAATGGAAACCTTTGATCTGTCCATACAGTAAGTAGGTCAGGAAATGGAAATAGGCTAATATGTTGAAATGAGCTGCATGATCCAGTGCAGCCATGCCAGTTTTAGCTCACTAAACAAAAGCGTTCAAGCACTGCTGCCAAGAATAAAAAGCTCTTCGAGAATCCTTAAAGTTCAGTAAAGCCTAGGCACTTTTGTTGAGTGAGTGTGTCAGACTTCTGTATGTTGTTTGGAATCAAGTGAAGGAATTATCACATCTTCAAAGTGGCCATCATCTCCACTCTCATAGTCACTCATCATTACCTCAGATCCCATTTCACAGCATGCTGACACATCGGAGCATGAAGCCGTGGAAGCGTACACAGACAGGGACATGTTGTCTACAGGGGGTGCTTCAAAGTCTCTATTGTACCCTAAAGTGTAAGGAGCATAAGGTTCTCTGTATTTACTGTTGACTCCACTGGTTGTGTTCTGAGGTTCTGACATATCTGCTGGGTAGTGATGGGGAAGGTATTGATTAAGGTTGAACCTCTGCCTGCTTCTTGTAGAAGAACCCAAGCTGCCCACGGCCGGCATGTCTCTAGGTGGCTGTATTGATTCAAACTGGTCACTGTATTCTGGTGGTAACGGCGGGAGCTCATCGGGAGCAGGAAAGTCATCTGGTGGAGGTGGAAAATCACTTTCTATGTCATAGCCTCCAGGATAGTAATCTGTATCAATGGCATTTGGATCTGTGTAAAGAGGAGCTGGTTCTTCAACCACCTCGTAATTCGGGTACTCCTGGATACCGGGAAGTTGAACAGCTGGCATCCAGTCTGATGTATCCCAGTGGTAACCTGCAATGTGAAGTATTTTTTTTTTAAAGGAGTATTAGTATCTTGCTCTCAAAATATACTTGTAGTGGAAAATAAACACACTGTACTGAAGACATCATGATCACTAGTAATTAGGACATAACTTATGTTAATTATTTTTGGAGCAATCTGCTCCCGGTTTCACAAAGACATTTAATACAAAACAACTTTATAGTATGCTAAGCATTAAATAACTTATTCTCTTGTCCACATTTAGAATTTTAATATTTTGGTCATATCTCTCTAAATAGTGGAAGTGGTTGCAATTCATCTATGGGATGGGCTGACACACATACAATCATGGTATACAATCATTCTTTTGGTTTAAAAAAAAAAAACAAAACCACACACACACCACCCACACACCCCCACCAAAACAGCCTCCCTGGTGAACCTAAATTCCTACAGATCAATATTTTTTGTGTAGTTACTGATTACACTGATATCAGTAGCATTTCTTCCTATTAATATGTATTTAGAAAATATAATCCATGCATTTCCAACTAAGAGTAGTAATCTATGTTTGGTAAAGTTTATAGAATGTTTAAAGTAACTTTACCATTTTAATTATTCCATTAATTACTGTTCTTCAACTCTACTACTACTTCAATAATGGAGTCCTGCATATAATTATTAAACATATTTGTAAAACCTTTTTTTAATCTCTATTAGTAAAGACATTTGCATTCACACAAAAACAATCACAAGATTAAAGGAGTAAGTATAAACAGCTCCTTTGGAGACTGGAAGCCAAGCTAGTATCGGTGATGGAATACACCACTCAGTTTAAAGCCTTTCTACTTTTAAGATAGGCACTAGAAAGGGAAAAATATTACAGGATCTAAATAAGATGCACAGTCTAACAAATAAATAGTAATTACTGCAAAGAAACACACAGCACACTGAAGGTGAGTCAGTATTAAAACCAAATGTTAACAAACAGTTAAGTGAACATCAATGAACTGCATGCAGAAGTCACCTCTTGAATTGCTGAGGTCAGGAACAGCAAAAGACTCTTTAGATGGCAAAATGAGAAGAAAAAGGAGAAAACACTTGAATTAGGAATCAAATAGGTGAATGTGAAGACATACAAATGATGTAAACTGTGTGCTGCTTCTGGTGGACATGCTATATGCTCCCTTACTTTTCAATATTGTAATATTAGGGAAGGGCAAATACGCCATAAAGGGTACATCTGCACTGCAAAGACTCTGTGACTGGCCTATACCAGCTAACTTGGGCTCGTGGGGCTCAGACAAAGAGGCTATTTAATTGCTTTGTGTTGTTGGTGTTTGGACTCCAACTGTACACCAAGCTCTGGAGCCTTAGGGCCTTAGAACTTAGGGCCTTAGAACAAGCTTTAGGGCCTTAGAACTCGGGCTCTAGCCAAAGCCCACATGTCTACAATGCAATTAAACAGCCACTTAACCCCAAGTCCCCTAAGTCTGAGTCAGGTGGCATGGACAAGCTGCAGATTTGTAATTGCAATGTAGACATACCCTGTGAAGCAATGTAATGGGTATTCTTGGGGCAACAGATAGGGATGTAAAATCCTGTTTAAAATGTTTAATTAGTTAACTGTCCTGCTGCATCGTGCCCTGTGCGGGAGGCAGCTGGTGTAGCCCCTCCCTGTAGTGGGCCCAGCCAGGCAGGGCCTGCTGCAAAGCAGGTGGGAGGGCTGCTCTGGCCTGGTTGGGCTGGAGCGCCCCCCTACCGGTGGCATGGTGAGCCCAGTCAGGCTTGAGTGCCCTCTGCCTGCAGCATAGCACTGTCAGGGTGAAGCTTAAGGGGTAACCGGTTACCCATTCTCATCCCTAGTCACAGAGGTAAAAATGTGCTTCCTGTTCTGCTGAATCTACAAGGGCTAGAGCCTACCTTAGAGAAATGAATTATGAGAACTTGGGGAAAGAGAATGTGAATACAAATTTAGAGACTTCAAGATGCTGTTCAGCAAATGCAAAAAATAAGTCATTGTTTAGGCAAATTTGTCACTGATTAAGGGTGGTAGGATTTTGCCTGATGTTGAAGTTGGTCTTTGTTCCACATGGTTTTACATATACCATTTTTCTTCCTATAAACAGAGCTCTGGGTTTTATTTTTTTCAACATTAAGTCTACCGCTAAACAGAGAAGATGTTTAACAAAGCTTTTGATATGGTCTCCCACAATATTCTTGCCAGCAAGTTAAGGAAGTAAGGATTGGATAAATGGACTGTAAGGTGGCTGGAAAGCTGGCTAGATTGTTGGGTTCAATGGGTAAATGATCAATGGCTCAATGTCTGGCTGATGGTTTCAAATGGAGAGCCCGAAGGATTGGTTCTAGGTCCAGTTTTGTTTAACCTTTATTAATGACCTGGTTGAGGGGATGAATTGCACCCTTAGCAAGTTTGCAGATGACACTAAGCTAGGGGAAGAGGTAGATACGTTGGAGGGAAGGGATAGGGTCCAGAGTGACCTAGACAAATTGGAGGATTGGGTCAAAAGAAAGCTGATGAGGTTCAACAAGGACAAGTACAGAGTCTTGTTCTTGGGATGAAAGAATCTTAAGCACTGCTACAGGCTTGGAACCCACTGGCTAAGTAGCAGTTCAGCAGAAAAGGACATGGGGCTTACAGTGGATGAGAAGTTGGATAGGAGTCAACAGTGTGCCCTTGTAGCTAAGAAGGCTAATGGAATATTAGGTTGCATTAGGAGGAGCATTTCCAACAGATCTAGAGAAGTGATTATTCTCCTTTATTTGGCATTGGTAAGGTCACATCTGGAGTACTGCATCTAGTTCTGGGCCCCCCACTACAGAAAGAACGTGGATACATTGGAGAGGGTCCAGCGGAGGGCAACCAAAATGATTAGGGGGCTTGAATACATGACCTACGAGGAGAGGCTGAGGGATTTGGACTTGTATAGTTCTCAGAAGAGAAGAGTAAGGGGAGATTTGATAGCAGCCTTTAACTATCTGAAGGGAGGTTCCAAAGAGGATGGAGAGAGGCTGTTCTCAGTAGTGACGGATGGCAGAACAAGGAGCAATGGTCTCAAGCTATAGTGGGAAAGGGCTAGGTTGGATATTAGGAAAAACTATTTCACTAGGAGGGTGGTGAAGCACTGGAATGCGTTACCTAGGGAGGTGGTGGAATCTCCACCCCTAGAGGCTTTTAAGTCAAAGCTTGACAAAGCCCTGGCTGGGTTGATTTAGTTGGGGTTGGCCCTGCTTTGGGCAGAGGGCTGGACTCGATAACCTCCTGAGGACTCTTCCAGCCCCAGGATTCTATGATATTCATTTGATATTTTACCTGGGTGGTTTAAAAACAACCAAGGTAAAATATCAAATGATTAATAATAAAAATCTGAGTCTCTGAAGCATTGTTTTAAAGACTTGGTATCCAACACACTAGCCACATGTGGCTATTTGGCTGGTTGAATATGGCAAAACTTAAGTTTTTATAGGGTTATAAGTCAAATGTCAGCCACAGCAACATTAAACAATTCTACATTTTGAGGTGGTTTTAGATTGATAAATCCTTTCTAGGAAAGTATAAAACATCCTATCTAATTAAGGCATATGAAATATTCAGAGGGGCAGGAATACAGTGTTTTTCTCAGTAGCTGATTCCTGAGGCTATTTCAGCCCAATGCCTGAATCAACCTCTAAAGATCCATAAACAGGATGGGAAGAAACGGATTATTTGCATTGCACTGGAACTTATGGCCTCTCCCCTCCTTTGGCCTGCTGAAGGGAATGGGTTTGGACTAGAATTCCATGCAGTGCACAAGGTATGCACTCCTGCATGGACTCAATTATCCAGTCTCTACTCTGACTATGCCTCTCACATACCGCAAATACTTAGGTCTCGTAGATAGAGGAATCTCTGCAGCCACATAGTAAGGACCTGGCATCTGACCCACAGTCAATATTCTGAGCACACAGTTTTATACGGAAAGCAGTTTTTGTGTTACAGATTCTCAGTAGACCAAAGAGTGAGACACACTCATTTGCAAATGTTTATATCTCCTAGGGATTACTGAGTCTAAATAATTACATTATTGAAGGTTGTGTTAGCAATGTCTTCAGAGCTGGCTTCTTTTTTCACACGTATCAGATTTTTTTTCCCCTTTTGGACCTAAGGGGGAAATAACCACTCAGATATCCCCAAAATGTAGCTGTTCACAACACTTTTCCCTTTGTAGCAAAAATGGTGATTCTGCTCCAAAGTCTGTGCGGCTCTAATATATTAAGTGCATTTGCTACAAAGGAGAACAAATGGCCTTGTTTCAGACTCACAATAAGGATGTAAAAATGTGTTTGATCAACTAAACGACTAGTTAATTAAATTTCCATCGACTAGTAAATTAGTTAAGGGGGGAGCTAACCTTGCTGCATCTCTGCCTTTTAAATGTATTAAGAGCTGTGAGTCTCTTAATACATTTAAAAGGCTGAAGCACAGTGGGGGGAGGGAGGGAACGACCAAGCGCAAGCTGGGAATCAGCTGTCTCGGCTCGCACCTGGGCCCCCCGTCCCCCATGCTTCAGCCTTTTAAATGTATTAAGAGTCTGATGGCTCTTAATACATTTAAAAAGCAGAGGCGCAGCATGTGGAACTGGGCATGAGCCAGAAATCAGCTGATTCCTGGCTCACACCTGGTCCCCCACTACGCCTCTGCCTCACCTGTTGCCCACGGAGACAGTGCTGGTGGAAACTGGCTTTTAAGCCAGCTCTCCCCAGCACTGCTCCTGCTCTTCCCTTGCTGCTTGCCTCTGGGAGATGCAATTAGTCGAGTTACTACTCAGCTATCTGAAATGCTTATGTTGATCGGATAGTTGACTAGTTGTCGCTTACATCCCTAACTCATAATGATTCAGTGCTACTGTAAAGTTTACCACAGTCACACTTGTGACAGGTGACACTGGCATCTCCAAAGCAATTTTAATTTTTGTAAAATAGATTCATCAAGATTGAGGATGAGAATAGGGGCTGCACACTAGCCCTGATCTGAAGACCTCTGATGTCAATGGACCGATTCTCATGGACTTAAAAGGGTTCTGAATCAAGCCCATTGAACCTAAGGCCAGAAAACGCTAATGGGAATGTACACTTAGTGCAGTGTGTGCCAACTCTCCACTGTCCACATGCTACTCTAGCAGCTAGAGTCTTATGGGCCTTGTGCAACAAGACAATTAAGGACTAGGACTGTGCTTGACCTGCTGCACAGGCATTTGTGGAAAGGAAGCACCTCCAAAAAACAGGCCATATTTTGTTAGGTGCCTAAGTTTAGGCCCTCACATTTGAAAGCCTGTCCATACATTTTATATCTTGGTACAGAAAATATAAACACCACACAGGAAAACAGACACTACTGAAAATACAGACATTTTCTGATCAGTAAACAACATGTCACAATTGACCGTCTACTTTACTACCACATTACTACAAGACAAAAGCATGCAATATTCTGCCAAAGCAGTAAATAAAAAAGTGAAAACACATATATACCTTCTTTTTCCACCGAGTCAACAACAGCATTGACAAGGTGTATTACAGTCACTATGGAAGCTTGTAAATGGTATGGAAGGAGCAAATTAAAACAAACCTATAGTTAGTATCAATGTAAACAGCACATATGTATTTAAAGACATAACAATCAAATAAGTATTCAGTCTTGTATTACTTTAAACAAATAATATATTAAATATGAATAGTGTTTAATTAGTTCTTCTGTATAATGGCAACTTTATAACATAACCAGTCCTGAAACCTCAATAATTTATGACAAGGTTCCTTTGGTCAGATAACAATTTCTGAAGTGTTTGGTTTGCAAATGTCTTTAGCTGTGGTGTTATGTTAGAAAGTTTATAAAAATGGATTTGTCTAAAGGACACCAATGGGTGAAGGTAAAGGTATTAAACAAGACCTCCCATAATATTCTATATTCCACTTTAAAACCAAAAGTTGTTGGGGAACCATTCAAGGAAATGAGACCTAAAAATTTTAGTGAGGATATAAGAGAGAATGAATAAGGAAAATACCAAGCATTTACATAGTTACCTGAGAAACGCGTTTTTATATTAGCAAGCTGCACTGGTAAGTTAAGTGGTCTTGTGAACAGCTGAATTTCAAAGACCTTTGTGCTTGCATTGCCAAATCAGTGTCACAATACTAATCTTCTTGAAACAAAATCAATGCAAATGAAAACAAAAAGATTCCTAGACCACTTATGTGTGTGCTTTCTGTCTAGCAAGGGGAAAAAACAGGGGAAAAAAAGAAGTACTTTTGCAAATTCAGATTCTACCCTCACACACACATTACGTAAACCTTCTAGAAGGGATTAACAGTTTTATGTACGTATCTGAGGGAATATCTGGTTTCATGAACCCCTTTTTGACCCAATGTCCAGCAGAAGAGCTGAATGCCATTCTTTAGCAACTAAAATGGCATGAAAAAAGCACTAATGGGATGTTAAAGTGACACCTTTTGGGATAAGGAATCTCTTGTTTTAAAAGGAATCTCTTGTTCCTAACTTAAAATTGATATCCAGCCCTTTTAAAAGGGAGCAGGGTGGAAAGAAGATTGGCTGACTACTGGCCAAAACTGTTCTAAATTACGGTCAAAACTTGCCATTACTTCAAGTCTAGAACTGCCACTGAAGCCAAGGGCAGTTTTGTGTACCTCAGCTATAGGGATCAAAGGTTAATATCACCCCATAACTACATTTTCACTGTCTTCACTGTTCCATGTAGAATATTACTTGATATATGGTACCTCTCACATCTGTTTTAAAAAAGTTTAAAAAATATACCTGCTTATATACATCTCAGCATTTTACCAACACACTTGGTATCATTTTACTTTGACTAGCTCTTGTATACAGCACTAATACACATGTAACTTCACACTAATAAAAAGACATCATTCTACTTTGGTGAGAAGTAGAACTTTGTTCCTAAGTAATTAAGGAAGTTCAAGATGATACATAAACACACATCTTAACTCAATAATTTTGGATTTATCAACACAGATAAATCTACTATTCATTTAGAAAAAGGTATTCAATCATTTTCCTTAACCTTGAAAACTTTGTAAACAAAAATGATGTGTTCATAAACAGGCAATAAGTGCCTGTAATTAGAATGAAAATAAAAATAAGTGAAAGCTTCCCAATTAGTAAAAAAGCAAAGACTGAAAACTAACCTGAGTGATTTTTGGTTGCCAAGTGTCACCATCAAATTCTATTTATACTGATTACAGAATAATTTTGTTTTATGCATTGGCATGTTTTTGCTCCATGAAGGTTTAATAGATATTCATATCTGATCATGCCAAAAGCCAGATAATTACCACTATACTTCTATAATAAAATCCCCTTTGCACAACTTCCTTCATTACTAATATAATCAAACTTACAAGCAGTCCCTTAAACTCTGCTCTCACTCAGTACTGATCTGATCCATATGGGAGCTGAGGCCGCAGCAAGAAAAAAAAGGAAACAAATGAAACTGTAACACCAAAAAGCTTTACTGAAAGCTGAATGTCAAAGCTAAAACTATACTTGTGCAGAGGCTAATTTCTTTATAGAGAGGATATGGATTAAGTTGTAAACAATCATTAGATATATCAAGAGACTTTTTGTCAGGATACAGTATTTAACATGAAATGTAATACAGTTAAAACCCTTATGTAATTTTACAGGGTTTAAGTAGCCTTTAGGAACTAAGCTATAAAGTATGTAAATGAAAATATTGTATGTTAAATAATATATATAATCTATCCATAGATACAGATAACTCTATATATCTATATGTGGTGATAGGCCGGAAGGAAGCAAATGAGCATGAGCAACAGAGAAGAGTAATTAGTCATTACATACCATTATCATCACATGACTCTGACTGGAAGGAGCTAAGGGACTGGACCTCTGACATACTTTCTCTAGTGCTATAAGGATGAGAGGCTTTTTCCTCCAGAGGCTTCTTTGAAAGGCAGGGATCAAGATCTACTACTTTAGCTGAAAGCAAAAAGAAATGTAACATCAAAAAATTAATGTACTCTGCATTGAACGTTCTTCATAAAAATTAATGCCCTCCGAAGTCTGAAAATCTGACAAAACCTCAGAGCAAGAGGCAACTACTACAACCAGTAAAATGTATCTATAAAGACTGTTCCTCATATGTGTCCTGCTGCTTACAATAAAATCTAGAGTTCGACACATCCATAAACTCAGAACCCTATATCAATATTACAGTCTCAAACTCGGAGTTCTAAATGTTAAAATATATTTATGGTACAACTACATTTTAACAAAAGAAGATTACGTACTGTCATAGTCAAAATCCCAGGAAGGCTTCTGAATTGAGTCACTATCTGAAGGAGAGTTAGATGGAGGTGGCGGAGGCAAATTAGGTGCCACACTGCAGACAGCTACTGCTTTTCGATGGCCATGTACAGAATCTGGGTTAAAGGTACTAAACTCTGGATGCTCTGGGATGGCAGACCCCTCAAAAGAATTCCTGTCAAGATTGTTCCTGGAATCACTTGGAATGCTTGGAGTATAAGAAATAGGACGAACAGGCACCTGAGGTGGGATGTCTGAGTAAATGTTCTTGTTCAATTTTGAGTCAAAATATGGTCTTTGCAAGAAAGCTGTTGTTGTTCCCAGGTGTTTATCTTCAGACTCTGGCTGGCGTTTCTTCTTTCTACTCATTAGTTTGCGGCAAAAAACAAAAACCCCAACTAATAAGAAGATTCCTGCTATGAAAACAATAATTCCAATTACTTCTGCTAAACTAATGTTCCAAGATGTTGAAACATATTTATTGAGAACAATCTCTGCACAGGATTTCCCTCCAAAACCATGGCTACAATTGCAGTGATACGAGCCATATGTGTTCTCACAAAGGGCACCATTGAGACACGGATTTTCTGTGCATTCATCAACATCAGCCAGGCACCTGCCAGAGGAGAGACATAACAGTGAACATTTATGCAACTTCGCTCATACTACATGAAAACTCCTAGTACTCAGCAGTTGCAGGTTCGATTTGCTTTTTATATATAGCATTTGGCTGTACAATTTGCTATTGTATCCTGTCTTCTTGTGTGGCATGGTTCAAACAGACGTCTCCTTTCTAAGTGACATCGATTTTATACTTTCCCAAAACATAAGCATTTCAAAAGATGAAAAGATGGAGACCCTAAATTTTCTTTACTATTTCCAGCCTGTACCATCAACATTATTATCTGAACTGCTCTATGTCCAAACTAGGTTCTGACTACCTAAAGCCCAGATCTCATAATGGGGTATGCTGACATGAACTCCTAAAGCATTCATGCTTCATTATGTGAGTTGAGCATGTCATTTCAATAATTTTTTATCTTGAACCGAACACTAATTTTATTAGGGAAAGATATGGCCATCCTTAGTTATGTTGAACAGCTCCTTATACTACAGAATTATGTTTCTGAGCAATTTGTTCTAAAATAACTGAGAAACAGTATGAATAAGAAAAAAATTGCTGGAGTTTACAGAATAAACCACTATAATATTTTCAATTTTCCAATCATTAGTTGATTACTTTTGATCCTAATATAAGAATGTTAGGGCTTCCTTACTTACAAACTGAAAATATTAACATACTGATGAGTCTTTCCTCCTCCCTACGGAAAGGGAAATTAAGTCTATGACTTCCTCACTAACAGATATGGAAAAGACAGCTTGAAAAGAAACACTACTCTCTTAAGACAGTTTTGTTCCAACCATCAAATGTGCAAGGAATACAGCTTCCAAATGTATGTGGTTTGCATTGTAATATATTACTCTGAGAGGTCGGAAGTTTCAATATTCTGGACAGTGTTTATCATGAAGGATCCCAGAAACATCTCTATTATATATTTGAGTAAGATATAAACATTGTACAAGGTTGGGAGACACTGAGCATACTTAAGCTGAGTGACAATTCTCCTGTAAAACTTGAGTTTTTGTTGTTACACAATTTCTAAGGATTCTGGCTCAGACAAAATGTTCTTATGCTTGTAATAATTCCGCTATGTGCTAATAAAGTAATATTGCTAAATCTGTAAATATAACCAGATGTACAAAGCTACTAACCTTTCTCCACGAAAACCAGCCTCACACTCACAAACAGGCCCATCCAAACTATCAATACACTTGCCACTGTTTTTGCAAGGGTTGTCTTTGCAATATGGACCCAACTGACACCTGGAAAGGGGAAAAATTGTATAAATGATCTTCTTCCCATAAGTGCAACAAACTGCAGGCCTGATCCTATAAGGTGTAGGGATGTGAAAGTGAAACCGTGTACATGGTTAATGAGCCTGGCCTCATCAATTAACCTTCACAGTTACATGCAGGTTCCCAGTGTGCATGGGAAGCTGCCTAATCTCTCCCTGTATCACAGGGAGAAGGCTTTAGACACCTCCTCCCCGCCACCGGCCTGTAGCTGCTGGAAATTTTTCAGTGGTTCCATGTTTACTTGATTAAATACATTTTAAACATCCCTAGTAAAGTGCTGAGTGACATCAACTTTAACTGACTTCAGTGGACACAAGGGTATGTCAGACCTCACATGGTCAAGCATTAAATTCAGTAGAAGGAAGAGGATACAGAGAATCTAGTTATATGGTAAGACTTCAGAGGCATTCTTGTTACAACATAAGGGATCTCAAACTTCATTGCACGGCAACCCCCTTCTGACAACAAAAATTATGACATGATCCCAGGAGGACTGACTAAAGCCTGAGACTCCTGAGCCACATTGCCCTGGAGGATGGGGAGGTGGACAGGGGCACAAAGCCCAAACACTCCAGTCCCAGCTGGGGGGCCTGTAACCTGAACCGCAACACCCAAGGCTGAAGCCCTCAGGCTTTGACCCTGAGCAGTAAGGCTTGGGCTTCAGTTCTGGTAAGAGCTCCAGGGAGTCTAAAGCCAGCCTTGATGACCTCATTAAAACAGAGTCACAACCCACTCTCAGGTCACGACCCACAATTTGAGAATTGCAGTAACAGATTATTGATTTCAAGAGTACAGACATGGAATGTGATGGCTACATTTTTATAACAAACAATGAAGACATACCTCTGACCAGTGTACTGTCCTCTACACTGGCAGACAAAATCATCACTGACTGAAATACAAGTGCCACCATAAAGGCAAGGATTGGAGGCACATGGGTTGACACTCAGTTCACAATGGGTTCCCATAAACAAGGCAGAACACTTGCAGTAATAACCTAAAACCAAGCAAACACTGTATGAAAGGCATGACACTGGTACATTCAAAGGCTCTCTCATTTCAAACCTACTGGGAGGCAGGGACAGCAGTCAATATCTCCTCTGAAGGGCAAGGAAGTGTAACTTCTTAGGATTTAATTAGCCAAATAGAAAAAGGAACACAGAATGACATTTGGATGAAGACAATCTTTGTTAATAGCAATATAACAGTTTCAGAATAAACCCACTCAACACCCCTCTTTAAAAAAAACAAACAATGAAAAAAACCCACAACCTTAAAAAGCAAAACATTTCCTCCTGGGGCGTTTTTGTTCTCCAGCTGGCCCAGGATCAGAGCATTGGAAAAGTGACTTAAAACAACCAGCAAAAGAATAAATAAAACTTACCTCCATTGGTCAGTGGATTACAAATGCCTCCATTCTGACAAGGACTGCTTGAACAGCCCTCAGTAGCACTCAATAAACATCCAGGAGATACATCTACAGATTCTTCCATATGTGCATAATTTCGCGGTTTGCTGTTTAGTGGTAGCTCTTGCCCATTAAGTACAATGGAATCCATACATCCTCTGAAACCATTGCTGACCTGTGGACTCCTCCCATGCCTTGTACCTTGTTGCCTAACATGTCCACCAAAAAACACGTGATTATCTAGGTTTAGTGTTCTAAGTGTGCCAGGCGCAGTACCAGATGCAGTGTGAACCCTGTCCAGAACCAGACGGGCATAGTTTCCATCCACTTCAAGAGACACTGAATGCCAATGACCATCATTAACCTGAATACTCTGAACTGAGACAATGCCAGGACCACTGCCACAGTCAAATTTATACTGTAACCTCCCATGGTGAATCTACGAAGGGGAAAACCAAAAAAAGAACAAACACCCACACATCATTAGCTTTGATGTTATTCTGTGACAATCAACCAACATTATCACCTTAAGCAAATATGCTAAATATTTATGCCAACAGAGGTTTCCAATTATGCTAACGAAATGGCAAAGCATTATTAGATACTGTTCATATGGGAGGTTTATTGATGTAATATTTCAAACACATTTGTGATGATGATGAATCATTGTGCATATGGCTCTTTGTTTAGCTTAATTAAAGTATGTGCACTTTACTTTGTCTTTATTTTTTCCTGTGGTAAAGGAAGTGACAGATTGCTAAGCAGATTAATTAGAGAATGTTTAAAAAACCAGAGTATCCCTCTTCAGTGTTCTGGGAGATGTTTAAAGAATACAACTTTAATACCATTTCTGTATGATATATCAGTATATTTTTAAAAGACTGATCCTATTTTAAATTTGACAGTTTTAAACACATACCATCAGCTGTAAGAAGAGCAATGGATCAGTTTTTATTAAAGAAAAGGAATTATTACATAAAAAACCCTTTTGATAACGATTATGAGAATTGTGAAATGATGGAATTATTAAATCTATACACTCTGGTACTAAAAATATCCTTTAATTAGGCTGATGTAAAAGCAAAGTATGAGGTAGAGGGCGATGCAATGGTAGATAACATACCTCTAGGATACTATAGTCTGTTCCTCGGGCATACATGACAACTGCATGAGTTGAATATGTTCTAAGCCTCATTGTGAGCTTCATTTCCTCTTTGTTTTCATTTTCCAAGAGACGATACTTTACATAGCTGCTCCCAGTAAAAGTCACAGATGAACCAACTGATGCTTAAAAAAAGATAGACAAACATGACATGGTTTAACAGAAGATTAAAGCCAAAGTTCTTTCAAAGTACTGCAGTCTTATCCATAGCTCCCTCTGGGATGTGCGCTTGCATGGGCAGGCAGGCAGAATTTAAGTTCTGCCTCCCTCATTAGTAGAGCCGCACAACAGGAGATAAGCTGGTGTGGTGAGCTTGGAGGGAAAATGGGGGCTGCTTAAAAAATAAGTCTTGGCACAGCTGGACAGCTCTTTGCTCCATCCACGGCTGGAGATGGGGCCAGAGCTGTGTGGTGACTGCACAGCAGTTCTCGGGGTGGGCAACTCCCCCGTGTGCCAGAGCTGCAGTGCAGTTGCTCCTAGAGCTGGGACCATGGTGCAGCTATCCCCAGGGCTGGAGTTGTAGCCAGAGCCACATGGTGGCTGCCTGGCTGCTCACTGAGGTACCAAATAGCTACTGAAAATTTTGAAATATTAATTTTCTTTTTATTTGATTTAATATTAAACAAACATTTAAAGTCATGCAATTATCCCTTTTTATTTCATAACATTTAAATATATAAGATATTTGTTAGTAACTGGTGGGTGCCACGGTGGCACACATCTACACAAGCACACATGACCTCAATATTGGTGCACAAGACAAAACTCACTCTGCTCATGGATGGAAAATCTTAAGAGGGAACACTGGTCTTATCCCAAGTATTTCAGAATTAAAAACTTACCAGGACACTTGCCAGGCTTGTCACTATGGCAAACACAGGTGTACTTTCCTTCCTTAAAATCTGCTATACATTCAGTACCTTCAGGGCATGGGTTTCCTTCACAGGCACTATTCACAAGGGGACATTTTCCATCTATAAAACAGAGCGGTTTATTTTTTCAGTCGTGGTATTTTAAAGTAAAACCACCTTGAACTTAAAATACAAAACAAAATTCTTAACTTTAGACAATGGGAGAGTAAAGTGGTTATTATGTTGGGTGATTGACAAGAAAATAAGCTAGACAGCAAGTACATAGAGTATTCTTAAACAGTCATACTTTCAACTCCTGCCAACAGAATCTTTGAAATAAAAATGTGACGTTTACCAAGGTAAATGCAGGTAAATATTATTTTAGTTTCTTTTTTTAATGCTCAAAGTGTGGAGATTATCTGTTTTGGAAGACCATCAAAAGATGTGATCCTCACCCACTGTAAAACTTTAGTTATTTTAGAAAATAATACTGTATCTATATTTTTTCAAAGATTCATTGCACTGGGTATAACTCAGTGTAGTGTTATTTACTTCCATGCAGGGTCTAACCTGATAGCTCCTATTCTACAGCCAGGATTTACTATCCCAGTGGAAAATAAGGCTCCTGACACCGTTCAATGTCCTGTTGTGCAGGACAACGCTCTAAGCAGCGCCCAGGAGATAGACAGGTGTTTTGTGAGGACTTGCCTATCAAAAGACAGGCAACTATCCCAGCATTCAGTCATGAAATAAGGTAGGGCTGCAAAATGAGATTTTCACCATTATAAACCAAGTATAATGCTTTAGAAACCAAAAAGCCTTCTTGTGGGTATACACTGGATAAGCAAAATGTGGACAGCTGTATGTGGGGCAAGAGCTACCCCTGAAATCATTTCCTTATTCTTCCTTTATCTAGCGTGAAATGGCACAATCATGCCAATGGTGGCTATAGCATATTTTTAGTGTTTGGATTTTATAATGAGTGTACCGTCAGTGTCCCTGGTTGTTTGAAATCATAGTGTTTCTTTTCAGGATACATCTCTTCCTTACCTTTGCAAAGGCAAACAGCTGTTCTGTGATGACGTGGAGTGACAAAACTCAGCCTGGCTGTGCTGTGGGTTGACATGGCTCTCTCATCCACTGTCACTTTTTCTTCACAAAATTTCAAAGGACAATCCAGGCCTGCACAAAGCTTGTGGAAAACTTCAAGTATCCGGACACCTAAGATCTCCTCAAGATCAGCTACCGAGGAGTTTATCTTATGGAGTAGAATTCTGGTTGGTTGATGAGAACTACCAGATTTCTCAACAAGCAGTAATACATCAAGATTCGAAGGTGGATTAGCAGGTTGCAAACTGACTATCTGTATGTCACTTCTTTTCACACCCAAAATATTTCTTAAAGCTCTCTGGAAATTGCGCCAGTAGTCACCAATGAATTCTTCAGAAGCAAGGTTTGCAAAGCGTATAGCAATGCTGTGGTTTAGCAGTTCTTGAGTGATTTGTCTGACATGCACTGCAATGTCAGCTGCAGTAGTAAATTTTCCATCTGTAACAGTGACATTGAGAAGGTACTGTCCTATGTCTAGCCTTTTGTGTGCTATCAGTTTGCCACCAGTGCTAGAGACAGAAAATAAGGATTCCATCTCAGGTTCCAAACTGTATGTTAAAGTGTCATAAACATCTTGATCAGTTGCATGGATTTTCCCAATGACACCACCTGAATATTCTTCTCCAAAAGTTGTAATAAAGATTTCTAGTGGCAGAATTGCTGGAGGATAGATGCTTTCCTCAATAATTCTAATGTCAATGTAAGTCAATGATGACAACTGTGGTTTTCCATTATCTGCCACCTATTGGAAAATAAAGTGACCAACAATGAATTTCTGCTTTGTCTCATCAGCTTTTAACAGAAATATTTACTATACTGTACAGAGTAAACATCCCTACAAGATGCTTATTTCAGAAAAAAATATTTTTATAAGATGCCGCCTTATTAAAAAGTTTCATATATAACACAGGGCTTGACAGAAAACCTAGCAGTGACAACATAAATAGCTCATATCAAAATACAGATGTATTTCTATTATCTGTGCAAAAAAAATTCAACTGATGAAGAAGTAAGGACAACTTTTAATACTGCCACTGCTATTTATTAAAACAGAAAAAGTTGCTATTTATTAAAACAGAAAAAGTTGTGGAGTCCCAAACACACTATTGTATAATACTAGCTACTTTAAGGCAATGATATCATGGCAAAAAAAGAAAAGTTAAGGATCTGAAATAAAGGTTCAAGTCCTATTCATTCACTAAGTATCTAAAATTTTTTAGATCTGAAAAGATTAAACAGATACCCTGCTTATAACAGTAGATTTCTTTGCAATTCTAGGTATATGTGTTAACAAATCAGAAATGCACAGTAGCTGGTTGCAGACAGCAGATGGCGCTTGGAGTATTTTTTTTTTAATGTCAAACATGGAAATAACTTACAAAGTCACAATGAGTCATGCAATAAACATCCAACACATACTTTTCCATACAATCACTGGGAGAACCTTAGTTAAAACAAATCCAAGTTATGAAATGCCAAACATTACATTAAATTGAAAATGCAGAAAATTATGTTTAATTATATTGTGTTCCTCATTTGTATTTGTGATGAAGGGATTTTCTTCAGAATAACTATACTCATTATTTTCAGCATCAGACTGCCTAGCTCCAACAAAATTCAAAGATTTTTTTTTAACATGATGGTTGCGAACCCACAACTCATTCTGGCACAAGAACACATAATGCGATACAAAGAGGAAAAAGATACAAAGTAGAAAAGCTCATGTCCTTCTATTCTTTTCCATTCATTTTTCTCTTCCTTCTTCTCTTTGTATTAACTCTCTGGAGTAGAATTCTCTCACAAAGAGTGAAAGTGAGCACTGAAGCTTTAACAGGACATGCAAGAAAAACCCTATTATTATGTTAAAAAAATACCTTGTATTTTATTGCCACTGGAAATGATTAGTAAACTTGAAGATATACACAAGAAAATCAATTTACATTTTCAAACAATCTAAACTTATGAAGATCTGAACATAAGATTTTAAAAAGGCATTATGTGTGTTCAATATATACCATTTTAATATTCTGTAATCATTTTAGAAAGATGGGCTTATGTCTGAAAAGCTTTTAATAGTCCAAATGTTTAAATAAGGAGACAGTGCTCAAACGCATGCTACATTTGGTTTTGCGTGTTGCTTTGTCAGTCAGGGAACTAAGACATTAAAGAGTTATACACAGATAAAAAGCTTTCTTCGAGGCTGTTGTGGGACAGACAGAGAAGAGCTTTACGGAGGAGTCTAAAGGAGCTCAGTCTCTCTCTAGCTCCAGGGAACTTGTAAGGCAGGAATTTATATAGACTGATTATTTTAATATCTGTTTTTCTTAAATGCTTTCCTAACCTTGACTACCTTCTCCCTATCTTGGTTCTTGCACTGATGCCCATTAACATAGCATCTGTGAATGACACTCAAAAGTAAATAACAGCTCTCTCTTTTCTCTTTCTGGTGGCAAGATATATGCTTAGGGTAAGTCTGATATATTTGTTATTTCAATATGGAGCGACTCAGCATACACGGAGGAGTGGACAGGACTTCTCCAGGTCCCTTCGTTAACAGGTAGGAGGCAGAGCATATCAGAATTTTTTTTTTGATGACACCTTTTTTTTGGTCTGAAAATGCCAATTTGTCAAAAAAATTTAGGGAAAAGGCTGATTTCAACAAGGTTTCAAAGGATGGCATTACTGTTTAAAACCAAAGGGAAAGACACTACAGCATAGCCTGGCAGTTAGAGGAGTGGTTAGGGAAGTGGCAGACCCAAGACCCTATTTTGACGGACTCAGAGGTCTCCCACATCCCAAGAAACTTCCCTAACCACTTGAGCTCTGGCTCCTTGTTCCTGGGTGTCCCTCACTATTAATGGAAAAAATGGGAAATAGCATAGTTTCATCCCATTGTAGAAAAGAAAAACATTGGCAATCTTTCCCCCCCCCCCCCCCAAGATGGGAAAAGTTCCCCCACACCAGTTTTAGTTAAAAGCAAAGCCTTATTTTCCCAGGAATGTTAAATATTCATTAAGTGAAGCATTTAGAGCTGTGAAGAGATAAACAAGAAGTCTACAAGTGACATTTAAGACTGAACATTTTGGGAAATTTTAGATTTAGTATCTTAGATTCCTCTATTCATAATTATCAGTCTAAAGCTGAATTAAATAATATCTGATAAAAGAATGAAGAGTGGTCTGTTAATTTCTTATGGCACGGTCATCTAACAGATATAAAAAACATATCAGGGGAAACTTATCAGGGGAAACTATCCTATCAGAGAAAGTAGTATTTATTGAGTTAGACCATCTTGCCTTTATTGTAGATTGCTTTGATAGCAGTCTGTTGGGTTAGAGATTAAGCCAAAGTATAAAAGCCACCTGGTACTAGAAAAAGTTTCAATATCAGAGCCAGATCTTCAGCTGGTATAAAATCTATGCAATTCCATTGACTTTAATAGAATCACTAGAATATGCTGATTTAACTAGAGGAGAAACTAATCCATAGGGTGGAAACACTGTTACAAAACAACATGTAAATTAGTATCGGATGTGTATAGTATGAACCCAAACTATATTGCTATATAGAGCCATATGAGAAGACGACTGTTATATACAGATATTTTAATCAATAGGTAGTATTTCAGCATTGTAGTGCTGTGAAGTCTTCATTAACCTGTTAAGGGTATGTGAGCATTCTCTAGCTTATTCCTCCAAGGTACAGTTGCAGCCACAATCAGAAAGATGAAACATGAGTAAGTGGTTTCAGGAACACCACCACAGATCTATAGCAGGGATTCCCTACCTAATCCTGAGGCCTCCCAATATACTACAAAACCTCCATGAGCCACCTGCACCACAACTACTGGTTTTCTGCATATAAAAGCCAGGGCTGGCATGCCATGGGGTCTGCCACAAAATTAAGTTGCTCAGTCCTCATCTTCAGCCCCAAGTGGGGATTTTAGACTTTCTGTCCTGGGTCCCAAAAAGTATAACAATGGCCCTGTATTGTGGACCCCCCAAAACCTGGTCAAGCCTCCTCCAGGAGGCTCCAGGCCTCTGGTTGAGAACCACTGATATAGAGTCTGCCTGTTTTCCCAGGCGGATGGTTCTCATGCAGTAAAATGCCTAATAAAAATAAAGGAGAGCAAGAGAGAATTCTGAAAAACAGAAACAAGATGAAGGGGTGGATTAAAACCTTAGGACAAATGTTCACTCTATGAACTTTCTTCATTTGTGCCTTAGTCCTGCAATAAAATCCACAAAGAAGGACCCCATACCTACAGAGAGTCCTGCTGAGGTCAATGGGGTTTGCCTGTGGTGATCTCACTGCAAGGGCTGGAGGTTTAAATCACTTTCTGAGATATAGAGGTCATGTCACTTAAATGCAAATGGTCATCCTCCTAGCACAGGGGAAAAATGACTAGGCAAATAAACTGATTAAAGCCCAAACTGGTTAGAGAGAAGCCATTCATACCTTAACATGGAGAAAATAATGATCCTTCACTTTGCGTTTTAGCGCAGCAGACGTAGTAAGCACTCCCTGCTGGCTAATCTCAAAAGCATTCTCTTCATTTCCATTCAGAATGCTGAAGATGAAAGGTGGGCCATTATGGGAAGAATCCTTGTCGGTCACTACGAGCTGGAGGACACTAAATCCAACAGGCTTATTTTCCTATAAATATATAGGAACATTGCATTAACATAATGAAAGATACACCTTGATTTGGATTTCCTTTCCACAATAGAAAAAAATCAACTGGTATCACAGTAGAGTCAAACAGCAATTGGTTTTCTACTTCCTGGGAAATTTTTCATTATTTTTGGCTTATTGTGTTTAAAAATGGCTTAGTCTTGAAACTCCTCCCCCGCCCCCTTTTTTTTTTTACCACCTTTGGACTTAATGAGGAGTGGTGTCTTTGGGTTAAATTAACTCAAACCCTTCAAATCTTACTAATGGCACCTAATAAGGACAATCACCACCCTTTTACACAAATGAGCACAAGGACTGCCTTTCTCTTGCAAAATAACCACAAAGTGGGAGAATGAGCCCCTGTCAAATGGCTGTCAAGTGGAATTTTTTACACTTAAACAACCGCCAAGTATATATATCACTAGGATGAACCAGCGTTTAACCAACTGGTCAGATCTGTCATCTAGGGTACATCTAGAGTACAGGATTCTGTCAACAAAGAGCGTCTAGACTATATCCAGTTCTGTCGACAAAGCAAGTTGCAGTGTAGACGCAAAGGACAGTGTAGATGCAATAACGCCTTCTGTTGACAAAAGGCGTTATTCCTCGTAGAATGTGGTTTTCCGCCATCAATAAAACTGCCGAGTTCTGTTGATGTTATGGTGACAGAACTTGGCGGTAGTGTAGACACAGGTATAGTTTTGTCGACAAAAGTCCACGTTTGTCGACAAAACCATGTAGTCTAGACACACCCCTACTGTACACCAAAAATGGCCATTTTCTTCTGGAACAAAGATAATGTACCATTTCCCCCAGAATATTTAAACGTGACAGCTGCACTACACAAAGCCCTTTTCATTTTAATATATTGGTAGAAGGATGTGATATTTCAATGTAGGACAAAAATGCTGTCTATTATAGGAATATCCTTCTTCCCAATAAGCACCCTCTCCATTTATCAACTTTGCAGCCCTTCTACTATGGTTTTTAAAAAGGTTCTGGGACAGAAATGACATGAAGAATTAGTTGGGATTCTCCTAGGGCAACATTTAGTGGTTGAGATAGCAGCTGATACTCTTCATGCTAGCAGGTCCATAAAACAGATCAGGACCATCGTTATTACAAGTGGACACCTAAAGTTGGGTGCCTAGGTTGCCAGATTTTCAGAACTCCAGAGCACATATAGCTCTGACCTTATTTGAATCCATTGTAGCACCTTTCCTTGTTATACTATGAGTGGACTGGAGGGAAGCTCACCATTCGCCCTGAGGTATTAGGCCTCGTGTAATACAGAATTCCTCCCCCTCCCCACCTCTGGCTTGAGTGGGCTGTTGGGGACGGAGAAACTCCAAATATGTACCTCAGCTGGCAGAGGTAATAGAGATGATGGGAACCAGTGATAACCAGATTCCCTTCTTAACTCCATGGATATTTACTGAGTAATCGTGGGCAAGACAGTGGCTGTAAAAAACTGCACATATTTTGAGGGTGACAATGGGCTGTGCATCCCTCTAGAGAACCACAGCTCTAATGTTTAAAGATATTTATGTATCTAACTTCCACTGGGTTTTAGTTGGAATTAGGCACCTAAATACCTTTTAAATCTGGCCCACGGTTCTAAAGGAAGGAAGACTCAATCCTTTGAGAGCACAGGGAAACATGAGCTCAGCAGCAACTATTACTTTCTTTCACAGTGTGCCTCACTCCCATGCTCTAAGAGCTGGAGTAGAGGCAGGTGCATTCATAGCCCGTTCTGACTAGGGGATGGAATAGTGTAGTTGATTAACCAAGAAGCAAAAGCTTATAGGTTAATGCTATAGACTACACTCATTTCCTCCCCCCCTTTGCCAGTACATTTTTTAGCAGGCTGGCCAGCAGCCTGACCCAGTCCTGGCTCACACCAGGTCTGGGACCAATCCCAGCTGCGGCTCTGCATTTAAAGTGTAGTAGGAGCCAGGCGGGCAGGCACTCCAGCTCAGTTCTGGCTTGCATGGGGTCTGGGAGCTCAGCCCCACCCTTCCCCCCGGACAGGGGCTGCTGCCACCCCACATTGTGCTGATACAGAGGCAGCAGCACGGAGTGGCAGGGGGCTCCTCGAGAGTGTGGATGAAGTACACTGGCTGCCGGTCTCACCCCCAGGGACTATAGAACAGTTGACTAACCAATAAAAATTCATGAGGTTAATCGACTATTCAATTAACCAATATTCAACATTCCTAATTCTGACCACCCTGGGGAGCCAATACAGCTGTTGGGCCTAGACTCAAGTTCACATGTATTAGGAGTGCATTCATTTCCCCATCTATAAAAGGTGCTATGTTAGGATGACTCATTGGATGAATTATGATTCTCTCATTCCGAGCACTGGTCAGTGTTGACCTGTGCCAGCAGGAGATAAAGTATATGATGCTGTAATTTACACTAGCATAATGCAACTATTCCAAATGCCTCTTATTTCACCTGACTCCCAGGGGTAGGGGAACAGCTGGTGCTGGAGTTGCCTCTGCCAGCAGGAAGTTCCCTGTACCATGTGAATTACCTGCTGATCATTTGGGAATATAAAGCATTATTGCCACCTTATAATGGAAAACTAAAGCTTATCTGTTGTTACAGCTAAATTATGCTTCTAGGGTAGCACTCAGTAAGATGAAAAATAAAAGATGGTAGTTATATGTTCTCTTGAACTAGTCAACAAATAACTATCTGTGTTATCACTTAACATTCCACCCCATTAAGGACTAAGAATAAAACCAGTATGCTTAACTTTATGCGCTTCTCTTTCTCCCCCACTTTTTTCCCCCTGCAATTGAGCATAACTCAGTTACCCCCAACTGAGAGCTGTCAAAGATACATTTTTATGAGTATGTGGAACTTTGAAAAACTGTTTTTGTTTTCACATGGAAGATCAAAGGCATAAACCATGAGAGCCAAACAGGTAAGTTAGCTATGATTAACCATCAGTGAGTGAAATATGGTTCAGGGGTTTCCCAAAGACAGGAATACTTGCTTATTTAATCTCTTTTCTAATGCCACTATTTCCTTCCCAGTTCAGATTTGTCATGCCCCATCACACACCTGAAGGGCACAACCAATACATAAAAGCTTACGATATTGAAGTAACTCTCTGAAACATTATTTTGTTATATTTTATTTAGCATATTCTTTCTATCTCTATCTCCTGGTTGTCATACATAAATCCTCAAAACATCAGTTCACATCTACTATCCATGCCATGTGAGATGTGAATAACATTTCCTTTAAGCTGCTCAGCATCATCTCTTAATCAGCCAAAGAGTCTGCTATAGAGTAACATGAATTAAAGAATGATCTATGTGCAGGAGTACAGAGCACACACTTTACAATAACTGAATAGCTAAAATATAGTTTTCTCAGCATAATCTCTATTTATGATTAGCCAAATAAGTCAATTTGTAATAGATTTTAAGCTGTATTGTATATGCAATATTGAATGTTGTACACTGTAACAAAATATAGTAACGTACATGTCAAAAAGTGACATCCTATGAATGTAGTATTTCTCTGCAACTATTTTAATTAGGTTGCACATTATGGTGCTGATTCTGCAACCCTTGTTTACCTGAGTCTGAGTTTATTGTAAATAATCCAATTTATATGAATTCAGCCTTAAATAATAAAAATAATATACCATTTTTTCTGTTCTTTATCAAGCCACAGATTAACATCTAAATACTCAATTTAGTTTGATTGTCAAAATCTATAGTGCTATGTTTAGATTACCTGGATGATAACACTATAGTTCCCCTTTGAGAACACTGGAGGATTGTCATTTACATCAGATACATCAATGTTTACAGTAGTTGTGTTGACTCTGGATGGGTTTCCATTATCTGAAGCTTGAATTGTCAATGTGTATCCTGAAATCTTTAAAAAAAAAATCACAAGTGTATTAAAGAAACAAAAAGTGACAAACAGAAGTATTTACATTAACTGTTTAGTCCAACAACCATACTCTAACATGCATCATGTATTATAATATAAAAAACCCTCTTACAACATGAATAAAATAAGCACAAACTAATGCCATAGCTCAGGCCTGGGCAAAATACAGCCTGCAGGCTGAATTCGGCTCGTGGATGCTGTGGGGAGCCCCAGCAAGCTCTCTGCTTGCCTCGCCCCACCCACATGCCCCTCAGAAATGTGACTGTGGGGCGGTTTTTCTTTAAAAACTGAGAGTCCGGAGGGGAGGGGTCACCCCACTCCAGTGCCCCAGGTCACAACTGCCTCCTTCTCCCAGACTCCCTCCCTTACCACAAGCTCCCTTCTGCTCTCAACCTCCAGCCCACACCCCTGCACTTCCTCCATTAATATCATGGAAGAGTGCGACTCTCGACCACTTTCCAAATTCTTGGAGTGGCCCCACCATCAAAAATTATTGCCCACCTCTGCTATAGTTGGTGACACTTTAAATGAAGTGCCCTCATTGTAAAAGATTTACCTTAATTTTAAAACACCTGAAGTCATCAGAATGTACATAAACATCACCTCCCCAAAATGGCAGTGTCAAGTTAACATAAAAGTAGCATTTTAATCTGAAATAAAAAAAGGTATAAAACTTACCTCTTCTCTGTCTAGAAGTTTAGTCACTTTTACTTCACCCTTGGCAGGGTCAATTGTAAAAGGACTCCCCTGGTTGCCATCTATAATTGAGTAGTGAATATGGTTGTTTGAAGGTCCATCAGCATCATCTGCTATAACCTAAAGAACATTATACTTTCATTTAAAACTGATCTAAGTAGATAGTGGTGTGCTTTCAATAAACTCATTCTAATGGAGGGCACAGCTGTTTCAAGTTTAGCATATTAGAGTTTTCAAGGCAAAAACTCTAATATGTGGAATATACCAAAGTCAGCTAAACTAATTTCCCTGGAATCTCTCTGCAAATGAAATCATAATTCATATAAATGGTCTGCAACAAATACAAAATATTCTGCACTTTCCCTATATGGTTTAAATTCCCAGGTTTGAAAGTCTTCTTAAAAAGAAGTTAACAATTTACTACATAGCAGGTTGGTATCCATTTCGGTTGCGGCCACCTTCCAATGTATATTTATTTCTTCAAGAGAAAAGCTTTGCCACAACTGAATAAAGTAAAGAAAAAACATCAAACAAACAAAACCACGATTATACATACTGTAATGACTGACTGTTCAAGCATGGCATCCTCACTGATTACTGCTGTGTAAGTGTCTTGGCTGAACACTGGAGTGTTATCATTGATATCTGTTACATTAATATTCACTGTTACAACATCACTTAACGAAGGTGTGCCACCATCTGCGGCTTCCACTGTCAAGTAATACTCATGGGAACTTTCATAATCCAGGCTTCCAATAATAAAAATGGCTCCTACAAAAGGAAAATCACACATTTTAATACTTGGATATTACTGTGGTACCACATATTACTGCTTGTCAGTATAATTATTTTCCAAGTACCCCTATGACTTGATTACTCTGTGTTATACCAGCGTAGAATGGGAGATAGACAGCAATGAGATAAAATCCTAAACATTCAGAAGTTGCTGCTGCCATGAAAATCTCTCATATCCTACTCTCTTTTTCTGACTCTTACTTTCCTTTGCTCTTTTATTGCAGGGAAGGTCTAGAAAAAAACATGTCCTGTTTTCACTTTCCATCAAAATAAATCAAGTAAGTAAAATAATCTTTGATTTCACTTACACAAAAACTGGCTTTGATGTCACAAACAGAAGACTATTATGTCAAGTGTGTATTAAACACAAGCAATGCGAGCAGTAGAAATGTCTGGGCTACACACACATTTTGTACCAGTCAAAGGATTATGGCTAGGATTTTTTTTTAAACATAATTATGGAAGTGGCACCACATCTTATATAGACACAGTTGTGCTTATATGAAGGTGCCTAATACCAATATAGTTTGTTTCCCTTCCCATGTGAGGATAAGCTATATGGGTACAACCACTTTTATACCAGTATAACTACAGATGAGGAGTGGGGAAGTAGTACCAGTTTAACAATAACCAAAGGAGTGCAAACAAGGCCTTCGGAGAGAGAGACTATTTTTCCTGAAAATACCCTTTGTAAAAAAAACCCATACATAATTTATGTACAAGAATTATACCTCAGTGCTTCTTCAGTCATAAGTTACTTTTTAATAAAGTAGCAGTACTAAAGGGTAACATTTTCAAAAGCATCTGAGTGACTTAGTCTCTGCAGTCCCATTGACATGTACTCCTAAAAGCCTTCATATTTAGGCTGGACATACTGATCGGTAACATAGTTCCGTGTTTCTGTAATGCCATATCAGCTCTTCTATAATTATCACTTTTTGTGGACCAATAATTAATTGTTCTTGTTGGTTTAATCTTGCGTCTCTCTTTTATCAAACCTAACTCATTCAGATTATACATAATGGCTTTTGTGAACAGACTATAGAAGTGGGCTGTGCCCACGAAAGCTCATGATATCATCACATTTTTTGTTAGTCTCTAAGGTGCGACAGGATTATTCGCTGTTTTTTAAGACTATTATCTGTAATTACAGTAATTCCTTGCTTAACACATGCCTGCTTAACACGTTTTCACGTTAGCACATTTTTTTTTTTAGGGAACATTTTTTGAACAACATGATCCGCCCCCGAAATAACATGATTTCCCCTACCAGCCAGCCGTTCCCAGCAGCTGCACCAGGCTTCCCCTGCCTCCCTGCAAAGCGGCAGAAGTTTGCTGCTCGCCGCGCCATTCCCTGGCAACCCCCTCTGTTCTCTCCCTCTCCTCCGCCCCCTTCTTGCAGCCGGCGGATGGGTTTCCCCAGCTGGCCGGTTGCCGGCAGCAGCGCGGGGCTTCCTCTGTCTCCTTACAAAGTGGCAGAGGTTCGCTACTTGCTGCACCGTTCCCCGGCGACCCCTCCTTGCCGGACACAAGGCATCCAGCCAGAGGGGGTTGCTGGGGAATGGCGTGGCGAGTGGCGATCCTCTGCCACTTTGAAGGGAGGCAGGGGAAGCCCCATGCAGCTGCCGGCGACCGGCCAGCTTGGGAAACTCAGCCGCCAGCTGCAAACCCCCTCCCCTGTGCTTCCCTTCCCTTCTCCAGAGCCAAACACCTCCCCTCCCTGCTATAACCCAGGCCCCTTTCTCCCTCAACCTTATGTCCCGGTCCCAGCTGCTAACAAGTGCAGGCTGGAGCTGCGAGCGCATGTGCAACCCCCACCTTTTCCATTGTTTTCAATGGGAAAATTGACCCCACATAACATGTTTCCACTTAGCATGATCATTTTCTGAAATGTATCTACCATGCTAAATGAGGAATTACTGTATAGTTGGTTTTGTTTTTATTTTTGGCAGGGTGAAGAACACATTAGTTAGGAAACTTCTACTCTACTTCTGAGACTAAACAAGGATATCCTAAATAGCAGAGACCAAAACCGTTACCTGCAGTTAATGTTTCATTTTTTATTACTCTTTTTAAATGAATGCACATCTTCAGCAGACAGTAACAAAACAGATCAGTACAAGGTTCCCTGTAAGCTCGCAGCTGCGCGGCCCTTTTCTGAGCTCTGCGTAGAAGTTCAGAGCTCCCTGTGCAGGCAGGAAGTTTGTAGCTGCTGCCTGCTACAAATGGAGAAGCTGGTTCCAGTCTCTACTCCAGGGCAAGGGAAAAGATGACCTGTTGGCCTGATCCAGCCACGAGAGCCTCAGCCAGCTCCCTGACTGCTCCGCCCTGCTTGGAACTCAATGAAGCCAGCTGCAGGGCCAGGTGCGAATGGTGAGAGCCTGAACAGAGGCGAGACAGGCTTCTCATGCTGCCCCTGCCCCTCCTTAGCTCCCATTGACTGTTTTTGACCAATAGCAGCTGCCTGTTTGCAGGAAGGCACCATGGGAAGTGCCCTTCCTCCCTCATCCCTGGGCTCACACTAATCAGTTTAGAGCAATAAACATGGCTCCTGCAGCATGTACAGGGGCTCGAAGGCAGGGACCCTGGCTAAGGAACCTGCTGGGCTGCTGGCTTGAAACCAGCTAAGGTCTCCCAGCTAGAACCTATCTCTAGCATCCCAGCCCATCCTTCCCTCCCCCAATCCTCTGTCCCTCTTCCCTACGTAACCCAAACCTTCTGTACCTCTGCTCCAGCCCCCAAACATATTCAAAGACTCTGCAATCCCTCTTACACCCTTCGTCAGGTCATAACCCCCTCTCAGACCTTGCACCCCAATCTACTATCTCTGATCACAGCCCAGATCCCTGCACCCCCTCCTGCAACCCTGCCCCAGTGCACAAGCCCCTCTCAAGCTCTGTACCCACTCCTCACCCCAGTCCATTGTCCCAGGTCACAACCCTCTACTTCACCCAAACTCCCTTCCAGATCCTTTACCACTAGCTCCCTTCTGCACCCAACCTGCATCCCACACCTCTGCATCTCCTCCATTAATATCATGGAAGAGTGTGGCTCTCGACCACTTACCAAATTTTTGGAGTGGCCCCCCCCATCAAAAATTATTGCCCACCCCTGTGCTAATACCTTAAGGTAAAAAAGAAAAAGATTCTTTTAACAACATTTATTTTGAGTGTTGCAGATACCTAAAACTCTGATCTTAATGGGTTTTTTTAAAATCCTGTATTACAAATTAATACATAGTAAACTGCATTGCATTAAAGCCAAGTCTTTGCTATCTGGTAGCGTTCTGGTTCTGTAGCACCTTGAACTAACAAAAATATTAAAAGTATTATGAGCTTTCATGGGTACAATCCACTTCTTCGGCCAACGGAAGTGTTAATTTCATATTAAATAATCATAAGCATTGTTCCTTGTTATTTCTTGTTTTTAATATTTTTTCTTCCACACCTATGGACTATTTAAAATATATATTTATATCTATGGTTTTTGTTTGTACTAGTGGGTGCACATCCACACATTACCTCAAGATTGATATTGCACATAAGAAATTTCAACCTGCCCAAAAGAAAATTCAATCCACCCAGACTGAATATGTGGTCTAAGGTATCACAGACTTTACAGGACATATGTTTTAAGACTATTTCCTTCGCTAATTAGTTTCGTGATGTGTAATATAACACAATGCATGGTGAAAATAATAACGCTAAATATAAATTAACATGTTTTTCTGTTACCTGTTGCTGAATCAATACTGAATTTTCCATGTTCATTTCCACTGACTATTGAATAGGTGATCTCAGCATTGGCTTCAAAATCCCTGCTGGCAGCATAAATCTGGAGAATTTCTTTTCCAATTAAAGTGTCCTCTGGTACAGTGGCACTGTACTCTCTATATTCAAACACAGGTGGATTATCATTTATGTCCAAAACAGAAACCACAAGACTAGCAACAGAAGACAGCCTTCTAGGTAAACCCTGATCTAAAGCTTTTAAAGTCAGAGTGTACACTGCCTGCAACTCCCGATCCAAAGGCTTCTCCAACCGAACAATTCCAGAAAATTCATCAATGGAGAACTGTCCATCAGCAGAGTTCACTAGTGAGTAGTGAATTTTACTGTTCATCCCTGCATTTAAAAACAGAAGACTTTTTAATGGAACATGACAGCTAAAATACATGATAACAATAATTAATATATATAACAATGTGCATGGAAAAGAGTGTAAATGAAACGCTGACAACCACATTAAAGCAAATTTAAGTAACTGTAGAGGCTAATGTCAAGAGTAGACACTACTGACTTGGTATAAACTATACCATAGACTGTGGATTTGTGACTCCTACTACAGAAAGATTAATTAACTTTCTATTTTATTCACAGTCTCTGTTGTTATTAGATTCTGATTAATGATATAAATCTAATTATAACTTCAAAATGATAATTTCTATGTTACAGGGTTAAATCCTTTAAAAATATTTTTTTACATATATAGCGCCCAGCTGCATCAAATAACTAGGCTCTAATCCAGTAAGTTTCTTAAAGAGTCAAGTACACAAGATGAACAGGCACCCTTCTCTGGCGAGAGTGCTACATTAAAATGACAACATAGCACTTTGTGCCATTCATTTTGCTTATGAGCCCCAGAAGCAGGCAAAGTGTGCAACTGGCTTTCTACTGCTATTGAACTTCATCTGAATAAATAATATTTTTCTTAGCACTGAGGCAATACCAAACATTACAACTTGACCATCAAGACAGGAACCATATGCTGCTGTAATTCTCCTGCTGAATTTATAAGCACAAAGTCTGACTCTAAGTTCTTTTTAATGTCAATACAGCTCACATTCACATAATATTTTTATAGCTAAACAATGAAAGACAAGCTACTTATCTCAATACCACCACATATCATATAAAGTGCAATTAATGGAGTTATATTCTATGATACTGTCTACTGTCTGTGGGTCATGTTTTTCGAAACATGACTTTCTGCTAGCAGATACTCATTCGAGCACAGAGTGCCTGAAAATAAGTAGCGATTGAACATCTCTGGTCTAGGACTCTCTGGTCCAGCAACATTTATGGTACATGGGGGCACTGGGGATCCAGTAGATACACTGTACTCAGATTTCCAGGAAGCATTTGACAAGGCCCCTCACCAAAGGCTCTTAATTAAAGTAAGTTGTCATGGGATAAGAGAGAAGGTCCTCACATAGACTGATAACTGGTTAAAAGACAGGAAACAAAAAGTAGGAATAAATAGCAAATTTTGAGAATGGAGAGAGGTAACTAGTGGTGTCCCCCAAGGGTCCGTACTCGGTCCAATCTTATTCAATCTATTTATAAGTGATTTGGAGAAAAGGATAAACAGTGAGATGGCAAAATTTGCAGACAATACACTAAACAAAATAGTTAAAACCAAAGCAGATTGTGAAGAAGAGTTTCAATAAGATCTCACAAAACTAAGTACTGGACAATTAAATGGCAAATGAACTTTAATGTTTATAAATGTAAATAATGCATATTGGAAAAAATAATCCCAATTATACATACAATATGATGAGGACTAATTTAGCTATAACTACTCAAGAGAGAGATCTTGGAGTCATTATGGATAGTTTTCTGAAAACACGCACTCAATATGCAGCAGCAGTCAAAAAAGCAAACAGAATGTTAGGAATCATTAAAAAAGGGCCTCTATATAAAACCATGGGACACCCACATCTTGAATACTGCATACAGATGTGGTCACCTCATCTCAAAACAGATATATTGGTATTGGAAAAGGTTCAGTAAAGGGCAACAAAAATGATGAGGTGTTGGAACGGGTCCCACATGAAAAGAGATTAAAATGCCTTGGACTTTTCATCTTAAAAAAGAGGAAAGTAAGGGGGCAGGGGGAATATGATAGAGTTCTTTAAATTCATGACTGGTGTGGAAAAACTAATAAGGAAAAGTTAGGGTACCCACCTGAATGCTGAGCACCCAGATTCTAGGCCCTTCAGAATCAAGCCTAGCAAGGACTTCTACAGGAGTCTCCTACTTGCCCAATGAGTATCTTAACCTCTCAGCTATTGGCTATTCTGCAGGTGGCCTGGACCCCCTTCTTCCTGGTTTTTTCACCACACCTCCCCCCCCAATTTTCACCCTAATGTGTAATGGAAGAAATGTTTGACATTTTAAACTCTTTTGCAGCGTGAAAATGGAATCCTGCCCAGCACTAGACAGAGGTACAAGTGTATACTTTCAAAGCTACTGAGATGAAAATTGTATCAGATTTCCTGACCTAAACATTTCAATTAGTGACCTCATCCTGAGAGGTACTGAGTGCCTGCAAGTCCTACTGAAAGACAGCTAAATCTCCACTAGCTAAGGATTATTGTCATTTGTGAGACTATGGCAGAAACATAGTTAATTAACATTTACCTGCATCCGCATCTGTAGCCTGCACTCTTGTCAATGGTGTTTTAGGCTCAGTGTTTTCAAACACTGTAATGGAATAAGGATCAGCTGTAAACTCTGGGGAATTATCATTCACATCTTCTAGAGTGAGAATAACATCAGCCTTGCAGAATCTTCCTCCTCCATCTATGGCCTTGACTAAAAGATTATAAATTGCTTGCTGCTCACGATCAAGCGGTGCTAATGTTTTCAATTCACCTATAAACAGAAAAGATGTAAAACAAATAGACTTACTTGAGTCACCAGAATTAAGTATCCCATAATGATTTGTACCATGATGTTTTTATAAAATCTATCTTTGTTTTTACTCACAAAAGCTAAATAACAATTTCCTTTTGAGGATAAATTTGTTAATGGCGGAGACAACAGCTGTACCACACTAATGAGTCCTACATTGGGCAAAACATGTCAGGGGTTATCTTTTCAGCTCATGTAGCTGGAAACCTTCTGCTTTCTGAAAACCCTTCTGAAATTGCAATTGATCAAATGTACAATACCCCATATACAGAACATATACATCTAGACATGCATACATCTATGATTCATTATTTGAAAAAAAAAATAAAACAAATGCTCGAATCCTTGCTTTAATGAAATGCAAAGTTGAAAAGAAATGTATGACATATTTTTGAATGAGGAAAGGAAGAGATGGTTATGGAAGTTTACAAATGGTTTGGGCTGGGGGAAGGCGGCAGCTTCATTACCTACTAAAACCTAAAGTGAGACATTTTTACCTATGACTTGGTAGGAGAGGAACCCCCTTTCTTCCTTGTACAAACACCTAGGAAATCCACAAGATCTTCTCTCAGGCAATTTAATTGTAAACCTGGCACGGTTCCCAGCTGACACTCACCCTCTAGCAAATAGCGATGTCTCTGAGATTCTCTCTAGAGCTACAGAAATTTTGGTCACCCAGAAGCTCCTCTCCCCCACAAAAGTCTAAAACTCATGGTTCAGTTTGCAAGGATTGCTTGTTACAACAGCTCTGAACTTATGTAGCTAGAATAGCAGCAAACTGTAGAAAGAAAACTTAAGAACAATCTGTTTTACCATAATGGAAATCCTGATGTTTCTTCTTTAATCTTTCCATGACCACTGTACTCCTATTACCCTTAGCTCCCTCACTTTAGCTGCATCATTTCCTTCACTTTATTTTTGTCACCCTTTTCTTCTGAATTCTGCATACAGTGGGCTGAAGACTGGGACGGTAGCCCTCAAAGGAGGTCCAGCTAACTCTTGCTTATGTAGCTTTGACTGGCATAAAAATGAACCAATAAGAGTGTGATGGAATGTAGATTGCTTATGTGATGCCTCCAAGCAAGTCTGGGATGGTTCTGGTTCATTAACGCTATTAAATTTCATGTCACTAGCTGCAAAGATCTGAGATCACTGGATCTCTCTTTTGCACTATTCTTGATATGTACAGCAAGTTTAGATCCAGCCAGATGGTTAGCCACCTGGCTAGGAACCAATATATTAAATATAAAAAAGTACAATATTTAAGACATCCTTTTACTTTCCACTTATTTGGCATAGAAATTTGATAGCAATTAAGGAAACCCAACTTCCGGCTTCAAGGTGTTTTGACTTTTTTTTTTCCCCAGGAACATAAGAATGATCATACTGTGTCATACCAATGGTCCACCTGGCCAGTACCCTGGCTTTCAACACTGGCCAGTGCCAGATGCTTCAGAGGGAATGAACAGATCAGGAAATTAGTGAGTGATCCATCCCCTGTTCAGTCCCATCTTCTGGCAACCAGAGGTTTAGGGACACCTAAGGCATTTGGCTGTAACCCAACCATCTTGATGGATCTATCTTACCATGATCTTATCTAATGGTTTTAAAAATTCATTTATACCCGTCCTTAACAAAATTTCCAGGCTATGAGTTCACAAGTTATTTGTGTGTTCATTTCTTTATTTCTTCTTCATATACTGAATGCTTACCATTTTTCTCTAAAACAATTTAACGTTAAGTTTGCATTTAAAAAATGAATAACATTCCTTTTTTTGTGCATACAGGCCGATTTATGTAAGGATCAATATTTATCTAGTTGTAAATATTTTTTTTTTAAAAAGGCAGTGTCTGTAGTTTTATATGTATTATATATTATGAATTTTACCTGTGTCTGGATTGAGCTTGAATTTTTCTGCTCCAGTGCCATGTAGTGTATAAGTAATTTCTGCATTGGAACGAATATCTGCATCTGTAGCAGAGACCTGCATGATCAATTTGCCAGGAGGGGCATCCTCTGGAACTGTATCAGTGTATAAAGTCTAGAAGTTTTAAAGTAAATTGAAAGATTAAAATGTATTTGAGAGCAATGCTTAATAGGGGAGGGTAAAGAAGACAAGGACAGATGAAATTATCTACTTGACATTAGAGGATTCTGGAACATGTAAAGTGAACGAGATATCAAAATATCCAAAAATAACTGGAAAAAAATCACATTTTTATCAATTGCTTCACCTTTAATAAATTATTCAGTGAGGTAATTATTTATTACAGGTATTTACAAACTTGAGGAATCCAAGTGCCTAGACACAGCCAAGAGGTCCAAACACCTAAACATCTGATTATTTCCTGACATCAATACTCTTTGTATTGTGAATTTAATTCAACTTCCTATCTTGACCTACCAATAGGTCATACTGTCCACGTATTGTCTGACTTATAAAGAACTGATTCATTCCTTTAATAAAACAACTTAAGGCCTGTAAGTCTCCAGTTAAAAACAAAACCACAACATAAACAAGCTTTAAAGACATAGGTGAGATCTCATCAGCGAGATGGCAGAAGTAAACTTTTATCAGGGAATCAAAAGTGGCAAGAGAGATGGCTCTCTCAGCAGGCTTGGAGACATATATGGATTACAGAATTCTAAGATTCTGACAGTGCAATTTTCCTGGCTGTACAACCCTTCCACTCCTATCAAGGATAGCTCCTGCACTAGTGAGCCCAGCACACTAAACTCTACCTCTATTAACATGTGCATAGCAGTATCATCCTGCCAAGTGTAGGTACTTGGACTACTTTGTTGCCACACTTCTTGTGGAAATCAGCTGGTATGCACTGCCACAGTAGCAGCATAAAGCTCCCTGTTTTGTCTTTGTAATACCTGCATTTACATGGGAAATGGATAACTGAAATTCAATACACAGTCTTCCCATCCTCTGCACAGTGGCAAAGTGAATTATGAGTAGGTCTCTGAGTAAGCCTCATGAGTTTTTTAAATAGTGAAATATGCCCAACAGACTACCCTTATTTGGCAACTTCTTGTCTCAATAACCCAAAATACGTTTCTTCTCCATATTTATTAGAAAGCCATTTCCATAAAGCAACCAATTTGTGCCAATCTGTTGAATGTAAGATAAAGACAATTTTACAAAGAAATGGTGCATGTACTGAAAATGGCCATCCATGTAAAACTCAAGCTACCTTTTCACAAACAGGACTGTTGTCATTAGCATCTAAGACTTTAACTTCAACCACAGCTTTTGTTGCAAATATCCCATCGGTAGCTGTAATGTTTAGAAGGTAATTGTCCTTTTCTTCCCTGTCCAGAGGTTTTCTGACATAGACCTTCCACTCATTCTGTATGTTTTCAATTGCAAATTGTCCAAAGGGATCTCCTCCTAAACAATCAAAAATATGTCATTCACACAAAAAGAGATAATGTTACTATTTAGGAGAAAAAGAAAAAACAACTGTCCCCCGTCCCCACCCCAAGAATCATACCTCATAGCTTTCTATTTTAAAAAAATCTTCATATTTTAGGGGTAAAAGAAATCAGGTTTTAAATACATACACATACTGAAATGCATTTAAATGCTTTGTATTTGCTGCTATTAGTGTTGCCATGGTGATTAATGTAGCATTACAGAGGACAACATATTTAAGCAGTTACACTAAACAGAAAACATTAAAAAAAATCTACCAAAAATTAATTTAAACTATATTTAATCTATTTCTTATGGATTTTGCTTGTTTTTCAATGCACAATTTATTTCAGTTTAAGTATTTCCTCCCATAGATATAAATATCATGAAGGCAAAATGAATTATAAGACCATTTTTAGAAAGTAAAAGAAAAATGATGTATCCTGATAGCTTTTGAAATGTTTTAAAACTTAAAAATGTCTTCTGTCAAAGATGCCCCATTTCAAATATTTTGTAATCTTTTTAAAGCCTAAGTGATAACTCACTTTATTCAAGTTCTATAACCCAAGTTAATGAGACATGTTTTTAAAATGTTTACCTGTAACATAATAGATGACTTGTCTGTTAGAGTCTTCTGTATCAGCATCAGTGGTACTTAAGATAGCAACCACACCACTAAGTGGATCATCTTCACTAACTGTCCCTTTGTAGATCTCCGCAGTAAAGCGAGGAGGATTGTCATTCACATCTGTAACGGTAACTTCAACCACTGTCATAGAAGACAACTGAATTTTTTCACCACGATCAGATGCAACCACTGTAATTGTGTATTTATCCCGTTTCTCATGGTCAAGCTCTTTTAGGGTGGTAATCCAACCTGTTTCCATGTTTATAGCAAAAGACTCTGTGATTTCCAGTTCTTGTGATGGATCTAAACTATATGTAACCTGCCCATTGAGTCCTGAATCCAAGTCAGTTGCTTTCACTTGGATGACTCTCGTTCCACTTGGCATGTTTTCCACAATGAAAGCTTTATATGGATTCGACTCCAAAACCGGTTTATTGTCATTTGCATCTTTTATCTGAATGCTTACATCTACTGAGGAAACAACATTATGACCTTCATTCATATACTGTGCTAGTACTGCAAACTGATACCACTTAGTTGTCTCATGATCAAGACTCTTCTCAAGTTTCAATCTTCCATTTTGTCGGTCAATCACAAAGCATTCATCCCTATTACTTTCAAGAGTATTCCCTTTAATTAGGGTGTATACTAACGTCTGATTATGCTCTGCGTGTATAACATCAATTTCAGCTCCAATAGGAATGTCCTCAGAAACAGCATAAGAATAAAATGGCTCTGCAAATTTGGGAAGAGTCACTTCTGGAGGGAGTATTCTAATGTATACAGGAACAACTGATTGCTTTGGGGGGGAGCCACCATCCCGTGCTTTAACAAAGAAAGTTAGAAACTCATTTTCTAAACCAATTAAGCTTTCTTTTGTAGTAATTACACCGGACAAAGGATCAATTTCCAAATTTTCATTGACACTTTCAGACTCTGCTTCAATGGCGTATGTAATGTCTGCATTTGTACCCTCATCAGCATCTGATGCCAAAACTTTAGTGATAAATGTTCCTCTTGGAACATTAGATCCAATATTTACTTCATACTCTGTTGCTCGGAACTGAGGGGCATTATCATTATCATCGGTAAGTATCACATTAACATTGCAAAAAGCAACTTTTCCTCCAGCATCTTTGGCCATTAAACTAATAGAAATTACTTTTTCAGTTTGTGTTTCCCGGTCAAGCTTTTCAGAAGTAAATATTTGCCCTCTCTCATTAGTGTAAAATCTGTCTTTGGCAAAGTCATTTACAATATGATAAGTGATTTGGCCATTAGACCCAGAATCTTCATCTGTCACTTTAACTTCAGTCACCAAGGTATGCAATGGAGCATTTTCAGCTAGTTCCACTTCGTACTCATTTTGACTGAATACGGGGCTATGTAAATTGGCTCCCATAACAGTTATCTGTACCTGAGCTGAACTTCTAAAGACCCCATCAGACACAGACACATTAAGATTGTAAAGAGACTTCAGGGTCTGTTTGCGTAGGTTTGAGATGGAGATGATGCCAGTTTTGCTATTAATTACAAAATTCATGTGATCATTGCCTGTCAGAATTGAATATTCCAGTTTGTTTACATCTGAACTATCTGCATCTGAAGCTTTTACACAGGTTACAAAGTGTCCACGGGGAGCCAGTTCACTAATTTTAGCTTCATAAAGCAGTTGGTTAAATAATGGTGGGTTATCATTGAGGTCAGTTATACTGACAGTTACAATGAGGTCGCTGCTCAGGGGGGGCATTCCACCATCCACTGCCCTTATTAGTAATTTATGTTGCTGGGTCTGTTCGTAATCCAAAGTTCTTGATGTCAGAATGAGTCCACTGCTACTATCCATGTGGAAATACTCATGACTCTTGCTATTATTTTCAACCAAGTGATAGGAAATCCTTCTGTTCGTTCCAGAATCAGCATCCGTAGCACTAACTTGGACAACAGATGTGCCAATTACAGATGCCTCTGAAAGGATCACAGTATAAGATGGCTTTGTAAACAGAGGAGGATTATCATTTATATCTTCCACTATTATATCTACAAACACCTCAGCATGAGCTCCAGTCAGTGAGTCAGTTGCTCGTATGCTCAGTTTATAGGCAGGATGGGACTCAAAATCTAGAGTGGCAACAACAATTATTACTCCAGTGTTGAAATTGATAGTAAACTGATTGAAAGGATCTCCATCTGTGATACTATAAAACACCTTAAGTCCTTCTGGACTGTTTGCTTGTACATGGACAACAGGGCTGTGTAACTGTATGTTTTCAGGTATCTCTGCACTATAGAAAGGCTTTTCAAAAACTGGCATGGCTTTATTCATAACAGTGATTGGGACTGTAACTTCAGCAGAAAAACTTGGTTCTCCTCCATCTTTTGCCACCACTGTGACCAGATATTCCTTATTTAGTGTGTCCGGTTCAAACTGTCTCTTGAGTGAGATTTCACCAGTGGGCCCAATTTGGAAGTGTTCATGATGATCTTTGAGGTAATAGCGTACCTCTCCATTACTCCCTACATCTCTATCTACTGCAGTAACGCGTCGAATAATGTGGCCCACTTCAGTGTCTACTTTAACAGCAGCATAATATGGAAGATTGACAAAAACTGGAGCATTATCATTTATGTCTTCTATGGTGACCTTCACCACAACATGTGCAACTGCCGATGGTTTATGCTCCTTCGTCACCTCTACCACTATATCAAAAGATTCTTGCTGTTCGCGATCAAATGGTATTCCTGTGGTTGAAAGTACTCCTGAAGTGCTGCTGATTTTAAATCTGCTATCTGGATTTAGAATATGATAAAATAAAGGCTCATTCATTTGATTCCCTACCACAGTAACGACACCTATTCTTTCTGCCTTTGTGGAATTCTCTCGCACTACTACAGAGTAGGAACTTTGTGTGAACTTGAGTGGACTTGCCTTGCTTTCCTTCACATTAATTTTTACAGATGCAGTGCTTGCAAATCTCCCATCAGATACTCTGACTGTTAATTCATATCGGCTTCTTAACTGAGTTGTATTTTGTACAGTTATAGTTCCAGTTTTAGGATCTATTGAAAATTTATCTCCAATGTTACCTTCGGTGATAGAGTAAATTAGTTGTGAAAAAGCAACTGAATCAGCATCTGTAGCATTTACGGTGATGACTTGTACTCTTTTATATGTAGGCACCAAAAGGGATGCCTCATACAAATCTTTTGAAAACACGGGAGGGCAATCATTGATATCAATCACATAAATAGTAACATTAGCTGCATATTCTGCAAATAAACGTGGTGTCCCCATATCATGTACTTGTACCGAAAACTGGAAAATGTTTGTCTCTTCATAGTCCAAACTCATTACAGTACGAATGGCACCAGTGCTAGAATCAATGGCAAAATACTTGTGGACCGAGGGTTCAACAATTTGGTAAACCAGCACAGCATTTGATTCTTTATCAGCATCTGTAGCTCGAATTACTAAAGGGATATTCTTGTCAGTTAGAACTACACTGTTAATTGAGGCTGATTCACTGATTAGTCCTGTGTATTCTGCCTGCATAAAAACTGGTGAGTTGTCATTCTCATCCCGGAGATGCACCAAAATAGTCGTGTTAGTAGACAACCCAGCCATGTTGGTTCCCTGAACAGTCAGTGTGTAAAAAGGCAAAGTTTCAAAATCAAGTATCTTCCTAGAGGTGATGACACCTGAGTTTGGATTGATATCAAAGGCATCACCTACATTACCATCTTTTATCTGATAAACTACAGAAGACTGACTATACGCAGTAACCATTCCAACAAAGCTACCAATGCTGGCACCTTCCATGACTTCTGTAGAATATTCCTTCCGTGTGAATTTTGGTGAGGCATTATCAGAAATTGTGACAAAGATAAGCACTGAAGTGACTTCACTCATTGGAGGACTTCCTTTATCTGTAGCTCTCACCATCAAATTGTACTCTCTCTGGTTATTACAATCTAGTTCTTTTGCAATTCGAATAGTGCCCAAGATGGAATCTACAGTAAAAGAATTTCCAATATTCCCTGCAAAGGAAAAAAAAGAAACAAAAAGTTAACAATGAGACAAAAATAAATATACAAGAATTAAGGGTCTGTGCCTAATTGGCCATAAACTAAAAAAATAAGTACATGCTGAGAAGCAAAGGAGGTCTTAATGTTTCTTAATGTTGTTCTAAAACAATTTCTAGTGATCTAGAATTTTCCTGTAAATAATTGTTAGTACTAACTTTTGTTTTACTCTAAAATACTTTGCCTCAACACTGGAAAAAAGTTGTCCAGATCTAAGATAAAAAGTAGAAATATAGATTGTCTCAAAATAACCTATAACTTAAAAAAATTACAGGTGATGTTGCTTCTTTAAATCAATCTTCTTAATTAGTCAATCAAATCAAAGTCACCATTAAACATAAAAATATATTTAGGAATTTAAGTTAGTAGCATTATGCCTATACTTCAGGAATTAAAATTCATTGCAATATTTGTGGAAAACCAGTTTTTTTTTAAATGTGTCTCAAGTGCATCTCAATTAACTGTTAATGCAAACACCCTTTAAACCATTAGTTCTAAATTACAGATTCCTTAGTGAATTACACACTATGGAATCTCTCAGTAATTTATTAACATCAATCAGAGCAGAAATGACATGCCTAGTAATACATAAGAGTGGACTGACTAAACTATTTGAAGTTATTATGAGTGTCAAACAAGGATGTCTTTTGTAACCCATGCTCTTTTTATTTGTAGTAAACTGGATAATGAGAAAGACCTCAGAACAATCAAAGGCATGCAACAGAATTTCACACAGAAGTTAGAAGACCTTGATTTTGCAGATGACATCCATTTGCTATCTCATACCCACAGAAATTTACATGCAAGACAGCAAATATCTCCAAGGTTCAAAATCACAACCAACAAAACTAAAACAATGAGACTCCACACAGAATAAGAAACACCAATAACACTGTCTGTGACTCACAAAGAAGAGGTCTGATATTTCACATTGGAAGCACAGCAGGTGAAACAGATGATGACAAAGCAAAATAACAAGAGCTAGTCAAGCCTTTGTAACTTTAAAGCTCAGCTAAGAGAAAGAGAAAAGTGCTCTCCAAACTAAATGTTGAATATTTAACACCACTGTAAGTAGGTCTTACTATATGGTACTGAAACTTGGAGTTAAATTATTAAAACCATATTATCTAAATTCAAAGTTTTCAAAACATCTGCCTTAGACCAATCCCCAATATCAGATGGCCAGAAACAAATCAGCACAAATGAACTGGAACAGAATTAAACAACAATCAATAGGCCGGTAAATTATGGAACAAAATGAAGATGGGTTAGGATTTACCCACATAACATAAAAAAAAAAAAAAACCAGGTATTGGACTGGAACCCCCAGGACAAGAAGTGATGAGGCAGACCAAGAAACACACAACAGAAGCAAAAGTGAAAGCTATCCAAATGTCATGTAAATAAGCTAAAAAGACTGCAGCAGCAGAAGACTAGCGAATGCAGTGATGAAGGCGTGGAATAAAGAGGCAACAGAGAGAGAACTAAAGCAAACATCTCACCCTTAATTAATAGATTATATCCTTTGCTAAAAATGACAACTTTCTGAACATTACCAGCTGCAATTTGATATTTAACAGTTGAAAGCAATCAGTTATAAATAAGGCCTTTAAAAGTAAAGACACTGTAATGGATTTTACAGCCTGTAAGATTTCAGCACACACACTAAATTAGACTAATATTTATGGTTCCTCAGAAGTTGAATTACAGAGGACAGCAAACATAGCAAATATTACTAAAACTATGTTCTCAACAGAAGAAAATTTTATTTAAAATGTCTGAATTATGCAGATGAGTGGGTAGTTGATATTTTCTGTTCTGTTAGTTAAGGCTTTAAGCACAGTGGAATTCTCAGAATATCTCATTACAAATCCCATCAGCCATTACAAGCATTTAAGGAATGTTCATTCCATATGCTTAGGACATCAACCATAATGCTTTAACCTCCCAGTAGTTGACAATTCCATAAAAAAACTAAGCCAAGGAAAATAAAGTTTAATATTTATTCTCACAAAAATCTGGAGAGATTGGGAGGTGGAGGCTGGGGAGAAAGACTGGATGAAAAGAAAGAAAGCAAGTGCTCAAACTCTTTTCTTGAAATGCTTTGACATTCATTCCCTCAGAGCATATAATCAAATTTATGTAAAAACTGTGAAAATAAAGCATATATTATATTTGTAATGGCTTTTCGTATTTTCAACAACAGAAATCTCTTTATAATCATAATCCTGAATTTGTATGGTTTAAAAAAATCCTTTTAGGGTTCAGACAAAACATAATCTGCATATCACAATGACATAATTTGTATAATTTTTAATAACATTTCAGATGTTTTATACTGACTTTTATTATATAACATTTTATAAAGCTATACAATAAAAGAAAAGGTGTAAATGGAGTTAAATTAAATTGCTAAAAAACTCAGAGCTTGTTCATTTTGCACCATTTGTGCTTGGACAGTTCTGTTGCTTGGCAAGGGGATATGGAATCATTCATATCTAATTCACTAGTGTAATCAAAAGGCATTAGCCAACTGGGGTGGTTTGGTACTCTACGTTAAATGAGTTAGCAATGTGAATCTGGCTCCTGTGGGTATTCACTTCTTAAAGCTGCTACCATTACCACTTGAGGGCACCTCAGAAGAAAAGCCAAGGAGAAGAGCATTGGAATGAATAAACATGAAAAATGAACTATCATCATCACTGATCCCTCCATGCGAGAGATGAGGGATGGCAAGTCAGGGAGGCGAAGTCAGTATAAAGAGAAGACTTCATTTATGAATGCTAAGAAATAAAGTGTAATTAACTAACTAACTAACTAATTAAAAGCCTGGACATGGCAATGTGTTAAAGACATACTGTGAGGTTAAAAATAAGTGGTCAAATCCATTGTGGCTACTTTGCTCTAGTTTATCAGCACAAAGCAACTGCAAACCCAAGTTAACTGGCTACTCCAAGGACTTCCATCAAGGACAATCCTCAGGAGTTGTAGGAGTAGGATAGCAAACTCCCACCCCTTTTTAAAACACCTTGTAATGGGTGACAGCCATTACATTTAAATAGAAACCAGCCAGTGCTTCATGGATTACAGGAACATGGTGATTTAAAGTGACCTTCTGTACTCCCACTCCATGCCATACTATGTACCAACAAGCCAATTCCAAGAATCTTGCCTAATTTTTTTAAAATTAAAATATTTACTTCTCCGTTTTACAAAATACATCTTAGATAATAAAATCAAAACATATTTTAAAATCTAAATGTATTTTTTACTAATGATAATGTTTACACTCTTTTAACTTTTCTCTATTTGGACAACAAAACAGAAGAGACAGTTTCACATTTATTTCTTTTTGGTTCCTAGATGTTTTCATTTTGAGATTCTCAAGAAGTAGCCAAATGAAACAATGTTTAAGTTGTAATAAGAAATCCATTTGAATTTGTGGGGTTTTTTTTTTTAAACATTATGGAAACATTTATATTGGTCTTTGATTGTATAATGGCATAATTTTACATATTTGCATTTTAAGCCAACTATGACCTAGTTAAATGTTAAGCTATATAGAAGACTTATGAGACTGTGCATATACCTGATTCAATAGAGTATATAATTTCTGCATTTTTCCCTTTGTCTTTGTCTAATGCTGTCACTTGGAGTACCGCTGATCCAACAGCTGCTGACTCATATACCCGTCCTTCATAGGAAGAGCTGGTGAACCATGGTGTGTGATCATTTGTGTCACTAACATTAACGACAATTCTAGCAAAGTTACGTTTCACAGGTACATCTTGATCTCGTACCTAAAAAAATGAATGTAATATTAGTAATTAGCACCAAACTTTATTACTACAGCTACTAATCCAATTTCCCAGAGTTCATTATAAAGAGTAGAACTATTAATAATTTAGACCTCAATCCTTACTATTCAGATAATAGGACTATTCAAAGAATGTAAAGTTAAACACATGTATAAATTTCTCCAATATCAGGAACTAAATGTACATTATCTTTTTCACAATACAGTTAGAATGCTTTTAAACATATTTTCTAATGCAGAATAAAAGGTATGCTTGTTTACCATTACTGTAAGTATATGCTGGTGGATGGCCTCATGATCCAATTTTTCAGAAGTATAAAGAGAGCCCGTTCCAGGATCCAAACGAAATTTCTTGAGACTGACGGGATCAATGCTACTCTGCATTGTATAAATTAGTTTATTCTTCTCATCCCTGTCAGTGGCACTAACTTGCAAAATTTCTGTCTCTGGCAATGTGTCCTCAGGTATAATGACTTCATATTTTGAGGTGGAAAACTGAGGCCTGTGGTTATTTGTGTCTATCACTTTGATATATACCTGAAATAACACAATAGAAAAAAAGATTATGTTGATAAACATTGGTGAAATTATAGAAGAAAACAGGACACCGGGGATTGGGGGGAGGGGAGGGGGAGACAAAATAAAGCCAGAAGTCCAGACAGTTAAAAATCTTTAAGAAAAAGTCTGTTAAATGGAAACTATTCATGTCCATTGTACAATGAAAATAATGTTTACTTATTCTACAGAAGTGTTAGAGGGGTAGTTGTATTAGTCTGTAACTTGGAAAACAATGAATAGTACTGTGGCAACCTTAGAGACTAACAAAGGTACAGGATCTGTGATTCTTTGATATGTTGTACTCAATGTGAATCACACTGTAGGAGTTCACATGTCCTACTGGGAGAATCCCAGCAGGGAAACTATAGCCAGATTCCACCCTCTTTACACTGCCAGAGCAATGCAATGCAAAGGATACAGAGCAGAATACAGTATCTGACTCAAGGTATCTAAAAACACTGTGCAAAGTAATGAGTTATAGATCAGCAGTACTGTGATTGAGTAAGCAAATGTAGTAGCTCAAGATTAATTCCCATAGCTAACAACCTTCTTGTGACTGTTGTTTTTCACATCCATTCCATTCTAGTGTGTGTACGCCTACATGTGTGGTCGGAGATATTTACATTAGCGGTAGCTGTATATATATGTATTGGCCATAGCATCCCCTTGAGTACCCTGCACATGTGTTGGTATATCATGTGCTGCCACTCCTAAGTCCTCTCATTTCCTTCTTGCTGGCAATTGCAACAGAAAGGAAGGAGGATGGACAATGGAATGGGCATGAGCAACATTTCAAAGTACTGTTACGAAAAAGTAGGTAATTATTTTTCTTCTTCAGGTGCTTGCTTATGTCGATTCCATTCTAGATGATTCACAAGAGGCATCCAAAGAGGTGGTTTCAAAGTTCATGATCACACAGTTTGCAGCACTGTCTTGCCAAAGCCAGCACCGTCTCAAGCTTGCTGGGTAAATGGAGGAGACATGAATGTAAGGACAGATGACCAGGCAGTTGCCCCACATATCTGGACTGGAATCTGCCCCAGGAAAGCTGCTGATGAAACCTATGCCCTAGTCGAGTGTGGCATCATGATTGTCAGTGGAGGCACATATGCTAGCTCAGGGCAATGACAGATGCAGGCAGTGATCCAAGAAGATATCTTATAAGCAGGCACTGGATGACCGACCCTTCATTCTATCTGCCACCGCAACAAAAAACTGTGTTGACTTATAGAATGGCTTTTTCTTATCTATGACAAAGGCCAGCATCCTCCCCTGCAGTAAGCATTCTGATCTCAGACATCCTGAGGGCAGACATTTCTGCAACCAGGAACGAAACCTTCCAAGAGGGAAGTAAGCCAGTGGCTTGAAAGGAGATCCCCACAAGCCTCAACAGCACAAGATTCAGGTTCCAGGGAGAGATAGCATCCCAGATGTGTGGGTACACATGCTCCAGATCTTTCAAAACCTGGGCTGGCATTCCATGAGTGAAGACCGATCTGCCTTGGAATGCAAGGTGGAAAGCCGAAATAGCTGCTAGGTGGAACCTGACTGATGACAGGAACAAACGTTGGAGTATGAGACCCAGAAGATAATCCAACATCTTCAACAGCAATCCCTGCTTAATTTTGATAGGTCATTCCATTGTCTAGCACATGAACCTTTTCCACTTAACAAGGCAAGGCACTCTGCTGGAGGGGTTTTTGTTGCCCAAAAAGACCCGCTGAATACAGGTCGAGCATTCCTATTTATCTGTATTTAGCCAAGAGGTAGCTATGCTGTCAAATGTAGTGCCATCAGGTTTAGGTGCACAAAGCTGCTGTGGTTCTGGGACAGTAGACTGGCCAAAGGGACAGCTGCAGAGGGGTGGTTACCGAATGGTTCAGCAGCATGCTGAACCAGTGCTGGTGAGGCCATAGAGGGGAATATTAGAATAACCTTCACCCTGTGCTGTTTGATCTTCACTAGTACTCTGTGAGCACAGGATGAAAAATGTGTCTGACAGGAAACCCCAATCTTCCCTCCCCCGACTGAGCAGAACACTGGTACTTCCTGTTTTGCCTGGACGCAAACGGGTCTACCTCTGGGGCATTGTACTGACCACCTGTGGATGATGTGACAACTTGTGACAAGACAAGAAGGTCCTGCTGAGGTGATTTGCTAATATGTTCATATGGTAATTGTTCATCAGGACCTGCCTACACTACCTTGCCCTTCAGGTGTAGTTAGAGAACCTGGCAGGCAACCCACTTTGAGCTCTCTGACATGGATACATAGGGCCAGAGTGTCCCAGAGACAATGGCCTTATGTGATGAGTTCGCCCAGCTGGGCATCCCAGCCCAAGTCTGAAGCATCGGAGAGCAGACATAGGGGCAGGGTGGAAGTGGCAGCCAGTTGGGGGTGGAAGAAGGAGGAAGGCTGCCAGCTCCCAGCCTGCATCAACTTACTGACTCCCAGCATGCAAGCTGCTGCCATTCCCCTATTTCTCCCTTCCACCCACCCACCCCATGTGGGCTGGGAGCCAGCAGCCCTGCGGGGCTGGAGCAGCCCTTTGCTGGTGGGAGGAGATGGGCTGCTCCCAGGCACTGGCTAACCATTACCCAGTAACTATCATCCAGTTAAGGTGACATTTGCTGCGTAACCAGTTGCCCATTCACATCCCTAGTGTCAGCAGCGTTGCTGGAAGCTTCTGATGCCTAGGCCAGGGGTCGGCAACCTTTCTGAAACCATGTGCCAAGATTTAACCCTCCTGCCCTGTGCCGCGCCGCTCTCCTGGGAAGGAGAGCGACTCTATTCATGCATGTCCCACTTGGTCTCCTGCCCTGGGCTCCACTCCGACTTATCCTGTGGGGAGGTGAGGAGCAGCATGCGTGAGCTTCCATGGAAGCTAGATGTGAACCTTGGGGTCCCCCCCCCCACCAGGAAGTCAGAGCCGGTTCCAATTTTGTGGGGGGTGCGATGCTGGATTGCCAACATGGGCTGGGGTCAGGGTGGCCTGGGGGGAAGAGAGGAGGTTCAGGAAATGGGCGAGGTGGGGGTGGGTGGGTGACCCCGGGGTGTCCAGTCCTGCTGGGAGCGAGGGCCCATGGAAGTACAGTCCATGGCGCCCTTGCTTTCCTGCCAGGGACCCAGGCGCCCAGAAGCCAACGTGGCTTTGGGGCAGGGGGACGCCCTCATGTGTTTCCTCTCCCCTCAGCCACCTCTGCCGGTGCCCAGCCCCTGAGCTGCTACCTGGGCTGCACTCAGCCTTTAGCACAATGGTTCTCAAATTTTTTGGTCCGTGGACCAAAACTTTACATGGACCACCATTTGCTAATTGAAACTTGCCATTAATTACATAATTACGCCTGAGCCTTTTTGCTAGTGCTGCAGCTAGGGAGACTGTTTTAATTTAAATTATTAAACAGATTAAGCATTTTAACTGTCTCATGTTAGTTTATCAAACAATTTTAAATAAAGTATTAATTTATGTCCAACACATAAGGTTTGTTGAAACATAAGGTTTCAACGTTTTCTTTATTTGTGGTGGGAGGGACTATCAGTTGGGGACCACACAAGTGAGAAGCAAAAAACTACTCCAAAAGCCTCCAACCCCATCACACACCAGTCCCCAATTCCCCCATTACCTCCATACCCCAGTCCCTGCTTTTCCTACTCCGACACCTCTCCCATGGGGGTGAGGATCCCCAGCTCTGCATGGGGTCCCTGTGCCATCTGGTGGACGGGGGTGGGGAGCCGAGAAAACTCTCGGGGATATCGGGGCGGACAAAAGTCGGGGCTTTCTTCTCAATTTTTCTGGGTCCTAAGTCGATATGACAATTGCCTCAAGTGTTTGACGGAATCACATATGAAGGACAACTGCTTTGGGAGTTGAAACATGGAGACTGGGGCGTGCCTCACATTGGAAGAAGTCCACAATAAGACTCTCTAAACGACAGAACAAGCCAAGATCTACTACCACGCCCCTTCCTTGAAGCCCTGACCTTTCCTTGAAGCCCCTCCTCCTCTACTCTCCTCCTCTCCATCACTTGCTATCCCCAACCCTTATACTGCTGCTTTCCCCCCCCCCCCAATTCTTCTGTAGGAAGAGGTTTTTCCAACATTTGGCCTGTCTAGACTGGACCAAATGTCAGAAAAAACCCTTCTTTTGGAAGCCCCCTTATTCCTCATGGAAAGAGGAATATAGGGGTGACCGAAAGATCATGTTTGCTCTTCCCCTAAAAAAAAGCGGAAGAACAAACGCAACCCTGAATGCAGAAGAGTTTTTCTGGGATATCTCTGGAATCCTGGAAAACTCCTGCAGTCTAGCCGGACCCTCGCTGGGTTGAGACTGGATGTGTAGGCTCTGGCGTGGGAAAGAGGGATTTAGGTGTGGGAAGGGGTGAGAGGTGCAAGCTCTGGGAGGAAATCTGGATGCAGGAGGAGGTGGAGAGGAGGATGCTGGCTTGGGGAGGGGGCTCCAGGCTGGGCAGTGTTGGGGTCAGATGTAAGGTTGAGGTAGTAAGCAAGCCACAGGCTTGTGGATGTGAGGGTTCAGGAATTTGGGTTGGGGTATGTGAGGGGCTCAGAGCAGGGGGTTCCAGTGTATGATAGGCTCAGATCTAGGGTCTGGGGGGAAGGAGGAGTGCAGGACTGTTCTGATGCTGTGGCCAGATGGGGGCTTGGCCCCAATTGGGAGTTTGTTGGCCAGGCTTCATTTTACATAAAATACTGTGTCAAACACAAAAAGTTTCTGCATTGTCTTTATTTATGAGAA
>JANRFK010001234.1:73097101-73129230 GCA_030068395.1 Apalone spinifera
CACACACACACACACACACACACACACACGAGAGAGAGAGATCAATATGACTGTGAAATCGAACTGAAGATAAGGTGGGAAGACTCTGAGCTACACAGCTCTTCTTCATAAATCAAATATGGGGATGCTTTCCTGAAACACAGGCACTTAACTCTAGTCCTGTGGACTTTCTTACATAGATTGGTGCATTTGGGTTATACAGGAACTACAGTGTGCGAGAGAAGGCAGATGAATGAGTTCTGAAAGCTGATGTATGAAAAGTAAAACCAGTGAACATTCTGTTCATGCACCACAAGTTTTATAGTTTCTCCTAATGGAGACTCTTAAATCCATATGCCACAGTCATGAGAGATTCTAACATCACAGCTCATGCTATGCCACCACAGAGGTAAGAGAAAGATAATGAAATGGAAGACTTTGCGCTCTCCTGCAACAGAAACTGCAATCTCTGCTTCTGACATCTCTAGATAAGAAGAGAAAGGCCAGAGAGAGAAAGAGGTAGAAGAAAACCACAGGAAAAACAATCAGTGAATTTAGAGGAAAAAGAGACAAGTTAATGACTTCCTTTCCAATTTTCCTGGGGGAGATTGCTAAGTATTTACAAAATTTACCTTATTTTACAAAATGTAGAATAACAAACTCATTTAAACACAATGGTTGAGAATCTGTGTGCAATTATGAAGCATAGAACAAAATCATACAATCTGCAGCTGATGGAATGAATGGCCTTGGGGGCCATTAGCAGCCATCATAATTTAAAGCAGTATTCAGGATTTCCGCTACAATCTCCTTTCCTTAGCCTCAGGAAGACTTAAATGCCTTTCAGCCACCTTCCCATCTGCATCCTCTTGAACTGGCCAACAGCCCAGGATGTGGAACAAAGTTTAATTGCAGTTTCCCTGGTGGCAGTGTAGACCCAGTGGGCCAGCTTACCCTTGCTATAGTCACTGCTTTGCAATATATTTGGCTTTATTATATTAACGTAAGAACATGAGAACATAAGAATAGCCATACCGGATCAGACCAGAGGTTCATCTAGCTCAGTCCTGTCTTCCAACAGTGGCCAATGCTAGGTTCCCCGAAAGGGAATGAACAGAACAGGTAATCATTAGATGATCCCACCCCTGTTGCCCATTCCCAGTTTCTGACAAACAGATTATGAACACCAGTCCTACCAATTCTGGCTAATAGCATTAATGGACTTATTCACCATGAGTTTATCTAGCTCTTTTATGAACCCTGTTAAAGTCCTAGCCTTCACAACATCCTATGGTAAGGAGTTCCACAGATTGGCTGTGTGTTGCATGAAATAGTACTTCATTTTGTTTCAGCAGTAATGCAAGGAACCTACAGGTTTGAATCCTGTAAGACATTGGCTTTAGTAGTTAAATGATGCTTAAGACCTGCAAACTTTGGCATAGATTAACTTAAGTAACTCATAAGTTATGAGGAACCGGAAGCATGATGTAATGGGAAGTCTTGGGCATACGACATCAACTGACCAGAGAACAGGAGGTGATACCAGCTTCTGGAAGGTTCTAGATGGAATATCCGAGTGCAAGTGTGCCATGGAAACGAACTGACATATAGGATAATGGGTTAAAATAATAGATATACTAACCTGCAGGAAAGGGACACCTTAGCATTGGTAAGAGGAGGAAATACAAATAAGGAGAAAAGGTAACCCTCCATTAAATATGCATTAGGCATGGTAATGTTAGCATAACATATTATAAAAGTAGCATCCCAGGGCAGCAAAGGTAGAGATATAGACCTTGGGAGGGGCCAGAAAGGTGGCCACTGGTGAAAACGAGGACGGCCTTTTAATGAGGAAAATAAGCGCTAACACCCAAGTTGTTCTGCAAGGCTTGGTGCATGGATGTTCTAATGTACTTTCTGTATTATCTCTATCTACCTTGCTGAGTGTGTATATCTGTAAATAAACTATTTGTAAATATACAAGTTCCTATAGTGAGTGTTGTACCTGTGCACATCAGGGTTCCCAAATATAAAATAACTGAAATAATAATTTGACTGGGCTTGACTTTGGGATAAGACTTGTCAACATTCAGGGTAATATATGGGAATCTTCAAATCAAGCTACAGCAGCAACTCTTACATTCTCCCTCTAGAGGTAAGGGGTCTTAAGCATTGTGGGGGTCATAGAGAACCGTTTTGCTCTTGAAAAATTCCAAAAGGAAGGTGAAACTTTTTTTCCTCTTTTAAAAAGAAAGAGAAATGCAAAAGATATTAATACATGAAGGCTGCACTAACAAGTAAAAATAATGCTAGGTCTCTTCACTGTACATATGTAGTTAGGGTAGCTTCTTCTTTTTGATCAAATATCATGCAGCTTAATATATAGCTGTGTCACAAAACACAGCTCATAAATGTCATAAGCTCAGTCATAAGCTCAGTCATAAATGTATGCAGGTGTGTGCAATGCTGAAGAGATGAAATAGTATTCAGTCCTTCTTTTTAGCTTTTTTGGACATTTATATTTTAGTTGAGCAATCCAACCTACACATTAAGGAATTTTTCCATATTTAATTGAAAAGATAAGATAAAAAGCTATAAATGACACATATGTAGTGATCTAAATGAAGAGATACCAGAAATTGAAGAGAATCATATCATAATCTTCCAGTCCAATTCATGAGTCTTCAGTGTGGAAGGGGAACTCAACCCTCTCCATGGCATTGTCCACTGCAACTCGGACCTGGCGGAGTGATCTCTGTGAACTCAAGTCCATGCTGGGGGAGGACACTGGGCTACATTTTCTTCTCTGTGTAACTTCCCCAAAGGATACCAACCCAAGAAGAACTCCCTGCTAGTGAAATTCCAAGCATGCCAGAGCTTGTACAGACACACATGGCCTTTCATGGGTCTTAAAGCCCTACACCTTCTTTCCATAGGTGGCAAACCCCACCTCTCCTAAAAGGTGTTTCAAGGGAATCTCCATAATGGGACACGTTCACTGAAAAATCATCATACAGAACCTGCTTGCATGGCTTTTAATGCAGGAGGAGAAGTGCTGGCTCATAATACGTTGCCCTTTCCTTTGTGCTGCAGAACAACGATTCTGATTCCATACTGAAAGCTTTCAATCAACAGCTCTCAAGTGATTTACAAAGTTTTATTTAATGCCTTGCTGAAACATTCACGGAAGTTGTTGATTTTCTAAAATTAATTCTTTTTTTTGGTAAGTGAATCATATACATAAGCTGACTTTCACTTACTTTGACAATACTGTAATAATTTGAAAGCTGATCATTCAAATTGTACTTATCTACTTACACACAACCATTCCACTTCACTAACCAAAGACTGAAGCAGAATCAATATCATAATCCACTCCTTTTTCAGAACTTGTCCCTAATTTATACATACCACTATGTATGTCCAGAAAGAGAAGGGCTACAAGTTCTTCACTCACAAGTTCTTCTAACAAACACAATAGAAATCCATTACCTGGGTACTGACAGATCTGGTTCCATCCGTTGCCTCTATTGTCAAGTTGTAATTTGATTTCTGTTCTGCATCAAGAGGTCTAGCTACAATGATGGTTCCGGTGCCCTTGTCTACATCAAACCGGCTGTCATAGTTGCCACCTGGTTCAAGAAATTGAAAGAGACAGATGTTATAACACACTGCAGTACTGTGCTTTTTCACGTACTTACACTGTGTTGTGTTAGGAGGCTTAAATGGAGGTAAGGAAATAGTTCTGAAAGTATTTTAAAATCGTTGTTGGACTGGAAATGTATTGGCAGCAAAATATGCTGCCACTAGGACATTTAAGCTTGGGTCTGAGTTAATCCTTCATATGGCTTTGGATAGAGCCTCTTTGCTGGCTCATAGGATTGCATCCTGAGGGAAGATTTACCATCTTTCGAAATCTTGATTTAAAGATTGGGAGCCTTTCTAAAGATATGCTCCAGCTCCAACACTCAATACCGAGTGTTGAAAGAATTACTGCTTGAAATTATATAGCCTATGTTGGGCAGGAAGTACTTTCTGGCCTTAAAACCTAAAAAGTCCTGCAAGCTCTCCTAACCAAGAGGACTATCACTACTAGGGTCTTTAAGGTCAAAGTAGAGGAAGTAAAATCAAAAGATGAAAAAAAATCAGGGGAAAAAGCACAAAAACATAGTTCCTTGAAAGGCACTAAGCTCTTTTCTGAAACAAATTTGTTTGCTTATACAACTTCAAATTGCCCTAAGAAGATCAGTTCAATAACCGTGTTGAAATGTAGCTCAGTAACAAACAGCAAATCATGTTTATGTTCAGTTGATCATAATGATATTTGTGATACTCTAAGCAGATTGCCCTGATAACATACTATCCCCATTAAGACCAAATGTTGTTAAGCAGTGACAAATACTGGCCATTAACATCAATTGGTTTAGACTTTTAGATAAACTATTTAAAATGAAGAAATTAAGTTTCTATTGTTGTCAACGTAACAGAAGTTGTGGCTAAGCCATTTATCTTAATTACACTATGCATATGTTTGTCTAATTAGATATTTAGAAGCATACTATTCAGACATAAGCAGAGTGATTTTTTTAAAGTTATCAAATGCATTTCAACTATAAAGAGACATGCATAGAAGTGAGGAAGTGAAATATCAGTGATGGCAAAATTCTACTTAATTGAACTAAAAGCAATACTGAAATCAGTGCCATTTCCTGAAAATGTTTTGCCTTTAGAGGCTGTGTCTGCAGACAGATATATCAGACTAGGACAGATGGTCTGGAGTCTGCCTCACTGATTGACAGATAGTAACTCGGAATAAGCGTATTGGTGACTTCGGAGTCTGGTTGTAGCCCAGCTCCTGTCCTAGAGCTCTAGAGGACAATCACCCGGCATGAACAAATTGTGCAATATGAATCTCAGCAGTTTTGGTTTGAAAGGGTTTTATGTAAAAAGTTTGATTTGGTTTTAGGCCAGAAGTCAAACTTCAGAAAGTGTGCCCATAAAATTATCTTTTACTGCTGGCAAGCCATATAATTTTTGTAGCTGACATAAAGGGAGAATTTCATGGTTCAGTCTAGTCACATTCACCAATACAGGAAAACAGCAGGGTGAATGGATGAGCTTCACTTCTTCTGAAATAAAGACCACCTCAGCAGCAGACTTTTAGTTTCTGACCTGGAAAGACTAGGAAATCACAGATGTTTTGTCTAATATTACTATTCTATCAGTGCTGGTATCTGTCAATCTCTTGAATCAGCACCCCACTCCATCACTCCCCATATGGCAAATTAAAATTGCAGAAGCATCAATTGCGGCCAAAATCCAAACCTGGAACTGCGATTTGGTGCAGCGTGTACTTACCAATAACAAACCAGACCACAACAAAAATGGTCACAAAAGCATCTAAGAAAACTTTCATTCTTGAAGTGTTAATAAGATATTCTAAAATTGTATGTTTTATTTCAGATCTCATAATCAATTAATAAATTATGTGATCTCAGCAGATACCTTCTGCTGTACAGTTCAGGTCACAAGCCATCTGAAAGATGTAAAAAACTTCACTAGCAAGCCCTTCTCCTGGCACAGCCAAAAAGAAAGAAAGCATGGAAAGCAAGCACAGAACACAAAAGAAAATTGTCAATCAAATTATTTCATGCTATTAGAAACAGTAAAGAGGTGCAGTAAAAATCTGTAAGAACAGCTGATAATTTGATAGTGCAATGTAGTCACAACAGCTAATAAACGATCCAAAATGCCTTTTTATTAACAAATACAAGTAGCAAGTTATGGTCCTTGGACCCAGATCTACCATCAATCCACACACAAAACTCCAGTAGGAGTTGTGCTTATGGAACAATTGCAAGATGAGGCCACTTGTCTTCAATATCTTCACAAAAGGGCTAAGCATATAAATATGAACATTAAATGTCTAAACTATGCAGCATGCTTAGAAGAAAGATTTAAAAAAAATCAGAATGTAAACACACTATACACAGCACATAGTATTGAAACAAGGAAACCAAACAATAAAAGTGTCTATCACACAGGTTCTCCAAGTGTAGCTGGGGATCCCAAAGTGGGTTGTGGCCATTTGAATGGGATCACCAGGGTTGGCATTAGACTTGCCTGGCCCCACAACAGAAGCCAAAGCCTGGGCTTCATTGCTTGGGGCCAACGCTGAAGCCCAAGCCCACCACCAGGAACCAAAGGCCAAGAACTCCAGCTCTGGGAAGTGGGGCTCAGGCTTCAGCGCCCCTTCCTCCTCCCCGGACGCTGAAGCCCTTAGTCTTGGGCTTAGCCTATCACCCCCTCCTGGGGCAATGGGTCATGAGTCTCCTCACCAAGAGCAGGAGAGCAGGGCATGGGTGGGCTCAAGCTTCACTTTCCCCTCTTGGGATTGTGCAGAAAGAGGCCACGGTGCAATGAAATTTTAAAACCCTGTTTTTAACAGTATAGCATGTTCCAAAAGCAGAGGTCACAAGAGCCTGCTTCATGAGACTTCCCAGCAAACATTACTGCTTTATTCCACTGACACTGCCTTATAAAAGTCACCCACAAGCTTTCTTTCCAAGTCTATAGTCCTTCTTTAGACTTATTTTTCTTGCTCTCTGTTAACCACTCCTGAAACCATTTCCCACTTAATCCTCTGAGACGCCTTCCTTTCATGGCTCCTTTTTTTCTACTTGTGGCCAGTAGGAGATTTCTTTTTCCATCCACACTAGCTCGTCTGATCCTGTCGGCACATTGATGGGATCAGCCTCATATCTCTACTTATATCCTACTCTCAGTCCAATTCTTCACTTACCTATCTCCCTTCACTGTTCACTCATGTGTGCCTGGATATAGGAACAGCAATGCCTTGCTTTTTCTCTCTGCTATGTGGTTACCAGCAGTGCAAACAGCTCCCTCTCACCCTTACATGGGTAGGTAGGCAGAAAACGTCTTTACACCTTCCTTTGACTATTTTCATGCATTGACTTTACGCTAAGTTTGGTGCATCATCCTTGCAGATATCTTTGAAAATCCCAGTTCTAAAAATATGTAGGGATCTGGTAGGTTGTGACATGACCTATGTCAGCAACAGTGCATCATGGAATATTTCCAGAAGCAGGTGCTGGTAATCCCTGATTTTGAAAGACTTAAGAGGCAAAATACTCCCCAAACCACTAATTCCAGCACCTATAGACCCCAATTTACTCTACTAGCATAGTGTCGGCCCCCAGGGGCAGAAATTCAACCCCAAATCAGGTACAAACAGGAGTTGCTATAGTGCAAAATGCTTATTAGAAGCCATTCATTTGGCTCCAAGAGTTGGAAGCACTTTAAAACTTTCCTCTCCTAGATGAGCCCAGGATTGGGTGTAAGAAAGCAACATGAACACAGCCTACGCTCTCCCACAAGAGAATTTATTCTTGGGTGGAGAAACCCTCATTAGCACAGAGAAGAGCAATTTTTTTATTGCATCCTTCCCTCCTTCCCAAAACTTCAGGAGTAATTCAATCCCACTTGGCTTGTATACAAAATATTTGCAAGTCATTGTTAAAGCTCTTATAACACAACATTGCAATGTTATATTTTATATTCACGGGTAGAGAATTTCAATCCCGTGAATGACGGTGAACTAGGGTAATACAAAAAGAATACAAGGAATAATCCAAAATCTCAGCTAGCACAATATTCTCTCATCTATATTAATAATGAATACTCTGAAGGCCTTCTTACCGGTAATGTCAAACCAGAGTGGTGTGCCAAGAGGGTCAACAGCTATGACACCAATCATGTGAGCTACTGGATCACTTTCCATGACCGTAAAGGAAAAAAATGTTTCCTCAAAAGAAATGGGGTCTATGGATGGCATAGGTTTTGAAATCCATTCAATATGAAGCCGAGTAGTTGAGGATCTTTGTGGGCGACCATTATCCACAGCCTTAATCTATGAAATATAAAACAAAGACAACTCTTGTGCTAAAGCAATCATACATTTTCATTTCTATGCTTATAACAATTACAGCAATAAAGCCCAAACATGCTCATCACTAGCAAACAGATCTGAAATGGTCCGAGTACCTCTTGAAAGGTGCTATGTGCCATCAAACCCATGAAGAGGGTAGGAGTTAAGTGCACTCAGCTCCTCACAGGTTATCATAATTTTCACTTTTATTCACTAGCTTTCTTGAAGAAAGTGAAAGTTCAACTATTATTGTTTTCATTTCTGAAATATGTCACCGTGAGCCTCACTCTTGAAAAGAACAGGGGTTCTTGGATTCATGATCTTGATACAAGTGACACAGTTGAATTCACAGTTTAAAAAAAATACTTTTGGTCCAGTATCAAACATTGTCTGACACTTGTTAAATTGCAAACCCTGAATTACAAGTGATGAAAGCACAAACAAAAGAGCTTTTTAATAGATTCATGGCCTATGAGAGCTTGACTCACTGTAAGAATATCATATTCTCCTGCTCCAGAAAACTTCTTTGATGATACCACTCCAGTTTTTGGTTCAATAAAGAATTTGCCATGTTCATCACCATCTTCAATGCTATAAGATATTTCTGCATTGGGGCCTTCATCTTTATCTGCAGCTATAACTCGATAAATAGGTTCTCTCTTGGTACTTCTCTCACGTTCTGGTTTTTCACGCTCAGGAAGCCTGATTTTGTAGAACTTTTGCAAAAACTGAGGTTTATTGTCATTTTCATCTAAGATTTTCACAACCACCCGGGTAATAGTTGATTTTGCAGGAATACCATTGTCCGTAATGGTTACCTATTTTTATAAGAAAAGATAATAGGGTTAGTCTTCAACTTCAGCATCGTCTTTTCAAGATTGTGCTAATGCATTTTTAATCCAATACTCTTCAAATATTTATTCTAACTATAGAATAATTCTTTAAAAAAAAAAAAAAAAAAAAAAAAAAAGAGTAGTCCTGTGGCATCTTAGAGACTATAACAATACACTCACGCACACAGACATACACTTCCTCAGATTAGCAGATGGCCCCGTGACAAGTCCCAGCAGTCCACAGCAAGCAAGGCTGGAGCTTGCAGCAGGGAGGCCGGTGGCAGCTGGGCTGGGCTGGGCTGGCTGTTGGGGTGGGGAAGTCAGAGGCAGGGGCCTGGCTGAGGTGGTAGTAAGCCGGTAGGGTTTGGGGGCTGGTGGCAGGGGGCCTCCCTAGTCCAGCAAATTCTCTCATTCAGGATCAGTCAGGTCTTGAAGGTGCCAGACCAGGAAGGTCCAACCTATAGTTGAAATTTTACTTAAGGAATGTTAGCAACAGCAAGTAAGTTTAATATGCTTTTTCAAACAATGGCTTTATATAGTAACACAGCATTTTCTTAAAGATTTTATTTTGAAATTATTGTTCTGATTTCCCTATTCAAAAGATGCAATCTATAAGGAGCAAGAAAATGTGTAACTTTAAAATTTTAACAGGATTGTGCATTAAAAACGGTAACACTAAAACATAAAAAAGCATTATTTAGTTTGAATTAAGGTTAAAACAATTAGTATTTTTTCAAAAAATACTAAGCACGGAACACATTTCCCAAACTTTAAGGAAATGGGAAAGGAAGCTTTACTCTTACACTCTAAGCAATTGTTAGGGACACAAAAATAAGTGATCTTTCTCAACATTAATTTCAGGGCTGACTTGACATTATTGACCATAGTGAAGTACAAATAAATAACAAAAATGTGATATCAGTTTGAACTTACTTAGAAAGCAAAGAGGAAATCAATAGCTACGAAGTGTCAAAGAGCCAAATGTATAGATGAATTTAACACATCAAGATGAGCATTACTAATTTAACACTGTTTTGTTTGTATGTTAAATTGCTTTAATATCTGTTGCAAAGAGAGGATAGATTTGAATTCGGTGCTCCTGACCCTGGAGGGTCTCACTTACGTGAGCAGTTCCATGAATGTAACAGCTAGAGTCAGATTCATTGTTTATACGCTGCTTCTACAGTCTTCTACACAACAGACAAGTTTAGAAATTGGGTGGTAACTGAAGAGAATTTAGTTGTTACCATGATAAGCATTCTCAAAAAACAATACCCATATCAAATCAACAGCAAAAAATCTTAAAAAATAATGAATAGTCTTGTAGAACCTTCGAGAGTAACAAAAATGTAGATAATATGAGTTTTCATAAAATCAACAGAAGTTATCTAAGTCTCATAAACATTTTTCAATTGCCTATTGCCCCATGCATTCCAGTTGATGTGGACGTTTTCCAGCGTGAAGATGTAGAGAATAATGGTCATTAAAACACATGTAAACTTTGCTCCATTCATTTGTTTCCTCATTCTCTTTTCATTCTTCAGTTTATCTTGTTTTAGTTTCTCAGTCTTTCCTTTTAGGTTTTTAGCTTTTTATTTCTCTTTATAAAATGTGCAAATAGAGTGCTTTTTGACCCAGAGAAACAGTTTCTTCCTCCATCTGATCCTCTGTGACCTCTCTTTCCTTTGCCTCTCCTTTTTTCCTTTCTTGATTCCCTTTCTTTGCTTTTGTGTTCTATGTTTTTGCTTTACTCCATCATATTGTTATAAAATAGAAACACACAGGAATGTTTGAGGGTCACTAGTATGTAATCCCAGGAAATTGATAGCAGGGAATATGCTCACTGTATCAGAATGGATAGTGGATAATGATGTTTTTAAACTCAAACAAAACCCCAAAGTCTCTGCCAATAAGTTCAGAGGGGAGGTCCCCTACATCACTTTAATTCTATATAGGATTCTGTGGAGGAGAACAAGTCTTTCTGAGAGAGAAACTTCTTTTGGTAGAGGGTTTCAGCAATATGGATGAGGAATTGCTCTAGTTAAGATTACTGCCAATTATGTGGCATTATGGAGAATACTGATGTGGAGTTCAGTAGGAGAGAATAAAGGGCTTTCTTCCAGATCCTTTCACAGGAGTTTGAATATGAAAGTGATGCAGGAGGCAAGGATATCATAAACATAAAATAGGATTATGGGAGAGGGGAACATCAGATAGGGATCTCAGTATGAAAGGAAAGCTAGGCCATTAACGTCACAGGGACATGATTTCACCTTGTCTATACATGAAGAGGTAATGATTGTTTGACTTCTCGGAAACTATGGGGTTGGAAAGGTACGATTTGTAGCATAAATAATAAATCTAAGCCGTTACACATTAGCATTTCATCATTTATACATACATTAGACAATAATTTTTGCCCAGGAGCCACTTCAAAAAATTTTGAAGTAGCCCCGGGCCACCCCGGAAGAGGAGAGGCCTGAACAGGAAGGGGTGGGGCTCCCCCACCCCCAGACCATGATTGGTCTCAGGGTGGGGGAGCCCCTTTGCCCACCCATGCCCTGGAAGAAGCTTGGCACACTCCCCCACTCCCAGGCCAATCAGGGCCTGGCGGCGGGGGAGCACGAGAAGCCTCCTCCAACCCTGAGAGGAACACGTGGCGCTCTGAAGTTCTGTGGGCTCCTCACAGAGCCGGGACAAGGTGAAGGAAGCTTCACACAACTCCCCCGCCCTCAAGCTCTGATTGGCAAAATCTCCTCTGCTCTCCCTACACCCTGCGAGCAGTGCGCGGTGCTTCAAAGCGCCATGTGCTTCTGGAAGGGCAGGAGAAGGCTTTGCGCGTTCCCCCGCCCCCAGGCTATTTGAGGCCTGGGGGCGGGGGAGCACGCAAAGTGTTCTCCGCTCTTCCCCCAATTGGCCTGGGGAGCAGCAGGGCCTCCACGAGCCAGATCCACCTGCATTAGACAATATAAATTGCAATACTCACTCTCATATCTAAATATATGGAAGCTTTCCTGTACTATTAAATACTATTCCTATTTTGAAGGTGAATGAAGGAAACTTTATACAAGCTTCTACAGTAAAGCTAACGCATGATGAATCATACTGGAAACAAGAGAATAGGAAATACCAGATTGTACAGAATAACTGCTCTATTTGCACAAAAAGAAAAAAAAGAAAAAGAAAAAAGAAAGTGAAATATGATTTGAAAACTTATCAGTTGTATGTTTCTTAGGTGTTACAACTAAGTAAAACAATTATTTAAACAGAATTTTGATATTACAGTATCGCTCTTACTGATAAGAAAGGTAAAACAGAAATCAAATAGTAAAGAACAACATGAAAACAGCCCAAATTAAATTAGCTATATTTAAAAGAAAAAACTATTTAATGCACATTTGTTAAATAGGGAATGTTAGAAACAAACAGAATGGAGCACATTATTTATTACTATGAAACAAGAGTGCAATCAAGGATCAATTTTAATAGCACACAAAGAATAAACCCACCAACCCATCTGGATATCTTTTCAACGCTCAATTAATTAGCCAGATGCATAGCGCTTGGCTCAAGCTGTACATATTGTCACTATTCTATGAATTTCTGGGTTTCTTCCCAACCTATTTTCAAAGTTATCAGCATAAAATTAACAAATGGGGAAATGTGCATTTCAGATGTTTTGGCTTTCATTACAAAGTAATGGTTAATAATCTCCCCTTTTTTACTTTGCAGACTCTAATTCAAAGTTTTATTGATTAGGTCACAGTGGCCTAGAAAGAGAAAAGGAGAACTAAAGGAGTATTTATATCAATACCAGGAGACAACTAATAAGCAAAACCAAAGAAGAATCAATCCTTATTATTGTTCGCATAGAGCACATTATAATAGTAATATTTATAACAATGCAAGGTAAAGTCCAAATATAGAATAGCGTCCTGTTGTCTTGAAATTACTTCAGTTCAAATTTGCTCAGTTTACAAATTATTTGTTATTATTTGTATTATGTTAGGAACCGGGATTAGGGTCCCATTCTGCTAGATACTGTGTACATAGATAATGGAAAGATGATTCTTGTTACACAAAGCTTACAGTCTGTGTGGCAGGACATATCACAGATCATAGATGACTTTAGGGAACTCAGAAGCATGCAAAGAAGACTGTGTAAAAGCAATCTTCTCAGAGATCTTTCCTGACCTATGAGCAAAGGAAGACAGAAAGCTGAAGACACTGGAAGCCAGCCTCTGACTTGGTAAGTGCCTTGGGCTAGAGCAGGGTTTCCCAACCTATGGGTCGGGACCCAAATATGGGTTGCTATTACATTTCAAAAGGGTCACCAGGTGTCTCCTCACGTGTCTCTTAAGGAGCCATTCACACATTTTTTGAATTGCCCTGGGTCACCAAGTCTTCCTGAATTGTCAAAATGGGTCCTCATCTGGAAAAGGTTGGGAACTGCTGAGCTATAGGCTTTTGTGAAAGACCTTCTGTGGAAAAAGGAGTTGCACAGTTGCAATGGCCTCCACCTCTTGGGGGAGGGGGGGGGGGGGGGGGGGGGGGGGGCAGGGCATTATACATAGGAACAGGCTGGCTAGAGTAATCAGCAAGGTTTTAAACTAAAAACAAGAGGTAGAAAAGATGGAGATATGAGGAGTCAGCACAAAATTGAGATGTTGAGAACACTCATCAAAAAACCCAAATGATATTGAGAAGAAATTCTTTAGCTGTCTCTATACAAATGCTAGGAGCCTATGAAATAAAACACAAGGTACCAAAATTGCTCATTTATTAGCATACATTTCAATCTAGTTGGTATTACTGAAACCTGGTGGAATGATTTGCAGGAATGGAATGTTAAAATTCAAGATTATAATCTATTTATGAAGAACTAGATTGGCAAAAGCAGCACAGAAGACAGAAGGAAGGGAGTGGTACTGTGTCAGAAAAGGTGAAGTCACCGGCAACTCAGAATGACCTTGAACACTCATGAATCAATCAATGTCACAAGCATAAAGCACAAGTATTAGCTGGTGTCTGCATCTGGATATCATTTCACATTTGGGAACAAGATGACCTCCTCAAACACCTATCTAGAATGCTTAGGGGAAAAAAAATATGGGATCATGTGGAGGAGCTTCAATTTGAGTGACACATACTGGAGGCCTCAATACTAAAAATTCCTTGGAATATTATAGATGAACGTTTCCTAATTCAGTTAAGTGTTGCATTTGACATGGGATTCTGTTAGTCCTCATATTGTCAAAAAGGAACTGATCACAGAACTAAAAATCAATGTTAGCTGAGGTACAAATGATCATGACTTGATCACAGTTATAATATATAAAACAAACAAAATCTAAACCAGTAATAGCTATGCTTGCTGCTTTACGATTTCCAGTTTCACAAAGCTGAAAACAATTATAAAGCCAAATCAGCTGAAGAAGAATTTAATCAGAAAATTGTGAATGATAACTGGGACTTGTTTAAAGAAACATTACCAGATGCTCAACAAGCCACAACTGCACAACTGAGGAAGAAGGCCACATAGGTTAAAATACCTCCTGGTTTAGAAGGGAAATTAAAATAGTTATGAATTTTTTTTTAAATTATAATATATAACAAATGGAAGAAAGAGGAAGTTCTGTGGATGGTGGTCCGACAAGATGACTACAGAGGTCCCTTCTGGCCTTGAAACTGGGAATATACGACAAGAAACAAAAGGTGCATACAACAAATCCTGGTGAAAGAAGGGAACAAATAACATTGACATGATTATAGCCATTGTAATAAGCAGTGGGAACAAACAACAGCTGCCTAACCAATTCCAACTGTTTTGTAGAGAATGCAGTATAAGTGGGATTTAGGAAGTGATTTAAAGATGGATAATGCAAGGGCTTTGCAGATTTACATGGACAAAGATGATTTTTCCAATACTTCAAGCTTGCAAATTCAGTCTGTGTTCTGCAAGCCAAGCTGTGTACCTTCCTGTTCATTGTTACTACTGTAGTAAAAGATTCTATAGCCCAAATTCTGCTCTATTGTTATAGCTGTGCAATCCCATTGTCTCCAGTGGTAATAAGGAAACTACATTGATGGCCCAGCATTTGGAATTGATTGGCTAAATTTAACCCTCAGCTTCATGGATGGTGGTGTGCACAACCAGCACACTGTGAAGCCCAATTCAGTGAGGTCTCTTATGTTTTATGTAGTTTTCAAACTCTGGGTTGTGGCTTGTAAGGACAAGCCGTTAGCTGGCCACAAGATGCTTTGCTTACCTGCACATCTGCAGATACGGGCAATTGCAGCTCCCATTGGTTGCAGAGTGCCGTTCCTAGCCAACAGAAGCAATATGTTCCTGAGAGGCACAGGTAAACAAAGCATCTCGTGGCCAGCTGGCTAGCCCTTATAAGCTGCGATCCAGAGTTGGAAAAACCCCGATGTAGCATATAGAGGATTACACATGCTATCAGGGAATAAATTTACCAGTATGTCTAGCTTAGTTTATTTCTTACATTTTTTTTGTCATAGGATCCTTTCAGACTCTTAGGATGCGTCTACACAGCATCCGAAACTCGAAATAAGATACGCAATTTGCACTACATAAATTGCATAGCTTATTTGGAGTTTATTTCGAAATAGGCTATATTGTAATTTGGTGCTCTCTACACAGCGTTCAAAAGACATGAGGTAGCTATTTTGGGATATCTCTGGTATCCCAAAATAGCATTGCAGTGCAGACGTACCCTTTAATCAATCTAATGTTTGATTTAACCCAAGGTAGCTGATGCAATTAGGGATGTAAAATCCTGTTTAAAATGTTAACCGCGGGTGGGGAGCTGCTTTGGCCGGAGGTGGCTAACTGGTTACCTCAGTAAGGCAATGCTTACTAGGTAACCGTTTAACCCTTTATATCCCTAGATACAACACTATTGTAATTTTCCTACAATCCCTTTTGAGTTCCTTAAAGCTCAGGAACAAGTAGATGTCCAGTGAAGTATTAGATATACTGTAAATTTCAATGTGAAGATCAGGGCCTTCATTATAGCACTGTGAATACAAGACTGGTGTGGGAGCACTAGATAATCCAAGAATTTAATCAATAAAATAAAGTTTCAGACACCTTTTCCATTTACAAGAGAATCAGAAGAAATGGAAAAAAAACTTGGTGAAGACCAAGTTTGGGGACAAGTAAGCAACATAATATCCAAGCTGATGAAACTCTGTGATATCAATGAAGGTGATAACATAGTCATAAGTATGACTCATCTAACATATCACACAGGATTATCTCACAAGGATGTCTCTCTTAAGAGAACCAAGAATCTTATTGGCAGTGCCAGGCCACAAGATTTTGACACCTGAGGCGAGGAGCTCAAATGACGCCCCCATACCCGCTCGCTTGGGCCAAAACTTTGAAAAGTCTCAATTCTGCCTTCTTCCTGTTCTACTCCTCTCGTGGTACTGCAGAGAGAATACATATGCACCAGCAACAGACACAATTTTATACACTCTGGGTCCTAGTGCCCCCCACAGTCTGGCACCTGAGGCGGCCGCCGCAGTTCACCTCATGGTAAGGCCAGCCCTGCTTATTGGGCAGATGAAGAAAACTGTGACCTATAATATGAAGAAAAATGAAACAGATACTATGATGTTTTTAGGTGAATGAGCTCTCAAACCTACAGAGAGGTAGCCGAATTCGTTGTTTTTTTAGTTTTTCCAGTTACAGACTAACAGTCTAACAGCACCTTAAAGACTAACAAAACATGTAGATGGAATCATGAGCTTTCATGGATACAGTACACTTTTTCAGATAAAGTCTCTCAAACCTAGTTTGGACAAGATTATGGGTCAATATATGTGTAGAGGTGCCTTCTTACTTCCCCGCAGAGGCTACTTATATTAGGGGATATAGTGTGGAAGAAGCAGAGATCAAATTCCTCCTCCTGATCAGCTAACTGGAGCTTTGACTCAATTCATGCAGACACACTGGTGACCATAGCCAAATTGTTTATATTTGAAACAAAGGGTCAATCAGCTCTATACTTCTACCTGATGCTAATTACTCCATCCCAGTAATTAAAATAAGAAGCCATCCTCTGCCTGAGTGGTACAGTAATTCTTACCAAAGGGGCTTCATGAGGGCTAATTCATGTTTATAAACTGTGTTCAGAAATTCAAGTAACGGCAGCAGGATAATTATTTATTTTTTAATTTTTTTAAATAAAAAAATACTACATCTGCCAAGATAAGGTGTCTTAACTCTTGAAGTGTCAACAGATCTGCTACTTGGAAAATCGCATTTAACTAAATTGAATAAAAGACAAAGATCTATACTTTTACAGGTTTGTATACTAACGTAAATTTGCCAGTTTCAAGTCAGAGAAACAGTAACACATATTGTAACAGTACAACATATCATATTTAAGTTACATATAGAAGTTATTTGAGAGGGTTTTTTTAATGTTTTCTAGAACAAATATCTGAGCACTAAACTCCGGTTCATCCATTAAAACAGGGATGGGGAATCTTTTTTTAGGGTTGGGGCACACTGACCCATAGAAAAATAGTCGGTGGCCATACACAAGCGAGAAGCAAAAAAAAAAAAAAAAAAATAACCACCCTCCCCCTATCACTGACATGGCCCTGGACTGAGACTGAGTAGGAGAAAGACACTCCTCACATTCTCCTCACACACCAGAGCTTGGGGGGCCCAGGCTAGTAGATTTTGTGCGCTCCAGCCTTGGGCATAGGGGGAGACCTTGAGCCTCAGAGGCCTGATCCAGACAAGCTGGGGGCCCCCAGGCCTGAGGTTTCCCAATTCTGCATTAAAAGCACATATAAGTAAGTAAAGGAAAGAGACAAGGGTTTCATACCTCGCTTATTAGACTCCTATTCCACAAACACGTGTTTAATATTTTACCTATTAACTTACCAGACATATGTTCAAGTTAAAATGTAGGTTCCCAACTGAATTATCCTTAGGTTTTGAATGCAACAGATAATTGCATTGCAATAGAAGGAAAAATGAAGACTCCTTAACATGCCATCCATATACTCTAACATTAAAAAGTCTGCATCCATCTTTTGGTGATACACAGTCACATTCAGCAAAGACAGCTATGAAATAGCTATTCTCAAAGGCTACATCTACACTGCAGTGCTACTCCGTGTCTTTTGAGTGCGTCCATTATTTCAAAATATAAGGGCTTGCTAATCTGACATCCCTGTAAAGCTCATTCCGTGAGGAGTAAGGGATGTTTTGGATAGCAATTTCTTTTGAAATAAGTGCTGTGTAGACAGTGCCAAATTTTGAAATAAACCTTTGAAATTGACTCGAAATAAGCTACGCAATTTGTCTAAAGTATTTCTACTGAAATAGCTCTGATCTCAAGTCCTATTTGGAAGAACCACAACATCTCAGATTAGAGTTGAAAAAGGTTAGCTTGTTGAAAAAAAAAATTAGCCTGTATGTTAGTTCTCTTTACATCTGTTCTAAAAATAACAATACTGGCACACTATGTTATTAGGTGATTAGTTCTGAGAGTTGTTAACCATTAAAAATAAGTCTCTTTCTTTCTTTCTCTCTTTCTTTCTTTCTTTCTCTACTTCTGTTTCCTGGACTCATTATGTAGAGTCTCTCATATGGTAAATATTATTGCTTGTAAATTAATGAGTTCTATGCAGTTATTATATTTCAAAAATCTAAAAGAATCATTTACCTCCAGTATGTGTTCACATTGCTGTTCTCGGTCTAGTTTTCTTGTTGTGGTTGTAATTAGCCCTGTAAATATAAAAGAGTAATTCATCAGTCCTTGCAGACAAGTAATTGTGATGGAGATTGATCAGTGACATGCTAACATAGAATTCTTCCTTGGCGGTCTCATCCCTTCGTGCAGAATTTAAGTTTTCATTAAAAAAAAATTCTTTATAATTGTGACGATATCCTCTGTAATGTGAGCCAAAGTATAAGCTGTTTTAGTATCTAGACTGCAGATCCAATTTTCTTCTCAGATACATCTGTACAGTTCCTTTGAGCCTATGGGAATTGCATGTCTACATCTCTCACACACACAGAGCTATGACAACTGGCCCCACTCATTGCAGAAGTCAATTTTAATATCTGCCAATCATTTTATCAGAAGCATACAGCTAATCTAGGACCGAAGACTAGCCACTGATATTCGCCTGTGTTAGATTAAAGCTGCAGTGCGAAATAGCTCTACAGTTGGCTTAGCTGGCCACTGTAGGGAAATCTATACTGTGAGGTCAACAAAGAGGGCTGTCACAGTAATCTAGGAAGAAGATGACATGAAGTCAAATATTTTTAGCTCCAGAGATAAAAAGGAAATGGTTGATATTAGAGCTGTTATGGGGGAAGATGAAATGAAAATTGGTATTGCATTAGGGAGCCAAAGACGAACATCAGGTTATGTGACTGAGTGATGGGGAGTGTGATGATTGCTTTGAATAAAATGCTGAGAAGATAGGTTTGAGCAATGATATCCAAAGCAGTGGAGAGTCTGACGAGAAGGAGAATGGAATTGAGACACTAAAATCTGATTAGGAAGTGGTCATACACAAATTAATCCTACTTTGGTTCGAGTCAATAACATTAGTCATTGAGACACATGCATGTGAAAAATGAAATAAAATAATACCCCCACCATCACCACCGCTCTGTGCTTCCAAAGCACCTCTTACGTGAAGATCTCTAAACATGCTGCAATTATGGGTAAGCACTATTAGGCTGAATCCATGAGGCAGAACTGACGTATGGAGAAGTTAGTGACTTGCCCAAGATCTTGCAGTAAATCAATGGCAGAATCAAGAATAGAACTCAGGTCTCCTAACTGCTAGTTTCATGTTACCTCATTTTTATTATTACAAATACACCTTTCATAACAAAACCATCAGCTAATGAAAACTGAATTGATAGATTGGAAAAGAAAATAACCAAGTTTGTGTCATGGCCCTGATAAAAGTAGAGTTTGAAACAAATAATTATCAATAAGATTCCAGTTTTACTTACAAAGAAATGCCAACTGAAATAGAATTCTATATCTTTGGTACAAAGCTAGCAAATACTTGTGCCACAAAATAATTCTAACCTATTTACACCAACAAAATGCACAATCACTTCTAAATAATATGAGAAACTCCCACCTATGATAATATAATACCTGTCACCTAAACAGACTATTTCAAGAAATGGGTAGCAAAAATCAAAACCCTTTCAATGATGATCAAAACTGTCCTCAGTTTTCCAGCCATTTGGTTCTTCCATTGTGTGGGGTACTTTTTCTATCTAATATTTACTGACCATTCCTATTTTGCTGTATGCTCCTTCCCATAATTTTAACAACTTTTAGTAATACAGGCCATCCTCACTATAAGTCCAAGGTATCTTCCAAAAAACTTTGACTTATAGCGAAACAACTTAAAACAGGGATTTTTTTCCCCCCACGGTGGACTTCCATTTGTGCAATTTTTTTGTGCGCGACTTAAGAGCGGGGAATGGGAGGATATATAATGTATCAGCTCCTACAAGCGTCAACAACTTTACTGCAGAATGGATGTATACCAAGGCAATTTATAGCAGAGATGCCTTGTATATACTTATAGTTAAGGCTAAAGTTTTGTGTCAGGTTTTTTTTTAGTAAAAGACAAAAACAGATCATGTGCAAATATATATATTAACAGAGACCCTGATCTGTCCATGACTTTTACTCAAACCAACCCATATAAACCATGGGGGCAGAAGAGCATGGCAGGCTGCAGCCCTCACTGCAAGACACAGGGCAAGGATACATGGCTCCTGCTGTAGCCCTGGCTGCAACCCCAGACAGAAGCAGCCACCGGGTAAGGCCACATGGTCCTGGCTGCAGCCCCCACTGTAGGGCAGGTGTGGGGGCTTACAGCCCTGGCATCAGCTGAAGACAAAGACGTCATGGAATATCCAGTAATGTCATGAAATCCATGACTGCTGTGACCTCTGTGATTAAATCTTAGCCTTACTTATAGTTAAATATTATGAAGTGGCCACCACACAGTTCAAAGAAAATGGGAATTAATTAAATGTATGAAAAAAAGAAGAAAAATTCTCTATTTAGCAGTATAAAAATGCTGTACATTTGTTGGGGGGGAGAGGAGGCGAAATCACATGGAGAGATTCTATTTTCAGTTCCTCAAGGTTACATCTTTCCACAAAGAGTATAGAACTGTGAACACTGGCAAGCTTGAAACATTTCATACACTCTAGGACAAAGCATTTACCCATCCTCCTGGCTGAGGCTGACCATTCCATTCCCTTTCCTCATCACCTGCACATGGGGGAGCAGCCTGGAACTGTTAACTCTAGATGAGCAAATGGGATCCCAGATGCTCACCTCCCCTTATGTAGGCAAAATATGTACATAGGACTTTGGGAAGCAGCAGCTCTGCTGTATGTCCTGTTCTGGGAGCCCATAAAGTGCTTCTGAGGTTGCTCTATATATGCAGGGGGGAAGCAACTGCTCTATGGAGCGTGGGGGACTTTAAACCCAGCAGATTACTGACAGATAATCTAAAATGGGATTAAAGCTCTAATCTTCTTTCTGTAGCTCTGGCCATCCCCACAGAAGAAGATAGCACAGAATAGAGAGTGCCAGCTCAGCTGCTCAAGTGTCTTGCTATTTAGGGTTGGGGAATGGTACAGAAAGGAGCCCCTCAGAGAGTACAATGGAGTGTAAAGTCATTCTAGGAGATCAATGTATTTATACCTTGGAATGCCCTGTGGCTCCTTAAGATTCTCAGACTCCACCTACTGCACAAGGCTAGGGACCCCTCCCTTTTCACAGTAGCCTGCAGACCTAACTCCATAAGGCAAACCTTCAGTAGGATTCTTAATGGTGTTTTCTTACGGAAAGGGAGGGTAGACCCTTTGGAGCAGCACTAGTGAAACCGCCAAGTACTCCTGGAAAAGCTTACATCATAATGCAAATATACACTAACATACTCCATCTTTACTGCATATAAATGCCCCCAAACTAGGAGTCCAAGGTGTAACCTAGTTCTTATAGCAAAACAATCTTCACATTACCGTTTGTGAAATGAATTAATCAGCTTAGACTTTTCTGTAACTGAAGTTGATTGATACATTTTAGAAACAGATAGGTAAGCAATGTACTTAAAATTAATATGCTTTGATACATTAATAACCATTTTCTAATAATATTTTGACTGAGTTTTATGATGCTGCATGCCACATAGTTCTATTAAAACATTCCACATTTAACAGAAGGCTTAGTCTTCACCATATACATTCCATAAATTCAGCAGAAACTAAGTGCCAATGAAGGAAATATAACACCTCTGCATTTAGAATCACACACACATACTGCATTCTTTGCATTTAACTCTTTACAGTTAGCCATTTTTCTAAACAAATAAGTTGAACTTAAACTGAATACAAGAGTTGCTGTGCTGCAACTTAAATCAAACCCTTTATACGCTATTACAAATACAGCAAGATTCTGACTGCTTTGATTGTTAAGTATTGTCCTGAATGGAGATGAGTAGAGAACTGATATTTCAATTACCTGGCAATACCAAAAAATGGAAGAAAAAAAATCAATTCAGATCAAACTGAAAATAAACACTGAAAAAAACAAACAGCAAACTGAAAAGCATCATTTAGGGCCAAGGGAGTCGACAGCCATGCCAGGCCACTAGGCAAAGGGGGAGGGGAGACTGCACTCCCAGAAGGGGCTGAGCCTCAGGCAGAAGAGCTGGCCCTGAGCACTGCTCAGATTGCGGCCCACTCCTGCTCTCCTACCCCTCAGCTCTGAGGCAGTGCTCTGCTGCAATTTAAAGGTCCTGGGAGAGCAACAATGGCCGGGAGCCCCAGGCCACTGGGAATCGCTGGACCATCATTGCCCTCTTTGTCCCACTCCCCTCTGTCCGCAGGCTTGTTTAGGGTCAAACAAATCAACTGAAAATATATTCTAAGTGGAGGAGAAAGCAGTTTCACTTGTAACTGTCAACACTGATTAGGGTGCTTACCTGGGATGTAGAACACCTCAATTCCATTCCTCCCTCTGCTAGCTGCAGAGAAGGTGGCTCTCCCACATTACAGGTCAGTACCCTAGACACTGTGCTACAACAGGGCTACTCAACTTCGGAAGCCACGGGGACCACAATGATACTCACAACACATGCAGAGGGTCTCAACTTAAGTGTACACGGTCGCATGTACGTACAAATATATATGTAAATAGCTTCTTTCATGCTGACAGGCATCAATACAAAGGTTAAGCCTTAAGCTGCGGCACTGGACCCAAACGTAGCCAGTGAGAGCCAGTCAGCACCTCTCAGGCTCTGCCCACAAGGCTAAGCAGCCAGCACTTCCCACAACGCCCCGGCGCTCCCGGCACCTCCTCCTTGGGGACTAGAAATGCAGAAATGTACCCGTCTGTTCTAGCTAACCGGTCCGCTTGCGTCTTTCAATGTTCACCTCATCTGGGAGATGCCTCGCCATTGTGGAGTATGTGTCCAGTGGAAGCCAGGCTTCACGTTGAGCCCCATGTACTGTAAATCCAAACCACACTGCGGGACACAAACAAATGGGCGGTGGGCCATATGCAGCCCGCGCACCATGTATTGAGTAGCCCTGTTCTACAAGATACACTGATGAGTCCATCTCAACCTCTCCTATTGAAGCTATTCCACTGGGTATAAAATAACCATGGATTTGAACTATGAATCACAATTCATTGCCTCTTTGAATCATGAGTACAGAAAGTAACTTTATTTAAAAACACCACAACACACATAATCAGCAAAAGTCATGTTGTGCCCATCTTCTGAATAAGGGAAATGAGTACTGAGCTGTGACAAAACTGTCAATTTTTGGTCAGAAAAGGACAGCGTCATTTTACAATCAGAGTTTCCTATTTTTTATTCTGTCTGCTCTTGTTGAGTGAAAAACACACAGAAATAAATTTCAATAAATTAAATTATTCCAATAAATAAATTGCAATAAAGGAATTATTCAAATAGATTAGTTCATGATTCTTCATGTGAATCAATATGTACACAATGTATAGAGTGGGTTAGTTAGGTCAGTCATTCTTGAGAAAACACAACCTTATAAAAAAATTATTGAACTAATGATAAAACGTGATATTTCTAGAAAATTGGTGTGATTTTACAGTCTGTAACATAATGAATAATTCCTTCTATGACAAATGCACAAGAACAAGCTAATGATTGGCTCTGCAGGCTTAAAAGAAGTAAAAAGCAGTGAAAACATTTTGGTCACTAATGTCAGCAGATACACTGGGAGGAGAACTCTGAATTAGTGAGGTCCTATTGTTACTTGTTTGACTAGAACCACACTTTACAAGGATTTTAATGGGACAGGGAACATCCTTTTTGTATGTTGGCTTATTTTGTTTATTTGAAATTCAAAAGCTAAGCAACCAATGTTGCTGTATTATGTCATACCACTTCTTGTTTTGCTTTGCTGAAATTTAAACAGCAATACGTTGCGTAAAGGGTGCACTAATCAAACGCTAGTCCTAGAACCATGCAGGCTTTAATGAAAATACTTTTCACAAATACAAAGTAAATAATTTACTACCCGTTTGATCTGTGCAGAAAGGGAAGGGAAAGTTTGTCTTTAAAATGATCATTAACTAGGAAGTTGACAAAACTGACAGACATGTAAATGTAACATTTATTTCCTTAAGAGAAAAATGCAAACTATGGGAAACAAAAAAACCTATGTTTAATACCAATACCTTAGATACATACATCTTCATTTATTATATATATATATATATATATATATATATAAAGAATCCTGTGGCATTTTGCATCTGAGGAAGTGGATTTTGCCCACGGAAGCTTATGCGCAAATAAATCTGCTAGTCCAAGGGTGGGAAACCTCATGCCTGGGGGCTGGATGTGGCCCTGGCTTGCTTGGATCCAGTCCCCAAGGCTCAGGGCTCCCCCCCAGCATTGGGGAGTCTGTACTTGCACTCCAGCCCCCTTGCTGCCCCCTAGGCTGGAACACATCATATTTATTAGTTTGGGCCCCCCTAGGCTCTGGTGTGCAAGCGGAATGTGGGGACTTTTTCCTTCTCAATTGGGGGCTTTGTGTTTGTTTGTTTTTTCCCTTCTCACTTGTGTGTGGCTCCCAACTGATTTTTTGTGGGTCAGCGACCCGACCCAAAAAAGGTTTCCCACCCCTGTGTTAGTCTTTAAAGTGCCACAGGACTTCTCATTGTTTTTGTGGATACAAACTAACACGACTACCCCTCTAATTCAGAGAAAAGTCTTCTATGCTATCCCTAGTTTTACCCCTTATGTCTAAATACACACACACACACACACACACACACACCCATGCCAGCCATGGCCAATGCGAGGCTTGTGAGCCGCACGTGGCTCTTCCACCCCCAGGGTGAGGCTTGTAAGCTGCCCCCGTGCCCCCAAAAACGGCCCTCTCCTCCTGGCTCCGTGCACTGACCTGGCCAGGGGAGCTGTCCAACATGGCCATGAAAGACTAGAATTAAAGATGGTGTCGGCCAGCGGGAGCCTAATGTGGCCAAAAAGCCTCCAAACTCGTTTAAATGTGTTTTCTAAAAGGGGCAGGGCTTTTTTTTTTTCTACAACTTTGCCCCGGCTCTTCGTGCTGGATCCACTGCTATTTTGGCTCTTTGCCTAGAATGGGTTGGCCACCCCTGCCCTGTGCTCACATTAGGAAAATTCACTTCTTGGAGTAAGTAGGGGGCTGTGCCCTGCTATGCTTGCCAACCCCCCTCTCTCAGGGGGTAGGCAACCCCGGCTTTCCCCTTCCCCTCCCCAGTCACCAGGGAAAGCCAGGCTGCGGCAGTGTCAGCCGGGGCCTCTTCTCCCTCCCACCTTAAGTAATTCTGGGAAATCTAAATTTGCGGAAAAATGTGTATGGGGTGCATCAGAAGATATAGTTCACACATGATAGGACTATTATACTCCCAATAGCCTTACTTAGATTTCCCTGTGCTCAGATTCCACATGCCTTCCCTAACACTGATTGACAGGTTTGTTTTGCTTCCAAGGCTGCACAAAGCTAAGATCCAATGCCATGGACCTGTGAATTAGAGTGCTCTACAAACGTTTAATAATGCCCTGTTAGCTGAAAACAAAGAAAATATACGTTAGACGCACACAAAGAAATGTTCCTCAAACACAAACAATATAAGCTTCCTTTCTGCAGCCGTGGACAGACACTGCTCAGAAGGGCCATAATTCCACTATGTGGAAGATAGGGGAATCTTGCACAGAGGTAGGCCACTCTTTGGAGATCTCTTCTCTAAGACAGCTCATGCTTCCCAGAATCAGTGAAAATGGGAAAATGGTCTGATAAAATCTCTGATGTGTAGACTAATGAAAGTATTGGAGGTTTATATTCCTTAGACAATCATAGATCATTCAGAAAGGCACATAGGAGTTCACTAGATTTAGGGCTGCCCTTCATAAGATGCTTTTTGCACCACTATAAGTAAACTAATTTTATTATGCTGGTGCAAATTCTTAATGTAAATACATTTAAACCAGTCTAAACTGGTTTTAAATAGATGTAGCTTAATTTGGTCATTTAAATTGATATAATTGCATGGATGCAAGTTTTATAATATAGACAAACTTGTAATATTGAATGGTCAGGCAGGGTCGCATTTATGTTCAGTGTTCAAGTCAAAATGCTCATTTAGAAAAATGTTCCCCCTCTGCATTTCTTTTTACAGACCAGTACACATGAAAGTTTTATTGACTTATCACAAGCAATTTTATTTTAACACAAATTGGAAAACCAATAAAATTGCAACACCATTTATGTAAAAAACCAAAACTATTATGTAGTGTTGAAAATAGATGCCTTGGTTATCTAGTCTTAGGGCCTGAATCTCTATGCCAGTTTACAGCAGCATAGACTTAATGTTGTGAAGGGTCTACTGTGATACTCTAATCTGATCCCCTGCATAAGAGACCATAATTCTGTTTGAATTAGAAAGCTGTCCAATCTCGATTTAAAGACTTCAAGTGATAGAGAATCAATCACATCCCGAGATAAATTAATACCATAGTTAATTACCTACACATAAAAATTTTGCACTCTATTTCCAGTTCAAATTTGTTCCAGCCATTGGAATTTATTACACATTTGTCTTTCAGATTCAAGAGCCCTGTAGTATCTCGTATCTTCAAGCCCTTAGAGAATCTGATCAGGTCTAGGGATGTGAACGATTAGTCGACTATCCGATAAGCAAAAGCTTATCGACTACTTCCTTCCCCCCCCCCCCCCCCCCCCCCCCCCACTTGCTGCCTCTATCAGAAAGAGGCAGCAAGGGGGGGGGGATAGGAAATGTTTCGAAGCGGTAGCGCCACGTGGAGCCCAGGGCCAGACCTTGGGTTCCATGCAGTGCTGCCGCTTTGAAATGTCGCATGCAGCCACAGCCTGCACGTAGCATTTCAACACGTATTAAAGCAAAATTAAGTCGTGCAAAAAGTATAGAAGGTAAAATTTGATGGGTGGAGCAATTTCCACAATGATCCTGTTGTATGACAACAGAAGAAGGGAATGTCTTCTAACAATTGATACATCAAGAAATGCACACACAGCAGAATACTTTCGAGAAGTAGCAATAAGTTATAATAAACTATGAAAATTTCAAATGTCTACTAGGCAGTTTGGTCACAGACAATACTGTAAGTATATCCAAGATGAGAAGAAATTTAGAAAAGAGTCCTAAGCTAATAACAAACGGTTGCAGTGCTTATTTGATACACCTCTAAGCCAAAAGACTGTAGTGTTCCAGAAATAAAGGCTAATGCAGACATTGTAAATTACTTCCGTAACACTTTCAGCTGCTGTGAAAAAAGTGAGAGGAACCAAGTTAACCCTCCCACAAGACATGTGATGGAACTCAGGAGTGGACTGTTTTGAGCAGCATATCAAGAACTGGCTTAATCTTATTACAGTTTTGAACAAAAACATGAAAAAATAGATAGCACTATTTCAGACAAAGTTCTCAACATCTGGTTTAAGAGAAATGTTAAACACATGCTGAGTATCCGGAAGCTTATTTCTGTAGCATTGAAGAAAATGCCAGTTTTCAAATATTAAGCTTTGCCTTTGTACAGAAAAAACATACTTTCTCTTTCATTTAGCAGTTATGCAATGAGAATTTAGCTGGTATGTATGCTGCAGTACATTTCTGACTATGAAAGCAGAACACACACACACAACCACACACATAATTCAGCCTAACCAACCATTGCAGTCAAGGGAAACAAATTATAAAAATGGAACAGCTATGGTATATATAGACACAAACATAGGTTCTTAACATTTTGATAGGATTCCACTCTTCTGATCTAGCAACCCCTTAATGTCTCAATACTGATGGCTTTTAAATGTCGAAAAAGCTGTTGAGTCAAATACTGAAAGAGTGGTGTAGGTATATAACTAAACAGTCACATAGATAGTAGCCAAGCAATTTAAACACTTGTTTATCTTTAGTCACATGCTTAACTTCATCCCTATTGAGCAAAAAAATTAAGCATAGTCTAGATAAAAAAGTACAGGTTGAACCTTTCTAATCTGGCACCCTTGGAATTTGATCAGTGCTGAACCTGAGTATTTGCCAAGCCCTAGGAGGTCAATATTGTCTAGCAGCATTACCAATACTTCCACTGCTTATTGGGTTCTTAGAAGACTGTTGGGATAAATTTGTGCTAAATAAACAGAACACTGAGAGCCAGGATTGGTGGCTGTAAGCAAACTTTATGGGCCTGTGAGAAACTTGGCTACATGCATGATAAGTAAACATCCGGCTAACTAAAATCATGCCAGACTACAGATGTTGCCAGACCAGAGAGTACTGGACTAATGAGGTTCAACCTGTACTTGGTCTTGGTTCAGTGCAAGGAACCAGAATGGAAGATCTATCGAGATCCCTTCCAGTCCTACACTTCTGTGATTCCATACAATTCAAGCATGAGTACAGAGTATTCCTGCTATAAGTCGGCCCGGTATACATCCCTTCCACACTAAAATCATTGACGCTTGTAGGAACTGATGTGTTATAAGTCCTCCCATTCTCCGCTCTTAAGTCGCACACAAAAATTCCCCAAAACAATTTGCGCAAATGGAAGTCAGTTGCGGGAAGAAAATTCCCCGCTTTAAGTTGTTTCGCTATAAGTCCAAGGTTTTTGCAATGTATCTTGGACTACTAGCGAGGATGGCCTCCATTGATTTAAATGGGACTGAAATACAGTAAAACTTCTGAGTTATTAATCCCTCAGGAATGGAGGTTGTTTCTAACTCTGAAATACTTGTAACTCTAGACAAAACGTTATGGTTGTTCTTTCAAAAGTTTACCGCTTTGAAACTTTCCTAAATCGAAGAAAAAAAAAAAAGCTGTTTTTAACCATCTTAATGAAACAAGCACAGAAACAGTTTCCTCGCCTCCTCTAAAAATTTAAACTTTTCTTTTATATCTTACGTTTAAAACAATTATGTGCTGTGTTTGCCTTTATTTTTATTTTATCTTGGCCTCTCCTGCTGCCTGATTGCTTACTTCTGCAGTTTGTAACTCTGGTTTTCATAATACTTAGGTTCTACTGTACTTTCTTAAATACATTTACTTTTTATGGCTCTAACATGCAGGATGAGATTCTTCTTTATTCACTCAACCAGGCCCTTATTCTGAACAGTCTTATACAACCATGCAACAAATAAGGTAAAAATAAGTGAAATCCTGGTCCTATTGAAATAAATGAGAGTTCATCACTAACTTCAAGTGATAGGATTTCACCTAATGACAGTAAAAAGGTAGAAGCCTGGCCCTTACTAATGAGCTTGTGTCATGAAGTAGGAAATTCAATAAAGTACAATGATGTCAATATTTGTATGTTGCCATGACAGACTGTAGGACTATCTATTGGCTCAAAAGGGCATTACTTTGTCGCAGATCTGATATTTCATAAAGTCACTCATTTTATCAGTAGCCAAAGAACTTTACTCAGTCTAGTACATAACTCCACGTCTCTCTCAGTCAGACCTACCTCCCTAAACTATTTCAACAGTTGTCAGCAACAAAGATTTGGAATTTGCTGATCATAGAAGGCATTAATCATTTTAGTCATTTCATGCAGGGAGTACAGACAGGACCTGCAGTCTCCCAAAGATTAATAATACACAGGCTACAGGGGGAAAAAAACAGTATTACATAAACATCTGAAAGTCAAGTGAATAAACATTTTGAATCTAATTTTTTCTACAAGAAGACTGAAAACTAGTTTAGTGGCTATATTACAGTAAATTGCTCTTATGCATCATTAAAGAGTAACCGTACCAATTTCAGCACAGCTATTTTCAGGCTGTACAGACTCCCTTTATGAAGGCATAACTCCTTGAGAAAGTATTATCTAGACTTCAAAAAAACAACAACCTGTTTTCACACTGGAGTATTTTAGGGCTCAAACCACAAAGGGATTTAAGATGTTTAATTGCAACTCAATCCAAAATTCAAGTTCTCAAAACTTAGTATTCTCTGGGCACCTACATTTTCACTAGTAAATTCCCCTATATGCCTAAAAAAGTTTGCTGGTGAGCAAATGCACGTCTTAGTCTAGATGTCTGGGCACCTCTCTTGCCTAAGTCCCACCAGGATCTGCAAACTGTGTTCTCCCATCTATTTTGCCCATGATCCCAAACCCAGTATGCATGCTCAGAAGTCACCAACTAGATCAGATCCCAAAAAATACAATTCTGAAGTAAACATTGCTCCTTATAATACTTAACATAGTGGTGATAGCACTCACACAAGTAGAAAGAGAGAGAGTCAACTATCTCTATTGCCTGGTGGGGATAAAAGACTTTCTCTACCCTTAGTCCCACAAAAAGCACTTAGGCGAGAGAGAGGGTTCATGGCTGCAAATGCCATTCAGAAGATGGAACTTACTCCCTATTACCACTCCTCTCTTCAGCATTTCCTATTACTACTTGAGGCAGCTCCCTACTCAATGTACTAGCTGTTGCAGACTCATTTCACAGGTTCCTCCCCATGCACTATATAAGGAGCCTGGATACCTAATTCAAGGATGGGGACTGCAAGTGTTGAAACACTGAGCCTAAGTCCTATTCATGGAAATAGTTCTTAGAGCGGCCTGTTTAAATTTTAAACTGCAGAGTAGGGATGTGAATGTGCACACCCAGGTACATGGTTAACTGATGAGCAACCCCTCCCCGTGTGTGCTGGCTCCCACAGAGTTGCCTCCCTCCCTTGCCCCCCACTGCCTCTCACAAAGGAAGCAGCGGGAGGTGGAGAGGAAGGGGATGGGACAGACAGGAGCCAGTACACACGGGGAGCTGAAGCAGCCCCTGACTGCAGACAGGGGCTGCTCCAGATGAGAGAAGCCCCTTTCTGCAATGGGCTGCCTAAGGGGCTGAAGCAGCCCGCTGCCCACAACAGTCAGAGAGCTGCTCCAACCCCCACTAGTTAACCAGAACCAGTAAACATTCCCCATGTAGGGTGATGATTATCGGTTAACCACTTAACCTTTCACATCCCTATCCCCAATCACTTGACTGAGGGTAAAATTTTCAAAAATGTCCAATCCCCATCAATTTTCACTGGAATTTAGATATTTCTGAAATGTTTATGTTGTTGTTCAGTTGTCTTAATTTCTTGCGCTGGTTCACAAACCCACCCACAAAAGGCAAGAATACAACACATCTTAGTAAAGGTGTACAATGTACATTTCTGCAAAAAAACACTTAGATTGCCCTGCATTAAAAAAATGGGAGTACAAGTGATTATAAGAAATGTTAAGGAAAATTAATTTAAAGAGGACAGTGATCAATTGTTCAGCATTCACCAAGGATATAACAAGAAATAATCAGCTTCATTTGCAAGTGAGATACAAAGTTAGATATTAGGAAAAACTCTCTCATCATAAGGATAGTTAGGCACTGGAATAAGATTCAACAGCATGTTTTGAAATCTCCAAGACTAGAGGTTTTTTAAAACAGGTTGATAAACACCTGTCAGGGATGCAGATACAACTGGTGCCACTGCACTGCACAAGCATGGACTAGATCAGTGGTCTCCAACCTTTTTACACCCAAGATCACTTTTTAAATGACAGAACAAGCCAAGATCTACCGCCCCTTCCTTCCCCCAAAACCCCACTCCTTCCTTGAAACCCCGCCATCCCTATTCTCCTCCTGTCCCTCACTTGCTATCCCAGGCCCTTACACACTCTACACTGACGCTTTTTTTTCGATTCTGCTATAGGAAGAGGTTTTTTCCAACATTTGGCCTGTCTAGACTGGATCAAATGTCAGA
>JANRFK010001234.1:73132477-73164525 GCA_030068395.1 Apalone spinifera
GGGAGGGCTGGGAGTACTTTTAGGAGTACTTTATAAACAAAGGTTGAGAAACACTGCCCTAGAGTAACTCCACTCAAGTCAATGGAGTCATTCTAACTTCACACAGAATGATCAACACGAGAATTTGACCTAAATGTAAAGATACTATACAGGCAACCCCCGACTTACGATCCCCTGTATTTACGACCATTTTTTTCATGCGAGATAGCACCTGAAAACCCCCAATATACATTCGCTGCTAGCATTTACGATGGCATATGACACAGACTCCACGCATCATCCCAAAACAGGAAACGCACCAGGTCAGTCAGACTCACCAGTCTGCAGCTGCTACTTGAACTGCATGCATCTCTGCCACACTACTTAGTTATTTTGTGCATTATTTAAACCATTTAGTTTAGTTTTCCTCCATTTCCATAGTCAATTTTGGTATTTTTAGGGTATGAAATGGGTTTCGAGGAACGGAATAGCCACTTATAATACTGAGCCTATGGGAAATAAGGGTTTAACTTATGACTGTTGTCCAGGAACCAAATAGGTCATAAGTGCGGGAGTCACCTGTATTCAAACTAGGGATGTTAAATTTAGTTTAACTAATTGACTAGTCAATAGATTTTCCATCAACTAGTCAATCAGTCGATACGCAGGGAGTGGGAGTTAACCCCATTGCAGCTCTGACTTTTACACAGGCTCTTAATACATTTAAAAGGCTAAAGTGCAGCAGGAGGGACCCAGAGCTATGCTTTAGCCTTTTAAATGTTGGCTCTTAATACACTTAAAATGCAGAGGCGCATCTGGGACTAGGTGTGAGTCGGGAATCACCTGATTCCCGGCTTGTGCCAAGTCCCAGCTACCCCTACAGCCTCCCCTGCCGAGATGGGGCTGGGGGGAACTGGCTTTTAACAAAGAATACAAATCTCAGCTAATCTGATTTCATTCTACTTATGTGACAAAAATAAATACACATGGGAAGCATGACTTTTTGAGTTAAAGTATTAAAATTTTGTTTGATTGCTTTGGGTTTTTTTGAATGAATAATTATTTAGTTTTCAATTTACCCGATTTACAGGGATTTCTTTAATTTTAAAATTCACAGGTTCCACTGAAACCTTTTCAGTTATAAAAAGATGGCTTTCTTTCATCATCACCAATAACTGCTGTATTCAGTTCCACTTGATACTCCTGGGGGAATTCTGCACCAGTGCATGCATGCGTATTTCTTGTGCTGCACATTTTTTGTTTTTTAAGGAAACTTCCGCTGAAAAGTTGTTGCAGTTCTGTCCTTTGCCCAGCAGAGGGCACTGTGATGCTAGAACAGAATAGAGAGTCCTGGAAAGCCCCAGACATGATAAGGAAGAGAAAGAGCCTGTCTTCTTCACTGCTGCTGTGGGGCCAGGTCAGGAGCCATGGGGAGACAGATAGTGTGGGGCTGCTGGGGAGGGAGGAGGTTGACAGGGTTTCATAAGGGCTAGTAGGGGAGGGCATTCTGGGGTAGGGGATGAACAGGGAGTGAATACACAGGGCCATGGAAGCAAGGGGGAGATGCAAGGCCACAAGAGGAGAGGTTGGGATTGCCATTTCTCCAGGATTGTCCTGGAGTCTCCAGGAATTAAAGATTTAATTTTTAATTAAAGACTGTCTGTCATGGGATGAAATCTTCACGAATTCTTCCAAATTCGGCAACCCTAGCACAGAAGGGGAGGTCGCAGGAACACATGGAGGTGAGTTGCGGGAACATTTGAGGGAGTGCTGGGACACATGGACAGAGAAGGGGATGCAGAGCTGAAGGGGGAAAGGGGAAAACTGAACAGGGGCACAGAGACACATGGGGCCAGAGGCAGTGCCTGACTAAATGGGAGAGACTAAGAGCTAACCAACATCTAAAGGCTCTCCATCGCCTGCCCTTTCCCCCCAAAAATCTGTTCCATACATTTCCCATCCATATCCAATAAATGTTTGCGTTCATACCCAGGCTCCTTTGCAGCAATTACTTTCCTCTTCCTAAGCTCCTCCATTACTTCTAACTCCCCCAAGACTTTAAACTGCTTCTGTTGAGTGCCTTTCTGTACTGTAGTATAAAAGAATTATTACTCAGAGTTCTGTATTCATATACTTAGTAAGGAATCTATTCATCAGAAAATATTTCCTGACTCTTTTTTCATTTTTCTGTATTGTTACATACTTGTTGACAGGTGTTTTGAAATAAATTACCAAAATAATTGAAACTGGTGTGATTGAGTTATTTTGACAAACAAAATATGCAGAATTTTGCTGAATTTTTAAACGTTGTATGTGGGGTTATTTATTGATTGATTGTGCAGAATTCCATCAGGAGTAAATTGTTGGGAATCAAGTCTTCTATAGCATAGGAAGACTCTGAGAACTGATTAATGGCTTCACATATGGAAAAGTTATTATATACGTAACACCCTCTCTTCTACCAAGAGAAAAGTGGAGAATTTTCTAACAGATTCAAAATATGCATATGAAAATAGCAGATTTGGAAGGTATTGTGCCTAGACATGACACATTTCTCACAAAACTGAAATAGCAAGTAATGGCTAGTTACCAGCTTTATAGATTAATTTAAGATTTCTATATGTGATTTATGTGTGTACATCACTACAAGTTATTAGTTCCTTATGCAGATTATCAAAATTAAAGCAAATTTAATAACAATTAAAATACAAAGAACCTCAACATTAATCATCTAACTTACCCTGAACTATGGATACCAAGTGGCAAATGGGCTCAATCAACTAAAAATAAGCACAACATATTGCCCCTATTTTAAATTAGAACTTGAAGCTTCTCTGTCTTCGCCAGACCCCCTTCATCCTTTTTCATGAACAAATTTAATTAACGAGTAGTCCTGGGGCACCTTAGAGACTAACAAAAATACACAGGATCATGAGCTTTCATGGTGTTGAAGACCCACTTCATCAAATTAATTCAACTCATCTGATGAAGTGGATCCTAACCACAAAAGCTCATGATCCTATATATTTTTGTTAGCCTCTAACATGCCAAAGGACTACTCGTATTTAAAGTTACAGACAAACATGGCCACTCCTCTGAGAAATGCAATTAACTCCTCTTCCTATTTCAGTGGTGGAATTTCAAACCATTCTTAAGTGATTGCCCAGCAGCAGAGACCTAAAATACATCCTATCCTAAAGAGAGTGCGCTTCAGTGCTGCTAGTAGGGAGAAAGAAGGATAAAGAACAATGACAGACAACAAAGTTTGGGTGTAGAAATCTTCCATCAAGAAGGGTAGGCCAGCCATGCCAGAAGAAAGACTGGAGAAAAAGGATATGGTTCAATTAGTCTGTGAATTTATTCACCAAAAATATCTGGTAATACTTGTTATAAGTACTGATAACCTGCACTGTACAGGTTATAATTTCTTTAATTATTTACACCTAATCCCCAAATTGGACCCTCCCACACTTTTCTCTGAAGAAGAGGGTCGGTGCTCCACTGTACCAGATACAGGAGCTAACCCTGCTGCAGCTCTGCCTTTTAAATATATTAAGAGTCTAATGGCTCAATACATTTAAATGGAAGAAGCAAAGTGGGGGGATTGGGTGTGAACCGAGAATCAGTTGATTCCTGGCTTGTGCCTCATCCCCCACCTCGCCTCTGCCTCCCCTTCCCCAGCTTCCCTCAGCACAGGCTCCTGCTCCCCGCGCCCCCATTGCTGCCTCTTTATGATAAGATAGCAAAGGGTGGGGTGGAAGCGACTAGTCAACTACCTGATAATCAGGTAGTTGACTAGTCACTTACATCCCTAAGTGGGCTCATAAGTTAACCTGCACAGTTACATGCACCCTCCCCCCCTTGCTGCCTCAGTATCAGAGACAGCTGGGGGGGTGGAGGAAGGTGGGAGCCAGTGTGCAGGGGGAGCCAGTTTTTAAACCAGTTTCCTACCTGTGCATGGAGCTGCATGCCCACCCCCTGACCTCACGCGCTGCCTCCCACAGAGGCAGCAGCAGGTGCATCTGTACCAGAAGCAGCGGGGGTGGGGGCGAGGGGGGCGAGACGAGGAGGGGAGGCACGCTGAAGCCGGTGCTCATAGGCAGCCACCTTAAAAGGCAGCTTCCTGTGAGCACCAATTTCCACTTGCCCCATTGTGTGTAAACACATAACCACTGAAAATTTCAGCGGTTCCATGTTTAAAAAAATTAACGTATTTTACCATCCCTAATTATACCTAACTCCCCATCACCACTACACCAGATGTCAAGTCCATGCTCCCTTTCTTGCTAGGTTTGTCTTTGGATTTCCATCAAACAGGAACTCAACAGAAAGCCAAGCTGGCTGTACCTAATCATTTCCGATTAGGAACAAATTTTGCATTATTAAAACAAATGGAAACATTTTTGAAAGCTAGTCAAAATTATTTTCTGACCTAAACAATGTCTTTTGCAAAACCAAAATGTTGGAGAAAATTTCAATTTTGCCTAAACATTTAATTTTTTCAGTCGGGAAAAATCAAAATGATGATGCGCTGCTACAGGATTCTTGTCAATTTTCACTTTCTGACAGGGAAATAATAGATGCGGTGTAGATGCAGTTATTTCGAGAGAAAACTCTTCTCTCGAAATAACCCTTATTCCTCATTCAATGAGGTTTACCAGTTATTTTGAGAGAAGGGTTTTCTCTCAAAATAACCGCATCTACACCGTGTCTATTATTTCGAAATAGCGCCACAACGCAAATATGCAAATGAAGAGCGGGATTTTTAAATCCCAGCTTCATTTGCAATTTCAAATGTCTTCATTTGCAGCCCTCTCTCGAAAGAGAGTACAAGTGTAGACATACCCTAAATTATAACAGTATAGGGCATCTTATGACCTAACTTAGGGTATGTCTACACTAGCCCCCTAGTTCGATCTAGGGAGGCTAATGAGGGCAACCGAAATTGCAAATGAAGTGCGGGATTTAAATATCCTGCGCTTCGTTACCATGTTCCTGGCCGGTCGCCATTTTAGAAATTGACTAGCCCAAAGTAACTGCCCGCGTCTACATGCAGCTGTGAAACGGGATTCCAAATTAAAGCCCTACATCAAATTAGCTGTTATTCCTCCTGCAATGAGGTTTACCAGCAATTAGAGTGGCAGCAATACTGGGGTAGTGTTCTTTTTTTTTTCCTCCATACCTTATTCTCTTTTTTAGCAGAGTATATTGGAACTATATTTAAGAAGAAAAAATATTCATTTAAAAGACTGCAGACAACGTGTGAAATAAATATCAATAGTGCAGTCACATATCTTCAAACTCTTGTTAGAGTATTTTTAGAAAGAATAGTAGTTATGTGCTAAATTAAATTCTGTCTCCACATGTACGGCTATATTCTGACCTCAGTCTGTACTTGCAATCCCCATTGATTGCAACTGCAGTATTGCAGTCTGGGACCAATTCAGAGTTCTCTTAATTTCAAGACCAAAATTTAGATGACCACAGCAAGACTGCACATCTTCATTTTTTCCTCTCCTCAAAATATATCAAATAAGTAAAAGATAATCATATAATTAAGATATACATTACAAGGTTTGTGGCAGAAATGGGTACGGAATAAATTGACACAATTTGAACAGTTAAAAAATTGTAGCTAAATGCAATTTTGGCTTTTTAGCATATGACTTAACAAAAGGTGTTTGATCCTAGTTTTGAAATGCTGGCTCAACCAGGATGAAGTACCACAATGTTAAACAATGGAGTTTTCCTTAATATAAAGAAGTATAACACAGTGTAGCCAGAAGTCCTTCATTTCCTCACTAAGTAACTCTCCAACGATATCGGAAACCCTTGGAAGTTGTTTGCAGCTGTAGCTATTTCCTATTACACTTTACTCAGTCTCCTGATCAGCCTCAGAAAACTGACATTGCTTTGAAGGGTAGGAATAGTTATAAACTGATATGAGAATGTGACCTGGACAATCTGCCATTATACCCAGTGACTATTAACCTTTTAGGACTTCACAACTCTCTGGATTAGCAAAGACTAGTAAATTGACAGCAGGACTCTTACACTAAGTATGAACAAAATTTTAATCTCATTGTCTATGATTAAACTTTCTTCAATTAAATTAAATCCATATTATATGGCAGGACTCATGTATAAAAATGAAAGTGGAATTTTCTAAAAAAGCCTTTAATTCAAACACAAATGTTAGCATTATGTACATTTTAAAGGTCCAAAGGTTATGTTTTGAATTTCAGAAGCTGCCACATACTAGCAAAATTCCTAAGAGCCTTTTTTATTTAAAAAAAAAAAAAGTAACATTCAAGAACTTTAAAAAAGCCAAAAATGTAGCAAAACTATCAGTTTTATATCAAAAAAGTTATTTTAAAAGAACATATAGGTTTCAAAATCAAGAACCCATAAGGAAATACCAGGATTAACACTGCCCATGAAATTTTAATCCATTTCCCTTCTATGTACATGTTACAATATCCTTCCTGAAAGACCATAAGAAAATAGATTATTTTTAAAAATAAATAAAATGAAGCAGGTTTTTTAAATTATGTATTTCGTAGAAATTAAATAGATTTATTATAAATAATATAGAAAAGTAAATTTGAAAGGATTACAACTTGCTTTATGGGCTAAATTTATGATAATCTATTAAAATCATTTTTTTAAACACAAAAATATTAAGTGGTACATGTTTCCAGCCAGTCTTAGAGAAAGTCAAATAACTGAATTGGCTGAAGTCATTGGCTGAGCACCAGAGTTTGAAGTGCTTTTGACAGCACTAGCTTCTTCTGCTGCACTGAAATAATGTTTTTCTTCATTTAACTATATTGAAATAGTTCATTTCAATGATTTGTTCACCCAAAGTTACGCAAAAAAGCTTATTTTTCTCTTCCAAACTTTGAATAAAAAGTAAGTGTGAGAGGATGAAATCTACTAGCTAGAAAGTACCAATGTTGTAGGTGGAGGTGCACAGATTAAGGCAAAAATTGTAATAAGTGTCCATAAATTTTGGTTGCCCAGATTAAGATACCTACTACTTGATTTTCCAAAGATTTTAGCATTTTCATAACATTTTATATGTTAACAAAAGATCAAATTGACTTCAGCTGCAGTTATAAACCATTCAGCACTTCTGCAAGCTTGATCTTAGGTGTCTCATATTGGGCACCCAGAAAGCAACTAACATTTAGCAACTACCTGTGATAATCTGGGTTTAAGCAAATTGACTAGGATCACACAAGAACTCGGTGGCAGAGGCAGAAGCCAATTCTTCAGGGTGACATTCAACTTCCTGAAACAGGAGACCATCCTTTCTCTTCCTGTAATCCCCCATTTCATTCTCTAAACACCACCTGCTTCCCCCCCTCCCCCATACACACCTCAAAACATCATCCTTTCAGGTCTCACTCTGAAAGGTGGTCTTCACCTAAAACATAGTCCAACACAGCTACCTCAGCTGGGGGGCGGGAGCAGTTCACACTCAGAAACATAATTAAGATAACAGACACAAAAGGCAGAATCTAACCTGGGACCTCTGGAGCTTAGAACAGTGAGTTAGGCAGACTCACCACATAAACTAATATGGTAGAGTCTACCATATTAGTTTATGTAGTAGAGGCTCATGTTCTAAGATCCACAGGTTCTATGTTCAATTCCACCTGTTGGTATTATGTAGACACTACCAGGTAGACACTCAAGCTATAAAAACAAGTAGTCCTGTGGCACCTTAGACTCTTAACAAAAGTATATGTAGTATTGTGATGGGGTGGGCATACCCAGCACTAGATTGGGAGGGGTGAAAACCCTGGGAGTGGAGGAAGTCCCACCCCTTCAACCCGACAGGGCATGCTCCAAGTGCTGGGGCAGTATAAAAGGCCAAGGAGCAGCTCAGTCTGGACTGGCCAGTGAACGGGAAGGTTCTCTAGGTGGAGCTCCAGTGCTGTTACAGCCCGTAGTCCAGATACAGGGAGCTGAAGGGCCAGAAGGCAGCGACTGCTCAACACCTACAGAGACCCAGGGAGAAACCACAACTGGAGAATAGGGAGAACCAATGGCTATGTGGGACGACGCCCCGACGGGACAGGTAGGAAGCAACCCAGGGAGGGTGCAGGAGCCACCCCTCCCATCCAGGCATCCTCAGCGTGTTTTGGCTGGAGCCCCTGCTGAGAGGGAGCGGTAGGCAAGCCCCATGCTCCTAGTGCTCTGGGTTGGGACCTGGTGGAGCAGGATGGGCCCAGGTCCCCCAATAGGGGCAACCCCCTCCCCCCAACTCACTGAATCTGACTATTAAGCCTTGCTGCCCTGAAGTAAGGGGCATGCGGCGGCAACCAATCAAGTGGCGACCGCACTCTGGAATAGCCCTATTCTTGTGACAGGATAGGCAGATACTGCCACAAGAATCATGGGCTTTCATGGGCAAAACCCACTTTTTCAGATGATGATCTGGAGTAGAAATGAAACAAGCTATAAATGACAGAAAAGCCCCCTTCGGTTCTGTAGCTAGTGTCTATACTACAAGCACTATGGTGCTGTAGCTGGAGCACTGCAGCCAGAGCTGCTGACAGAACTGCCATGGCCCTGGGCAAGATGTGTGCATGGCAGTGGTTCCGGGGCTCTCCCCTCTTCTCCGAAAGGGGAGAACTTCAGGTAAAAGACGCGAGGCTGGAGCTAGCGTCCCTCAGCCATTGTTCAGTACTGTCTGGTCCTCACCACTGTCAGCTTTGGTGGCAATTTAAACAGTCCAGGGCACTGGCCACTGCCTCAGTAGCGGTGACTGGGATCCCAGGGCCCTTTTAAATGACTGGGCCCCATGGCAACTATCCCTTCCACCCCCGATTGGGGGATCTGACTGCAGCTGTGTGCTTGAAGCACTTACAGTCTAGACACACACCCTGTTAATAATATAGCTTGAACTCTAACAAAGAGCCTGGTTTATACCACAGTAGAGCAGAACTAATACACCTATGTGAAACATATATTCAGAGGCTGCCTTGCTGTGAGTCAATCAACCCCCTTTGTTTGTGGTCTACAACTTAATAGCTATAGTCCAGAGGTAATTAACAAAACTCCTTTTTACCATCTGAATTCAAGTGTTTTACCTGCTGAGCCATTATTACTTGGTCTGTTAAAGCTCAACCCTTTTCTTTTAGTGGACTTTTCAGGATAAGAAAAAATGATAAAAACAGTACAAAATTACAGGAAGTAATAACAGAAAAACAGCATCCTGCCACAAGAGGATTTCACTTTCAGGAATTATATATTTTAAAGTAATTGCATTATGTAAAATAAATCAAACAAAAATGCACTGCATTACAAAAGAATTCATGAACAAAACTCACCAAATCCCTTCAGAATAGATAAATATAACTCTTCTCTAAAATGAAGTGACTTGTCAAATATCAAGTCAGGGTCAGATCTCCTAAGTCACTATCTTATACTTTTATTTAGCTATGTAAAAGCAAACAAGAGGTTTGAAAGTAGAAAATCTATAACATCCAACACTAAAAAGTTGTCACCAACCAGTTGATTGGGATTGACTAGTCAATCCTGGGGAGAATCCCCATCGATCGCCATCTGGGTGGAGCGGGGCTGCTGGGAATGGACAGGTTCCCTGCTTGCTCTATCCCCATACCTGCCCATTCCCAGAAATAGGGCCAGCACAGCCTCATGTGTGAGGGACAGAGAAAGGGCAAGAATCTTGGCGTGCTGCTCCTGCCTCAAGCATCATCTCCCTCGGCTCCCATTGGCCGGGAACAGATCTGAGGGGGAGGTGCTGGGAGGGAAGGGGCAGTGCATGGAGACACGTGCTCCCTGCCCGTGACCAAAGGGGCACGTTGACTCCTTCCAGGAGCGGTGTGTGGGCTCAGGGTAGGCAGAGAGCCTACCTCATCCTGGCTGTGCCATGGACTGGAAGCCACTGGAGATTAAGTGCCTCCCCACAGGAATTCACACACCAATCCACAGCACTCCAAGGCCTTGCCCTGGCCCTTCTTCAAGAACCAGCATCCCTGACCCTTCCTTCACCCCAAGTCTCAGCCCTAAGCACCCTCCCACAGCCAGCACATGCACCATATTTGAATTCTGATCTCACTCCTGCCCCCCACCCTGCACTGCTGCCCCAGCCCTGAACCCTCTGAGCCAGCAACCTATACCCCCTCCTACACTCAAACCCCATCCTGTGCCCCCAAAGCACCTGGACCAGAGCCAACCCCCCGCTCAAAGCCAGTATCCTATACTCCTTCCTGCACCCTAAACCCCTGCCCGAATCCAGTGAAAGTGGGTGAGGGAGAGAAAGGGGATGGCGAGAGCGCTGCAGGGCTTTGAGGAAGAGGCAGGATAGATCTTGGGTTGCCCTTAAATTGAGAAAGTGATCTTGGGCATACAAAGTTTGAAAACCACTGTACTATAGCATCTCAAATTCATATTTATATGAATCTGTTCCAGGAGGGTCCTGATGAAATCATGGATATGAGGAAAGATCAAGACTAATCTTGTTTTAGATTTTCTTCCTCAGCTGAAATCTACCACTGGAAAAATTCCATCTTTCCTCTCCTCAGTATGCTTGTGTTTAAATAGCCTCTCTGTAAACTGGCAGCATCTGTGAAAGGTTAGCACTACATATAATAGTGTGGAATTTTTTATACATTTGTTTTCTATATAGCAATTCATACCTCTAGCAGGCATCTCATTGCCTCCCAAGCATCCCCTTGTCACTAGGTGTGGCACTGCTGTGGCCAGCCTCAGCTTCTCCTCTTATAAGGTAACACTGAGGGCACACGCATCTAGGTCTAGGAGAAGCCAAACACTATAAATAAAATGTTCTGAAACAAGTACAAGTCGTACCTCCCTTAACCAGGACGTCCTGGTCTGGCAACATTTGTGGTCTGGAATGAACCAAAGATGTTCCCGGACCACAGAGCCCAGGAAGAGGTGGTCTGGTGGTGGGGCAGGAGCACCGAAAGGGGCACCAGAGACTTAGCCGGGAGCCCAGAATATGTATGTGGTGGGGAGAGGGGAGGGATAGCATGGTGGGGAGTTCTGGCCCCAGCGGAGCTCCCTGGCCCCAGCAGTCGGGGAGCTCTAGCCTGGCCGCAGCTGTGAAGCTCCAACCCCAGCAGCAGCCAAGAAGCTTTGGCCCCATCCTGTCATGGAGATTCGGACGTGTTTTGGCTCTAGAGGCCAGAGAACTCTAGCCCTAGCCCCAGCAGCAGCCAAGGAGCTCTGGCCATGGGCCGTGAAGCTCCGTCCCTGTCCTTCCACCCTGCCCCAACCGCAGAGCCAGGAGGCTGTGGAGCTCTGCCCTGACTGCACAGCTCTGGCCATGGCACTCCAGCCCCGGCACTAGCGGGGCCAGGGATAACAGCAGGGGCAAGCTGGAACCCTACCCCGGTGGCAGCATGGCCATGAGGGGAGGAACCTTTCCTGGCTCAGCTTTCTATCTACTTAAGCAGGTGAATACAGGGCAGATCATTCTCTCCACTGCAGCTTGGTACAAGTATTCTAGGCATCTGCCTTAAAGGGCCAGCATTATGACAAATCTATAATAATATCTGAAGCCTTTCTGCTGAAGTAAATGGCTAATAAAGCAATGTGAAAAATATCAGAATCAAATTTCTTTAGTCCTTTGTGTTTGCCTATCTGACTCCAGCAATTTCTTTCCTGAACACCTGGATCTTTTCTGACTTCCACTCAAAGTAATAAAGAGCCTCATTTCATATATAAAAGCCAGTAATTAATCAGTATTTTTGACTATGCAATGCCTTCTGTCTTGCCATAAGATGGAAACAGGGAATAAGTAACAAAAGGCATATACATTTTTGGTTTGGACATTTAATTTCATTTATTTGTGTTTTGTTTTTGTTTTTATGTTGTTGTACTTCCTGTCAGATGTCATCTATTTGTGCAGGCCAGGGAGCAAAGGAAGAGGGTAGATATATTAGTCTGAAATCACCATTTTCCATATTATTTAGATTTAGAAATAGGATTTTAACAAAGTTTTGGTCTTCTGAATCCCCTGTTCAATGGGAAAATGGCAGTGGGGGCTAGAGTAGAGCAGGAAAGGGAAATGCAGAATTACTTCCTTTGTTCCCTAGACTTTGTGGTTGGAAAGTGAAACCACTGCTTGTACTAGCAATACTAACCTGCCCAGAGAGGGTAGCAGGGTGTGCATAAAGTCAAAGCTCAGCTGTAATATACACGACTCCCTGGAACTTCAAGAGGCATTTCCAGTTGACTCAGCAGAAATGCTTCCTGGGATTCCAACTGTAACTTAGCATCTCCACGTACCTTACACATACAATGCAAAGTTGTGCCCTAAAAACTGATATGATTAAACTGAGAATCGGTGACAAAGTTCCTCATTTGTACCACTTCCTGTACCTTTAATAAAAGGCTAAGGTGAAAAATAGCATACATATCATTAATGTTTTCTACGGTCATCCAAAGGCAGATATTAGCTGATCATTTTCACATTGTTTGAAGTAATGTTTACTGTTTTAATTCGGGATGTAAGCACCTAGTATAGTAAAAACTATCAGAAAGGAAGCAAGGGGGCAAGTACCATGTCTGTGGGGGACAGCGGAGGCAGGAGGCAGCGGGGAAATGGCATGAGCAGGGATTAAAATAGTCCCGCTCACACCGGTCCCACTGCTGCTCCTCTCCCTGTGAAATATACATGAGTCGCCTGAGGCTCTCGTACATTCAAAGGAAGAGGCCCAGAGGGGAACCTGGCATGGGTTCCGCTACCTGTCTGCATTTTAAAGGGAGAGGCGCAACAGGACAGGGAGCGCCCCTCTCATTATCTAATTGAGTAGTCAATGGAAATTCCATTGACTACTTGATTAGCTGATTAATCGAAATTTAACAATCCTAGTTTTAATTTCATTTAAAAGTGACAACAGTATTTAGCTTTCTACCTCTCCATTCTTACACACATTTAGGTACTTCTATTTTCAGCATCATTCCTTTTTTTTATTTATGCTTCTTGGTTAGATACTGTGAAATTCCTATATTTCCCCAAATTCTCAGAACACAACAACAGAAGAATTATATCTGGTAAACTGGATAATGTTTTTATTCTCAAATAATATGCCAGATTATGAACTCTTTACAATGGTGAACAGTTACACAAGTACTGTAGTCCATATTGATTTCAGTGGATTTACTTAAATGAAAAAATGGCAGATAATTGATCCTATGCTAATTGCCTGTCAATATAAAGCACAAGAGGAAAAAAACAGAAGCAGCTTGAAGAAAAGTTACATGAGGGTCATATTATGTCCAACAAGTTTAAAAAATACGTTCTTAATTATGTCCATTCCACTGCATTTACACAGGACAATAAATTAATAAACATGTAGAATATATACATACCAGTTTTGAGGTTTATTGAGAAGAATCCTTGTGGGTTTCCACTTGTAATCTTGTAGGTCAATTTTTCACTAGAGCTGGAATCAGGATCAAATGCCTCAATCTGAATGACAGATACATCCTTAGGTGAATTCTCCATGACTTCTGGGTAATAAACAGGTTCTGTTGTCTGTGGAGCATTATCATTAACATCCCCAACATCTATGTAGATTTCAATGAAGGAAGACATAGGCACAACACCCTGGTCCGTTGCATAAACAGTTAACCAGTAATGTGAAGTAGTCTCACGGTCCAGCCAATCAGCCGTTTCTATTACACCTGTTCAATAAGAGGGACAAAAAGCAATAATATTAAATGCCCATAAATATAAAGAAACAAAACAAAAACACCACCAAACCCAAAACATGAATGACAAAAGATTCTACAACCTGTGCATGTATAGGCTAACCTGAATATTTTTAAAAAAACATTAGTATTAAAAGGGTCTGAATTTGTATAATGTATTTCAATATTTGTAAATCTATTTTCTTTTCTAACCTCCCTGGAGAATTAGCTTATCATTTAACATCATTCCTGCCCCAAATACATTAATTGTGATTTATTTGAAGTCTTTGGACTTGATTTACCCTCTTGGTACAGTACAAGTTCAACACTATATTAGGTTATCTAAGTAATTTAGCACCAGAAGTTTTGGATTATTTTCTGGAAAAGTTAGTATGTAATACGAGAAATAAAATTCAAATAACCTTTTACTTTTAAAGCAGAAATACATATTTCAAACACTGTAATCAACATTTCATAATCACCACCAGATGTCACTATGGAAACTAGTTGTGTAAAATGTAGAAAAGGGTAGGCTAAGATAAAGAGAAGGACAAATAAGAGTTCTGTATATTAAAACACATTGATATTCTGCATAGGATGGTCTTGAAAACAAAATAGATGATAATGTCTGTCTAGTTTGTTTTTTTTTCCAGAGGAATCCACTAAAAACAGCAATGTACTGCATAGACAAGATACTACTTTAAAATAAGTTGGTATTTTATATTTTCCACTTATCAATGTTTACCTAAAACTTTCTTAACCCCTCCCCCGCCAATATAATAATCATACACAATCATTGTATCTCTGTTAAGCAGTTGCCAATTAGCTGTGGTCCTCAACCTGCAAGCATAATTTCTGAACATACGCAGAGCACAAACAGGCTTTTTTTTTTTTTTTAAACTGCATTTGTCTATAATTCCCCACCCCGAATTTCTAGGAACCATTTCTATTATTTACTCCTGTTGTACTTTTTATATCTTTTTACTTCTTAAGAAGATTTACTTCAGAGTTAATGAACCAGGTTAACAATACTGACTTCACTTTTAACCACAGTATTTCCATAGAAACCCCCAGTACTGAATGCGGCATGCAAGCATTTCAGTTGTACAATCTATGCAAGCTAGGCTGTACACTTTATTTATTCTGTGGCATCTTTGCAAAGGCAACATTACATTAATTCCCTCCTAGCCTGGCTTTCAACAGGACCTCTCTACCACTTGAAGGTTGGATAGAATACTCAACCCAATTAATAAAGCATGCCACTGCAACTATCACCACAATATGCCTCCCCTACATTCTTAACATAGACTATCGTGCAATAAAATGGCAAATTCATTTAAAAATGGCTCTCCATTCCAAAGCTCTCAGAAGCGTAGACTTTAACTTCCATCACCCTCCTTAATTACAGTGACTCCTGGTGCTATAAATAGAGTGAAGTCTTAGTCTCTTGACAGCTCTCTCCAACATTAAGGCATGAAAACAAAAGAACCCCATGTTCAGAATAGAACATATAAGAATAGGGTTGCTAGCTTCCTAATCACAAAACACTAAACACCCTTAAACTCCGCCCATTCCTCAAGGCCCCACCCTAGCTCACTACATTCCTCTCCCTCCTTTACTAGGTCTCCTCCACCCTGGCTCATTTTCACTGGGCTGGGGCAGGGGATCAGGATAAGGGAGAGGGGTGAGGGCTCTGTGGTGGGCCCAGTGCTGAAGGGTTGGAGAGCAGGAGAGAGCTCCAGGCTGGGGCAAAGAGTTTGGAGTCCAGGAAGAGACTCCAGGTGGGGCAGGAAAAGAGGGTTGATTTGTGGACTCTGGGCAACATTTACCTCAGAAAGCTCCCTGGAAGCAGTGTTATGTCCCCCTGGATCCTAGGCAAAGTAGTGGCCACAGGGCTCTGCATGCTGTGGTACCCAGCAAATGGGAGCTGCTGACCCAGTGCTCAGGCTGAGGGGCAGCATACAGAGCCCCTGTGGCAGTCCCTTCATCTAGGAGCCTGCCAGGAGCTGGACAGAGAGCCTGCCAGCGTCGCCGTGCCAGCAGTGCCGCCAAGAGCCACCAGGATCCCTTTACAACTGAGTGTTCCGATAATAAATTAGACACCTGGCAACTCTAATACAAATGGACTATCACGGTAACAACCAAAAATATGACCTTCCTGAAAATTTATTTTTAGTTTAATAACAGATAAGGTATGAGTTCATAACATGATTTCTACAAATTCTTCACCATGACAAATTGTGATGTTAAAATTTACAATGACAGACCAACTGATTAATTAACCACTGAATGACTCATCTAGCACAGATCTCTACCCAACAGGATCGCACTGGCTTTGAGAATTCTTGCAATTTTAACTTGCTCCAGGGTCACATGCACTGTAAGTTTGCATTAGTGATCAGCAACAGGAAGACTGAGCTACCTAAGCTGACAGTGAGAGTGAAATGAATCATTCTTTCATTTTTTCTTGTTGGAACAAATCCCAAACTGTTGAACAAATATTTCTACAATAAGACTGCTACTTAAAAGTCTGAATCAGATTAAACAAATGAAAGAAGTTCATTCTGTGGAACAGCCGAGGAAACTGTAACACTGATATCTGTATTGGGATCTGAACTAAATGTCAAAAATAAAACATTACCTGATGCAAAGATTCCTCAAATTTGCAAACAAAATGTGGCAGAAACACAAACTTCTCCACCTCCCTACATTTTAGAACAGGTATCAGTGACAGACACATTAGAGAAGACAGATACCTTATTAAAATGGGCATACATACATTCTAAGAATTAAGTTAGTCTGACAATATTAAAAATGAAGGCACAAAAAGCCACTACTTCAGCATGCAGTACATGCAAAAGAGGGCTGGAAGAAAAGACGACAAGCAGCTTTCCTTCACCCTTTGCATACAGGTCAGCCACAATTTCTTTTGGAGCCAGACCTACATTCCTGGTTATTATTCCTGGTTAGTAGAGCTAAAGAAGTGTGCTGTACCCACTAAAGCTCATGATACCATCTACATGTTTTGTTAGTCTATAAGGTGCTACCAGACCATTTGTTGTTTTTTCCTGCACAGACTAACTCGGCTACCCCCTGAACCGTCTGTGTGGATATGGCTCATCTTTGACTTTCTCCCTTCACAGAAGCCCAGCTCTGAGGTTCAAAATGAGGGAGAACTACCAATCTAACGTGCACTTCTCCAAAGGAATTCTGGTTGTGACAAGACAGATTTTTTTCTAGGGCTTCCCCTACACACAAATATATACTGATTTTTTTTTAAAATAATTGAATGTGTATCAGAAACCATATACAAAACCATGCCTTAAAATCTCTTATCAGTCCCACTCCCTCAGCTCTATCCTTATGTCAGTGATTACCAGCCGGTAGACCGGGATCTACTGGAGATCTTGGAGCCTCTGTCAGGTGATCCTGACTGGGTTTGGCCAAGAGGCTATCAAGTGCAGACACTTTAGCTGTCCCTCTACCCACTGCTGCTCATCTCCTGGCCTTTGCCTTGGAGCTGCCTCTCTACCTGGGGAGTCTCCTGCTTGCTGTACAGGGAAGGGGAGGCAGAGTAGGGGTACTGATGTTAAGATTTCCTCTCACTCTGTATCCTTTCTCCACAAAGCAGAGAGGGGGCATAACAGGACTTGGGATGGAGTTTGCTGGCTGCTTTAAGGAGTGGTCCAGGGCCAGTGCAGGGGTGAGTTAGCCCCACTGCACCACCAGCCAGGAGCTACCTGAGGTAAGCAGTGCCCAGTCAGAGCCCACATCCTGAAGCCCTACCTCAGTCATGGCCCCCCTCCCGCACCCTAAACCTCTGCTCCAGTCCCGAGAACCCCTGCACCCAAACACCCTCCCAGAGCCTGCACCTAGAATTCCCTCCTACATCCCAACTGCCTGCTTCAAGAGAACCTCAGAGTCCCTCCCACACTTCAGATTCCTTAATCGAAGACCAGAGCCGCAACCCTCTGCCCCAACCTGATGAAAGTGAGGATGAGTGAGATGAGTGAGAAGGAAGATGGAGTGAGCAGGTAGGGCAAGGTTATTTATATTTGAGGTAGATCTTGGATTGCACTTAAACTCAAAAAGTGATCTCATGCTTAAAAAGGTTGGAGGCCTTATATAAAAAGTCCCACGTTAAATCTTGAGGAACACTGAAACACACACAAACACACTAAATTCAATACAATTTGCAGTCTCTGATCATAAAAGTACAGAACTGGAACAGATCAGCTAAACAAGAATGAAGATGCTTTTCACAGGTATAACGATATTTTCTTCCCTATCACTGGTCTAGGACCAATGCTCCCAAAAGCGTCTTGCTCCTTGTACTGGACTGCCAACTAATCCTCTTTGCAATATTATTCTAGTATCCCATCTCACACAAGAGTTAGAGCACAGTAATACTTTATGGTAGCTTAACTAATGCTTTATGCCATTTGAAAGCCAGCATTCTAAGCTTTAAAACAGAATAAATCATTGGATTATAGCTCTAATGGTTTTCAAGAGAGCAGTCACAAAAATTATGTATGACTTCAAATAAAAAGAAAAACAAGACCAAAAAGAACAAAATTCAGAAAGGTGTGATTTCTGGTACCTTGTGATCATCCAAGGCCAATAAATAAAACTCTATCCACTGGGATAGCTGTGGGTAGTGTTTCCATCTTTTCAGCCGCATGAAAAAAAAAATTGTTTCTAGCTCTGGTGGTGACAAGTTCTTCACCTATTTACACAGTAGCAAGGTTACAAGGTATCAGGTCTTAAGCTACATGCGATCTACATCTATCCCTCCAACTTCCATTGCTCTTTTGGAATGGGTCCAAGAACAAATATAGCAAGTGTTTCACTTTAAGTAAATATAAATTTCAATTCCTGATTGTGCTACAGTTGGCTCTAATCCATGCTTTAAATCCATCACTTTAACAAGTGCTTAATTCACATGAATATAAAACATTCACGAACACACAGAGTTTGAGATATATATTTCTGAATGCTTTCCCACCATTCAACGCCTCCAGTTGACCTGCTTTCATGACAAAGGATGAAGATGCTGAAGGATGATTTTCTTATCACACGTAAACCAGTATTTCAGAATGTACTTATTAGCAGGGCTCAACAAACAATACAATCTACTCGCCGTGGCATGCACAGTATGGGGCTGGCGAGCGGTTTTCACCGCCGTTCATCAAGCCCTGCTTATTAGAATGAAGAGGAAAGGTAGAATATCAACATGTACATAATGTGCAATGCTCTCACTTATATTAAGGCCCTTTTATATCAATCTTGCAGTATAAAAGGTCGGGACTAAATTACATTTATCCCCACTTAAAGGTCTTTTTTCGTTTACACTGCCAGAGCGGTATAAAGAGGTTTTAAAGTAAACAAGAATCTGGCTTTTTTAAAGCATCACTGTTTCCAGGTTGTTAGGCAGTTTTTATGGAAGGTGTATCCCTACTTTTTAAGCACTTTACGGCAGGAGAGAGTAATCAAAGGCCCAGAGGCTGGATGCACCCCCATGGCTCAGGGCTTCCCCCCCCCCCGTATTGGCGAGCCCACTCTGGAGCTCTAGTCCCCTTGCCACCCCACCACAGGGCTGGAGCACATAAAATCTACTAGCCTGTGCCCCTCTGGCTCTGTTGTTTGAGGGGAATGCAGGGAGTGTGTCTCTCCTTCTCAGTCAGGGGACCACATCAATGGGAGGGAACGGTTGTTTTTGGCTTCTCTCTTGCATGCGGCCCCCAACTGATTTTTCTGTGGGTCAGCAGCTCCCAACCCAATGCAGGTTCCTAATCGCTGCTTTACTGATAGCTGAGTTTGAGGTCAAGTTCTTCACCCATTTACACAGTAGCAAATTTAGGGTCAGATTTTGCTCCCATTGGAGCTGAAGACTTCAGTAAGAGGCACTCAGTAAGAGAAGAAGATCTTCAATGATTTCACTCTGGGAGAATAAATGGCCTCAAGAACACAATATTTGAGGAATTAGGATTACAAGTTGAGGGGTGCAACCCTCTCCTTCCTTCACCAGCACTATATCCCATGTTTCAGCCACTTTACAACTTGGGAAATATCACAAATGATACAGAATAAAAAAAGCCAAAATGGATGTACAGGAACTAATGGGTCCCGAACGAGGGAATTTGCCAGACCAGGGGAGATCCCCTGCTATCAGCCTCCCAACCCACCTCTCCTTCCCACTGCCAGTTCTAGCCACGCCCCCCACCAGCCCCAAATGCCACATCCTCACCCCTGCTAACGGGGTTGCCACAGCTGCACGTCCCTGGCCCTGGCCCCACTACCAGAGCCATGCGGCCCTCGCTTTGCTACTGAGGCTGCCAGCCCTCTTGCTACTGGGGCTCCCCACCAGGTCTGCTGGACCATGGATGTTACAGAACAAGTGAGTCCCAGTTTTTGGAGATGCAACCTGTATTTAAAATGTAGTACGCTTCTCGTTCTAAGCAAAAAAGAACCGTTGACAAAAATGCGACTTTTCATGGATCTTAATTTAAACCAAACCATTATCACAGTCACTAATAAAATACAAATAAATGTATAAATCCAACCAAAGGCAGACAGCCCTATAAACGCCAATTAATAAATGCTCAAACTATAATACACCCAATTCCCAGGGATGATCCTCTTTAAGAATGCTAATCCAGGAGAACCCTCATTAACAATATTAATGATTCTGTAATGGAAATCAAAACCTACAATCATTTCTCGCCAAAGCATGAAAATGCAGTTTAGCAGAGCTTGCCCTGGGAATGACATTTGAAACAAAACAAGAGAAATCCCTGGCCTGGAACATGATGCTTGAAATCTTATTACAAACTTAATTAATCTAAGTTCTAATAATCTTGATAAATCAAAACCTTCCTTAGCCTCTTTTAAAGCTGTCACTGCTATGTGAAGTAGCAGCAAGACTATTTTGAAAACTGTGTGAACACATATTTGGATCAAATTTGACCTTCAATAGAAAGTCCAATTGAAAGATTAAAAATTAAATTAGATTAAATTTATTACAAACCAAGAGGCATGCATTCCTGACTGCCACTAGTCTATTCTGACAGCAAAACAGAATTCTATCTTCTCCAATCTTTTAACTCATTAGTGACACAACAGTAAAAAAAAAAGGGGGGGGGGTCTAATACTATACATTTCCAAGTAGCACGAGATAAAAATATTCAGAGAAGGCTTTAAATTATTGTTTATTGAAATTAACTCTCATCCAGTCCCTCCTTGCTATATGAATGTATGCACAGCTGTATTTCTTCTATGCATGGCTGTCAATGCAGGTTGAACCTCCCTAATCTAGCACCCTGGGGACCTAACTGGTCCTGGAAGAGGGATTCTGTAGGACCAGGTAAGATTATTTCTCGCCCCCCTGTGGCTGGCAGAACCACAGAATGAACAAATTTTGATTTGTTCTTTTTAGGCAGTTGTTTTGTTTTGTCTGTATCAGGGACAGATTCTGATACATAAATCTGATACCATGTCCCTTGGAGACTTGCCATTGGCCTGTAGCATGAGCGCAGTTCCCCCGGTGCTGGAGGAAGCAAAGTGAGTTGGGGTCTCCTTGTTCCGCTTCCCTTGTCCCTGCTGATGAGTTTGATGGAGGTGTTTCCTTTCTTCACCACTTGCCTCTGGTGGCCCCTGATTGATTTTTCTGGGGATTGGTGGCCCCCAACTAAAAAAAGGTTCCCCATCCCTGCCCTAAAGCATGAAAAACAAAATCAAGAGACTTGGCAAATGCGATTCTATGTATTGTGTGTCTTTTAGAGCCTCATGCTCATTGTCAGACATGGTGAAGGAAAACAAAGTAGATGAAGAAAAAGTAAAATGCTTCATTTAATGTATTCATCTATATTTCTAACTCAGATTTAACATTTTAATCCAGTATATTCTGTTCTTTACCGTGTGTAAAAATGTAAAATTAGTACCACTATAAAATTATAGCCAATTATAGCCTGATGGCACCAAAGTGGGTAAGAGAAAGGGAATACTCCTGAGCCACAACCAAGTACAGCCACAGTCCTGTATGCCAGAAGAAATTCTACTTTTGGAAGGGAGATTGTAACCATTTAACCTACAGAATTCACAAAGGAACATTCTTTCCTGCTCTCTATTTAGGGTGGTGCAACTCCTCACACATCCCAGTGTGAGGTATTCCTTGTAAGGTACAATTGAGCCTTTTGTCTGCAGTTTTGCTAAAACAACATCCAACAAAAATGTCAAAGAAACTGCATATTATTTGCCCAACCACATAAAAAACACTACCACATGATCTTACTAGATCTTTTAAACTAGGCAAAACAATTGTCCTTAAGCACTTGGCTGTAATGTCATGTCATAGAGACAAAGAACTATTCAGCACTTAAAACACAGTTAAAAAGACCAAAACCTCCATCCTGTGAGCTCCTTGAAGTAATCTGCTAAAGAAGGAATGGAATGAGAATCCTTTTGCTAAAGTAAAATGTCAGCTTGTCTACTGTATAAACAGGGCAGAGTGCCAAAAGAGGCACTACAGTCTAACTCCTAACATTCTGAAGATGTGGTAGGCAATGTGAGCTTTTAAAAATGACACACAAACTGACTTAAAATAGTCTTGATAGTGCAATCAAGCCAAAAAAATGCTGGCTTTTCCTCTTTTTTTAAAAAAATACTTATATAAAACTTATATACTTTGACTAGGAAGAATTATTTGATTTTTTTTTCCTGAAGAATAAGGAGCGATAGCCATGCAGAAAATATTTGCTCTTGAATGCATTTTAAGATTTATCAACAATAAAGCTGAATTACCCAGGTAAATCACCTATTAGATTTCTTAAATCTGATTTGAAATTGCCCTTATTCAAAATAACCTTTGTTTGAATTTTTGTAATTACATATGTACATGTTGTTTCTTCTGCTCTAGAAACTTCTAACTGGTCTTAAACAGGAAGACTGGTAGCTTAGCAACAGCCAGCCAATGTATTCCCTTCTGCAAATTAATTGTTTACAAACTTATATGAAAAGTATAAATGTGCATAATTAAGAAATCAATTAATTTTAAGTATTTTCACTGATTCGTATAGTTTCTTGACATTTCAATGGCTCATTTATTTTATGTTTGAGCAAAGATGAACTTTAAAGTAACAAACATTGCTAATTCCTGTTAAAGAATTCAATTGCGTTATCATTTTAAATGTACTCAAGTTGTTTACATTTTGATGTTTTCAAAATCAATTAAAAAGCCTGATAAAGGATATAGCTCTACAATACAGCGGGGCTGTTTATTTAGGGATTCTCTTATTTACACAGTAACATTGGATGGTATTACCTTGTCATCTTTCAGCATCTTATTTTTGTCCTCAATTTTGATAAATATTACCAAAACCTATGTTTAAATGTTATAATTACATAAAATCTACCCTACTAATTTAAAACATTTTCTATAACCTGATTTTATACAAGAATTGCAGATTTACTATTCTTCCCTCAATTAGTTAGAAGGAGGATACAGAACTGCTTTAAGATTTCATTCCTAGACTTTCCAATTTCTGTTTCATAGAATTCTCAAAAGAATGTTTTGCAAGTGCTGATACAAATAAAGCAATGATAGGTTTATGTAATTAATTCACTTTGAAATAAGAATATATTGAAATTACAATTTTTTTCAATCTTAAAAAAGACATAATAAACACACACAATCAAATGATGTCAACAAAGAGTTTTTAGCTACATTTCTCTAGAATATACATATATATATATATTCATCCTAATAAACTACCAAAGCCAGTTCCTAAAAAAATCCTGCTTAGACAGGGTTAATATATGAAAGAGGAAGCTCTTAACTGTTCTGATTGTCCTTAAAAATATTGAACTGCCCATTCTCTAGTATGCTTCACTTTCTTTTTCAGAGAATTTCTCTAGTTACTACTTGCTAGCAATATCAGTAATCTGGGGGTGTCATAGCACATCTGCACTAACAAATCCATTAACAGGTAGATGACAGATCCAACTGTGCAGCTGAAGAGACTTCACAGCATGACTGGACCGTCTTCTCTTCTAAATAGGAACAGGTGTGTATGTTAGGATAACAGAACATTAGCCCAGAGGGAATGAGGTGATTGAAGTATATGTTATGTCTTAGCCATTGGCACAGTTGGATATATATAATTTTTGCATCAGAAAGATATACTTGCACACCCATTTCATAAAATGATGCACTTTAACACAATACTTGCTAACTACTGCGTATTTCCTCTACAGTACTGATCTGTACAGAAAAATATGATCATACAAATTCTGCTTATATCTAATGCTAGATTTTAAATCTGTCTGGACAAAGTGGAACTCATATTAGTAAAATAAAAGAGTTCAAATTCAGTCTTCAAACAACTCCACTGAATTTAGTGGAAAATAGAGCAGAAATTGGTTTAGTGTCAACATATTAATTAACTGTGATGTGAGGACATATTTTCCAAAAGTGTTAAATACTGTAAATTTATTGTACCAATAACCCCCAAACTTTTTTTTTTGGCATCCCCCTTATCAATAATGGAACCTGTCCATGCTCTCTCCCCCCCAAGGACAGTAGTTGGTAGTCATAGCCAGGAGCAGAGCAGAGACCAGGGATAGGAGCCAGCTGCTGCTGAGGAGCAGAGAGTGGAGTAGGGGAGGGCAAAATGCCAGCAGCACAGTAGGAGCCTTGGGCTGGCTCCCTGACTGCCCTTTCCCCACATGCCACTCAAAATGGCAGGCTGTGAGGGCCATGTTCTTCTCTTAGCACTGCAAGAGGAGGTGACAGAAGAAAGAAGAGGCTAGGCTCAAGGTGCTCAAAAAATACATGCCCCTCTCCCCACCAGGCACTTTGAGCAGCATGGAAGGGTGTGGACTGCAAGGACCTGCTGTGCTACTGACTGAGAGCCACTTAGGTAAACTCCTCCCAGTCACTGCCTGAACCTGGCCCCCAACCCTTTTGCTCCCCTCTGCATCTCTAACCTCTGGTCACAACCCTAACCATCCACATTAGGAATATAATAGGGTAGACGATTAACCAATTAACCAATAAGCAAAAGCTTATAGATTAATGCATAGATTATATGCATCCCCGCCTCCCCCCAGCCAGTAAATTTTTTAGCAGGCTCAGTGCTGGCTTGCAACAGGTCCTGGACCTACCCCTGCTGTGGCTCTGCATTTAAAGTGCATTAGGAGCTGGATGGACAGACAGCCTGGCTCAGTTTCAGCTCACCCTGGGTCCAGGTCCTATCCCCACTGTGGCTTTGCATTTGAAGCACACTAGAAGCTAGGTGGGCAGGCAGCATAGCTCAGCTCCAGCTTGCACAGGTCCAGGAGGGCAAACCACCACCACTCCCGGGACAGGGGCTGCTGCCACCCCACACTGCTGCCTCTGTATCGGAGACAGCAGTACGGGGTGACAGGCAGACAGTCTGCAAGGGGTTTTTAAACTGGCTCCCCTCACAGACCAGCCCCTGCCTGGCACCCCGCACTGCTGCCTCTGATAAGGAGGCAGCAGTGCAGAATAGCTGGGGGCTTCTTGGGAATGAGGCTGGAGAGCACTGGCAGCCAGCCCTGCCCTCAGGTACTATAGAATAGTTGGCTAACCGATAAGAATTTATGAGGTTACTTGACTATTCAATTAACCAATATTTAACATCCCTGATCTGCATCCCTGCTCCTGAACCCATATTCCCTCCCAGACTCTGCATCCCACTCTCCTGCCCCAGATCACAACCCAAATCCCTGCACCCCAATCCACCATGCCAAGCTCCCTTCTGCATCCAACTTCCATCCCAGACCACACACTTCCTCCATTAATATCATAGAAGAGTGTAGCCCTTGTTCACTTACTAAATTCGTGAAGAGAGCCTCCCCCCATCAAAATTATTGCCCTCTCTTTCCACCATCCTTTCATGCTGTACTAAAATGAAACAATTTCTGCATATTGCTAAAAAAGAAGAACCCCTTATTAGAAGATTCAGAGGGGTAGTCGAATTAGTCTGTAACAGGAAAAACTTAAAAAAAAAATAGACTAGTGGCACCTTAAAGACTAACAAAACGTAGACTGTATCACGAGCTTTTGTGGGCACAGCCCTCTTCTTATTTATTCTTGTAACTTGACTTCTAACACTCCTGTCATCTAAAGAAGCGGGCTGTGCCCATGAAAGCTCATGGTACCATCTACATGTTTTGTTAGTCTTTAAGGCTACGTCTAGACTGCAAGCCTCTTTCGAAAGAGGCTCTCTCGAAAAAAGCCTTCCCTTTTTGAAAGAACCGTGTCTAGACTGCAGTTTTACTTTCGAAATAGCACTTTTTCGAAAGAGCACCATGACGTGATTATGCAAATGAAGCACGGGAAATTTGAATCCCGGTTTCATTTGCAATTTCAAAGTGCCTAATTTATACCCCTCTGTTGAAAGAGGGATGTAGTCTAGACACACCTTAAGGTTCTACTAGTCTATATGTTGTTGTTGTTTTTAAGTTTTTTCTTATTAGAGTTATGTATAGCAGTAGATGTTGTGAAACTTTTTATTAAGACAAAGATACTATAAAATATGAAGATATTACATTTTACATTACTTGAACAGGATCAGGTTGATATTTAAAGAACTTGTCTAAAGGGATGGGTTTCAAAGCTCCACAGACTCAATACCCCCAAATTAAAAAATACATATATAGTAAAATGTTGCTTCCAAACAAAACCAGTCAACACAGAATGCTGCAGCATAGAGTTAAACCCAAACCCTGACATAAAACATAAAGAAGCAGAATTGTTTGTGACTACCTCACTTCTCTACTATGAAAAGATGGTGGAAAGATAAATTGTGTTAAAATATGGAGGAGAGAAAAGAACTGTCACTATGGATTGGCACTATATAGCTCATAAACAGTATAGGGCAAGCTGAATAAAGTGGTATGGAAGAGAAATTCTTATATCAGCCAACGGCAAATTAAAACTACACTTTAGTTTAGCTCAAAGATGATAAATGGTTTTAAAGACCAACACTGGTCAAAACTGAACACTAAACTAAGAATACACTTGTAAACACTGAAAAGAGATATTACAAATGTTTGTTAAGAGTAAGAAATCCACCTCCACAAAAAAGAGTGATTACATTGCGTTTATATTTATATAAAAAGTCAAATTAACTTAAAACCCATGCACAGCACACTGAGAAAAAACAAATTACAAATTACAAAAATTATGTTTTTAAATATAACCTTTTAAATAGTTGTTCACAAAAATTATGGGTCATCAGAACCATATCTGAGTTAAAAGAAAAAAAAGACTGTAAGGGTACAAAGTGAGCATGCATTCACAGGAATAAGGGGAAAAGTTGATACATACAATCATTCAGAAGATCCCTGATGTGGCTGCATTAGAATTCAGCCTATTACTTCCAGTTCAGGAAATCTTTTGGGACAAAGGCAGACAGCTCCTATTGTCTTTCTAGTTTACGGTTATTTTAATAGCTCCAGCTTATTTCTGTCAACTACGAAACTTGTATGCTAGATTTTTGGACAAGCAATGTAATTGCTATATCCAGAAACAGTTTATACTGCTGAAACCTTGATGTGGAGAGGCATTAAAAAAAAAACTTCATAGTGTATATTAGGTAAGTAAAATGTTAACTATTATTATATTATTAGAAAAATTTAGTGAAGCACAGACAAGTACAACCTGATTTCTTGGCAGAAAGGGAAAGGAAAAAACCTCTCTTTTGTTATTACATGGTCAATCAACCATGATTTAAAAAGAGAGCGAGAGAGAAAGAGAACCTGGAAAGCTATGCTTATGCTACTGTAACAGTGAATCACTATAGCGGTAATACGACTGAAAAAAAATTGCCATGACTCTGGACCAAATGCCGATCACTTAACTTATTAAAGCAGTCCAACTGTTATTGGGGCTAGGAGAGTATGTTCTCATGATGTGGCACAATCTTTGTTCTAATTATCTTCAATGGCATTCAGGACACATTCTTTTCTTCAGGGAAAAGACAAAACTGGTATGCACATATTTAGATATACAAGCTTCCTAGAGGCACTGCTATTGTCACCATCTTTTTTATAAATGACCTTGGAAGAGGTAAACTAAAGGTAAGGGGCCAGCACTAGAAACAAATATGGCTCTGTGGCAAATCTGGAGGAATGTGAAATTATGTATCTTTCAAATCAGCTGAGGCCAGAAAGCTTTGTCAATCACAGCTATGGTGGCTTGGAGGGGTTCCATTTTGATCTTTTGATATTTGTCAAACTGGTTCAGCTATTTTAAATCTAGAATTTGCCTCGTGCCCTGAACACCACTAAGCCCCTTGGAACAGGGATTGTAATCATCTGATTGCAGGAATCAGAGATGATGACTGGATACTGAGAGTGGATACTGTCACTCTCTTATTAGGATAAATGACGGGAAGTCCTGTGGCACCTTATAGATTAACAGATTTATTGGAGCATAAGCTTTGGTGCCACAGGATTTCTCATTGTTTATACAGATTCAGACTAACACCACAACTATCCCTCTGATACTTGTCTCTTATTAAGGTTTAGTCACAGACAGATAAGAAGTAACTCTGTAGAAAGACCCTCTATTGACAGAATGAAAAGCTACAGATTTACAACTGGGAAACCTACACCTTTACTTTCCAGGGGGCATTGTGAGATTATACTAGGATGCAGGGGAAAAAATGGAAAGGAGTATGAAAGGTAGACATATGCTGCTAGCTCTGCCAGAGGCAGGAAACAAATGAGAAGATAACCAGCTCGGGCTGTCGCTCTACAGAGAACAAGATTTGAGTGTGTGGGGCAGGACGATTGCTCAGAAAACACGCTCAGCAGGGACTCTAGTTTTCTAGGATAAAACCCACAAATTTTCAAATTTTAAAAAATCCAAATTTTTCTGTGATTAAAAATGAAAACACTGAACTTTCATTTTATTAGCCACAAAATACATAATTGTCAGTTGAGCACAATTTTTATTGATAGACTTTTGCCATTTAAAAGAAAATTCAAAGCCTATCAGTGTTGTCAATCATTATAAAATAAATAACACTGAGCCCTTAGATACAAGTAGCCATTTTCAGATTTTTCCAGTATTTTTTGGATAAAATACCAGTTTCTTCTTTTTTCCTTTTTTTAATCAAGGGAGTTATATCTGTGCTTATTAGTCTGTGCTTATTAGTTAATCAAGGGAGTTATATCTGTGCCCAAAACCAGAAGCCCGAATATATATTGGAGGGAAAATACCCAAGAAGAGCTACACTCTCTTTGCCCAATATTTATTGCTTTACTTTCCTTGAAATGGGATCTGCAGACATTTTGATAAGCAGATTGCAGTAGCCTCTTAAACTTTTCTGCTCAACTACTGTTTTGTTACAAGAATACTTCCTTAGAATATTCAAAACACTTCTCACTGCAGATAAGCCTATACCTCCAATAACAGTGCCATCACTGGACCTGTCTCCCCAGCAGTCAATATCGGGGTGAGCCTAAATATCACCAAACTGTGCTAAATGTAGGCACTTTTTTCCTACACTGATTTAGCTTCTGCAAGCAAAGGATCATTGTGTTATTGCAGATAAACTGTAAACCATTGACAAAACTAAGTTTTTTATTGAACCATTGAGAACAGGGGTTCTCAAACTAGAGGCCATCAGGGGGTTGTAAGGCTAGTGCCTAAGGGCTTGAGAGCAGTCAGCCTCCATTCCAAACCTCACTTCGCCTCCAGCATTTATAATAGTAGAATAGATCAGGGTAGGTGACCTTGTCTAGTCTCCTACCAGTGCAGGAGTGTTCCCTAAAGTATAATGTAAAGTAGTTGATATTCTGATATTAAATAGAGCAACTGAATTTTCAAAGTACTTTATAGTCCCTGAATTACACACATAGAACAGCATATATTCCCATCTCTAGTCAGTGAAAAGGTCACAAATTGGATCAATATATTCACTTTAAACCTAACCCTTTATAATCTGTAGTAATCTTTCTGTTACAGAGATCACCATATTCTCTCAACTGTAGGCTTCTCATTAGCCAGTGCACATCTGAAAATAACTCTATTGTCACTTACTTCACAATGTATTTTTTATCACTGTTTTTCCAAACTCCTCTCACTGACTTTCACTTACCTCATCTGAAACAGCTGTGTCTCTTCGCAATGAAGCACTATTTAATGTAGATATGTTAGATTAAATATTTCTGTCATTATTACCTTTCTTTGGATGAATTTAACTAAATTTGAAATTCCACCACTAGCACACAGTACAGATGGCTATTCTATTTAGTTTTTAGCACTTCTCAGAAAACATAGGGGTATATCTGGCAAATGAACATGCAGTTGAAAATATTTATGAGTACAGCTCCTGATCTCTGAACCTTTGTCCTTTACTCTATGCAACTCCTCATTATGAAACTGATTAGAAGTAGTATGAAGCTGACAATGTGAAGACTATGAGATGTATGGTAAATGTCTTTTACAACACCCATACCTCCTCATACACCTACTAAAATCAGCACTTCCTGACAAGCCTGTATTTTCTCCTACCAAGTTTTTACTATCAAATGTCTTAAACATAAAAGCCAACAATCCAAACTGTATTCTATACTGGGTGATATGAAAGTCACATGCATAGACAATACTTTTCAAAAATATTAACGAGGATCCTTTTCCACATCTAAACACAGTGAATTCCTTAGATTACAACTGCCATATGCAGCCTCGTTACAAGGGCATGAACTATTGTACAAAACTTCTTTGGGAAACTGCACATCATTACCATATATTTTCCCAAAGCAATCAGCATTCCTTACACAGGTAGCTGAACATTTGTTAATCATTAGCTGTTCTTCAGGTGAAAAAAAGGAAGAAGGAAAACAACACAGTAGTGTGCCCCATCTTCCTAAAAGAGGCACAGGGAAATAACTTAAAAATAAAGAACTGGTTAGTATGATAGATCAATAATTTTACACCAAAGAAGTAATCCAAGAGCACTTGCAGTTTTACCTCTTGAAGTGCAGTTTTTACTTACTGCAAATGCCAGTCTCTATTACTTTGGCAACTCCCTTTAGGTCATGGTCTGAGTCATGAATTCAATAATAAAACCTCACACTAGATGTGCTGTTGCAACCTAAGTTCTCAACATTTGGTTTAAGAGGAATGTTGAACACATGCTGAATATCCAGAAGCCTATTTCTGTAGCATTGAAGAAAATGCAGGGAAATAGCTGTTTTATTGCTGATGCTGCTGAAATTTGGAAGGAGCTGAGTTGACACCTTAAAGAGACAAATATGAAATGACAGAGTTAAATTACAAACATTAAAAGAAAAGAAAGGAATAGGCACTACCTCCAGCTCATTTTCTTGCTAATATTCTCAATACTCAGGACCAGGGTCAAACCTTAACTGCTGAAGAGGAGGAGCTGGCTAGGACATGGGCATCCAGCAGTCATCCTTCCATAATGCCAACTATAATAAACTTCAAAGCTAAGGGTGAACTATTCAAGAAATATGTGTTTGCTGTTGACATTTTAAACAAAGACACACCAGTGAACTGGTTGAAGTCACTTAAGCACTTGGATTCATAAACTGTTGAAGTGATAATCTCACTTTTAACAGCAGCAGCTTTTTCTGCCAGTGCAGAAAGATATTTTTCTTCCTTTGGACTAATTCATTTCAAATTGAGAAATCGTTTGAGACCTGAAAAAAGCAGGAAAGCTTGTTTTTCTTTTCCACATTATGAACAAACAGGAAAATGAAAGTGAAGACGACTGAGTTAGCTGCAGAAGCCAATATTTTAAGTTTCTCGTGTCGACCTGATTGATAGTCGATATAATTTTTGTAAAACTAATTTAAAAAGTTTTCAAAATAAATGACTGTTTAAAAATGTATAGCGAGTACTTTCTAAAAATAAAAATTACCTCAATCTCTGAGTTGTGAAGAATATGTATTAAGGTTGTAACAACCAACTAGAATACACTTTTAAGTAGAAAACCATGATGAAATAGAGTCTTCCTGATTCATAATATTCATAATTGGGGGGAGGGATAGCTCAGTGGTTTGAGCATTGGCCTGCTAAACCCAGGGTTATGAGTTCAATCCTTGTGGAGGCCATTTACGGATTCGGTGCAAAAATTTGTCAGGGGTGATACTTGGTCCTGCTGTGAAGGCAGGGGACTGGACTAGATGACCCTCAAGGTCCCTTCCAGTTCTAAGAGATAGGCAATCTCCATTAACTTAAATAAAATCTCTGACACCACAGAACCGTGGTCACCAATGCATAATTGTAAATGCTTCATTTGACATTTAAATAGCATGAATTGAAAACAAACCATTTATTTCATAACTATAAACATGTGATTTTAATTTTATATATT
>JANRFK010001234.1:73164625-73176547 GCA_030068395.1 Apalone spinifera
GGCAGGGCTTCAAGGAAGAGGCGGGGCGGTAGATCTTCGCCTGTTCTGAGACTTTAAAAAGTGATCTTGGGTGTAAAAAGGAGACCACTGCCATAGAAAGTTCTATAAAACTCTGACTGTGGGAATATGCAAGGTTACATCTTATGACGTTGAATTTGGTGTTAAAGCCCCAAAATAATGTTTTTTTCCCAGCAAAGGCAGATGGGCTATGCTCTCCCCCTAGACAAAATGTGCAAGACAAAATGGGGCCAAAATAAGGCCTCAGCTTGTAAGGAACAAATTGTCATCCCAGGGGGTGTGTGGGTGGCTCGAGGCTTCTTCCTAAGGTTATGTCATAAGAGCCCCCAGGTCCTAACTTCCTTAGAAGTGGGAAAGAGAAAGGAATTTGGCTTGAGGGTGGGGTGAGAGGGAGGGAGAATCTTTATTGCATGAACTGTTGAAGTCTGAAGTGGGTTCTCCTCATCACAGGACAAGGAGCTGGCGAGACCACACAAACCATGGTCCAACCCCTTTTTTTTCCTGGACAAAACCTGAGAAGCACTGACCCAATGTCACTTGTAGCACCATTCACTCAAGTTTGAATGAGGTGAATGTAGGGGCTCTTGAGCAAGAGAGAAGGGCTTGGGCAGAAGACGGACCGATTTCGCGCTTACACTTTAAATGGCACTCCACAGGCTCTGGTTCCCCTAGGATACCAGTCAAATACGCTATTTACAACCACTTCTTTATGGGGGAAGATGTAATAGATACTGCAACCCCATGCAATAGTATCTTTGGGGTCTATGAATGGTTATAAATTTATGTTTATGTCTGATTGTATTCTACTCCAAGGAGGAGAATTACCACAGCTCATCCATGATTTACACACAGTGCTGGGTGATTATAAACAACTCCATCGAAGCACTACCTGAAGGGTTTACAAATACTGGTTCAAACTCGGTTTCCCAGAGACTCAAAGAAACAGTTTTGTTTTTACACACACACACACACACACACACACACACAGAGTTTAGCTGACTAAGGGTTTCCATACTGATTCAGCAAATGGACACGACCTCAGGGGCATGTGTACACTGCGGCTGGGAGGTGTGATTTCCAGCACGGATAGACAGACTCAAGCTAGTGTGCTAAAAATAGCAGTGTGGACATTGCAGTGATGGTTGTCAACATCACTCAACCTCTGGATCTGAGCTCAGGCAGCTGGACTAAGCTGCTGTGGGTTCCATAATTACCACACAGCTGTTTTTAGTTCATGTGCTTGAGCTGAGCTGGCATGTCTATCTCCAGGCACTGGGAACCACACCTCCCAGTAAATGAACACTGAAAAACCATAACCCTTACTCACAGGTTGGAAAGACTGACACCCACCAGAGCCTTATGCTACAATTGGAGTTGACATCGAGGTAGGGTTGCCAGGTGTCTGGTATTGGCCCGGACAGTCCAGTATTTGTGGCTTCTGTCCGATTAAAGAAAAAAAAAAACAAAAAAAAACAAAGTATGTCCAGTATTTTCTGTTTTTCTTGGATGGCAGGCTGCTTGGGACATTCTCCCCCTGCCATGTCTGGTGGGGAAAGGGGATAAAAGTGGGGATTTAAAGGCGCTGTGACTCTTTCTTTTTTTTTTTTTTTTTTTTTTTTTTGGCTCAACAACTTTGGTTCCTGAGTTGTGGGTTTTTTTGTTTTGTTCAACCAATTTTTTTCCCCACTATAGTATTCTTGGTGAAACTATCTGGCAAGCCTATATCCAGGTGACCTCTTCCACTCTCAACAAATATATAAGAACTTTTAATGTTTTTTGTGTTTTCTCTTTGTGCATTTTGATCCGTCAAATAATTGTACTCTACTAAGGAAGATCTATGTGGTCATCTGGGTTCCCTCTGAGCTGCATAGTAGTGCAGCCACCCAGGAGTGAATCAAGTGCCAAGCATTTCATGAGCAGAGCTGTGCATGGCAGCATGTGTTCAGGTGCCTCACCCTGCTGCTCTGCAACTCCGTTGCTCCTGCCCTTTCCCTTGGAGCTTCTGGCCAGCTTTTCCCTGGTCCCTCCAGCTGGCTGTGCAGAAACAGGGGAAGGGCGCATTAATGTCAGGGTATCCTCCTCTCCCTACCTCTGAACCCCATCTCTATAGAGGGGAAAGGGCCACAGGGCTCAGGAAAGTTCAAGTGCTTTGGTCTGAGCCTTCTGGAAAGAGCCTTAAAGAGACAGTGCACAGTCTCTCAGACTTCCCCAACTGCCAGCTCACACACACATAGACTTTGTGTCACACACAAACACAGGCTTCTTTTTTGCACTCACCTCCCAATGCATATTTGTGTTGTTGTTATTTCTTTGTACTTCCTTCAATGCACATATATTCTCTGTAATTTTATTTTTTCCAAGTACTATCATTTTAGTTTGATTAGTCTATTCATTTTGTAATTGTTTCTCTCATGCTCAAATTTAAATTCTTTGAATAGTGAGTTCTAAAATGTCTAACCTGTCCTGAAGTAATTATCCTTATGGTAACTTTTTAAAAATATATATTATATCTAGGTTTTTTATTTCTACTGGTAGCACACATCCACCCATACATTGCTGGGACACACAACAAAATTCATTCCACACATGGATGAAAAAAATTAGAGAGAATGTTGGTGGTCACTAGTAAAAGCAGAGTCATTGTCCTGGGAGAAACAGCACAGCTCAAGTGCTGAGCTTTATGGAGGCTGACTTGCTGGGGATATTGCTGAATTTGGCAGAGGATAGTGCAACCTTCAAGCCTCCAGTCAGAAGGGAGTGGGACAAGTCTCTACCCTGAGACAGGTGATTGCTGGAGGTCTGAAACCAAACAGGGCACTACTGAAGTTGTGACCAAGAAATACAGATATCTGTGAGGTACTGATTCTCCCCACTAACCCCTCACTCACAAAGGGCTGTAGGTAGCCCATCCCCAAAATCTTCCAAATCAAATATTAGGCTGTGGATTCCCAGGTTAACCCACACTTTCCCTTATTTACCAACCTATTTATATAATGCCAGCACCCAGTTGACACCAATGACACCTAAGTCCAAAGTTTAATCTGTTACCTGTATAAACTGTTTTCTTTGTGTCCTTCTGCAGTAAAACAAGGACCCAATCCTGGAAACCATTCTAAGTAAGACTCAGCAGGATTTGGTCCATTATATGCTTTGAAAGTAACAGCAAAATGAGAATGGTCTTTTGTACAAGTAACTAAATTTATGATTTATGTATTATTTTTAACTGGCTGAGGTAATTAAAAAGAGCCCTTGGAACTAAAGATTAATCAGGTGAATAGCAGATTGCAGAATCAGGTCCTAATGCAGTACCGCCACTGAATTTTATACATATTTTTTCATTCCATAGCTCAAGTTATGGTTTCATGATAGCAAAATGACAATTCCTGCAGAGAGATAGAAGTCAGAATGCAAAGAATTTAGAGCAGGTGGTTTCCAACATTTTTTATATTGCACACTGGCAAACCCATTCACAAACTTTTGGTGGACTGGCAATAAATATACAAATAAGATGTTGCTGGTCTGCCAAAATGTGTATGCCAGTCCCCAGAGCCGCCACAAACAGCCTGCTTCAGCTGCCCATCATGTGGCAGCTGCCCAAGCTGAAGCCAGCTACTGTGCGGTGGCTCAATGGGCCAGGTTGGGGTACACCCCACCTCTCTGAGCTTCTGCACAGCAGCCAGTTTCGGCCCTAGAGCTGCCACGAATAGCCAGTTTCAGCTCCAGTAGCCGCCAGACACGTGGCAGCTGCCGGAGTTGAAGCAGGCTGCTGTGTGATGTCTCAGGGGGCCAGGGTATATCCCAGCCCCAGCCCCCTGAGACACCTCACAGCAGCCAGCTCCAGCCCCAGAGGCGCTGCGAACAGTTGGCTTCCGCTCCAACAACTGGTAGCCACACACCTGGGGTATACTCAGGCTCCATGGGCATGGCCCGACAGCGTGCCACGGCCTAGCAGCCAGCAATTTGGAGCCCAGCAGCGGTCCACGGACCAGCTGTTGGGAACCACTGATTTAGAGCATCTTTAAGAGCATCTTTACTACTGACTGGTCAAGATAATTTACATCCATTGGTCCTCTTTACCACCAATATCTACCAAAAATATACAGTTATCTAAAAGAAATATAGTTTATTGTTTAAGTCTTGGCCAGATATATTAAGTGAAACTGAAATGTGGGCAGCTATTAAATGTGAATGTATCAAGTGGTGTGCAAGATGAAGTGCTAATAGAAATAATTTCTTTCAGAATCAAATAGTTTTGCAACCATTTTTCTGAATTCTGGGTACTTTAAAATTTCCCATAAGCTCCCTTAAAAAATAAAATGACTTGTATTTTAGCATATTTGTTTAGATAGGCTAAAGTCAGACACGTATGTTTAAATTATGAATGCAACGAGTATTATAAAAAATTAAGAAACTGACATGCAAACCAGACTTTCAGTGGGACCAAGAGTTTAGAATTAATTCAGAATTGTAAAGTCACAACTATTTCTTGCTATCAAAATATAGGAGCCTGCCAAATACCTGTATAGGATTGCCTTTATTAAACTTACACAAATGGAATATGATTAAAGTTTTAAATCTTCAAAGAAAAGAGTAAACATTATATAATAATTTTCAAATTCCCCTCATTTGACCTTAAAACGTACTTGAAAAGCTAAGCAGATGTCACAGTAGGAAATAAATCCACAACTCAACAGATGCACCACCAGTGATATGGCAAGATGCACCTTCCACAGCTTTTGGCAATCATTCCTTTTTATTATTCTTTTGCTCACAAGTGCTTTTCAAGTCAAAGAAGACTGAACAAATGAATGGGCCCATAATGTGTACTCTGCTGCCTGAATTGATTTCTGTTTTTAAGGTAATCTTGAGACCACATGTGGCTATTTCACACACAGTGTCTGTAAATCTCCTACAGTGAGACAGCCCGTAGGCAGCTATGTTTTCATCAGACTAGATTGTGACCTAATCAATAGGGTTCACAGCAAAACAATCCCTACTTTCCGCAGCTATGCAGAAGAGGAAGATGAGGCAAGCCCAAGCCTTTGTATGGAGTCTCTGTTTACCTGTCACAGTGATAGTGTTCCCAGCAGGATATTTTTAAAAATTCTCAAACTATCTTACCATATGCTTTTGCCAGCAGCAAAACACAAAATAAACATGTTTGTTTAAGACTAATACAGCTTCTTCCAAGGGATAAATTTAAAAATCCAAACAAAAATTATGGCAATTTAATTTGCCTTCATAGTATTCTTAAATTTCAAAGATTGAAAGCTATTTCTATTTTGTAATCTACATTGATTTAAAGTCCTGTCCACACTACTATTTTTAAACTCTGCTTAAGGATGTTCTGCATCAATCTTACATTCAGAAATGGTACAGCAGAGCTGCGTTTCTGCTCTGCTGCACATGGAGTTAGATCCTGGATTACACTTCTGATATAACGCAGCACACCAGCTCTCCAGAAGGCTGAAGAGGGACATCACTCCGAAAGGGGTTAATAAAACCATGCTAACCATTTTGTGTTTTTAAAAGTTTTCAAAAGTAGTTTAAAAATTTCCACTAATGCTGAGAGGGATTTTAGAAAGATGTCCATTAATCACTGCCAAACTGCTACTGTTCTATCTGATCAAAGAACACTAACTACCTCATTTTAAAAAAAATTAAAAACAACAATGATCTTGTAGCACCTTGCAGACTAACAAAAATATATCAGAAGTGGGTTGTGCCCACGAAAGCTCATGATACTATTTATATATTTTTGTTAGTCTCTAAGGTAAGGATGTAAAGAGGCAGGTAATTGGGTAATCGTGTAGTCGATACAATTTTGTATCGACTACACAATTAGTCGATAAGGGAAGGCGTTCAGAAGGAGCACCCCTGCTGCGGCTCTGCAGTTTAAACATAGTAAGAGCTGGGCATGCAGGCAGCCCAGCTCCAACTACATTTAAACTGCAGACACGCAGAGGGGTAGCTCCTGGACCTGGGGTAGCTGGGGGTAGCTCCTGGTCTTAAAAGCCAATTCCCCCCAGAACCATCTCCGCGGTTGGGGGGGAAGAAGGGGACAGAGAAGGCAGAGGTGCAGTACCACTGCAGCTCTGCCTTTTAAATGAAGTAAGAGCCACCCAGGTTTAAGGCTGCACCTCTGCCTTTTAAATGTAGTAAGAGCCGAGCGCTTATTGATTAATCTGATTATTGTAGCTGATCAATCGCAATTTAGTGTCCCTATTTAACATCCCTATTTTCCACCAGTTTTTGTTTTCAGATATCAATGTGCCAAATATCTTAACTTAATATTCCAAGGAATAATTCTAATAAGCAGTACTGTTAGCAAAAATGCCTCTGCTTTCTAGATTTTTTCCTAGACAAATCTCCTTAGACAAATATCTTTCCCCACAAGATCAGGAAATTTCATACATTGTTTTGCCATTTTTGATCTGGCCACACAATGCGGAATTGCTGATTGCATCAGGATTTAATTGAAGTAACCAGTTGGTTTCAAGTGCTCCTTTGTCCAGGATTCTGCTAAACTCTGCTATCTATTGGCTTCTTGATAGACTGTTAATGCAGCTGTTCAGTTCTCCAGCTGGTTCTGATCTTTGACATAGCTTTCCTCTTGTGGGGATCTGTTAGACTTTAGCACCTGATCCTAGGCATAGTATTCGCAAAAGCAGTTGGGAGGAGGCAGAGAGAGAAAAATAGATTTCACCTCACTTTCTGATCAGCTATATTCTTTTTCCGCACACTAATCCCACCTTACTATTTGTGGTTTAACACAGTCATTCATATGCCACTTTCTTTTCCCTATCTAGGGCATCCTCATTACCAGTCTGCTGAACTCTATGTCCTCAATATGGTGGGGAATGGATTCAATTTGTACACACTGTCAGTCTCCCTTTCTGCCTTTCTTAATTTTATCACATGAACAGGAAATCAGGGAAGATGTGTTCATTCACAGAAAGACAGGTGGGATTAGCTACTCTGCCTACTGCTGATCAGATAAGCAAGGGAATCACTTGATTTATCTTTGGGCTGCTTCAGTAAGCCATCCATATTCCCCTTTTAGAGCCCTTGGAATGGCTCCACACATCCCCCTTCAAGCAACAAGTACAGCCTTTGGCTTGCAAATTCCTCCACATTTCTGAGAGATTAAGGAAAAGCTTTTGCTAAAGGCTTCCTTGTCAGCCGTTCTGCTAATTAGCTGTAGGTGATCAAATTGATCTCAAACCCATGTTCAAGAACAGATCAGAACTCTTCTAATGATCTGGACTGATGCCAGGTATACAATGTAAGGGTAGAGAAGGATGGGATGAGTAAAAAAAGGTATCACTAAGTTTTCCAGTCTCTCTCTTACACATGCAAATAATGTGATATATAAATACATTTTCCTAGTCAACGAACAATGCCAAAATCTCACATTTAATGTCTCCTAAAGTAAAGGTAGCCTGGTCACCAATTTTTCCACTACACATTTCAGCAACTGTAAATATGGAGACTCATGTAAACAGCATTCAAACATTAAAACAGCTGACAGATTTAGCCTGATTACAAATAATATGCAACAGATGGTTTTCACAGGGAGGACCTAGGCATGCTCCATATAGCTCAAAAGAACTGACAATCCTTAACACCACATAGGTGAAAACTCTGGAAATTACTGTCTTCTTTAAACATGAGTAAAGCATGAAGTTCTCATATTTCCTTAAACTTGAGTTTTATTATTAATTTTTTTACAACAAAACCTGAAATAAAAATGTATTTTTAAAAATTCTCTCAGGGTATAGTTTTAGGGCAAATAGATCAAATTCGTTTACTACATGAATTTGAGGAATACCTAAAAAGATCCGTTAAAGACTGCCAAGTTACAAAACTGGTTTAACTGCAAATAACAAGAGATCCTGTGGTTCTCAATTATGTATCATATATCCAGATTAACATCATTTGGTGATGTGCTCATTTAATTATAAACATTTTTAATCTTTGTAAATGTCCACACTCATTATTAAAACTCAACAGTGATGAATGGTGTAATAAGAAGAGTTAAATAAAAGCCAAAGGGCAGCCATTGAAAATGCAAAATTGGATGTAATCCTTTTGAGAATTTAATCATAAATGTAAATCATATTCCTAAAAAAGGAAACATTTACAAATAAGCTGTAAGCACATTTTAATATGCTCAGTTTATTATATGCCAGGTTAAAATGTCCTGAACCTATTAGCAGCATTATTTAATATTTTACTTTAAATAGCTATGTATCTTATTCACTATTCTAATAAACTTCCTCCTTTCACTCTTAGAAATAGGATGTCCGATACCCAGTTAGCCTTAGTGATGATATTCTACAGCACACAGAGACAGTCCTGTAAAGCACTTTTTTTGTTGTGTGTTTTTGTTTCTACTCTTCAGTAAATCTTTACTTTTTTTTAGAAAACACACAAAACCTTCTCTCTCAACTTCATCTAACCTTATGAGTTTGCTAAGCCTACGAACCCTCTGAAGATCAACTAATCACAGGAATACAGGTTGAACCTCCTAAATCCAGGGCTCTTTGGTCCAGCAACATCCGTCACGGCAAGACCACAGATGTTGCTGGACCAAAGAGCCGCAGGAGCCAGACGGAAAAACACGGGGTCCCAGCTGGGCCAGCAGTGGCTAGGCAGGGGAACCCACAGCATCAGTGGGACCAGGTGTCCTCGGGGGAACCTCCGCCCGGGCTGGGAAACCCCGACGAGTTTGTGGCATCGGGTGGCTGGAGAGCCCCTGGTAGTGGGGCTGGTGGAGACCGGGCATCCCTGGCCAGGGAATCCTGGGAAGCCCCTGGCAGCAGGGGGGGCTGTGATGGCTGGGTGGCCCTGACTGGGAAAACCCAGAAGCGCCGGGCTGGGGAACCCTGGCGGCAGGGCCAGGCTGTAACAGGCAATCCCAGCCCCAGCAGGGAAATCTGCGCCCCAGCCAGGGAACCCTGGGAAATCCCAGGCAGCAGTGGGACCAGGCCACAGCAACAGGGCCAGGAACCCCAACGAACCCCTAGAGGCAGTGGGGCTGGCGGCAGCTGAATGGGACTAGTGGCAGCAGGGCGGCCCTGGGTGAGGAATTCCTGAGAACACCTGGCAGCAGCAGGGCGGGGAGCCCCAGCCTTGCAATCCCCAGGGAGAGGAGTTGGCAGCAGGGCAGCCAGCAGGATGCCTCAGGTCCCGAGTGCGCCAGACCAGAGGGGTCCAACCTGTATAAGATGCTCTGAATCACGTGAAAGCAAAAAAGGGTTGATTGTTAGTTTCAGAACAAAATTATTGTTATTTTGTAATACAAAAAAAAATTAATTTGCACTGTTTAATTTGCAGTCCAACAGGCTGCTCCAGGGATCCTGCCCTGCACTGTCGCGGGGCTCAAGTCCACCTCCATGTTGCCAGGGGCTGCTGCAGTGGCTCAGCCCGGCACTCAGAGAACTACTACAGGGCTCTGGCCCCCACCTCGTGCTCCAAGAAGCTGCTGAAGGACTCTGGTCCTGTGCTGCCGCAGGGCCGCAACCTCCGCCCCAAGCTCCCAGGGCCTGCCACAGGGCTCTGAGGCTCCAGCCCAGTACCAATTTGTACTGCTGGGAAACTCCTGCATAGCAGGCTCTGGCCCGGCTACCAACCCTGTTGTCCTGGCCGGCTGGCCCTCATGTTCTTAGGTTCTGATCCAGGAACATTTGTGTTCCTGCAGGTTTTTGGAGAGAGTAGCAGTTTTTGGAGGCACAACCCATAGCACTCTAGAATCTATATCGGGGTGTGGAACCTCAGGCCCGGGGGGCCAAATGGAGTCCCTGGCTCATCCAGATCTGGCCCCCCGAGGCACAGGCCTTCCTCCCCCTTATTTTAAGAATATGTTTACCTCTTGTTTAGTAGATAAGTTATATTATCTTATTACTAAAGTGCAGGCTGCTCTTCAACCTACGAGTATGTAGGACTTCATTTTCTTCCAGCTACATTAGCATGGCTTTGCTGGATAGGTTTCATTTGTGAAACCATTCTTAGATTTTAAAACTGAGTATACACTAATCTTTCAGTACACTTGATGTTGCCTTCAGCTGCATTATTTATTTTGAAATGCAAATTTCTGTTTACTTATTTCAAGTAAATAACAAACCAGTGTGTTGTAGTTCTTTCTGCATCATTACTGTATCTAAGTTCTTTGTTCTCCAGTTATATGTTCATTAGTATAGCTTGAGCCTGTATATATTATAAATTGTGCTGTGAGCGACACTAGCAACATGGTTGCAAGAGGAACACTAGTAAGAGCCTGATTATTATTTCCTGCCCTCAGACATGTGACCTGGGTGAGGGTTACAATTTATGTTGATTTTAGTGACTTGTGTTCTATCTTCAATCTTTTTCCGCAGCTGGACTCACCCCCGTGAGGATCAGAGTTAATTTATCTAACAGCCATAACCACTGCTGAAGGGTAATGGGGGTGGGCATTATGTTTAATCGGTTAACCAATTAAAAGGGGATTAGTGAGGAGGGCACCTCTCCAACCTGGGTGGGCTGGAGTGACACTCTCCCCTCCCCCCCACTGCAGTCACGGGCTGTGGTGGGGATGGGGGCAGGCCCACCATAAATAGGGATACTCCAGCGAGAACAGTTACTGCCTGCAGTGGGCCCCGAGTCGCTGGGCCCCATGGCAGGCAGGAAGCTGCTCCAGCCCTTCCCAATTAACCAGAACCCATAAGCTTCACCCATTAAGGTTAACCATTCATATCCCTATCTTGGATTATTGTTTGTTTCAGTAGATGTCACAGAAAAGCAGATCTTGAGCTTCCCTTAAGGAACAGGAAAAAAAAGAGGAGCTGAACAGAAGCAGCAGCCAATGCTGTAGCCCTATTGTAAGAGCATTATCACCTAGAATAGAGAGAGGAGCAGGGGTAAGTTCATTCACCCACAAGTTCACACGGCACACATCACCTGCATTTGCTCTGCCACGATAGCAGTGCTTCCCCATTTTGTGATCCTGTGAAGTGTAAACATTTAAATCCATGATTAGTAAAGATTCTTGGATTACTGAAGCAAGAAGTTGCAAGGTTCTATACTGTATTTGTTCTCCCCCCCCCAAAAAAAATATATTTTATGTTTTATATGTAAAATTATGTTTTATATGTAAGTATTAATCAGAATGTTTCAGTTAATTTAAAATAAAATCAACTATACTGCTGGAATTCTTAATGTTTGTCTGACAAATCATTTTATATTATTAAAATACTAATTGCTATAATAACTCAAGGAAAATGTTATTAAACAGCTGCTAACTGACCATTTTCAAAAGATTCTGCGACTCCAAATTCATCAGACTTTGGGAGAGTAAATATGGCAAAGAATCCATAATGTAAGTTCTGCCAGCACTAGCATAAGGTTAAAATATTAAAAAAAGGTATCCAAGTATAAAATCAATGCAGAGTTAAGCCATTTGCAACAGTATAGCTGTTCAACTGAGGACGTTCGCTTAGGGCTCAAATGACAGATGGTTTTGGACCTCAAAGGATAAAGTGTTCTAGAGCTCCAGCTCCCCATGTGTGTGTGTACGACTAATACAATATTTTTGTCTGTTCTCTGTAGTACATATATTTGTTATGGAACATGTTGGAGCTTTCATGATAGTCCTCAGGGAACTAGTTCAGAGCTATTCTCAACACATAGAATTAGCTATGATAATATTTCCTGGAGAAGCATGAAATGTGTATTTGGGTACACAACAGGGATGTAAGCAACTAGCAGACTATCCAATAGCATAAGCTTATCAGATAGTCAATTAGTGATGCAACTAGTTGCTTCCCTCCCTTCCCTCCCCCCCCATCATTGCTGCCTCTATCCGACAGAGCTGGGAAGCAGGAGCTGGTGTTGGGAGGAGCCAGCTTAAAAGCCGGTTCCCCC
>JANRFK010001234.1:73183795-73198406 GCA_030068395.1 Apalone spinifera
GGCTGTGCCCACGAAAGCTCATGATACCATCTACATGTTTTGTTAGTTTTTAAAATGCTACCAGACTATTTACTGTTTTTTTAAGTTCATTCTGTACAGACTAACTCGGCTACCCCCATAGTACTAGAAGAATGGAACTTCAACCACAGAGCGAGATTCTTGTGCTCAGGAGGCAGAACTTTCTCTGCAACTGGTCCATGAATATTAAATTTGCTCCCAAATATGTCAGAATCCTCACAAATCTCAAATCTGTCAAATCAAAATGTTAACACAGGGGTCGGCAACCTTTCAGAAGTGGCGTGCCAAGATTTAACTTTTTCACTTCTATTTATGGATGTGTGCGCCTGGGAGAAGAGGGGACAGAGGCTGGCTGGGGACAGTGACCATATTTTAAGAACCAGCTGCAGCTAGGGAGAATGATTTAATTTAAATTATTAAACAGACTGAGCATTTTAACTTTCTCATGTTAGTTTATCAATCTTCATTTTAAATAAAGTAAAATATTATTTTAAGCCCAAGATAAAAGGTCTCAATGTTTTCTTTATTTCTGGTGGGGGGGAAGGGAAGAGAGCTTTTTTTGGGGTCAGAGACCACTGACCCACAGAAAAATCAGTTTGGGACCACACAGATGAGAAGCAAAAAAAACCCTACACTAACCCTCTCCCCCAACCCTCACCAATGTGGCCCCCAACTGAGACACCTCACACTTCTGGCACTTTTCCCCCATGGGTTGAGGGGAAGGGACGGGGAGGACTGAGGTTCAGGGCATCCGATAGGCCAGATTTACCCTTCTGGGGTTCCAGAGTTAGTGGATTTTGTGGACCTCCTAAAGCTCTGAGGTTGGAACAAAATGAGGGGTTCAAAGTGTGGAACAGGGCTGCCAGTGACTAGAATAGGGATACAGGACCTAGGCGGGAAGTGGGGTCCAGGAGGAGTGAAGAGAGCAAAATCTGGAAGGGAGTTATATGGCAGGAGAGGGTGTAGGGTGGGAGTACCAGAGGGAGTTTGAGGCCTGGGGAAGTAATGCAGAAAAGGAGAGAGGGTTGAAAATGCAGCCAAGTATCTAGTTGGGGAGGGAGACAAACAAGTAGGGAGTAAAGTAAAGTGAAGCTTCTGTAAAGTAAAATTGTATCCCCACCTCACATATTTCCTCTGCTCCAGCCTTGCTCCCCTCAGTCCCATGATCCCTCTGCAGCCTAATCCCGTACAGCTCCCCATCCCTCCAGTGAAACCCCTGCCCCCTCCCATCCTGTCCCTGCATCCTCCTTCACCATCCCACCACTCCTACATTACTGTGCCCCCAGCACACACACTGGCCGGGCAACAGAGCTGGGACTCTCAGCCCTCCAGGAGCAGTGCTCGGGGAGGGGACAAAGTCAATTCCCTGCCTGGCCCAGCTCTTTGCCGGGGCTCGCCCCTCACCTGCAGGCTGCTGCTCTGGGGCTGGAGCAGGCAGAGTCCGGGGCTGCTCAGGTCTGGTTCCAGCCTGACCATACGCAGCGGGGTGCTGGAGAAGGGGCTCCCCACCCCCGCCCAACCCCACAGGGAGCAGCACGGTGCAGCGCAGCGCCACACAAAGGCGGCAGCAGCTTATGACCAGCCGCCCAGCCCTGGGATCTACAGAGCCGCTCCAGCCCCACCCCCTCCCAGAGCAGAGAGCAGAGCCCATAGTGTTGTCTTAACCCCTTAGCTCTGGGAGCTGCACGCCATGACTGGGCAGGGGCATCCCCAGGGACACAGAACTCAGTGTGGGGTTACACCATTCGCTCTGCTTGCTGAGCTGCCCTGGTCCCTATGTGCCTAAGCCTCCCTCCCTCCCCGACTCGCCCTTCCAGCAGGAAGCCATAGGTGGTTCTCCAGCCTGTAGCTACACAGTGACCGCAAGGCTCCAGCCACTGCTGGGGAGGGAGGAAGGGGACTGAGCTCCCACCACACGTGTCACTCAAAATTGGCTCGCGTGCCACTTATGACACATGTGCCAAAGGTTGCCGATCCTCGTTAACACTCTCTTCTTTGACATCTTTAGCCTAAATAATAATTGGTAGCAAAAAATAAATATATAGCTTTTTCTTACAGACACAAAACGGACAACGATCCTTATGTGGTTAATTTAGATTTTACAAAGGTACAATACTGAATATGACAAAACAACTTCAACAGATAATTTGGAGACATTTGCCGTAGACAATGCTCCAGATAATTACAGGCTGTGGGGACTGCTCTTCTCACCTTCCAGCCAAGGACGTAATGTACTTTCTGATAAATCTGGGAGCAAAAGGGAGAAAAAACAGGATTGTTTTTGTCTGGAAAATGCTCAAATAGCCTCCCCATTTCCTTCCCCTAATAGGCTATTATATAGGATATCTGCAAAGAAAACACCAACAAATACGGAAACAAAATTACAAACAGAAACATTTTACGTCTCTTCTTTTTTATCCTTTTAATTTCTCTATTTAATTTTCTCTCCTATATTTGACTATTCTTTCTCGCTTTGTGATCCTCTTATCTTTCATACTATGTCTTCCCTATTTTCACCCATTCTCCAGTGCACACTGACTCTTCACTGTAACTCTTCCCTTGTTTTCTTTCATGTGATCCTCCCCTCCACTTGAATTCTACTGTCTTTCTAGAGTTTTCCCTGCATCACTCTCTTCTCCCTCTCCTTTTCTTTCTCCACCCCTTTGGAAAGAGACAGCAGTTTCAATCCCCTCCTGCTGTCTCTTTCCAAAGTCCATCTAATGGTGCCTTCTTTTTCCAGTCCCCTCAAACAAGCTTCTGAAACAGGACAAACTTCCATTACCTCTTTTCCTTACATATTATAGCACCCGAGCTAGTTCAAGAACTAAGCTCGTCCATCTCATAGCTAGATGTCACACTCACAACTCAGAGAAATAGCTTATTCAGGCAGTTAGAATGGCTGACACGAATCAATTAGTCAACGGTCCCTGAAGACTGTGAGACTGAAGGCTTGGATCCATGAAGCCATAGAGTAGCAATGGGCAACCTAAGCTAGTGAGTAGGCCCTCCATCATCTCTGACAAGATTGTCCTAACCACGACAGTTCTCCCGAGATAGGTTAGTTTTGCTCACTGTGCTTACATACCTAGAATTTGAGGGGTAAGCTGATTGAACCATAGCAGCACTGTGATTGGACGCATCTCTCATAGTTAATGTTATGTACAATCAGTACACACCTGACTTCACATGCCCTTGCTTTATGTGAATGTCACTTTGGTAATATCAGTAGAAAAAAATGACACAGAATGAAACTAGCAGAAATCTGGAAACCCTACTCATGGACATGGGTAAACAAAGTGTCTTGCAAGTGGCATGTAGAACCCCAAAGGGCCACATGCCAACCACTGCGATAGAGTAAACTACTGATGACTTGACCAGCAATTTTTTTTGGAAAAAAATCACTCTGGTCATCTTTCAAACCAAATAATTAGTTAAGTGAGCAAAGCCATTTCCCCAACTAAAAAAGACTACAACCTTTTAAAAAAATTAAAAATTAAATTTGAGGTTAGAGTTTGTTCCTAAATACTCTTAAAATTGGGTTGTGAGGCATGATTTTGGGGCCCTCAAATGACAACTTTACCTGGAAGCCTGCATACTCTATTTAGTCCTAAAACAGGTGAAAGCACAGGTAGAGACTTGGATCCCCAGGAACTTATTAGCAATAAATTCACTTAAGATAAATAAATGAATAGTTTCACCCAAAATTATTCCAATAAATATGTGGGTATGTCAATAGTTCTAAAACTCAGAGCAATAAGCAGCCAATTAGATTGTGCTAAAGAGCACGTTATAAAATGACTAAGCTTTTTTTTTTTTTTTAAACACATTCAACAAGAGACTAAACAAAAACATCTCTCACAAAAGTGCTTTGCCTATATAAGGAATTCAATTGTCTCTGCTTTGTAAGTGGAGGGGTCTGATGGAGCAGACACTGATTTTGGTTGCACAGAAATATATGAAGGATTGTCACCTCCACAATGGTGGATCCCCCCCTCACTGAAGCTGTTCACGCTCCACTTTGCATGGATAGAGACAGGAATGGAAGAGTTGTGTCCATATTATGTATATGCCTTATCCATATTTCCAATGAGGATGTGAAAGGTTAACTGGTAAGCATCACTCTTACCAGGTGATACTTACAGATTACGGTTATCTGACAGGGGCTGGAAGAGTCCCCTGCCCGCAACGGGCAGATGGCTACTCCCGCCTGGCACTGCTCCAGACTGGCCAGAGCAACTCCCATCTGCAGTGGGCCCGTGCCAGCCGGAGTAGCACACTGCAGGCCGGGGGCATTCCAGTCTAGCCTGGCCCCCCCTGCTCAGAACCTTTAACAGATTAACTGATTAAACAGGATTTTACATCCCTTTCTAATAAGGTATTTATGGAGCACAGATCATCTTAGTATCTAAGCAATGAAGCAGAGCAGAGGTTTAATGATTATGGTCTCCACATAGCAGCTGTACAGAGGGGCACCCCATGCATGCATGGCACTAATAATTCCCTTTCTTTGTATCAGTGAACCTCTTTCCTCTGGGGCCTGCCTAAACTTTCTCCATAGACTGGATGATCTCATGGAAACTCTGCAAACTTACCGTCGAGGAATTTCTTGGGCCTGCTTGTGGTTATTTTCATATTAAGGCACAGTTTGGCCAATTTATTAGAATTAAAGGATGAAGAAGGAATCTGCATCTGATTTTGTCTTTGTATTTAAGATTATAATTTAAATTCTTCCAATTTGAGGGGTTTTATTAATTTAAAAGCAAAATTTTCAGAAACCACTCTTTGATAGGTCTTATATTCTGTGTCATTATGCAAATTTCTCCTGTCTTCCCTCAATAATATTGTGAGGGTTTTTTTAGAAAGGTAATTGTGTTTCCATTACTAACAACACTACTGCCAACCTTAAATTTGCCACCACTTGTTAATATGGTACCAAAATCTGAAAGACCATTTTCCCTCCATAAAGAACTAGCTATTCGTAAATGGACTTCACCTTTATCTAGTCACTTTGACTGAAAAAGTGAATCCTGGATGTATGAAAATACATTAAACTTTTAAGAATTCTATGTTGAATAGATGTGACTTGTCACTGACTAATAACGATAGAATAGTTAAAATGCTAGTGGTATGTAATAATATTATATCATACTTTAAAGCACTTATTCCTTATTTTATGCAGGAACTTCAAAAACAGTATGTGTCACTTTTAAACAGTATACAAATATTGAAATCATGATTGTCTAGCTGCCAGTAAAAAAAAAATAATCTAGCCCTAGATAGCAGCTTGGACAAATTTCTTCTGTCAGTTACATAGAATAATAATCCAGTGAGACAGAATTACTAAATGTGGATTTTCAGTATGTGACATAATTTAGACTGATATTGGAAATTTGAAATAGATCTGAGATAATCTGAAGACCACTATGTAATGATAAATATTCAAAGGTATGAAATATTAATTCCATAAACAAAATAATTACACGGGGAAAAAATCTAACAATGTAAAGATGTCAGGTGATGTATGCTTTATAAAAACATCAGACTGTATTTTATCAACTATAGCTCATTCTTAGTGAAGTAAAATGACTGCATTCAAGAAATATTTTAGCCAAAGCTATGTTTTAAACTCTAAGATTTTATTATCTCTGAAATAAAACAACTCTATGACTTTCTATTCTCTCTCAAAATATAGCAAAACTGTTTGTTTAACTAAATATCATAGCCATATGCACAGTATACTCTTCTGCAATGCCATAATCAAACATTCTTTGAGTTCCAATTGAGAACAAATGATTAGTTAAGTTAACATTTTTCTTCAACATTTCATCTTTAAAATATATGATGTAACTGTTTTCCTATAGTGGGAGCTTTTTTGCTTCAAAGGAGACTTAACCAATTGACAAAGATGCTGTATCATTTCGTACAAGAAAACATACTAAGAGACAACTCAGAATTAATAAATATTAATACAGCAGTAGAAAGAATGATTTTCTAAAATTAGGTCTAGTTTGCTCCACCACTATCATAGCTGTAAGTCACTGAATTAAACTGTGCACCAATTTTTCACAAACATACACAATTTACCTTTATATACTAATGCCTGGAGACTATAACCAAGCTTGGGGGCCCCTTGTATTATGCTCCCTCCCTTCCCCCCTCCACACACACACACACACACACACACACACACACACTTTAGTAAGAGGCAGTTACAACATAAAAGAGCTTGGGACTATGTAAGACAGACAAAGGAAGTTTAATTGTCCCCATTTTATACATGGGGAACCAGAGACAACCTATCCGTTTATAGTAGGGAGTATGGGGGAGGGGAGAAGACCAGAGTAAGGGAAGCTAGCTTCAGCAGTGATATTGAGCATGCTCTGTTAGTGTGAGCATGTTCCGAAAAAACCAAACAGCAAATATGCAGGGCACACATGACCCACATGCCTCTCCCCCACATGCACCTCTGTGGGGAACTTAGACACAGAGGTATGCCCAAAGTTACACACAAAGACTGTGAAAGAAACAGGAATTAAAATACAGATTTCCTGAGCCCTATTTCAGTGCCTTAACAAACAATTCTATCCATCATCTACTCACAAGACTATCCAGTTGAGTACAATGGGATTACACTTAGAACTAAAGTATCTACATGCATAAATGACAACAGGATTAGTTACTTTCTTATTTGCAGTTTGTTCTATGTCTATAGCGAAACTTCAACATGAGTTTTGGATACTCAAGAAATGTTTCTAGTACATTCTTTTGCCAATGCAAATTTGGGCTCTATAGTAGTTTCCATGTTTTGTTCTACTGAGATTTTCCCATGAGTTTCCAATTGAGTGGGAATCAATATTGTGTGTCTATATTAGGGATGTAAAACATTGTTTAAAAATGTAACTGTGTAACTGCTAAAAATCCTAGCAGCTGCATGGTTAAACATGCTGCAGGCTTTATATATAAGCTTTATACTGCAGAGCCCATAGTACAGCCAGCTCCCTGAGAGTGGGGCCAGGAGCCAGTGTGCGGTGGCTGCACTACAGGCTCTACAGTACAGGGCATCCCTGCTATAAGTTGCCCCGGTATACATCCATTCCGCTCTAAAGTTGCTGACATTTCTAGGAACTGATGCATTATAAATCCTCCCATTCCCCGCTCTTAAGTAGCGCACACACACACACACACACACACACACCCCACAAACCCCCCCCCCCCCCCCCCCCCCCCCCCACCAATTTGTGAAAATAGAAGTCAGCCATGGGAAAAAAACTCCCCGCTTTAAGTTGTTTCACCAGAAGTCCAAGGTTTTTTTTAACGTATCTTGGACTTATAGCGAGGACAGCCTGTATAAATTTTATACTGCATGGCCCGCAGCGTAGGGTGACAGCCGATTACCCAGGAGCAGGGCCGGCAGGAGCTACTGGCCACGCATGCAGAGAGCCGGCATGTAACCATAATGGAAGCCGAAGCTTATCGGTTAACCATTTAAACAGTTACACTTTTACATCCCTAGTGTATATTTATATATAGATAAATAAATGTAAATATACATGCATATACGCTTAAATCAACAACTTTTAATTTATACACTACCTTAACAAGCCAAAACATCTTTATGCACCAACATCACAAATTAACATCAACCCAGCTCTGGCGAGTAGTATTTGTAAATTTCTGGGATATAAATCTGCAAAACCTCACTCACTCAAAAACATGCTACTTAAGTAAGAGCTTGCATGAACAGGCCTCAGCTGTGGAGCCTGAAGAGGGAGACAAAGACAATGAGTTTATAGGGGCCCTGCCAATATAATGATTATTATAATTTCATTTCTCTGTAAAATTACTCATAGTTCTGATATTCCATATTAGACTGTGACTATTTAAAGGGGAGTCATGTTTTAGGTCAACAACCTGACACTAGTTTTGTGGAACATGGGTGGGGGGAGGATTTATATTAAAAAATTAACACATGAAAGTTTACAGTTGAGTTATTTTATTAAAGCCAGAAAGTTATTTGGAAAATGCACATTGTTGTGAAGATTAACCTAATACTTTCAACTTGTGGGTAAACACAAGCCCTATAAGTTCTAAACATTTTGGTTTACTAAATCCCTGAAAGTGACCTGTTGCCTAACTCAGTGATCTCCAACCTTTTTAAGCACCTCTTTTAACCTTTTTGAATTTAAGCGCAATCCAGGATCTACCTCAAACCCAAATACCTTTGTTCCCCTTCTCTGAGGCCCTACCCCTGCTCACTCCGTGCTCCCTCCCTCCCTCCCTCCCTCCCACTAGGCAGGGGCAGCAGATTGGGACACGGGCTCTGGTCTTGGGCTCAGGGGCTTGGAGCGTGAGAGGGGCTCTGAGCTGAGCCTGGGGCAGGGAGTTGGGGTGCAGGAGGGGGTTCAGGGTACAGGCTCTGTAAAGGAATTTGGGTCCAAGGGACTTAGGTCTAGGACGGGGCTTGGGGTGTAATAGGGGGTTCATTACTGGGACAGGGGTTCGGGCTTAAGAGTCTTTTAATGATAGAGTATCATTACATCAGTATTCCACTGTTATATATGAAGATAAGAAAGTTACAGAGCTGTTTTGGCATGGGAAGCACTTTGAGTCATTATAAAGAGTAAAGCCTCCCTTTCCTGGAGTAAGGGTTCATCCCTCTATCCCAAGCCCTGTACCCCCGCCCCCCATCTGTTCTGTGGAGATAGAATATAGGGAGAGAGGGGTACAGGGCTTGGGATGAGATACCCTGACATCTGCGCCTGCTCCTCTCCCCTCCCTGCTCTGCACAGCAAGCAAGAGGCTCCAGGGATAGGGGCAGCTCCAAGGCAAAGGGCAGAAGATGAGCAGCAGTGGGAGGAGGCACAGCTAAAGTGTTGGCACTTGATAGCCTCTTGGTCAAACCAGTCAGGATCGATCTCCTGTCATAAGCTACAAGATCTACCACTAGATCCCAATCTAGTGGTTGGTAACCACTGGCTTAACTACTCTATGGCCAGGCCTACATTTGGTTGGGTTAAGGTATCTTAAGCCAAGTTTAGCACCGTCTTCACAGAGGGAGGCCGCCGGGAGCAAATGCTCATGTCTGTTTCCCTTACTCTTTGTGACTATGAGGAGCTGCCCTCAGTTTTCAATTTAGCAGGTCTTAACTAGACCTGATAAATCGAATGCCAGAAGCTTGATCTCTAGAGCAAACAGTGAAGACCTGGCTTAAGTAGCACACATATTCTCTGAAACCCACAATAGGCAACAAGAAAACTTAGAATGAGAATTTAGAAGTTCTGCATGAGTAATGGATATTTGCCTAAGTAATGGTTGAGAGACTGAACCCTCACTCCAGGAAAGGGAGACTTTAATCTTTATTATGTCTCAAACTGCTTACCATGCCAAAACAGCTCTGTAACTTTCTTATCTTCATATATAACAGTGGAAAACTGATGTAATGATATTCTATCATTAAAAGACTCTTAATCAGCAGTTATTGTTAATGAGTTTCACAAGGGAAAATTGCAATGAGTTCCCATATCATCTCTTGTGTAATGCACATAAAATGCTTTTCTTAATTACAATATACAGAAAACTCCCAAGCAATACTGTGAAAGTGTTAAGTCTAAATGGAAGAAATGATTATCTTGAAACTTTTTGTGACCAAACCACTTCATCTGAGGGGTAAAATGTTAATTGCTGCTTTGTTTTTAAGATTTTGCTATGAAGTTTTGCACTTCTTTCTTCCATAAAAGTCAGTGGGAGTTTTGCCACTAACTCTCCATGGGAGCAGAATAGGGCCCTAAAAAGCTTTTCTTCAAGTGAAGTTATTAGACATGGGACAAATGACTCCTATTACTTCTTCTCTTTTAAAAATAAAAATCTATAAAATAAAAAAAAAAACCATAAACAAAAACCAGAAGTGAAAAGGACAAAACAGTAGTAATGGATGAAGTTTCAATCAATAAATATTTAGACCTGCATATATAAATATACTAAGCATACAGCTCTTAAATATAGTAACTATAAAAATGAATGTAGGTGTTCATCCCTATATCTATTAATATAGTAAGTTAAAACATGTACCTTTAATATTTGAACATATCAAGGGCAGAATAAATAGGTTTTAAGAAATTCCCCTAAAATAAGTGGCATTGCTAATAGTTCTGATTATTATTAGTGGTCAAAGTTGTAGCTATAATAAGCAGATGGTAAGTGAAAACTTACAAATGCATTTTGGTTCTTTATTTTTAAAAAATACATTGTTGGAGTGGAGCTTCAAAACCTATTCATGTCCCTACTAAAAACATAAATGCCCAATGAAGAATTTCAGACAGAGCATTTTAGAAACATGGGGGGGGGGGGAGCGGGGTGGGCACAAAAATCAGGAACCTGGAGATCTTCTGTGCACGTTTTGCTCTTTTAAATTTCAAAGGAATTCAAGAGACAAACAATGGTGGATACACTGCAAAAGCACAAAGAAGAAAATAAGCTGGAGATATGTATTCATTGCAGATCTTCCTGGGTCTACCAGAATATTACATTTACAATGGGCCATTAAATGCATATAGACACCTTTCCTCCAGGGTACAAAATTATCACCTCCTCTCTTCCTAGGCGTAATTTACTAGAATCTCGCAGACGAAGTTACAGCCAAGTCTCTGAATACTTCGCTCCTCATTTAAACTCGTAATAACAAGCCCCCTTTACAAGCATTTAAACGAGAGAAGCAGTAGCTGAATAATAAACTGACCAGAAACCGCCACCATGCCACTAAAAGTCTCTAGTCTAAAACGTAACTGGAAGGGGGGAGAATGGGAGAAGAACTTTCAAAGTGCTCCGGTCAGTTTCAGAGGCAGCGTGGCCTGACGAAGCCACGCAAGAAAGAGAAGGCTCGTGAGCGCAGGTTTAACTCGTCCAGGTCTTCTCCCCCCACCCCTCCATCGTGGCGGCTTTGATTAGAGGGTGTAGCAAATGGATGGATGCAGGACAATAACGCCGCGCCAAGCCTCTTGTTTCCACGCTCGCTTCTAGACTTACTATTCCGCTCACGTCGGCGCTCACCGCCCCCTAGCCCCGCGCCCCCACCACGCTCACCGGGGAGGCAGGAGGAGCAAGCGAGCTGCTGCTGCAATCAACCTTGCAGGCAGGAGGTGTGGGGGGTTTCCCTACGGGCACCTTCCCACTCACCGCCCCCCCCCTTCTTGCCCCCGAACTCCCTGTCCGACTTTGCAGGACTTTGCCCCCTGGCCCCGGGCTGCAGCCTTTGCGGGCGGCGTGCGAGCAGGAGCAGAGCCCGAGGCAGGCGGCAGCCCCGGCTCCTTTCTCTCCGGTGGCCAGCCCCAAACTTCTGCCCCATGCCTCCAACTCGCCGCAAAGTTTCCCCAAGAGGCCGCGAGAGCCTGCGCTTCACCTCTCATTGCCGCCCGGGAGGAAATTTATGGAGGGGCTTCGTAGGCGTCCAGCGCTGCATGGTGACCAGCCCGACTCCGTCCCTTTCTCCCCTTCGCCGCCTTCCCTGGCGCTCTCCCCCTCTCCCAAGCCGCTGCACTCTGCATTGCTATATTCCTCCGCAGGCCAGGCCTGCCACCACAACCCCCTCCGGAACTAATTTCTCTGGCATGAAAACCTAAACCACACTTCCAGAGACTCCAGGGCTCCCAACCATCTGGCTCCTAAATTATTATACCCTTCACATCAAAAGATCCACTATCTCTCCTCGGTGGCAGGACCAAATTCACTGTTTTTTTTTTGTTAAAAAAAAAAAAGCTTTCTGTAACAAAGCAGAGGCAGTGAAAACGTAACCTTTGCCTGCTAATTGTTGTTCTTTTTGGAACACAGGATTCGGTAGTACTCGCAGGCTTAAAAATGAGCAGAACGAAGTATGATAACAGAAATCTAGAAACTCAAAAACGGGATCCTTTCTTTTGTTATTAAACTATCAGAGTTTGCTGTTTCAAATCATCCGGCATGATTGCAATCGGCATTTAAATGTATCCCGTCTCATTTACAGGACTATAATTGTTTTATAGTTTCCTGCCTGTTGCACAACCCTTAAAAGGAATCCGGCTAAAACTGAATCAACCCCAGTGATAACACAAGACACAGTACAAAGTTCTCAGTGCAACGAGTGGGAGTGTTTCCCCGGCATTTGTATGCACAGCTGGGTAAGAAAACCTAAACTCTGCAAACTCCGGCTCTGGAAAGTGGCATGCATATTACGTACGCCCTGTAACCCAAATACCACTAACCTCCTTATTATCCGGCCAGAAATTAAAGACGAAAAAGACAAAAATACCAACTTGGAAGACAGAGACAGTTTTGCATTTTACTGTGTACAGTTATTTTACTGGACGGCTTATTTAAAACTTGAAAAAACAGAACTCTTTAGACAGTAGTCTGGAAATCAGTAAACACCTGGCAAGAAGTCAAAAGATACCCCCAAACAAAACCTTGTGTAGAAAGATTAGCAAATCCAAAATGTGAGCGACATAGGACCAAATCCTGCACTCTTTACTCACGGGAGTAACCGCAGTAAAAATACTACTGTACAGCGCAAGAATAATCGCTCAGCCCCTCGCTTTTTCTACCTTCAACCTTGGGGACAAGTGTTTAGGGGTTTTAAAAGCAGAAGCATCATGGGAGCTTTAATTCAAAGACATTGTTCTCAATATGGAGGTCTCCAATAAGGGCCGGGAGGATGTTTTTTCGGAGGGGAAGAAAAAACTCAGATCAAGTACTTCATGGCCCCCACCTCAATTTAATTGTCATCATTTACACTGTAGCTGTGTACTTGAAAGTCTAACAAGTTAGGCAAAGGGGAAAATAAATAACTAGGGGCATTCAAAGAGAATCCTGTTGCTCCATGTAAAGTGCTGGGCGCTCGCTGGTGCATTTAACTGGAGTAACAATCTACAAGTAAAGGGTAACAGATTTATTTGGGCATAAGCTTTCTTGTCCAATGCATCTGACAAAGTGGGTTTGACCCAGGAAAGCTTATGCCCAAATAAAAGTTAGCCTTTAAAGTGACACTGGACTCTTCATTTTTTTTTTTTTTTGGCTTTTTTTTTTTCAGATACGGACTAACCTATCCTCTGAGACAGTGTACAATTTGCGGTTTAGTGAACAGCACCATGAAACTTAATATGCATACACAAAAACATCACTGTTCGCTGAGATAGAAAATCGTAACTACAGCTATGGGTGGGATTGGCCAAATTGTTTGCATAGATGATATAAAATGCGGCTACCTGAGTGCATCTGAGATCTCCCTTTCTTTTAGTGTTGACGAAATTGGACTGCGCGTTAGCTATAAGGCGCTGTGTTGTTAAAAAGATTCCCTTTGATGTACCTCCTACACATTCCTTGAATAGCAAATGCTACCAATAAAGTACCCATTTGGGGGTAAACCTAAAATGGTATCGTCCTGGGGTATACATGTAAATAACATTAAAGATTAATACGGTCAAATATTCCTCGGAGTGATCTTCATTCTTGAATAAATGATAAACGCTTAATAACGATCAAACACTGGTTTGGGGAATTCTGACTAGGCAGCCTCACTGAGAACTCTAATTGCCTAGAAGGAACCGGAGTTCATCACCACAGGACGCAAGCAGAGGGCGAGAGGAAGATTAGAGGAGCACATTTATTACGCATTTCGCCGTGCACAGGTTTTCCGGGCCAAATAAGTCACTCAATGCGGCATCATTGGGAGCCCTAATGATTCCTGCGCATTCTGTGACTTAAATCTTCATGCATTCAGGACCGGATCAGAAGAAATCGACTCACGTATAAATACCTCGTTTGCTTGTTTAGTGGGTGGTGGAAATGATTGTAAAGTGAGGGGCACGAGTCATGCGGACACAAAGACCCCGCAACCTAGTCTAGACAGATCGGAGCAGGGACCAGAGAGATAAGAGGGCAGTGGGGACTCCTTCGGATCCCTGGTGTCTCCGGACAATGCTGAACTTGGCAGCCTGGAGGGGGCCCCCGCTATATTCAGTGTGCAGACTAGAGGGCGCTGCACCACAATACATCGTCCCGGACCCCTTGCTCTCCTTCCCAAAGGCACCATTTCTAAAACAAGTTATATGCAAAACCCAGTAGAACATCTTTGCAACAATCCTTCTTGAATTGACTCTGGTTTTGATACGGGGTTTGACTGATCTGTCTATATATCTCTGTCTCTAACAAGGGAGGGAAATACATGCATGTATGTTTAGAGGAATCAAAACAGGTATACGCAGGGTATATATACCCACCCACATTAGCCATACAAACACAGCAGTGTCTATTTCATTAAACGAGAGGAGCCTAAATATTTCCATATATGCTACTGGAGAGCATAAATAAACACATTTAATGCTTTTTTTAAAAATCCAGGGAAAACAAACAACAGAGAACTCACCAGACCGGCTGGACTTAACACTCCTTTCCCCAGAGTCCACTCGAGTTGAGTTGATCCCCGTACTCTTTGCTTAATTATAAAAAAGTCAGGCTCCTAAAGTATCAACTTTTGCCTCCCTTCTGTTCTTCCAACGCGTAGCAAATCCAGCGCCAGTGCCCATAGCTCGATGGCCGCCTTTCGTCTTGTACCCATCCGATTTTG
>JANRFK010001234.1:73198416-73223570 GCA_030068395.1 Apalone spinifera
GGGAGGGGGGGAGTGAAAAGCAAGGGACGGAAGGATCCAAGTTTGTCAAGACATGTCCAGGCAAAGAGTGGGGAGAGTTGAGCAGCGCAGGAGCGAGAGCGCGAGCTGCAGTAGATCACTGACTCACTCCCTCTCCTCTCCCTCGCTTGCTCTTGGACCTTGCTCGCTGGAGCGCCGTCCCCTCCCTCTTCCACGCGTTGGAATGAAGGGCTTCTCCGGCGGCGGCAGCCAGTCCTCCTACCCTGGCCCCCGCGGCTCCCGGGGGGCGGATCTCTGCCTCTGGCTCGGCACAGCGGAGGCTCTCAGGCACCTGAGCCGGAGCCTCCCTCCCACCACCGCTCGCAGCGTTTCCTGAGCCAGTGTGTGACAGCAGGTGACGCGCCCCGCTGCCGCTGCCGCTGCCTTTCCTGGAGCATTCAGCGCCGAGGCGTCCCGGGTCTTAGTTCCTGGCCTCAGAGTCGGTCTCCGCTGTCACCGCTCCAGTCCCTCTTGGCGGGAGAAGTGTAGGCTGGTGCCGCTCCCCTTCCCAAAGCGCTTCCTCCTTTATCGCCCCCTCCCTCAGCCTCTGCACTACAGCCCTGGAGTGGCAGATTTCCCTTTATAAACCTTGGAGCTGCGACTTTGCTCTGCTCATTTACTCCTCGGAAGCTCTACCCACCCCCTCCCAGCCCCAGGGTACTGCACATGCACCGGGTGCAATTTTCACCAGGTCATACCTGGATCTACTCCAGGCCATTTGTCAACAGGACAGTCAAAAAGGGTTATGATGATAAATTCCACCCCTTCCCCGCAGCTCTTTTGGCGCTAGATCTGTACAAATAAAAGGGGAAGGGGTTAGAACATGCAAAAGGTATGCGTTTCTCCCACTCTGTCCATAATCAAATAAATACACGGATTTACTCATCCATTTAAACAAAAAGATTCAGACTCCAGCAGAAGCCAGACTGGAAAATTTCAGCCCCAAAGGTTAACATTTCAAAAAGTTGCATGTAACTGGGGGGAGGGGAGAGGTGTCACAATTTCAGGACATATGAAACAGAATGACATGGCCTATGAAACTTTGACTAGAGCAGTCACTGCTGCTCCTGTAATGCTTACTTAGTAGCCTCACAGGGGTGTTGTGAGACTAAATTTGTAAAGCATCCTGAGATTCTCAGGTGGATGGTGGAGTAAAAGTGCCACATAGCATTATAGAGCACCTTTCATCCCTAACCCTAAGGAGCTTCAGTGACTTTACAAGTTAGGAGCTTTACTTTACAAATTTGATCCAAAGCCACTTGAAGTCAATGGAGGGGTTCCCAGACTCATATACTGGAATCGCATCTACAGCCCCCTTCTGTAAAGCCCCACACACTCAGAGTGCTGGGGTTACTGTATCTTTGAAAAAAATGGAGTTGTAGCCCCACCTGTAGTCCAACTCAGGTGTCTCAAATTTAGTCAGCTATACTGAACTGCATACATGCATCTGACGAAGTGGGTCTTTGCCCACGAAAGCTTATGCTCCAACACTTCGGTTAGTCTATAAGGTGCCACAGGACCCCTCGCCGCTTTTACTGAACTACATAGGAGACTTGGAGTATGCGCCAAGATACAGGATGATGTGCCAGCAGACCAGAGCCAATGGGGTCACATGAGATCAAATGCCTACCCCCCCCCCATTTTTGCTAGGGGGCAGTTATACTGAGCATGGCAGAGAGGGAGGTGTTTAGGAAAGAAACCAACACCTAACACTTCTACTGAGCCTCACTAGGATCAGGGAAGAGAGAGGGGCACAGGGAAGCCCTCTGAGTCTCATCTATTCTTCACCTGCAGCCACAGATACTTGAAATATTTGGTGCTCACTCGAGCTGGAGCTGTTCCCACAGCAGGAAAGAGATGAGAGAAGTAAGCAGGGAAAGAGCCTTGAATGAGGTGGGGAGGAGGGGAGGCTGGTGGTGCAAGTGGTACAGGGGAGTGAGAAAGGGAGCAGGGGCAATGTGTGGGGTACTCACATGCCCAGGTCTGGACAAAGAGTTTTTGGGGCCCAAGGCGGCATGCTGACAGTGGCTGCACTGCATTGCTGGGAAGGTGCTGGGCAGAGCAGGGCCCTGAAGATGCGGAGGCCAAGGCAACTGCCTTGCTCACTTTGCCCTAAGGCCAGGCTTGCACATACCCTCCAAACCTTTAAACTGTGTCCCCCCACTATCAAGAGTGGATCTCCTGGATATATGGAGCTTAAGAGGTACAGAGGGCCTTGCACTCACTGTACATCAACTTCACTGGATGTGAATAAAAACCCACATAAGATTTTGCAACTGTTCCCACCTGTTCCTGAGCGAGGCCTCATTGCTAGTGATCATTCATATTCTTTCTTTACATGGTCATGGGGAGAACTGAACACTGGAGGAGTATGGAAATACTGCAAGGGAGCTATAAGCCTCTCTGTGAAACAGAAATGAAGCCACCTCAATGGTTGGTTAAAAGGGAAAGGGTTTTTCAAATCTGGATAATTCATCACCTTACTCCTCATTTCATATTATTCTAAGACTGAGCACTTTGTTTCTTCTTCACATAAATTGCTTACTTCCTCAATTGGATTAAACTGTCACATTTATATATTATATTAAATAAATACAACCACATTTTGAATTTCAAGACTATAATTCAGTTTTGGGGCTCTGATTTCTACATAGGCCGTTCCCACTTGAGTGGTTTGTGTGGTCACCAGGAATGTCAAAATTGAATAATAGCTAGGCTTGGCAGAATTTGATTTTCAGTTTTTTTATAGTTTCGATGAATAATATCCATGTTTAGCATTAAGCATTTTGTTCTGATTTTTTATCAATTTAAATTTTCACAGTTGGGCAAAATCATGGATCTGAAGCATTTTTATATTTATCAAAATTTTCACAGTTACAGGAACTTATGGAGGGAGTCAGACAGAAATTATTTAATAGCAACAGACATTGGAATTGAAAACTAAAACTATAAACTCTTAAACTGTCAACATATTACAGTGTCTGAGATAAATATTCTTATATCAAAAGCTAATAAATTATTAAGCAGTATTTTTCTTACTTTGCCTATCTGAAATTTTCATTTATTGATGGAAATATTTTCTCATCAATTTGTGTGAGTCAAATGTAATTGAAGTTTGCCAATAATTACCAATAAAAATCTAATCTTTCTAAGTCTTACTATAGTCCAGTAATTTAAAGCTGACTATTACGTATATTGTTGGCTGGTTTTTATGGGTAAGATAATGACTGGTTAATATGGTTGGTAGGCTAGCCTTCTAGGCTTTATTTCAGGTTCTAAGGCCCCAGATTTGGAGACTTTCACTTGCTGGTTGATTAAACAATGACCATGCAAGCTGGGCCACTGAACATCTCTTAGGGGAAGCTATAAAGGTCTAGAAATTCAGAACTTAGAACGATTGAGATTTAGGTGAGTATTACTTGCTAATCTTACACCATCCCCAATTCCACACTATGTTGTGTGATTCAGTGGGAGTTAAAATAGAATGCAAAGGAGACACACAATCACTTTTACACATTGGGTGCTGATATTCATCAACTCAAGAAAAACAAAAGGTTCATGCTCACAGCTTGAGTCATGGGTATTTGTAAGTTTTTATTATGTGTATAATTGTTATGATCTTTTGTAATAGGTTTTTAAGATAATGATCCATACTGACAAGGTCATTTTGCAAGGTGATTTATTCAATATTAAATATTCCATTTTCATTTGATGTTTTTTCTTCTTTTCGGTCTTACAGATAATGTCTATGAAACAATTATATTTCACTGCATCATATTTAAATGATGTCCTCTTTGCAGGGTGATTTTTAGCATGTTATCCAAGAGAAAATTGGTATATTATGATGGTATTTCTTGAACCCACTAATGAGACAGATAGGAGAGCATTCAAAGTACAGGCACCAATGCATAGTGAAAATACAAAACATGACAGGGTGTCTCTGAAAAGATCAGACTGAAACCTGTGAGCCTATGGCTACAACATTGAGAATGTTGTATGCAACACTGAGAAGTCTGAGAGAGGAGACATGAAGAGTACTTTAAAAGACCTTTGGCATAGTGCATTTTGGAGCAAAGAATATTCTGGACTAGGTAATCACAAACCTGATCAGTGAATGTGACCAAGCCTTTGTAAAGGTCACCATAATAGATTAAGCTTTAGCTGTGAAACTTAGTATTGTTAACAATAGATAGTGGAACTTAGATTTATTTTTCTAAAGGAAACAAACACCCATTGTCTAAAATTCTGGGCCCATTTACAGCAACTAAGATATAGCTAATAAAATTTTCAACACTGAGCTGCCAGCAACTGACAACAAAAATTGACTCATTATAAAAAGGAGCAGAAACTCAGAAATAATATTTCTAAATACAATAATCAGAACACCTTCTTTACCATCCTAACAACCTACCTCAGGCAAAATTCCAGGCACACAAATGAGTCTTTTATTTTATAGTTAACAAATTAGAGTTCTGATGAATCACCTATACAAGCTAAAGTCAAGGGTCTGCAGAATTACCTTGCCACCCTCCCCTGGACATTTACATCCAAGGACTGCTCTCAGGCATTTCAGATGATCTTTCAACTGTTGCGATTGTACCTGGGGAGAGTTGCAGTCACTCAGGCTAGAGGGACCTATACTACATGAAGATTTAAAGATCAAAATCAGCACTTTGTATTGCATCCAATTTGAAGATGACAAAGACAAGAATAATTGTAGCATTGTCTCAGAGAGAAAAGCTGGCAATTGTCACTCAAAGTGCAGATGATAAAAGGTACTTCTGGACATCAAAATAGCCTGAGCCTCCAGAAATAATCAAGTATCAATAACTGTCTGTAAAATTGTGAGCCTGCAGGGCAAAGAGCTAATATACTTTTTCAGAACTTGCACAACTTCCAGCAAGTTCAGAGTCAGTTATGTATGAAGTGATATGATGAGGGTGAAATTTACTCCAGCACAGAGCCTATGTACCATGTAAATCCAACTTATACCCTCAAAAGAGAAGCAGAAAAAGAGGAGATGTTAGTTGGTACAAGTTGTGAGCTAGACCTATTCTCTTCCCCCATTTAATATCAGTAGCTTAACCATCCCTTTGTTCCCCTCAGTCTGGGAAAAGATGCTCCATAATGGTCCTATCTTGGGACAGCAGGAAGGGTTTAGCAGTTCTTCACTGCAACCTGGCTTTTGGTTTCCCTTCCTTACAGGTCCAGGATTAAGGGACAAAAAGCATCAGTTTCTGTGTAATTCCTGGCTGCGACTCTCCAAAACCTAATAGAGTGGAACAACCCTTCACCTTCACTTACCACCATGAGAAAGATGTGATTTGGGGAAGCACACATTCATAAGTAAACAGGTATTTCCCCTCCTGAAGCAAAGCTTTGCAGGGGCAATACAAATCTGTGCCATTGGATATACTCCTTTAGCTGACGGTATTCTGGTAGGAATATTTTCTTTTTTCATAATATACCTTTCTGTTGAAATTATACCCAAGGAACTTACACAATGTAAAAATAACACAAATATTTTATGTAGTTACTATTTTATTGCATTTATAAAGGCTTTTCAAAGAGAGACTGTCAAAATAACTAATCATATATCACCATGAATACCATGAAATGCAAAAGCCCTCACAGCTGTTTGGTAGTATGTCATGTGTACTAAGAGTCTGAAGACAAGTACTGGAAGCAACTCAAATATCAGCCTCTCTGGACTCTAGCTCTTGGTGGAGTCCTACTGTATTAAACCTACCCATATTTAGTAATAAAGATGTCTTTGGTAGGGTTACAAGAAAAGGTATAATGTCCCAGGGGTTTTTTGTTTGTTTGTTTGGTGTTTTTTTGGTTGAACTGCAACTACCCAAAAGATAAGTCTACACAGCAGAGTTATTTCAGGATACCTGAAGTATCCCGAAATAGCTATTCAGCTTCTGTTGAAGCAGTCCGTTATTTCAAAATAGATTTCAAAATAACTGGTAGCTCATTCTGACGTCCTGGTAACCCTCATTCCACGAGGGTTAAGGGGCAATTCAGAATAGCAAGTTATTTCAAAATACACTTGAAATAAGCTATGTAATTTGCGTAATGCAAATTGTGTACCTTATTTCAAGCTAAGCATGCTGTTTAGATGCACCTAAAGACCTTAGGACAACAAAATCTTTGTATAGTCTCTGTTTTATTAACAGGGAGAACTAACTGATCTGAAAAGCCAGCTGTTAATTTTCCCAAACAGCAAATTTGGGAAGCCTACATTGTATCCCTTACTCAAATGCCACCTGGCTTTGAGCAAGCCAGGCAATCTTTTATTCACTGCATTTCCAGGGTACAGATTTCCTTTAAGTACCAGCCAACAACTAGGGAACAAGTGCACTGAGCTTTGGAAATAGGAACCTACTTAAGAACATAACACTCTTCGCCACCAACCTTCTTTTGGCACAAGCTTGGGCCTACATTGTGGCATTGATCATTATAGTGTGAACAATCTGGAATTCTGATAGGTCCACTGTTTTTTTGTAATGCCATTCATCTTATTGTTCTCTGTGTTCTGGGGCTGGCAAACCAATGTGTAGCTGCAATGACAGGGACATGGGCTGTTATGCCTTGTGGTCAGAACAGAGGGACAAAAGCAAAGACGGTGGCAGCTATAAAACAGAAGGCCAGAGCCAGACATGATGTAAGGGTGAGCAAAGGAGCAAGGGCTTGGAGCAAGACTGGGAGTAGACAGGAGTCTAGGATGGGAAGATGGGAACTAGGAGCAGGTGGGAAAGCAATAATTGAGAGCTGGCAGGAAACAGTAGTAGCCACACAAAGATTCCTCTATTGCTCAGACAACTTCCTGATGTGATTTCCTGGTTTATATAGTACTCCTTAGCCAATTTGGGGGATGTTTCTTCCAATTGGAAGCTCTGTGGTGGGGCCCTCTGCAAGGTAGTCCTTTCCTGGACTCTTCCCTACTTATGGAGTGAACTGCTGGGTGGCAGTCATGATCTGAGCACTATTTGGGAGCGCAGTTTTGAGGCCTGTGATCCTTCACAGTAATCTGCTGCTAAGTATTAGGCAGATGTGGCAGCATCATCCCTCTCAGTTTTCAAATCTTCAACCTCATTGAAGTTGGCCAGTGACTCTTCAGTGAGCTTCATTCTGAACTAGACTTACCCATCATAGTCTGGGTCCTTCAGGGCAGGGGACTGGCAGTATGTTGGGGTGCAGGAGTCAGGGCAGGGCCTTAGGGATAGTGGGAGCAGGAGGCTGGGAGGGTGCAAGAGTGAGAGTGGGGGTGTGAGGAGGGACTCAGGGGCGTGTTCCCATCTGGCAGGGCATTCTCTCCCTCCCCAGCTGGGGGGGTCTTTTCTCCCTACCTCCCCCCAGGCCGGCAGAGGCCTTCCCTCCCTCTCTCAAGTCCCTCCCTCCCCCGGCCATCAGGTGCCTTCTGTCACCTCCTTTCAACCCCTCCCCAGCCACCCGGGGCCTTCTGCCTCCACCCCCTTCGGCGAGCCTTCTGTCTCCTCCTAGGGGCCAAGGCCTGGGGGAGGGGGAAAGCGTTTGTGATGGGGGATACTTACCCAGTTCAGGTGGCTGGCAAGATTGCAGAGCCCCAGCCCTGCTGGCCACTCTCTTGCTAGTATGACAGCCCTCTCCCCTTCTTCCCCCCACAGGTGCCATTACATTGTATCTCTCTCCTGTAGGCTTGCTGCCCCCAGTAATCACTCTTAGTATCACATCCTTCCTCTCTGTGCCCTTCCCTTTCCATGTTACATAAAATGGCCCCATTCCTGCCACTTCCCATTTTCTTGGCATAACCAAACACTGATTTTGCTTTGAATTAGGACAAGAGGAAGCTGCATACCAATTTTGGTGGTCCTAGCTCTTACCGTTTAGAGGAGTTATTGAACAAACAGACTCATAGACAGACAGACACACATTTCTAAAATATGTAGCGAGATTTGAGGCACTCAGAGAGTAGCAAACAACACAGTCCAATCTTGTGTGCCTTGCTGACATAAGCAAGTTTTGGTTATTGACAGTTCGGTCAATTTGTGTTGGACTGTAGTGAGTTTTGTAATGTGAACACTTTACACTTAGGCTTAGATTTTCAAGGTATTCTCTAAGGACTCAGGTATATTTGGACATGTCTACCAGAGGAACTGTAGGCTCCTAGTAGACTTCAAATGCCTACAGAGTTATATAGCAGTTGAGCTGCACTTTTGATAATGTCAGTGGCACTTGCATGTTACACCTAGATGCATAAAGAGGCAATTAGTTGCCCAAGTAACTTTGTAAATCTTGCCTTTACTACCCAAGTCACATTTGAAAATAAGATTTAAACATTATAACACTGTATGGGCCTTGCCTTTGGCTTATTTAAAATGAATGGGAGTTAGGTACATAAATACCTTTGGAGGATCTGGGCACTATCACGAAAGCAGTGTAATACACAAGACAGTAAGAAGAAAAAGTCTGGCCTTGGGATACCAAAGAAAGAGAGGTGTAATCAATGGGCTCAGTGACTGTGTTAGAGTGAGGGGATTGAAAGTCGGAAGCTAAAGGTACTGTGTAGTTAGGAGTTGGATTAATTTACTTTCACTCAAAGTGATTCAAGTGATAATTAATGTAATGGACCCAGCAGAGCTTGATATACCCACTTATTTTCCTGGTGTTCATGAACTAGCACAATGTTGCTCTGTCTCCAGGTTCAACACTGGAAAAGGAAGTTGTAAATAAAAATATAACAACCCTGTTTTCAGGGAAATATTTTTAAACTCATGGAGAGAAAAATCTGTTTTCTTCCAACAATAAACATTTAATCTAAACTCCTTCCCAGTGTCCATTTCAACATGGGTTTCTATTTTCTAATTAAGTTTATTTCAATTAATTGAATAGTTTATAATATAGTAGATTTAAAACATTTATGTTTTAATTTAGGTTTTTTTTAAACACTTCAGTATCTCAAACAGTTCTTATAAATATTTAACCTTTTGTAGTAATAAAGATTTACATTTGCATCATTTCAGGCAATTGTTTTGAAATATTAATTTCATAAATGTAGTAAAAGACACAGAGTTGAACATTTTTGGCAACCAACACCACTGACACTCTAATATACTATGAAGTTTTTACACAAATCCCAGGCTGATTAGATTTTATTGGCCAGTCAGTAAGGGTTATTTATTTTATTTTATTATACTCTTTCCTTCTGTATTCCTGCAGCTCCCTGCTGAAAGGAGTCACATGCAAAAGGCAGTGGCCTCCCCAGCAAGTTCCTGTGCTAAGCTTCCTTACCTCATTCAGAATAGTCTTAACAGCTTCTGTCGTCACGTACTGTTCTGAAGTATGGTCCTAATCCAAGTCCCACTGAAGTAAGTGGAAGGCGTCCTCCTGATTTTTGTGGGCTTTGAATCAGGCCCTTTGGCTCTAGTCTAAGGCCCTATCCACATGGGGAAATAATGTGTAGCAAACCAGGATGTGACTCTACAGGGTGCCAAGTGTCCATCTGACTAGGTGTTTAGACCTTGCTAGGCACAAAGTGCACTATGGGACATTTAGTTCACAGTAGCAGAATCCACACGATGACTCAGTGAGTGCCAGGCTGGAGTACCATAGATTCACAGCCTGGTTTGTCATGCACTAACTCTCCAAGTAGCAAAACACTAACTATATAGCCAACAAGATGCTCAGAGTAGCAAAGGAGCCCTCATCACTTGGGACCTATGGTACAGCAAGCAGGGAATGGGGAAAATGGGAAGACTCTGGCGGATGGAGGAGCAGCCATAAAAAGATAGGGAGAGAGATGGAAGGAATATATTTATTATTCCATTAATCAATATCGTCCAACTGTAGAAAAAACAGAGATGATAGTAGAAGGGATCACTGTTCTGTTGGGGCTTCATAATCAATCTATAAATAAATTCCCATAAAAAGTAAAATATCTTGACCACTATTAATGACATTTTTTAAAGCTGGGGCCAAATATTTCAAATATAGATACCTATATTTTGGGCATCCAAATCCATGTTAAAGCTCTTAAATAATAGTCCCCCACAGTTAAAAAAAATTAGCACTACAGCTCCTATTATCTTCAGCAGGAGTTATGGCTGTTCTGCACTTCTGAAAGTCAGGCCAGTTTCATATAGGTGCCTAAATGTAGATTTAGATATTTAACTTCAGATTCCCAACTTTGAGAGTGTTTGCCTTATTTAGGATGGATACGCCATTTTTACATACTTGAAGCGGCAGAGTAAAAAAAGCACTTTTTTTGGTAGGAATGTCTGAAATTGTACTGCTAATGGAACTGATTCCTCATTTTTAGTATGATCAAGAGATTCTGTCAACAAAAGTAATATGTATATTAAAATGAAGATTCACCTAAAAGGATTTAATGTATACCATGTACATTTGATTTTTCCTATTTTCATTTTGAACATCTAAATTGAAAACTAGCTTTCCTCCCAACAGCTTCAGCATTTTCAAAGCTCTCATTAATCTTTCATTTTAATGTTATAGAAATTTTCTCCCCACACCTTTTCTTCCTGTAGACCTTTATATTATGAACCATAAAATCACTAAGGGCTACTTAGAAGGGCTGAGGTCAATGAAATGCATCACCCCCCATAATAAAGCTATAATGTGTCTTGTTTGGTCTCTATACTATCTTTAGTACTATTATGGAACCTCAGATAGGGCTATTACTATGTAAATTAGATAGATAATGAACACTGTAGCATTGTTCATTTAGACCAATATTGCATTACGTGAGTGTACTGAAGAATTTCTTCACCTAAATGGGATCATATAAAGGTCAATGGTTGTAAAATAAAAACATATATGTCCTTTTCTGATTGCAGTTATAAGATCATTTTATATTTACCTACTTTTATTTACACAACAGGCCTTCAGGGGTGAAGTGCCTATAAGTAAAAGATTACTGTATTATTTTTACATTGACAGCACTTATGAAATCAGTATCTCAAAAAGAAATTCTGCAGTAAACTCTGAAATGGAGCTGAATGCCACAGTGCTCAACCCTACAGTCTTGACTCCCATTGACTGATTCAGATTGGCTGCAGTGAAATTACCCTTCGGTTTATTTCAGGCTGGGTGAGGGAGCAAAGTTTGTTGCCCGGATCTGAAGATCAGAAGATTGAGTTGGGAGTGGAATCCATATTGGGATGAGCCAGGGTGAGTAGAAGGTGAGAAATGTTGGACGGAAGAAAGAAAGGAAGAATCCTCTCCTCAATGATGACGCCACAGATGAACAGGCCTACTATATGTCCCAGTTAAGATGTGAAACTGTATAATATCTGTATTATGGTTTTCTTGTAATCCCATACTATAAACATTTGTGCAGCTTATATGCAGATTTTTCAATGATTCAACATAGTTAGATCTGGATGTGTCTTAGTACAACAATTTAGCCCTTAAAATTGATGCCCAAAGACATTGGTCCTGATACTGTCTTTTATGTATAGAATAGTGCAGGCCTAAAGAAGGAAATTCATAGAAATTGCTTTGGTCTGTTGAGACAAAACTCTTACTATGCTAATGCCATGCTGACTACTGAAATGAAATGTTTTACAAACCCAGTTTTATAATTCACAGTAGGTTTTAATTGGCACGCTAATATTCAAAGGAAAGATATTGCAGTTGATTTATGAACAGAGAAAATCTAGTAATAAAGCAATGTGTGCATGATGAATTATTATTTTGTGTTTGCCATTATTAAAATATATCAGTATGAAGTCACTTTGCAGCAAATCCATATTTATACACCATTTTCTTTAGTTGACGTTTTTGTGATGTTTTTCCTATTTTGCAGAACATTAGTATTAAAGCTTTCTTCCTGATAAGTAGTTATAATTCTGTGCCTACAATGGGAATGATGGTCTGAATAAGTCAGGAATACCTGTCCTGAGTTCTAAATCTGATACTAACTCTGTCTCTGGTCTCAGGCAAGTTATTTACCTATCTGTCTTTTTTCAGTTTTCTCTTCCATAAAGCAGATATAATGTTTATTTTGCAAAGTTGTGCTGAGGTACAGATAAAGTACTTTGAAGATTAAAAGCATCTCTAAAAATGTTGATTACTATCATCCAACTTTCCTTTAATTTAATGGTTGAACTCCTGACTTCAATAGGAGTTGGAATTTAGTTATTAATTATAATTAATTATCCTAACTGCTCTGAAAGTCCAGCAAGCAACACTACAGTGACCTCTACTCTGGATATTTAACAAAGTCTTCTGTGTATCATCCAAATTCCTTTACTGAATATTCACCCCTCATCTCTATGACATACTGCCACAGTTGAGATTGGCAAAAGCACTTGCTCTGGAACTTCCTCAATATAAACAGGAGACAGACTTCACTTTTGACACTTGCTCTCCTATTGGTGTACCAGTCCCTAGTTTTGTTAGCCTTCCAGGCATGCTGCAAGGACCATCTGTCTTTTTTCTGTACGACTGTTGAGGAAGCCTGAGGTGAATTTAGCTATATACAGTCTTTTTCTCCGGTTGCAATTTCTAATTTACAGGGAAGGTACCTATAGTTGTAGGTTAAAATTTGAATAAATAAACCAAATAAATAAAGTCCAGCCTTTCACTTTCACAATTAAACTTATTTGATGACTTTTGGAGAGATTTGATGCAACTTGTCTCAGGTCCAGCTATGTCCTCTCATATTAAATAAAATCCGACATGTAGACTAATATACCATTTTCCTTATCTCTGCTCCTTCCCAAGATTTAGATGTCCCAAGACACTGCTAAACTAGAAACTCTAACACTAAGGCTATGTCTAGACTGGCATGATTTTCCGAAAATGCTTTTAATGGAAAAGTTTTCCGTTAAAAGTATTTTCGGAAAAAGAGCGTCTAGATTGGCATGAACACTTTTCCGCAAAAGCACTTTTTGTGGAAAGCGTCCGTGGCCAATCTAGACACGTTTTTGTGCAAAAAAGCCCCGATCGCTATTTTTGTGATCGGGGCTTTTTTGCGGAAAAGAAATCTCTGCTGTCTACACTGGCCCTTTTGCGCAAAAGTTTTGCATAAAAGGGACTTTTGCCCGAACGGGAGCAGCATAGTTTTTCCACAAAAGCACTGACAATCTTACATGAGATCGTCAGTGCTTTTGCGGAAATTCAAGCAGCCAGTGTAGACAGCTGGCTTGTTTTTGCGGAAAAGCAGCTGATTTTCCGCAAAAACTGGCCAGTCTAGATGCAGCCTAAGATTGCAAGCGCACAATAAGTGCCTAGAAAAGTAAAAATGGATTTTGATCAAGCTCTATTTATTTTCTTTCTTAAAATAAATACTCAATTTCAAATTAATAAAGCTCATCAGAAATTGTCCTGCATGATGAAATTACAATATTTACTGAAGAGGTTATGAAATTACACAAATATTTACTGTGAAGTGCTTTTAAAAGACAAGCGATCCTGTCCTCCTTTGGTATTTAGCAACATGTATTCAAGTTTTCAGTAATGATTAAATGCTTTTTCATGATGACTTCTCTCACATTGGACTTCCTCATTGTTTGTTTCTTCAGCTGACTGCAAAGATTACCATACTGAAGAATAAAAACTTGAGTCGTAAAAGAGTCTTCTCCATTTTGATGAAATATCAAATACAAAAATTAAAATAGCCTGTGTTCTACCAAGAATTATAAGGTACTTTCTCATTTTATTCTGTAATTATCCAGTCATCTTAGATGGCCTTTTAGCAGAAATAAATAATCAGGACTGGTAATGGTTTTTTTCACTGATAGGTCATGGGTTTGAATCTGACCCCTTCTGGTAATTACTCTCTGACAGCAGTGTGAAATGATTTGGTGAGTTAATACTTCAAATTCTTTCAGCAATTGTTTAGATGGAAAGTAGTATCCATGTCTTGGCTGAAATTCCTTTTAAATGTCTGTAAGTTGTTTCCAGGGTTAGCAATACAGATGTTATTGAACTGCACATATTTCTTGACTTACATTTCAGGAAGGTAATAAGTGTATATACTGCACAAAACAAGAGCCAAAACTGATCCCCGCAGAATGTCATTGTGGGGACATTCAAGGTGTGGAGGCAGGGAAAAGGGAATAAGGGAATTTGTGTGCAGCCATCTTGGTCTTGTGAGCAAGAGAGCAAGAGTCAAGTTTGTGGCCTGACAACGCGAGAGCTGTAATAAAACGCTGCCTTCGCCTCTCGCCTCCATACGGAGATAAAGATAGAATGCTGACTCTGGCAGGGACCTTGAGATAAGGAGCATCTGGGTGGAACTAAAATAACTGTTAGCCATTGGTGTTTGTAATGAGAAGGAGACTAATTGTTTAATGTTATTATATCTAATGGACAGTATATAAACTGCTTCATAATTGCTTGTATTCGAAGATCTGCCTTAGGGGGGTGGGGGGCTTCCCCCACACCCGAATCAGTTTTTCCCTTGCTGCAGCTCATAATAAAAGTGCCTCTGGCTACTGGTTGCTTACAAGTGCAGAGTGAGGACAATGTTTTCTTCCACAAAGGTCACTGGTTTTCTCTCCAACTTAGAGGATGAAGTTTCACTTGCTAATACTTTCTTGCATGAACCACACTGTCTGCCTTCAAGGAATAACTTGCATTAGCTTGGCAGTCAGTCCAGCATGTCACCCACTATTGGAGGCTGCTCACAGATCAATATGTACTGCATCAACTTTCCTTCCTGACTCGTGTCTCCATCCCAGATCAGATGAAGTATCTGATCTCTGGTGCATCATCCCTTCCTCACTCCAGTCAAGTGTAGCTGCAGTGGCTCAAGCAGCATGAAGATCTAGCTTCCCCAAGTCTAATCCCATCAGTATATATTCAGAGTGGCTGGTCCCTTCTTTTAGCACTGTTACATTTTTCTTTTTTAGCATGGTAGGTTCATCACAGCTAGCATGATTATGTTTGCTGAAGATGAAATATCCCTTCCAATTTTAGTGTAGACACATCTTTCTGTCTTGCTTGGTGCACACATAGGTAGGCAATACAGGGAAGTTTACACTGTCACTCTCTGTAGTGCACTTTTTCAGTGGCTTGCAGGATTAAGTTTCTAAGTCACTTAACATCATAAATTCAGGCAGGCAACACAGTTACCATAAAATAATGATTTATTTTAAAAGTTGTCTCTATAAAAATTAAAGGCCAGTTCTGTAATTCTCACTGAATGGAACTTCCTGCAAGAGTGCTACTAACACAAGTAAAGGTTGCAGAATTGGGTTTTTAGCAAATAAAGCTGTATCAAAAGGAAAATTGTTCAGAGTCTTAAACTACATATGAACCCAGCCTGTTTGGTGGAAGTGAATTCAGGAAAAAATGTAATATTTTCAAAGTAAATTGTAGTGGTAGTATATTCCATGACACATTTAGTTTTTCATTTGTGGGCTATATCAGTCATCAGACAGAAACATGATTAGCCAATAATTGATCTTTTACACTATTTCTTCATGCTTAGGTTTAAAATCTTGACATTTTTAGAAACAGGTATGTGTAAATTACCCTATTCTAAGCTAAATTGACATGGTTTAATTATGTTCCTGTTCACACTGCTATTCAATGAACAGGTTTTACCATGGTAACCCTTTCATTAGTTAATACATATCCTGTTACAAAGGTAAGAAGTAGACACACATTAACATATTCCTTTATGTCAGTACTCAATAGGCTCTGTTATGTCTAGCACCCCCAAGAATAGGTGTTTTGGAGAAAGTTCAAGTAGGCTTCTCCCCTTGTACTTCTGCATACGGACAAGGCACACTGTCTATCTTTGCAATTCCTTCTTTCTTCTTAAACAAAGGCTTTGGGAACTTAGTCAAATTACTCAACATTTATATTATGATTTCCTCACATGTAAAATTGAGATAAAAAGTTTACCCTACAGGGCTGTTGTGATGACTAATTAATTTAGGATTATAAAACATTGCCATCTAAGTGTTGAAATTAATCAAAGTGTGCACAAGACACTTCATTGGTTTGGCCCTCTGTGTCCTCAAACACACAGCTTATTTGACAGATTGTTCCCCTGAAATAATTTTTAGTATATTGGCAACTGTTGGGCTATATTCTTCTGGACAGCAATGAAGGAAAATGCTTCTTGTCTGAAAAAAAAATCACACCACTCTAGGTAGGATTTCAGAATAATATTTTGTCCTTAGTCCTCAGCTCCTAAATGCCTTCATCCCTGGCTCGGTCACTATAGTGTAGAGGTGGCTCATGAGAGATAAAGTGAATTAGTTGATAACTAGAGTGACAGTGATAGAAGTCTAAGGACTGACCACAACAAAGATTTTGAATACTATGACAGGCTGGTTTTGTGTAAGCAATATGCAAATGAGGCTAAGCATGGAATATCCCTGAACCTCATTTGCATAATTAATGAGCAGCCGCTTTTTGTGCAAGAGGCTTTTGCACAAAAAGGAGCTGTCTACATGGCTCCTTCTTGCACAAGAGCAGTTTTTACGCTTTTTTTCCTGGAAAAACAGTTCTTGTGCAAGAGGGAGGTTTTTGCGCAAGAAGGAGCTATGTAGATATCTCCTTTGTGTGCAAAAGCCTCTTGCGCAAAAAACAGCTGCTCATTAATTATGCAAATGAAGCGTGGCGATATTCCACGCTTAGCCTCATTTGCATATTTCTTGCACAAAAGCAGCACAGTGTAGACATAGCCAGGGTGTCCAGAAGATAAAGCCAAGTTTATTCATCTCTGTGAAGAAGTATGTCATGTTCTGGGATGCAACCCAGACCACTGAGATGTCACTGGCAGCCTGTAAAAGCCTACATTCCTCAAAATGCCCTGTGGTTGTAGCACTCTTTGCACACTCCCAACCAGCAAAGAAGCTTGCACTGACAGTGTGTGAAACATCTCTGATTCAGCAGTTCTCATTTCAGTAGCCTGCTTATTACAGCCCCACCATTTCCTGGTTACACCTGGCAAGATGACACCAACATGCTGTAGTTTCGTTTTACTGGAGTTAATAGTTGCTTTAAATCAAGCACAGCAGCAGGATGGTTTGGATTAAAAGTAAAATAAGTTCACTAGCAAAAGGAGTTAGAATTTTAAGTGGGTTCAAATTTAAAGGATAGCACTAGGAATAGCTATAAACAAATAAAAGTAAAAATGCTTTCTAGAGGCTAAGACTTAATAAAACAAGCTACAGACTTGTTCAAGGTACTTGTTTCCTTTATCTTTTAGTTAAAAGATAAGTTTGGGTTCTTTGTCTTTTTCTTTACAGTTCATCAAACCTCTGAAATGGATTCTTCAGGTTACCCCCATCTCCAAAGCATAGTTCATTCAAGATGTGAGAAAGGTGACATAGAATCTCCTGGTGAAGAATGTTTCATGTTGGGTTCTTCCACTGCTGGTGTTTGCAGGGGAGAATTGTTCTGCTTCCTGCAGTCTCATCTCCATTTTGTCCTGATATGCCAGTTTACCTTTTATATAATTTGCATTCCCATTGTCTAATAATGTACCTTTGGAATGCCTTCCAGGTGGCAGAACCACATTTCTTTGACTACTGGGCAGTAACTTTATCGCAGCTTGGCAGAGACACTTTGATAATATAATTTCCAATAGATCTGTAAGTTTCTCCTCCTTACGTACGCCACAGTAATATTAATGATCAGTACGTTATTAGCTTTCTATTGATATCTTTTAGATACAGTTTGTGACATTAGTTCATTGGGCTAGGACAGGTGAAACGCTGTACTCAATAGCAATGAAACTCTTGCCCTCTTGTACTGAGATGTTGTTAGAGTTCCAGTGTATTAACTCTTTAAGGGACAGTCTGGGGTCTGTGATGGGGCAACTCGGCACCACCAGCTGGCTATCCTGGGAATTAGCTCTTCATGCCTCGCTGGATGCCTTTCTCTAGGTGGTGTTGCACCATGTTTCTCCTTGTGTCACGGTGTCCTCTTCCAGACACAGCCCTCCAGCAGTGCCAACACCAGTGTCTCAGCCCTCCTTCCGAAGGAAGTTGTTATTCTCTCTGCTCACATCCCAAGGTCCTCTATTTCTCAGAGTACCCTGATCTCCTTCTTAGGCACTGCAGCCTGGGAGCTTGTCTGGCCAGATCTCCCGGAGCCCTGCCTTACCTCCCCAGCACTGCTCTAGCTCGAGGGAGCCTCCTGCTTCTCTAGCAGTCAGGCCCTCATTTATGTATTTATTTATTTCTCTCATTCTCTCAGAACAGCTGTCAGTTCCCCCCTTAAATAGCTCCCAGCTGGGCCCTCATCAGCTAGAACTGCTTCAGCTGGGGCTTTGCTCCTCACCCCTGCTCTGGGCTGGGGTTTTGCCCTTAAAGGGCCAGTGCAGGACAAGCGCCCTGCCACAGGGTTTAATCAAGGAGGCCCTGCCGTATTCTAGGGGTGGGCTATTTAAACAGAAAGAGGCCACTACGTGAGAGAGGGAGGGAATGAAAAGAAGCCATGATAGCTGCAGGTGGCAACTACTTGCAGACATTGCAAAGAAGAAAGCTCCTGGAGGTCCCTGAATCAGGTAGAGAGTGCCCGTGGTGAAGGCCAAAAACTGGGAGTTTGGTGTCACTTTTCCTGTCCTAAAACTGTGTCACCTCAGTCCTTTATTTAGCTGCTGGAGCTGCCTGAGTCCCTGAACATTCAAGAGCCCAGATCTCCCCAGGTTATCTCAGCACCCTACGTCAGCCAGCATGCCATATAGTCTCTAGTTTCCCAGAGCAATGTGTGTCCCTCTAGATGACGTCCACACACTTTATTAGCAGGACCATTTGTCTCCTTTTCTTTTGGCATTCATGATGAACCAGTCTGTCCAATCACTGCTGCAGCTACTGTGTACCCTGCCAACCTTTGGACCAGAAGTGGGAGAGGGTGCAGGAGAAAGAGTGGTGGAGGAGCTACAGCAACAGCAGGGGTGGGAGCAGGAGCAGGAGCAGGAGCAGGAGCAGGGATCATGCCTACAATGAGGGAGTGCACATCAGCACACATGGAGCAGCTCTGCTCCAGCAGCTCCTGCCAGGTGTCTTGCTACAGCTGGGTGTCCTCCTGGAGCCAGTGGTCAATGGTCTGCTCCAGGGATCGGAGTGCCATCTGGTGCTGCCTCTGGAACTCATCCGTGGGTTTGTGGCACCTGTGGATCCCTCGGGTGCTGGAGGCTGTCCTGGCTGGTGTCGACCAACCCCCTCTCGCAGCTTGCCCGGCTGAGGAGAATAAAGAGAGATGGTGTCATTCTAGGGGCTACTATTCCTGAAACCCAGCCCTCATCTGTGAGCTGAGAGTGACAGTTCTTGGTTCAGTGGAAGACAACATGCTTGGAGCAAGGTGATGTGCTCTCTGGCCAATGGGCACATTCCTACAGAGGCCCAGATGTCCCTGAGAGTGGGTGTTGCCCCGAGAGTGAAGGCATGCCTGTGGGCCACGTGTGGGACTTCTGAGTGAGTATGTGTATCTGCCAATGTCCCCAGCCTCCTTCTAGAGGTGGCTGAGAGGGAGGGGTGTCCCACCCCAGGGTCACAAGTCCCACCCTGGGGTCACGAGCATGGCAGGCCTCTCCAGACATCCTATGGCCAATAGCACAAGGGTCCTCTGTGGCAGCCTCCTGGGAACAGCGTGACACATGCTCCCACGTCCACAGGCTACTGTGTGATCCTCAGGCCGCAAGGGCCAAGCGAGGAGCACCCAGCTACCCCTCGTGATGCACCTCCTCCACCCCCTGTGAGAAAGGAAAGTGATGGCACTCACATGATGTTCCTGCTCTGGCCTCAGATGATGCCTGGGACCCATCCACAGGGAGGGGTACTGGCTCCAGGGTCAGGAGAGTGCTGGTGCTGGCCTTGTCCAGCTCCTTCTCATCTCCCCCCCTCCTCTTTCCCACGAGCATGATGATGGGTATCTTGAGCTCAGAGTCCACAACCTGGGTGGGGGAAGGGACTGCCGTGCCCCTCACGATATGATCCAAGTCATTAAAATAAGGGCAGGTATGAGGTTCTGCCCTGCAGTGGGAGTTGCCTATGCCTGGCAAAACTCTTTTACCTTCATCTGCACCTGTTTTTGTGTGCAGATGTGACCTTTTGTGGCCAGGCTGTTGGTCATCTGGCCATAGACATCCACATTCCTGCATTTGGTGTGGAGATCCTTGAGGATGGTCTCATCACCCCAAACCTCAATAAGGTCCAGGATCTCTGCACCAGACGAGAAGGCACATGTTTTTTTCAGCCCCTGGCAGGCTCCTGAGAGCTGTCTGACTGCTCCCTGGGAGCAGTGGAGCACTGAATGGGAGCAGTGGATTGGCTCACATTGGGAGAAAAGTGAGGCAGGTGCAGCTGCAGGGTTGCTCAGGGCTGTCAGGCCTGCTGCGAGCCAGAAACTCTGTCTGCAGAGGCTGCAACTTTAAGGGCTCCAGGGAAGGGGCGGGAATAGAGTTTGGCTGAGTGTGGACAGAGCAGCCAGCAGGGAAACCTGGGAAGGGGCAGAGTCCCCCTATTTCAAAATAACAGTCTTTGCCCTGTCTACACAGCCCCTATTCCAAAATAACTATTTCGGAATAGGTGTTATTCTTTGTAGAATGAGGTTTACAGAAGTCAGAATAAACCATCTATTATTTTGAAATAATTTTGAAATAACGAAATTGCTGTGTAGATGCTCGCATAGTTATTTTGGAATAATGGCCATTATTCCAAAATAACTTTGCTGTGTAGATACACCCTTAATGACAAACACTAAGTCTGCTGTGCTTTGTGATGGGAGTTTCAGTACCAGGTCCTGGGTGGTAGAACTTATTTCCTCCTTTGGTCCATCAGAAATTGGAATTAGTGAGATTCTGACTGTCCTGCAAACCACTTGGGTTTTGTTATGGGGACAGACTGGATGAGGGAAAACTTTCTATAGTTGGGTGGCGTATGTTTTGTCATATATATATATATATATATATATATATACACACATGGGTTTTTTTAACCTTTGTTCCATTTATGCTTGTACAAGTCAACAGAAAATTCAGAATAGAATCTTTAAATATATTTGGAAAAAAACCCTAAAATAAATACATTACACATGGACACCATCACAAACATCTGGGCTTCATTTCCCCTGTAGCAGAAGGGTGGGGAATGTGGCAAAGATCTCCTTTTTATCCAAAATAAGTTGGTTAATTTGAGTCTTCTCCAGGAAAACATTTCATTAATACATCTCAACATCTAAAATTGCGCTTGTGCATAATATCTATCTATTTATCTGGAAGCAAAGTGAGGAATAAATGGCAATATACAAGCAAAAAGAAATGGGTCAGTATGGGCTCTCTTAAAGATGAAATACTGATACAGCAACTGCTCCGGTCTCCAAGTCCACAAATAAAGCCCAACATAACACAGAACTGAAGCCATGTATTGGATGATATTAGTACTAAATCCTATTTTTGCTATAGTCTTATGCGATATTATCATTGCTGCTATATCTGCTCTTGGACAACAGAAACTAATATCTACTATGAAAATGCGCTGCTTCTATAGGTTGATGCTGTCAGATACCTACAAATCAAGGTCTTTCACTCAGACCATGGAAAAGGTATAATGATTCTTTAAAAGTTGATGTACTAGTGCAATATAATCAAACACTGAGAGCTGAAAAGCTGAAGGGAAAAAAATCATTCAAAGAAATAGAGTGGAGCCTTATAGAACAAGTCTGGGAACCAGATGCTTGAAAGAACAACAGACTGTTACTCACTCACATACTTCTTACTCGCATAAGAAGTTCTATTGGATTACTCAGTAAGGGTATGTCTACACTGCACAACTATTTTGGGATACTGGAAGTATCTCGAAATAGCTACCCTGCATCTACACAAGATGCCCATTATTTCGAAATATTTTTTGAAATAATTGGTGCACTATTTCGCCATCCCAGTAAACCTCATTGCACGAGGGTTAAGGGATGGCTTGAAATAACACTTTATTTTGTAATTTAGTGCTGTGTAGACAGGCCAAATTTCAAAATAAGCTATTTCAAAATAGATTTGAGATAAGATACGCAAATTGCGTATCTTATTTCGAATTAGGGTGCTCTGTAGACGTACCCTGAGAATACTGGATTGAACCCTATCACCAATATTTACAAAAAAAAAATCTTCAGAAGCCTCAAGTTAGGATTCCAGAGTAAAAATTTCCAAAGTAGCCATGTGATTTAGGAGCTTACATTCCGTTACATTTGTTACATGACACAACAGCACCTAGCACATATCTTTATTAATGTAATTCAGAAGGAAAAATGCAAGAACCATCTTAGACAGGGGGACATATTGGGCCAGCTCATTGTGGTGCAATGAGCAAACACATTTTTCTGGAGGTTACCATTCAGTGCTCAATCTAAGACTTTGGGACAGGTTATCAACATTATTCAGATGCATAAAGATGCAGATAGTCTGCTTAGGTGCTTTTGCAATTCCCACTAGTCATTTAATGGGAGTTACGTATTTAACTTACTTAGCTGCATTTATAAATCCTACTGTGCTTCATTTGTACATGCCTAAATTCCTTTGTAAATCTGGTCTTTCTTCCATACCTTTTCAAAGACAATCTTCAATATGTGAGCCAGATGTAAACCAATTTAATGAAGTCTGTCTGAGTCTGCAGACAGCAGATAATAACTTTTAAAGACTGTCAACTAATTCATTACTGTTCAGCTCACAAAAGAAAGGAAAGAGTGTGAGGTCCTTTGGGTAGCCGGCACTCTGAGTCACCTTGTTATTCCCCAGCCTCCAATGAGAGGGAGACCTCCTTTTCCTTAACTGAGTATCAGCTCCAGCTTGTCAGCCACCCAAGGACTCTGCGCTGGGCCATTTCAATCCTTCCTTTGCCTGGAAGGTTATCAATAGCTGTATGCCAGCTGTAAAACTAGGTATACAGGATCTCTCAGAAAAGGCTTTCTTTAGCGTAGATCACTCTCTAGACTGCCACTTTTCTCCAACAAAGCTCTGTGCCGAAAAAAAGCGGTGGCCATTTTTATGCTAATTAAGTATGGGATATTTAAATCCCTGCTTCATTAGCAATTTCTCCCAGCCTAATCTGCATCCCTCTGCTGGCAGAGGAGTACAGTCTAGACATACCCTTAGTGTGCAGCCTCTCTATTGATTTCACCTCTCCCTTTTAACTCTTCATTGGGTTAATTTTCAATGTGTAATTTACACACCAGAAAGACAGGTGAATAATTATCTTTAGTCTGACAAAAAACCTGTTGTCAACTTTGCCTTGACACAGATTTCAGGGACATATTTTCAGTATACACGTAACTCCACGGACAGTGTCTGTGTATACATTTTACAACAATATTAATAACCAGCATGACCTTGGCTTTCACTTAAGACATGATATTCTTTGAAAAACCAGAATGCACTTACCAGGAACAGGTTAGTCTTGCAATCCCCTTGTCAGCTGGCATTGAGGAATTCTATAGGTCACAGAGGGACAACAATATATTAGAGATTTGCATAATCTATTTCAGGTGGCATCTCATTGTAGCATCTCAAATGGACAGAGTTGTGTTTGGAGGCAGAGCTTTGGATAGTAGACTATTTTTTTCCCCAGTTTGATCCCAATCATAAATGCAGGAAATCTCTTTGTAGTAGTTTCCAGAAGAGATCTTGTCAATCCTTGCAGCTAAAGGGATCGCACAGATAACCTGTTCCTTTTCAGGTTTTGTAGTACATTAGGACAGACATGGAGCAGGTAATAAGGCTGAGATTTTCATAACTATTTGGACAAAACTATAGGGGAATAAATGCCTACTTCCCAATCATTTTAATTTCTGATTAGGTGCCCAGATCTTTTAAACTGCTCTGAAAAATCTTAGTCCAAGATGCTAATTCCATAAACAGTGGTGCCATTCTGCAATGCCTTCCACACAATGAGTTTCAGTGGGTTAAATAGGGAGAAAATCAGTGCAAAATCCATCCTTTAGCTTTTGCATGCAACTTTGAACAAACTCTGTTTATGGTCCTCTGCTAAATAATATTACTATTTCCCATTGACAAAAAAAAGGCAGTACATTTACAACTATATAATAAAAATAATACATCAAAAAGTAAAAGCAGCTTTGATCTTTACATTTACTTAATTGTGCAAGGTAAAGCGTTAGACTACAAAATGTGGGGTAATTTGTTTACTATAAATAATTAACAATATAAACATTAAAACCAATGAAAATTTTTTTATCATTTTTTATCATTCCTTCAAAGTTGAACAATATGGACACTTACAGTTCAATCAGCTGAGAAGAAGATTACTGCATGGCATGACTGACTCCTTCATGGCTATACTCTTTTGTTCATCATGGTCTGAGAAACTCTCACTTTCCAAGGACATCTCAATAATTCATCTCATAAGTGGTTACAACACCTAGGTCTTTCTCAACTCTATTTGTAAGTCAGTACAGACTTGTTCATACAAATCAGTAAAACATGGTGCATAATAATTTATATTACCCAATAAAGCCAAGATCCATTTAATAAATCTTACACCAAACTGCATATATTAGTCTGATGCGATTAGTTTCTTGGTGGAAGCCTTTGGAAACCTTGAGGATACACGTGAAACAGTGTCATCACAGAAGCCATTGAAGGGCCAAGAACAATATGATGGCTGCTGCTACATTAGCACCCACATCTTTTTAGCATCCTCCAGGATTGCCTATGATGCTTGCAAAATATTTGGTGGTTGTCATCTATTTGATATCTGCTGCAGATAGGTTAATAATGAGCTGGATGTAATCTAGAGCTGGAGGCTACCTGATAATCATGGACTGGGATTTAGATCAACCAGACCAATCTGCACTGCTTCTTGCCTGACCAGATCAAGCACTTCCTGATGTAATTTACCAAACTGAGCCAACAAGGCAATTTCACTGGTATATTCAGGATCTTGAAACTAAATGGTGTTCAGCTTGTCTCCACAAACAGCTGCATCCTCAAGCTTAATCATCAGTCAATCAATGAAGCTATTGAACTATGAACGCTGGAAAAGGTTCAGAAAAGCGCAACAAAAATGATTAGGGCTTTGGAATGGGGCCCATATGAAGAAAGATTAAAAAGACTTGGACTTTTTCAGCTCAGAAAAGAGGAGATTAAGGGGGGATATACCAGTCTATAAAATCATGACTGGTATGGAAAAAGTGAATAAGGAAAAGTTATTTAC
>JANRFK010001234.1:73245903-73268215 GCA_030068395.1 Apalone spinifera
GGGGTATGGGTGCAGCAGAGGATTCTGACGTGGGGGGAGAGTCTGGAAGGGAGTTGTGACCTGGAGCAAGAGGGAAGGAGGTGCAGAGGATTTGAGTTGTGACTTGGAGCAGGGGATTGGGTTGCAGCAGGGGGTTCAGGAGAGGATTCTGGCCTGGGGGAGTAGTGAAGGAGGGAGTGCAGGGTCTCTGAAGGAGTTGTGACCTGGGGCAGGAGGTTTCAGAAGGTTTGGGTGGTGACCTTGGGCAGAGGTTGTGCGGAGGAAGAGGCAGAGGTGCCAGATGCAGACTCTGGCCAGGAGGCACTTACCTGGGTGGCTCTCGACCAGAAGCCTAGAGGGACTCTCAGGCAGGGTTTCTGCCTGCTGCAGCTCCAGGCCACTCAAAGCAGCTGGCTGCTCCATGTGCTTCTGTGCTGCACACCGGGGTGTAGAAACTTTGCAGTCTGCCCTCATCCCCAGCACAATTATTGCCGTTCCTAGAAACCAGCCAATGAAAGCTGTGATGATTGGGCTGGTGGTTGGGGTAGTGTGCTAAGTCTCCCCACTCCCTGGCAAGGGGCATATGGGTTCAGCAGCCAGACACTTTGAGGGGCCTGGGGCTGCAGAAGGCAGGGAGCCTGCCTGCATGCCCTGCCAGTGCTGGCCACGGGCCAGATCTTGACCACCCCGCCCTAGTAGCTGTACTGAATGAATAAAACTCATAATCACCCTAATTCTCCCTAAATCTGAGTCAACAGTCACTGGCTTTTTCTGAATTCCAGGAGTTATGGGCAGCATAGAGAAAGAATTACTGATGATGAGGGCCCATAGCTTGCTTTTACCAGCTTCCATTAAGGGGTGAACCTAACTCAAGAATTACAAGTTCTTAATGAGGAACTTGTTCAGCTGAAGAAGTGAGTAGTGCCCACGAAAGCATCTACATTTTTGTAAGTCTTGTTGGGATTTTGTGGTTCCCAGAGATCAGATGCTGGGCAGAATCAAGGGTCTTGGATACTTCAATTCAATTCAACAAGACTTTATTCAATGTGCACAAAGGGAGAGCCCCTGGTACTAAAATCAGCCAGACCCCTCGAGCAAGGAGCCCCTCCCCTTGCTGTTTTATAGCACATGGCAGTTACATAACAGGTTACATAAGTTATATAACACAAACCTCTAAACCAATCAGATTCAACCTTTCCATATATGGCTTTGTTTGTCACATGCTTGTACTTCTCCACTCCACATGTTGAGCTCATTCCTCTCTCCTTGGCCTTTTCCAGACTGTTCCTTTATGCATATCTACTTTCCAAACCACATTTTGTTTAAAATGAACACATGCATACCCTTCAGCTCCCCCATTTGGTTTTCGGGCTAAGAACAATTCTTAGACCCCACTAACACCACTTCCTTGTATTTATTAGGAGCTATAATTGACCTTATCAACACTTAATTAACTGCAATTTTGGTAACAGAATTAAACAATACATTCAACCTTTAATACATAATGATATCTACAATAAAAGTAATAATAAGTCCCCATACCCATTGCGAAAACACAACTGAAATCCATCCCTAGGGAATCTCTGTTCCCACAATAGCAAACCCTTCTATCCACTGAATCACTGTAATTGCCTCACCACTTCTTTCATAATATCTTCCACAATAGGAAGAATGAGATGTTCAAGCCAGGCTTACCTTCCAAAGCTAAATACCCGAATCCACACCAGGTAGTAGAGTCCTTCCTTACTGTTATATCATCCATTAAATTAAACATTACATGCATCATTAAGTCAGGTCCCAAAATTTGAGATAGGGCTTGTCCTGACTCCATGTTTCTTATATGCAAAACCCATCCTCCCAGGATGGAACATTGGTCCCATGGAAAAGCTATATAGTTATCTCCAGCCATTATTACATACTCAGCTACACAGGTGTCTGTGACATGAGAATGGGAGAGGGTGGAAGGGCTGAGCCTCCAATCCAGGAGACCAACCCACAAGAATTAACACCCCTCCAAAGGTGGAATGACCATTCCAAAATGCCCGTTATCAATAGAGACCACTCCCATGCCATCATCCAAGGGGAAGACATTCAGTCATTGAGAACTGCGGCTCTCACCCAACAGGGCACCTGTAACACGAGCAAGTCCCCTATCAAGGCTGCAACTTTCATGTTGAACACCATGCCAATATGATAACACCATTCTAGACCAATGCTTGCTCATACATTTTAGTAGTTTTTAATAGAAGGCTGAGTACAACAGTGAGGACCTAACCAATTATGTTGCTGAGTTAAGGTGATATCTAACTTGATTAGACATGAGCCCTACTCTCACCACAATAAACTGTCATCCCTTCTACTAACAAATTTTCAACCCAGTCCCTATTATGAGATTTGATAGCTTGAGTAATGGCATTTACAACTGATCCAGTGGCTCCTCCCCAGGTGACTACATCAATAAAACACTGAAAACCACGGCAGCATTATTAAGATGAGCCCTCTAAAAGAACTTTCAAGTCTCAGAAACCACTCAAAACAATTAGTATATCACAAAAAATTCCTACATAAATTTTAAACTGGGAATATCAAATGAAAACACTTAACAATATTGAGAATGGCCCTCAAGGATTCCATAGGGTAAACCGAGATTATTGTGCCCTATGTTGAGTGTCACCCTTGTATACTTTTACTCATGACAGGTGCACCCAAACTGGAATTCCAGTGACCCGGGCCGCTGAAGGAGTTATCAAGAGAACCATGTGAGGTCCAGTCCAAGCTGGTTCAAAGTTTCGTTTTCTATAGGCTTTCACCAGTACCTGATCACCGGGCTGCACCTCACATGTGTCCTCTTTGCTGGCCTTTGGGTCTGGTTCAGTTCAGGGGTCCTGTGAGACACACTGAGATAACAATTTGCAATATTCAGCAAGCTGGTCACCCATGATATACAATTCCCCCTCTCCAATGTACAGATTTCCTGGCATCCTCATCGCCTGCCCTGTCAGCATTTCAAAAGGAGATAAGGAATGTGGATTAGTAGGACTGGATTTCATAGACATGAGAACCACTGGTAAGTTGGTGACCCAATCTTTCCCTGTAGCAGAAAACATCTGTTTGGTTAGTTAATGGTTCGGTTAGCTCTTTCTACTAATCCCGAACTCTGGGGATGGTAGGGACAGTAGAATTTCTGTTTGATCCCCAGTGCCATGCATACTGTTTTCATCACCTATATTGTACATATGTAATATGTAAAGTGGGTACCTTGGTCACTATCAATGAAGCATGGAAATCCCCATCGGGGAATTATTTCGGTCATCAATATTTTAGCTACATCAGACGCAGTGGCCTTGGCCACTGGGAAAGCTTCTACCCACTTAGTAAAATGATCCATGACCACCAGACCATATTCTTTCCCTCTGCACCTTTGCAGGGATCCAATGAAATCTATTTATAACTCTGTGAAGGGCTATGCTGGTCTTGGCTGATGTCGCAGTCTCACTTTCACTGTGGGAGCAGAATTACATTGAGCACATGTTACACACCTCCTCACATAATCATGCACATTTGCATTAAGCTTAGGATGCCACCAGGTGTCCGACATCCGGTGGATCACCCTCCGTGCTCCATCATGTCCCAACATGTGATTCACTTGTATCATAGTTCCCATCAGCACATTCGGTAACACTAATGCGTTTCCTGGACTTCTCCAAGTGTTATCATCACACAGTTTGCCCCCATTATCCATCCATAACCACTTCTTTGCCCTTGGTGCAGCGTGTTGGATGTCCTGCAATTCAAAAGTTTGGGGTTTTTATGAGAGGCTGTGTTGCAGCAATCAATTGCATCTTTTTACCTTCCACTGCTGCTCGTGTAGCTAGTTCGTCTGCCCTTCGGTTCCCCTTACTATGAGGGTCTGTCCCTTTTGTGTGGGCCCTCACTTTTATCACTGCTAGTTCGGTAGGTTTCTGCATGGCTGCATGAAGTTTCTCCACTATTCCCCCATTTTGTATTGGGGATCCTGTACTCGTCAGGAATCCCCGATTTACCCACAAGTTAATATAATCATGTACAACCCCAAACGCATATCTAGAATCAGTATATATGTTTACAGCATGACTTTTCACAGCTTCACATGCTGCAGCTAATGCCTGTAGTTCTGCTACTTGTGCAGATGCCCCAGGTAAATTGCCATGCACCACCAGCTGTCCATTCTGTGTGTCGCTTGTCGTCCACATAGAAGGAAGAACCATCCATGTGTAGGCAAGGGGCACCAGGTATTTCAGTTTCTTTTTCCAATGGAAGGTCCATGGGCTCTTCTCAAGGTAAAAATGATGCGGGTGTCCCTCATCTGGGGTAGGCATGAGGGTGGCAGGGTTTAACAATGACACTCGTTGCAGATGTACCGAAGGCATTAGCAAGCTCGTTTCCCATCAAGTCCATCTTGCCACATGGACTGCTGAAGATTTTTCCCTGATAAAATAGCAAGGACAGCATGAGGTACAACAATATTTACATCATCCTGTAAATGCAGTCTCAGACACAGAATAATGCCTGTGACTTTGGACATTTCAATCTTGTGTTTCCAAGATTTTGCCCCTTTCTTGAAGAGCACCCTTCCTAAAAAATGACCATGGCAAATCACAGACCCACAAGTATTGAAAAGACAGGGGTATGTGAAACCAAAGTTACAGTGGTATAGCAAAAGAATTCAACAAGGAAGAAATGAAATAACAAAGCATTTCAATGGCTAATTACAAAGATCCACATTTAGAAGCCCAGTAATCGACTCTTTGCTGATGAGAATATATGTATGTATGAACAGGTGCAAAAAAAGTAATTACATGCCATATTATATTAATCTACTTAGGAATAATGATGATTTTTAGGCATGCACTTAGAAATATGAATAAAAAGGTCTGGAGAAAAAAATTAGAAATGACAAGCATGGAAATACTATGTGCAGGTCTGTGATGTTCTCTTAAGGCACGTTATAGAGTTTAAAGCCAGAGGGGACCACCATCAGATCATCTGCTCTGATCTCCTGTATATCAGAGGCCACCAAGACCAGCTGGCACAGGTACATTATATCTAGGGTGATCATATGTCTATATGCTGTATATTGGATATCTGGTAAAATTACTTGCACTGATGTGAGTTCAGTGGCAATCAATCAGAACTATGCAGTTCAAATGTTCAAATTAACATCAAGTTGATTGAACAGCCATTAAAAAAGAAATACCAAATAACTGAATTCTTTACATTTATCATCTTTAAGGCGTTAGGGTTCACATGGGGCAGGGTGACACATACACCTCTATTCCCCCCCACCCCCCAAGAGTGGTGACACAAACACACTCACATAAATCTCTCTCACATGGGTAGTGACTGACCTGACCCTTTCTGCTTTGGATTTTCTACCCTCTGTGCCAGTCTGGGCTCCCAGGACTGATCCAGGTTACCTGGTGCCATGTCTTCCTTAGGCAAAACATGGGGGGAGGACACATGTGCCCTCCACCCTAGATTTCTGCCAGGGTTCACACCAGAATGTGGCCAGCAGCCTTTCAGCCTTGTACAGGAGGGAAGGGAAGGGAGCTGCTTCTAGCCACAAAGGAGGAGGAAGCAGGGGAAAGAGATGATCTGGCATGTGTCTTTGCAGAGCTCATATCCTCCATCCCTCTCTCCCTCCCTCCCCGTGGCTGGAAGCAGCTTATCCATTACTACCCACGGAGTGGTGAAAAGCAGCTAACACTTCCAGGCTTCTGCTGGACACCAGCATAACCCTGTCACCTCTGTCTCCTGGCTATAGTGTGAGCAGGAGGGGATTAAGCCCCCAGGATGCATCGTGCACCAGGGCCTAGGGAACCTCTCTGTAGGGGCTTCAGTGAATTTAGCATGAGAAATGGCACAGCAGGGGTAGCACCTATGGGAAAGGTCAGCCCCATACTCCCTGGGGGTAGGACCCTGGGTAGGGGAGGCATGGGTGAAGCTCTGGCTCTGGTGACTGCTGTGGAACCTGCAGGTTCAGGTCAGGAACAGGCTGGAAATTGCTTCCTTTCCCAACCCCATCACTCCAGCCAGAGCTTAGCAGAGAGGCTTCCCCACGCCAGCACTGTGTGGAGCTTTGGCACAGCCAGGGCTTGGCTCCTACAAGGCAGTGCCTTGGGTGGGAGGGTCTTGGGCTTTCCTGGGGCACCATCCCCTCCACATACAGTGCAGGAAGGAAGAAGCCTGCTGGCCAGTTTGTTGGTGAGCTGAGCACTCGAACTAGAGACTGATTCTCTGTCTAGCCCAGGGAATGGGATAGGTCCCACGGCGGGGGGGAGGGTATATGAAGTAGTAGGGGGCCTGGGCAGAGGTGAATGGACAATTTTAGGAGAGGATAGTGAGAAGGGGAACATGTAAAGGGCCAATGGGTGGGGAGAAGAGGTGACATGTAACCAGCCACCACTTGGTGCTTGCCCACACTCTTCAGCTACTTCCGTTTGCAGCAAGTGCTGGCTGGAAATGGGTTGGGGAATGGGGCCATGCTAGCCAAGAAGCTCACAGTGGAGACTGTGCTGAAGGAGCAGCAGCAGGAGTGGCCAGCCCTGTGTGCTGCATATTCATCCTGCCACCAAACTTGCACACTCACCCCCATCATTACCCAGTGGCTCCCCCACTCACCGTTGGCTGGTGAGCAGGGATCCAACCAGCAGCAGGATCCATCAGTACCGATGGGGGGAAGACAGAAAATATGGGAAAAATTGCCTATTTAAAGAAAAAGTCAGGACACTTGCAGGAGGTCTTAAGTATGGGACAGTCCTTTTAAAAATGGGACATCTGATTACCTTACATTAAATCCAACACATACAGTCATCAACTCTTCTCTAGTGAAATAATATTGCTTATATCACACAACATAACTGGTGAGAAAATGTTCACTTTTACCAATGTTTTGGATACGGGACAAATGGAGGGTGTTATGGGGCCTTTGTGTGCAGTGGCTCTCAGACACAGGATAGTCACAAACACCAGCTCTTTATTATCCACGAAAAATTAAGAATTAGAAAACCATTGAATGAGATACTAGGAGAGAGCAAACAGGTGTAAAGCACACCATATAAATGATCAATGGGGGGAAGCATAGTGTAAAAGCAGGGAGTTTCATGCTCATTTATATGACACACAGTATCACATATTGAATTATCCAGGATAACCCTTCCTGTTGGTTCTGAGACTCTGCACTGATTGGCTATTTTTCTTTCATAAAAATATCAATTCTTTCTTAATGAATTGCTTAATTTTTAATGCTGCAGGTGGCAAGAATGGGTGTTGCAGCTGGGTGCCTCTACCTATTTTATACCAACTGAAAGTTCCCCCTACATAGTGGGAATTATTCAGGGGACTGTCTAGGAATGAGGGTTACTGGGACATTGGAATAAGTTGCCCGTTATTTCGAAATCTATTTTGCAATAAAGGGCTGCTTCAATAGTCTCAGAATAGCTATTTCGGGTTACTTATGGTATCCCGAAATAACTCTGCAATATAGACGTATCCTAGTAGACTAGCAGCTGTGAAGTGGATGTCATAATATAAAGAGCAAAATTAAAGAACTGAACCTGATTTCAGTTAAGTCAGTGATATTTTGCCATTACCATGACTCGTCAGGAGTAAGCTTAAAGGAACACAACTAGTTTCCACTGAAATTGTGTGGTGTTGCTGCTCTTCTTAGCATCTCCTCTTTTTCATTGTTTGTCTCCACACAGCCATGAACATTTTAATAGCAAAATTACGGTATTGTGAGTAAGGCCTTGGATTGGAACTCAAGACGTGGCTTTGTACAAAAAGGTATATAGAGTGAAGTGACTTGCCACAGGAAGTCTGTGTTAAAACTGCACATCAGTGTGAATAATGGTTATCCTACTTCCCAGGGGTGACATGAGGAAACTCACCAACAAGTGTAAAGTGTTTAGGTACAGTACTAAGTGTTATAGGAAAGTTTGGAGTAAATAGCATGGCTGCTGTATCTTTTTGAACTTGTCAGCCACATTTGGCTTGTGTTTAATATGTTTGCTACTCTCCTTGCTAAGCAACAGAGGTGTTTTGACCTTGATTATATAAAAGTACCAAGTGGTATGTAAAAAATGAATGAACAAGGATAAATTTGAAATAAATAAATACAAACAGGGAAAGTTCATTTTGTGAAGCTAATAGCAGACACGTTTATTTTTCTAAGGACTATAATACTATTTTGATAACAGAAAAATAACCTAGAATATTGTGGGACTTTAATGAAAAAAATTGTGTGATAACATTTTTGCAGAGTAGCATGCAAAGAGTTCAGAATACATTTTTCCTACAAAAGTTCCCATTTTTTAATGATTCATCAAGCTGCTTCATGACCTGCATGTAATAAAACTTGACCACAAAACATGAATATGGAAAAAAAAAAACGATAAAGCATGTCAGACAGGCCAAAAGAAACAAAAAGGACCGTAAAGTGGATTTCTACTGATGTTTAAAAACAAACAAACAAACAAAACCAAAACACACCCTGCTTTTGTCTCTAAATGTAGGCGTAATTAATGAAAAATATAAATGCAAAGGTAACAATTTATATGCCTAACACAAGGTTGGGTGAAATAAACAAGCTTTTAAGCTTCACAGAGTTCTTCTTCAGGGTCTGTGGATTGAAAAGCTTGTCTGTTTCAGAAACAGAAGTTATTACCTCCCCCACCTTACGTCTCTCATATCCTGGGGCCAACACAGATACAACAGCACTGCACGCAATTTATATGCTTGTCAGCTATGCATTGTATTGCACTACAGGATGCATCTGAGGCAAGTCATGCAAATGGAACATTGTACTTTTCTCTTAATACTATATATGTTAGACTATCCAAAGAGAAATTCCCATCATGAGCATATCTTACAGAGTCATATCATCTGTGTGTGGGTTGGTTATTGAAAGGACCCAGCTATATGAATGGAAAGTGGTATATAGCCCTCATCATGGACCTGAAGTAAAGCTTGCATATTAATCCAGAACTCCTTCTTAACTTTGCATTCCACCATCCTCTTGAGAGCATATTACATAGGTTATATGTTAGAACATAATAGAAGCCTTTGGGGAAAACCTTACTCTTAGATCTTCTCCTACAAACCTGAAAAAAATTAATTAACACCACTTTTAGTGGCTGCAAACAGCTTCTATGCATCTTTTATATTTTCAGTATTCCAACAAGCTACCAAAAATTTAAACCTCCATGTCTTTATGTCTTCTGTGTTTGAGGGCAGTTTCTCATGGGGGACATTTAAACCAAGTGTAGATACAGTTAGCAAAATAATTAAATTGTTCTTACCCGGCTGAAACAGCAGAGTTTTGTTGAATTAACTTATATTTAAACTTCAAAATGTATAACCATAACCAGCAGCTAAAGGTCTGCCTGCATGAGATTTTAAATATCTTTAATCTAATTAAGAGATCTGAATGTCTTCCTTAGGGGTTCCAGATAGATTTATGATACCAACAGTATCTTCAGGATGTGGGTTCCAAAAATCAATTAATGAATAAATTATGAATAAATGTATTATGTTCATCTGTGACAGATGAAATCTTCTAATTGTCATGCCACTTAATCTGTTTTCTCACATAAATGAAAATAGTTACAATGTATATTGCTTATGCTAGATGATGCTATAAAGAACAAGGACCCAATCTGCATCCCAAGCTCTATAATTTTATTTCCCACAAAATATATTTTGGTTTGCAGGTTCTTATTCAGCATCCACCCCCTCCCATTTCTTCTATGGCAAATGCAGCAACCATGACTGCAGCTGCAGGGAGACCTCAAGCTGTGAAGATGGTGCAGTTCTGCCATGGAAGAAGGGCTGAATGTTGGGGACCACTGCTTGGTATAGAGCATCACTCACGAATGAACGAGAGATGAGACCAGAACTTCCACATATATCCTCCCATCATGTGACCGGCAGGGAATAGACACTTAGGGACTATGAGGGTGCAGCAGACTCCCGAGAGTAAGTTGGCAGCCTGGGGAAATATTCCTTAACCTTGCTCAACACTGGTGCTCTGAGAATATGGCCCCAATCAGCAACACTCTGAAGAAGATACTTGTGTATTTGTTGAATTGGTGCCCATCTGCAGCTATCGAAGGTACATCAGAAGAGCACATTGGAAAGGCACATTGCTAGAGACTCAGGGACTCTAAGGCAGACCTAGAGCATTTTCTTCAGGTGGCTGAAAGCTTGCACAGAAAAGAACATAGCAGATCCATATGGATTTTCTACCACAGGGCATCACTGTCTCACACTTTAATGTTGATATACAAGAACAGGCTTTTGTTGAGTGTATGGTTTTGTTGCCAACAAACAATTGAAGAAAATTATGAGTAAAAAATCTTTGACACATGGATATTTGTATGAGAGAGCCCCCTGAACAAGAAAATCTTCAGACTCTAACTTCTCAACATATTGTATTAAAGACAGGCCTGACATCAGTGTAAGATGTGTTAAAAGAGAATACATTATTTAAAAATGGAGCAACTGAAATAATTGAAAACAACATTACAGATAAGTATTGTCCACTATTAGGCATTAAAGAAGAGCTTGAGGCTAGTGAGTCTTAAGAAAAGATAATTAGGTTTACTGAAGGCTAGCGTTTTGGAAATAAAATGTGATCCCTTAATGGAGATCAATAACAGTATCTTACTTTATATAGTGTCTTTCATCCTGAAGAATCGATAAACACTTTGGAGTGAGAAAGAGCACAGAGCAAACTCATATTTACTGTAAGCAAGTAAATTTGCATTGTCTTCAACAGAATTGCTTCCGCTTATACCAGATTTCAATGTGGCCCTGTGTTTTTAACAGCAAATAGCGGCATTACACAATAGTTTAGGCCAGGAAGAGAAAAATAATTAATTCATTCTTCTGAAACTCAAGAGGGAAATTACTTTGGGTAAATAAAATATATTCATCTAAATTGGAACTTATCCAGGACACTAAGGTTAATGCTAGACAGAAAGGTGATTAGTGCTATATAAGCATGGATAATTAGATCAGCTAGAACTCAGTGAAATGTGCTGTGTGATCTAAAATGACAATTTGTCAGAATGTGTCTTCTAAGTCCCATATGAAAAATGGTACCTTTAACAAGGTAGATTCCTAGTACCATACTTGGTGTTTATTTCAGTATCGATTCCACATAATGAGTGCCACCTACTAAACGATCAGCACCATTTCCTATTGCACTTGATCTTTAGACGTCTCCTGTTTAAACGCCAGCCCCACATGAGTCTATGCAGTTTGGGAGATTGACAGGATCACAATTTAAGGTGGAATGGATACAAGTGTTTTAACCCCGAAAATTACTAATCTGCACTCCAGAAATGCTGATAGAAAAGAATGATTGTTCAATTATTTGTATTCATTACTTGCACAGGTGACAAACTGAGGAAGGAACAGTTAAACAAAATAACACAGAAAAATATTATTACAATGATGACTGGATACATGTGCTTCTTGGCTTTGTTTTGAGCGTCACAATAGTGAAACCCTACATTAGATGTTCTGAAGTCGTTGGATGAAATCCTGGCCATGTTGAGGTCAATGGCAACAATCCCATTGAGTTCAACCAGGCCAGGGTTCACTCTGTGTTTTCTTTCACTAATACAGAAGTAGTGCTCTTTCTCTTCCAAACTGTAATCCTGAGTGCCACCAGCTCCATATATATTTTTATTTTTCAGATACAAAAAATAAATATGAACCAAACACATTTATCTCAATCCCAACTTTAGGAAGGTGTGGAAGGGTAAGTGTTCAATAAAAAAAAAAAAAAGCTCTGGACCCAAAGAGTATGTCTACACTTCATTCCTCTCTTGAGAGGAATGTAAATGCAGACACCCAAAATTGCAAATGAAGCGGGGATTTAAATATCCCTTGCTTCATTTGCATAATTGTGTTATAGCACTATTTCAAGAGGAAAAAAATGGGGTTATTTTGAGAGAAAACCCTTCCCTCGAAATAACCCTTACCCCTCATTTTTTGAGGGGTAAGGGTTATTTCGAGGGAAGGGTTTTCTCTCAAAATAACCCCGTGATTATGCAAATGAAGTGTGGGATATTTAAATCCCTGCTTCATTTGCAATTTTGGGTGTCTGCATTTGCATTCCTCTCTCTCGAGAGAGAAATGAAGCGTAGACATACCCAAACTGCCCTGATTTGGTTTTGCAATATCTAAATTTGATGCAAAAAAAATGCATAATTGAAAGAAGGGCAATGTAACCCCCAGGCGGCAAAATGTGAGGGAAGTGATTTTGAGGTGTGCTGGCCAATGGCAGATTTAGAGTTAGTGGGACCCTGAGCTCAGCTTCCTTTTTGGGCCCCCCTGGGGACCCAGCCAAGAAAAAGAACATTCACTCTTCCTGCCTCTCCCATTTTTCATTCTTTTGTCTTCATCCTCCTTCTATAAGTAATAGTTAGGTGCCTTGATTGTTTTTGTAGTCTTTTTTTTCCCCACGAGGGTCTTGGGTGGACCATTTAATGATCTTTCCAAATATTGTTTGTACCATTAGCTAATTATTGTAAGTGCTTTGGATAAGAGTGCTTTATAAAAAAACCCCATAATCTCCATGGCCGTGGAGGACAGCTTCGGGTGCTCCAGTGGTCCTGCGCCGGCTGGCCCAGAGAAGTGGGCAGAGACCCACATGTGCTTTACCTAAAGGTGGGGAGGAGGAAGGTCACAGTTTCGATGGCCACCTAAGTGCTCCCCCACCCTAGGCTTTCCATCTCCTGGCCACTCTCCTCTTTGCCCATGGACAGCCACCACTCACCAGGTGGTGGCCAGCAGCATGAACACGGGATGGAAGGCTTCAAAGGAGCACTGGGTAGCTGCACAGCTGGCATCCTGAGAGAAGCGGTGCCTTCCTGCTTCAAAGTTCCGCTTTTCTCTGGCTGGCTGTGGCTGTCCCATGCTCCTCTGAAGCCTTTCAGCCTGTGTTCATGCTGCTTGCTGCCTCCTGCCAGCTCTCCTGAGGCTGCAGCCTGCCTGTGAGCCTCCCTGCTCTCCTGCCTCCCCCCTTCAACCCTCTCTGCAGAGGGACTGCCCCCACCTCACTGAGCAGTCACCTCCTTCACAGGGGGTATTGAACCTGGTGTTGGACTGCCTGGCCCTAGGGGCCCAGTGTCATGGCAGGGGGTGGGGAAACCATGCTAAGGCACACTATGTTTCATTGTAAATATGCCTCTGGCACTGGCTATTTGTATTATTCATCGCATTATTTACAATGTGAAAGATAAATAATGAGAAGGGAAAATATTTTAGCAAAGTTTTGTCCAGGTGAGTAACAAATAAGTCTACTTTATATAAAAGATTTTATGGCACATAAGGAAGGTTGAACTTGGAATAGCCACTCTCAGGCTATTGACCCCAAGGAGAAGGCTAATTGCAAAAGTCAGCTCCTTTCCTCCTAATCCAACAGATATACCTGCAAATCCAGTGTTTGGTTGTTTTTTTGACTCATTCTGATTCTTCCTCTGCTGGTGGACAGGCTGTTCTTCTCTCCGTTTTCTATTACTAGCTTGTAGCACTGTCTGGAGGAAATCCAAGGCCACACACAGGCTTCTGAAGCCAAGACCAGAATGACTAATTTTCATCCATGAGAAACAACATTTTCTAATGCTGAAACTCCCTTTTTTTAGGAGCAACAGCACTGAATGGGAAATTTTGCAAAAGTAAAGTACAGGCATGATTGCCATTAATTTATCTGAATACTGAAAGTGAAGATTGAAAGAAGAATTTAGACTAGAGGGACCACCCATCCCGAATTGGGAGGGACAGTCCTCAAATGGAAAGTTCAAGTCTCAAGCTTGGGCTGAGTCCAAGACAACATTAGTCCCAGATTCCTTGTGAGGCCTGCTCCTTTTCTCTCTCCCAAGGCTACACCCTTTGGCCAAGCCAGAAGTCAAAATTGGGCAGTAGTAAGAGCTGCCCAGGGAGCACAACCTGACCTGGGTGACTCACCCCAGAGGGTGGGAACACAGGCCATGAGCAACTCTCAGGACCCTGGCACCCCACTCAGGGCATCTGGAGGGTCCGGGCTTCCCCAGTATAGTCTGGGCTCCCTGGGTGACTGACCACAGCCTGGCTTCCAGTCTGGTCAGAGGATGGGATGTTGAGGGGGTAAGAGGAGGAGCAGGGGTGGGGCATTGGGTGAAAAGGATCAGTGATGGAGCTCCTTCCTCTGTCCCACTTTTGAAAAGGTGGGCATCCTAATTTAGACACAAGGGAAGAGAGCTATGAGAAAAAGGAAAAACATTTTACACACAAATTACCAACCTGGAGAACATCTTCCAGTATCCCCACACTCCAATTCCTCTCCTTCATCCAGAAAAAGATGAAGGAATGGGGAAGAGGGCTTTGGGAAATCAATACAAAAGGAAGTTGAGGATGTGAGTAAAATTAAGAATAAATCACTAGCAGCAAAGGAAAGAAGAAAAATGTTACCCATTCTGCTTATATATTGTAATATTATTGAAATAGTGTCAGCTAATATAATTACGTGGAATGGTAACATGAATGTACTAGAAGTACGTAGGACTAAACCCTGCCCAGTACAAGTGTTTACAAAATAAAAAGATCCAAAACATCAGTGAATGAAACATTGATGTGGTCCTCAGGACTATGCTGCCAGCCTAGTGCTGAAGGAAGAGAAACTTGGCCGGTCCACAAGCCAGCTAATGTGTATCAACAGCACATTCTGACCAATACATGTCACTGGCATGAAACAGACAGAAGCAGGAAGAAGTGATTTGCAGTGTGATATGCCAAGACAATATGTAGCAACCTGTCATGAGCTGGCAAGATTTGGGTTGGGTTTAGCTTTACTGTCATCTAGCCTCTTTCCTCTGCATGCTGTCAGATTTGGGAAATATTTTGGAAGGATTAAGAAAATAATTAGCACAACACAGTGCCTCTTGGAGGCCCTTCTGGTGCAGTGTACCGCCATCCATCCTCCCACCAACATAACTCCCAACATAAAGCAGTAATTAACTGCTCAGCCTGTCCTTCTGCCTTTCAAGACTCATCTGAGATCATGCTACTGAACCTTCTTTCAGTCCTCATTTTCACTTGCATATGTGACAGTGGCTATTTTGGCTGACACTCTAGGGACCAAACCAAGGATCTCCTAGGGTAAAAGCACAAGTTGCTACAGCTTGAGCTAAATAGATGGGCTGTGTTCCAGACTCTTCCTCTGTGGATCAGGCAAAGGTGATGGGCATAACACATATTGACTTTGCTTTGGACAAAGGAATCTAACGCCAATCGTCAGGGGCCATAACAATTTAAAGCATGGAATTATCTAAAGCTGCTTTGTAACAGCAACAACTGAGACAGAGGCTTCAAGAACTGAGCACATGATTTTTCGTGGCTTGAGTTAAACAGCCTGCTGGAGGAACAGACTCTGTCTCTCTCTCAGCAGTAAGGTACGAACAAAAAGGGCCAGATTGGGATGGATCAGGTGTAGATCACAGACAAATAGAAATGTAGGACTGGAAGGGACCTTGATAGGGCCAGCCCAGTTCTCTGCACTGAGGCAGGACTATATAGATGTAAGCAGGGTCTGAAGGGAATGCTTCTATTGCAGCTAGCTGAATTTGGAGAGAAATCCTGGATGTGTCTATGTAAAAACAGTTTGCTCCTGCTTTGCTTGGATGTATTAGATATTCAGAAGATGGACTGGTATTTTGCTCGTTGTAATCAACCTAATTTGTGACCCAACACCAACTATGTTGGTATTTACTGTAAGGGTAACTAAAATACAGTTACCAATGTTTGTAACTTGGTGGGAATATAGAAAAGTAGGACTGTGCTAAATTGTTCCAAATGAAAAGGTTCACAGTTGGCAGAAAGATCTTCCAAATGCAGGGGCTTGACTTTCAGAGCTCTATGAAGAGCAGGGTGGGGGAAGTCTGGTCTGGAGGCTATATGGCTTCCTCTGCTTGGACTAGTTTGACCTGTTTCCCCCCCACTGTTCAAAGAGCAAAGCTAAATAGACATCATTAGGTGCCTCTCATCTTATGTTAATTGTGCTGGAGTTGTGCTTTTTCTACCCTGCTTGCTAAGAAGTTGAAATCACTGGGAACTGAAATAATTTGAGACTGATGGACAGAAATCACAGCCACAAAGGGGATGGCAGCAGATGCTGACTGAAAGACAACTACTTGTGATGGAGATATGCAATGAATGGCCTGCACAGTAGTGATGGCATGACGAGTGGCCAGTAGAGCGACACAGTACAATGAGCAGCTAGTAGGGCAGCAGCTGAGAGGTGGGATGAATGGCCAGCAGAGTGGTGGCAGAGAGCAGTGAGTAGGTGGATGACAAGTGACCAACAAAGCGAATAAGATACTTCTTTGTTTTCCCCCCAGTTAGGATTGGAGGTGAACTCTGCAGATACACCTCTGAACTCTGTCTGTTCTGACCAAGAGCCTCAATTGTGAGTGGGGTGCAGAGAAGAGTTTGGGCACATGAAGGGGACATTTACATTTACAACCGAGCAGAAAAAGGAGATTGCCCAACCTGCTTGGGGAGAAACTTTTACGTGAATTTTGTGTATGTGGTGTTGTCCAAATTAAGGCCAACTTGCTTCCCTTGCTTTTTATTAAGTCTTTTTTCTACACTCAGACTCTGCTTGTGAATAGGGAAGTACTGCCTCTCAGAGGTGCCCAAAGGTGGTGTGTGAATTTCCCAGGTTTCTGGTTGGGGGCTTAAGCCAGTTCTGTGTTGAATGAATGAAGAGGAACCCCAAGATATTGAACCTGGCCCTGACTTCTGCTGGCTCTACCTGGAAGAAGGGTTAAATATATCTAGAACACCTAGATGATCCCTGACAGGTGCTCTTAAAAGCCTCTAGTAATGGAAGTTATGGAATCTCCAATGATTAACTCTATACCTACAATTAGGAAATTTTTCAAATGATTAACCTAAATTGACTATGCTGCAATTTAAGACTTCTTGTCTTGGCCTCAGTGGATAAGGAGAAAAATGTATCTTTTCCTCTTTATAATAACTAGGGCTGTCAAGCGATTAAAAAAATTAATTGGGATTAATCACGTGATTAAAAAATCTAATCCCGGTTATTGCGTGTGCTGCCCCTTTGAAATTCTGTGGCAGCTTTTCGAAGGGGAGGGGCTGTGGAAACCTGGGATCAGCTAGAGTCCTCAGCTGACCCCAGACTCAGTGCAACTGCCCCAGGGGCAGCACCGCAGGAGCTCAAGATCTGCTGAATTCCCAGCTGATCCCAGGCTCTGCTCGCACTGCCCCTTTGAAACACAGTGGAGGCATTTCGAAGGGACAGCACTAAGGGAGCCCAGAATCAGCTGGAGTCCCCAGCTGATCCCAACTCCATGCAGAGCGGTGGGCGCCTGGGATCAGCTGGAGTCCCAAGCTTATCCCGGGCTCTGCGATGGGCTGCCCCTTGGAAATACTGACCCTGGCTCTGTGCAGTGCTGCCCTTTGGAATCACTGCCCCGGCATTTCAAAAGGGCAGAGCCAAGGGAGCCCAGAATCAGCTGGAGTCCCCAGCTGATCCTGGGCTGTGTTGTGCTGCCCCTTTGAAATGCCAAGCAGTGGCGGTGTTTCAAAGGGGCAGCACGCCTGGAGACCGGGGGCAGCTGGGGACTCCAGCTGATCCCAGGCTCCTACTGTGTTGCCCCTTTGAAATGCCCCAGTGGCATTTCAAAGGGGCAACACCGAGGAAACACTTGCGATTAACGTGCGTTAACTGACAGCCCTAATAACTTATTATGTACTGGAAGATTGTTATCATGGCCCTACCTTGATCTTCAGTATTCAGATACACTGGAATAAATTGCCTAGGGAGGTTGCGGAATCTCCATCTCTGGAGATATTTAAGAGTAGGTTAGATAAATGTCTATCAGGGATGGTCTAGACAGTATTTGGTCCTGCCATGAGGGCAGGGGACTGGACTCGATGACCTCTCGAGGTCCCTTCCAGTCCTAGTATTCTATGATTCTATGATTCCCTTCTCCAATCTAAAGAAACCCATTTTTTTTCATCTTTCAGCTTGGGTCACATTTTCTAAAAAAGTTAATCATTTTTGTTGCTCATTTGAACTTTCCAATTTATCCACATCGTTCTTGAAATGTGGTACTCATGACTGGACACTGTACTCCAGCAGAAGTCTTATCAGTGCTGAGCAGAATGAAAGAATAATTTCTTGTATTCTGCTTACAGCATTCCAGCAAATACATCCTAGAATTATATTAGGTTTTTTTTGAGGCAAGGGGGAAAACTATTTGAAATCCCTGTTTGTCATCTTTTGGAAAATTTATAGGCATACTTCTATGTCATTATAGAAATCCTTTATGAATTTATTGAAAAGAACCAAACCCAGAGCAGATCCCTACTGGACTCCACTTGGTATGTCCTTCCAGTTTGACTGTGAACCACTGATAACTACCCTGAGTATGGATTTATAACCAGTTGTGCACCCACCTTAAAATTGGCTCATCTAGGCTTTATTTCCCTAGTTTGCTTATGAGAAGATCTATCATAAGGGCCTATCAAAAACCTTATTAAAGTCAAGATATATCATATCTACTATTTTGCCCCATCATATATATAGTAGCACAATGTCTGTGACTCTGTAATGCTGTAGCATTACGAGTCCTCTCTGGGGGGTGCTGTTGCCTCGTGCCATGGTGCTCGGCTGAGTTCTGCGCTGCTCAGCCGGGATGCCGCAGGGGAGCAAGCGGCCATTTAGGCTCTGTGGTCCCCGTGCTGCATGGGGAGCGCGGAGCCCAAACAGCCATTTGGGCTCTGCGGTCCCCCAAGTGAGAGGCAGGAGGGGGAGGTGAAGAGAAAGAGAGAGTGAGAGGCAGGAGGGGGAGAAGAGAAAGAGAGACGGAGAGAGAGGCAGAAGGCAGATGAGAGCTGAGAGAGAGAGAGGGTGGAGACAGGAGGAGGAGGAGGAGAGAGGGGGACATGGAGGAGAGACCCGAAAAATCCCGTTCTATGATGGGCTATTGGCTAGTCCACAAGGTTTGTCATACTGTGAAAGAAGGAAATTAAGTTGATTTGATATGATTTGTTACTTATAATTTTATTATCTTCTAGGTTGGGGGGTGGGTGGGTAAACTTTTCACATTAGAGTATGGAAATTGTATGGAGAGCCATGAGTGCTCACAACATTGAAGGGGATGTGGGAGAGGGTGATGGCTCTGGCTACGGGTGTGGGCTCTTGGGTGTGACCAGAAATGAGGAGTTCAGGATGCAGGATAGGGCTCCAGGTTGGGGTAGGAGGTTAATGTACCGGGGAGTAAGGGCTCTGACTGGAAGTGTGGGCTCTGAGTGAGGCCAGAGATGAAGAGTTTGGGGTTCATAGGGCAGTAGGGGAGGTCAGGGCTGGGGCAAGGTGGAGTGTATGTGGGAGGGCTTGGGGTACAGGATCTGAGCTGTGCTTTCCTCCCCAAGCAGCTTCTGGAAACAGTGGTGTGTTCCCCTTCTGGCAATTCCTACTCTGAGACGGGGCCAGGCAGCACTGTGCGCTGCCCACACCGTCCACAGGCACCACCCCGCAGCTCCCATTGGCCACAGTTCTCAGCCAATGGGAGCTCCATGGAGCAACATTTGGGGCAGAAACAGAACAGAGCCTCCTGGCTGCCACTACATATAAGTGGGGACATGCCGCCAAACTGGGGACATGCTGCTGCTTTGAGGAGCCATGTGGAGCCACAGCATATGTGGAGCAGAGCAAGTCCCAGACCCCTCTCCCCAGTGGGAATTTGAGGGTTGAATCAAAATGGCTGACAAGTCAGATGTGGCCTGTGGGACACAGTTTGCCCCCTTCTGTTCTACATCCTTAAAATAATCTCATTATTTGCTCCATTATCTTTCCAGATACTGAAATTAAAATGACTGGTCTACAATTCCATATGTTGTCCTTATTTCCCTTTTTTATATAAATAGGTGCTGTATCTGTCTTTTCCCAATCCTCATGGATCTTTTCTGTTGTGGCCAAATTCTCAGCGATCTCTTTAGTCAGTTCCTTTAGTATTCTATGATACATTTTATCAGGTCCTGATAACTTAAAGACAACTATCTTGTCTAAGTAATTTTTAACTTGTTCTTTAACTATTTAATCATGGTGTCTAACCCACTTATACTAATGTTCATCATCTAACCATTTCTAACCTTTTTGGTGAAAAGTGTAACAAAAAACAACAAAAGCACACTTTAGGTATAGGACAAAGTCAAATTAAGATACTCAACTTCAGCTATGTTAATTGCATATCTGAAGTTGAAATAACTTAATTTGGCTTTTGGCACTGTCCACACTCTCCCTTTGACTTTCCTTACTTCCTCATGGAAGCATTGACCAGAGTTCCTCTCAGTTCGAATTAGCATGTCTTCACTAGACCTGCTAATTTGAACCCTGGAAGATTGACAGAGGCAGCTTTGATCTTCTCTGTAGTGTAGACATACCTATAAACACTGCGGCTATTGCTACATTTTCTCTCTAACGTCATTGAGTAATGGGTCTGCTCCATCCTTGTTCTTCCTTTTGCATCTCATATATTTATAAAATATTTTCTGGTTATTCTGTATGTCCCTGGCTAGTTTAGTCTTGTTTGGTGCATTGGCTTTTGTAATTTTGTTCCTACATGTTTGTGGATCTTTTATCCTTCATAAGTCACTCTAGTTTCAACTTGTTCATGAAGTTTTTTTTTTTTAAGTTTCAGATAATTAAAGATCTCTTGATTAAACCAGGGTGGTCTTTTATCACACTTCCTATCTCTCCTACATAGGAAAATAGTTTTCTTTTTGTGCCCTTACTAATGCATTTTTAAAAAGCTATTAAGACTCTTGAACTCCTTTTTCCTATAGACTTGCTTCCCAGGAGTTCCTGACTGTCCTAACTGAACAAGCTCTACTCTTCTGTACTGATGTTCTACTCACGTGAATTATTCCACTACATCATTAGAGATGCCAATAATATCATAATTGTGACTATTCACTAGAATTTGTAGTTCTTCCTATTTATTCTCCATATTTCTTGCATTAGTATACAGACATGTAAAATGATCATTTCGGTCCCCCATATATTCCCTTGTCTCTTTTATCCCTGCTATGATTGCTCATATCCCCCTAGATTCTAAGTCTTCACTCTGGTCTCCATATTCTGTACTCCCATGTGGTGTTTGTCTTCCTCTGCTGAACCTAGTTTAAAGCCACCTCACTAAGGGTATACCTACACTACAACTTTATTTTGAAATATCTTATTTTGAAATAGTTGATTCGAAATAAGTTATTTTGAAATAACGTGTCTACACACAAAATGCATTTCAAAATAGCATTTTGCTATTTCGAAATAGCTCATCCACACTGAGTGGATGCTGAATCGCACTTAAGGCTGGCCGGAACCAGGTCCAGCAAGGCATCAGGTTAGGAGTTACTTTGTGTGGCTGTTGCCTGAGGCTGAGGTCTGTGCTTAAAGGAACCCCCTGTGGACAGCCGGTTCTCAGCTTTCCCTGCTTGTTTGCCTACCTCGATGAGGGACAGCAAAGTAGTTTGTCTCTGTGTGCTCTGATTGCCCTCACTCGAGACACCACAGCATTCTGCAGCATGGAGCCAGAGCTGCCCCTGGGCACTCCGGTGCATCTCCTGGATGTGTTGCTGCGAGCCTGGCTGCACTTTCTGCAGGCTGCCATTTGGGAGGTCCATCGGGGGGCTGTCAGTATCCAGGAGGCCCTGCGGGAGAGCTTCCACCCTAAGGAGCACTAAGAACCTCCCTGGTCTGCCCCACTGGGGGCTTGTGCCTCATTCCTCCCTCATGTCCTTCCATTTACCCCTCCCTAACCCCGCTTACTGATGTCAAAGAAAATACATGTATTTTAATGAACATAAACTCTCTTCATTTAACAAAACTGGGAGGGGGAAATGAAACTCTGGTGAGACTGGGGAAAGGAGGCAGGAGAGGGGAGAAGAGCGGGTGGGAGAGGGGAGGGGGAAACCTGGCAGGAGGGAGCTGGAAGGGGGAAGAAAGGGGAGGGGAAGCTCAGGGTTGGGGGTCTTGCCGGACCAACTTGATTTTCATGCGAACCTGCTCCTGGGTTTACATGTGGCATTTGGAGGCTAGGCTGGCAGCTATCCTGCCAGAGACGGCTGCATTCCTCCATCTAGTGCGGAGATCATGGACGTTGGGGGCATACCCCCCAAACCTGAATAAGGTCCACGATCTCCACCCTGGACGAGGAAGGCGCCCACTTTCTCCGGGCTCTGGCAGGCTCCTGGGAGCTGGCAGACTGCTCCTGGG
>JANRFK010001234.1:73268315-73284506 GCA_030068395.1 Apalone spinifera
TTTCGAATTTGGTGTTATTCCTTGTGGAATGAGGTTTATCAAATTCAAAATAAGTGCTCTGCTATTTCGAATTAAGTTTGAAATAGCGGTTTGGCTGTGTAGATGCTAGTAAAGTTCTTTTGAAATAACAGCTGTTATTTCAAAATAACTTTGCTGTGTAGACATACCCTAAGATAGTCAATCTGTATCTGAAAGTAGTCTTCTCCTTGCCTAAGAAGCAGACTCCACTTTTTCTCCACAGTTCTTCGCAAAGCAGCATCTCGTGGTCAGAGAAGCCAAAATCTTTCTGACAACACCATCCATGGAACCTTGCATTCACCCCCAGGATGTGTCTGTCTCTGCTTGGGCTTATAGCCATGACTGGAAGCATAAATGAGAACACACCTGCACCCCTAGTTTCTTCATCTTTACTCTCAGAACCATTAGTCACTTCTGAACAACTTAAGGTCAGACCTTGTAGTATCATCAGTGCTCACATAGATAAGCAGCATGGGGTTATGGGGAGAGGGCCAGATGATCCTCAGCATTCCATTTGTAGTTTCTCAGATATGGCCTTTGGCAGGCAGCACTCCTCACCAGATGCCATGTCGGGTTGGCAAATTCTGTCCCTGTTAAAAGGGAGTTGCCAAACACCCCCAACTTTGTTACCTCTTGGGAGTTGTGGCCATGATCCTTGTAGCCTTCAGAGAACACAGTTTCTGCTCTTTCATCTTTGGGGGAGCATACTGCTTTTTATTTCTATAGACTATGGATTCGGAGCTGGGGTGGAACACTACCTGTTGCTAGAAATAACCAGCAGCCATCATCTTTCCTTTGAAGGAGATGTTTTTTCCTCCCTTGCTGGTACCATACAATCCTTGCCAGCTATATTTCATTCTTAACACAGGAGCTCTCTATAAGCATATTTTCAATGAGTTCTTCATGTGCATGGGTGCTCCTGAGCCTAGTCACCCCATCCCACTAGAGAGTAGACACCTCTCACACTGGATGGTCTCCTTAGCCTGGCTTCCTGTGATCATAGAATCATAGACAATTAGGATTGAAAGAGACCTCAGGAGATCTAGGCCAGCCTCCTGTTCAAAGCAAAACCAAACCGCCCCCTCCCCCTGCCAGGTATCCCATTCCAGAGCGTCATCACCTTCCTAGTGACATAGATTTCCTAATATCTAGATCTTAACCACTGCAACTAGATCTCCCCCACTGCAGCTTGCAACCACTGTTCCTTGGTCTGTCATCTGCCACCAATAAGAATAATCTGGCTCCATTCTTCTTTGGTACCCCTGTCACAGTCCATGCTTTCTGAAAATTGGATTATGGATATGAATCTGTATATCCTATTTGTGCACATATATCTTTCCTGTATGTGAAGTTAAAAATATTAAATGGGAATCTGCTTTGTTAGTCCATGTGTTCTAGTAAAAGCCATCAGTGCTAATTCAGGAACTTGATTGCTCGGTGATCAAGTCGACAACTTGTGAATGTTTTATTTTTTCCTGTAAGCCCAAACCGTGGATGGTCCTACAAAGACATGTGGCCAGGCCACTTAATGCTGAAACTCATTTTGAATCTGGTTCTTTTCCACTCAAAGTGAGAGAACTTTGAGCAGAACACAAAGAATTCCTTGGGCAAAGAGGATATAAAGGGGGAAAACAAACAATAGAGGGAATGGCCAGATGTCCGGAGACATTTTTAAGACTGAACAGGAGGAAGGATTGGGCCAAGAGAGGAGGCTGCGGAGCTTGTGAAAGATCATTAGAACAAGAGTTAGAATAAGAATTTTCATGTAACAAGTTTATTAGCATATTAGAATTACCTAGCGTGTTTTGTTTATTTTGGCTTAGTAACTTACTTTAATCTGTCTGTTTTTACTTGCAAACACTTAAATCCTACTTTTTATACTTCAAAACACTTTTATTTATTATCAAGCCCAGTGTATATAATTGTTACCTGGTGCAGGGTGGGGGGAGAACCACTGTGCATATCTCTTTTTCATTGATAAAGAGGGTGAACTTATAAACTTTCTCTGTGTAAAATTTTTATACAGAGTAAGATGGATTTATATGGAGTTTTGAATCCTTTACAGGGTTGTGTTTCTGTAATTCCCAGGTCCTTTACTGTACAGCTGTTGCTTAGTCAGTTGGTCCCAACCTGTGACAGTGCATAAAATTTTTCCATCCTGTAGTGGGGTGGAGTGGCCGTCCATTGACCTGGGGGTGGAAGAACCCTTCTGGGACCCATCTTGGGCAGAACCTAACCCCTCCCAGTCACCTGACTGCAAGCCAGGAGACAGGGCCAGGACTATAAAAGCCCAGCCTGAGAGCTCAGTTGGGGCCCGGCCTCTGGAGGGACCAGAGGTCTTCCCAGTGCTCCCTGCCTGAGAGGCTGAGGACTGGCCTGGGCCGCCGGGTGTGCTTGACCTTGAAGGAGGACCTGAACCCCAGGGCTGCCCTACACTTGAGAACTGGCCTAGAGTTTTGGTCATGCCTGGCCTAGAGGACCGGCCTGAACACCTGCAGCAGCCTGCACCCAGGGACTGGCTGGAACCACTGGACCTGCAAGCAGCCGACAACTGGCCTGGACCACCTTGAACCCAGCTGGACCTGACATCCCTGAAACCCCCGAGAGGCTGGCCAGATGCCCAGGTACACACTGAGGGGGAGAAGGGAAGTGGCCCCGGGAATAGTAAGGATGATTAAGTGCCTCAGGTCAGCACGTTTCGGGCTGGAGCCCCGCTGACCCACCAGCAGACTATGCTGCTACTATTAGGGCCCTGGCCTGGGATTCAGGGGAGTGGGTGAGCCTGCATCCTCCCTGCTGCCCATATACCGGGTGGCAGTCTTCCCTCCTCCACCACCGCAGATGAATTACCTGCACCCCTCCTGAGTAAGGAGACAAACTATTGCTTACAGTTTAACCGTTTACTGGCCAGGGCCTCCTGAACTTTCTTTGCTGTCCCTCCTGAAACAAGGCCTAGGCTCTCTGACGTGTTAGAACCCTTCGTTTGTTGCCCTGCCCTTAACCAGGGCTGTGAGCCTGAACTGTATTTGTTTGCTGCCCGCTCCTTGCACTGTTATAACTGTGTACTCTTTGCTGCCCCGCCCTGAACCAGGAACACGGCTTCTCAGCTGTTGGCTGTGTTTGCTTGCAGCCCCACCTGAACCCAGGCCTGAGCCACTGAACTTTCAAAAAGTTTGTGTTTGTTTACTACCCTGCCCTGAACCAGGGCTAGGGCTTTCGAACTTGCCATGTTGCCTGTCGCCCGCCCTGCCACAAGGCCAGGCCTCTGAATTGTTTGCCTCTCACCTCTCCCAGGACCAAGGCAGGATTTATTGGACTACTGACTTCGGGATTTGTTTTGGTCCCCGCCATAATGGGGCGGAGTGGCCGCCCACTGACCCGGAGGCGGAGGAACCTCTCTGGGAAGCTGAACCAGCTACAGATCCTAAGAATAGGACTCCGCAGTTGTCTTTGTTGTCCCTCATTAGATTTCTTTTGTCTCAATCCTCCAATTTGTCTAGGTCACTCTGGACCTTATTCCTACCCTCCAGTGTATCTACCTCTCCCCCTAGCTTACTGTCATCTGTGAACTTGCTTAAGGTGCAAACCAATCCATCATCTAGATCATTAATGAAAATGTTGAACAAAACTGGCCTCAAGGCCAGCCCCTGGGGCACTCCTCCAGCTGCCAACTAGATTTTGAGCCATTGATCATTACTTGCATGTGAGGGAGCCAGGAATGTTGGAATTGGCAATGTAACCCCATCCACTGTTAAGGTGGAGGGGAGGAGAGAAGTCTGCATGCCAGGAGGGAAGCAGGTGATTATTGAGCACGGAAAGAAATTTTTTTAATGGTATTTTGTTCAAATCTTCCTTAAAAGCAAAGCTAGTCTAAAGGAAAAGTGAGGTGCAAACTAGTACTTATTATGTCGAGCTACTTTTAATCTACAATGTATCTCATCAATAGATTTTGTTTAATAAACTAAGTAAATGTAATCAATTGAACTGTCTGAGGACATCTTGATATTTATTGTGAGTCTAGTTTTGTTTCAAAGCTAATAGAAGGGCCTAGGACTGAAATCTAGTTACTCATGTAGTATATATTACAAGTCAGTTACAAGTGCAGCAGGCAATTCAAACCCACATGACTGATTTCTAATTATGCTAGCAAGTATTCCAATTAATTGCACAGTGATGCCTAAATACTGAAATACAATGACAAACATTTGTCTCACACAAGGAAGACAAGCATCACGGGGGGAAAATTTTATGTAAAAAGTGTACTTTGTAACGTCTAGCTGGACCAAAAGCTGAAAGGAAGACATCCTTAATAACCCCAAACTGAGTTGAATGATCTCTTCTGGCTATTGCAAATTAAACACTCAAAGAGCACAAATTGTCTGCCATTGCTTTTCTTCTTCTGCAGACTTCAAAGCCAATAGCTGAAGGAGGTCCTTTAAAAAAAGAAAAGGTGAGCTCTACTGATTCTTTTTAAACAGATGCTGATGTCTTTGTGTGCGTGCCTATGTGCCTATGCTTTTAACAATCTTTCCTCAACTAGCAGCATATTTTCTTCATTCTGATTACTCTCTCTCCATGACAACAGTAAAAATCCCTAAATAACCTATAACTTTTCTCCTGGGATAAAAACAAGTAAAAATATTTTAAAAGAAATTGACCCTGATGTAATCATAGAACACTAGAACAGGAAGCAACCCTGAGAGGTCATTGAGTCCAGGCCCCTGCCCTCATGCCAGGACCAAGCACCATCATCATCCCTGTTAGATGTCTAACCTGCTCTTAAATATCTCCAGAGATGGAGCTTCCACAGCGTCCCTAAGCAATTTATTCCAGTGTTTAACCATCCTGGCAGTTAGGAAGTCCTATCAGAAGAGGCCAAGAATAATAATTTCTCTCCCTTCTCCTTGTAACACTCTTTTAGATACTTGAAAACTGCTATCATGTCCCCTCTCAGTCTCCTCTTTTCTAAACTAAAGAAGCTCAATCCTTGAAAAATTCTCTGTGTGTTTGTGTTATATTTAGGACAACAGTATTACCGTTTCCATACTCATGATACCATCTACATGTTTTGTTAGTCTTTAAGGTGCTGCTAGACCATTCGTTGTTTTTTAAGTTTTTCCAGTTACAGAGTAACTCAGCTACCCTGCTGAAGCTTTTCTATATTAGTGGGATAAAGGGACAAATTCTATGCTTGGTTGCATGAAAGATTCTTATTAAAATGGGGGTTCAGTGCCCATAGGCAAAATTTGGCATGGAATGTGGAAAGTAACTGGATTAAAAGAGCAGAGACCAATAGCATCATTACATCAGTCAGTTAATATATTTTTGAGAATAAACTCTTGAGATGGAAAGTGCTATCTATACTGGAAAAATGAATATAAAAGTCAAATCTTTTGGCTGCTATGAAAGTGTTCCCTGGAAGAAAAAACTATGCTTTTAAGCAGGAAAGTATGAATGCAGATTTGTTTAATGTAGCTTTTGACATGAAAAAGTATGAGTAAGTGGAAAGAGTGGACAAATAAAAAACATTTCAAATTTCTGTTGTAAATCAACCCAATAAAAAAGGTCCTGCATGCTGATTAGGGGAAAAATAATTGCCAGCTGGAGAGAGTGAAGCAATTGTTCCAATGCAACCATTCTAATTAGAAGTGTACAGGTAATGAATTCTACACAGAAACAAACAATCCATGAAGAATTTAAATGAGCTGTTTTTTCAAAAAGACTCTCATTCACCAATAGTTCTATGAGAATATGATCTCCCACTCAAACCACCTGGGCATGGAGCTCTTGGCACTGTGAGGGTATTCTAAAAGATAGCAATTTAGTGTCTCAATGAAATATCCCCTCAGCCAGGAGACCTTCAGGCATCAGCACTCATGGACAATACTGGTCTGGCAGGAGTGTAGCAAAAACAGTGGGGGATGTGCTAATTGCTCATATATGTTCCTAAGTGATTGGTGCCTTGTCTCCTTCAAATCCCCAGAAGAACTGAAAGCTTCTCTACCCATGGCATTGCCCAAGAATAGTTTACAGTGTCTGGTTACTTCCAAAGTGAATTCTACCCTACCTCTCTTAGCTATGCAGCAGCCTTCAGTGGTACTATTTCTATTACTCTATACCAACAGGGTTCATTGAGTCCCTCGTGTGAGGTCAGATGAATGGGACACACAGGGACGCATAATTATGTTATAGAATCATAGAATACTAGGACTGGAAGGAACCTCGAGAGGTCATCGAGTCCAGTCCCCTGCCCTCAAGTTGCATCATGTTTGGGGATGCACATTGCTCTTTGGTTAAAAGACTCTTCTTTGTTCTGAATGGTACCTTACTCCATGAACAAACAATTCAGTTGAAACCAGTGGCCTCACTCAGATAACTAGAAGCTTCAGGGGTAGCCAAGTCTTTTCAGGATAAACTTAAAAAACGACAAATAGTCTGGTAGCACTTTATAGACTAACAAAACATGTAGATGATATCATGAGCTTTCATGGGCCCAACCCACTTCTTCAGATGACTGGAGTTTTGAGTTTAGGATGTGCAGACCCAAAATAAATAGGGAAGAAGGGGAGGGGGAGAAGAGAAAAAGGAGGGGGAGTTGGGAAACAAGGAGCAGAGGGTATGGAAATATCAAAGGGAAAGTCAGGAAGCACCTAAAGATTGGGTAGTAAAATGAAGCAGATAAGACTCAAAGGCAGTAACAGGAATCTACACAAGGAGCTGTTTGCACCTTCATTGAATGTTAGGTTGATAGTGATCATCCCTCATCACAAATGAAGCCATTAGCATGGGAATTGAACATGTGGATTAATTGTAATTCCAACTCCTCTCTGTGTATTTGGGCAGTAGAATTGGTTTGTGACAAGACAGCCACCTGAATATCTTTTAAACAGTGATTAGGTAGATTAAAGTGTTCCCCAACAGGTTTCTGTATGTTCCCTTTATGTACATCTGATTTGTGTCCATTGATTCTTTTCCATAGGGACTGTCCAGTATGTTCAATATATGTAGCAGTGGGGCAATGTCAATTCAACAATAATCCCTGCCAACTAGTTACTATAAATAATGAGAAAATGGTTACAGTTTGAATGGTTACTCTGAATCATGAAGTTGCTATTTGACGGATAGTACCAACTGATTTGGGGTAAGTTATAATGTCTGATGCCATGCACGCAAAACATGCCCAGCTGGAGAAGCTTCAAGGCAAACTAAACAGGAGAGAGAAGCTTTGTAATGTAATTAGCCCGGAAAACAAGACTGTCTGGAGTCAAAGATGCTGTCATGCTTAATCATGGCTTTTCTTTCTTAACCAGAATCATTGAAATCTGAAGGAAAAGCAAAGTAGCCTTCTGCCTGAGGGGTGTATCCTGCTGTCATCATTGACACAAAACTCCCATTGACTTCAAAGAAGGTTCTAAGCATGAAGTGATGGCAGACATGAAAACAAGTTGTGTTTGCTGTTAAACAATGTAGGAGTTAAAACTGTGGCTCTCATTACAGTCAGAAGCAGAACTAATTCAGCTCCATCACTTTTGGGTTATTATCAGGAAAGCAACTTACCTTGTTTAAAATCACATATGCCTTTCCATGCTCTTTGCTGTTGTCTGCACCAGAATATGATGCCCCATCCCGCCCCGCCCCACCCCACTCCACTCCAAAGGGCAATGGCATTTCAGTTGGACTGAATGTATGCATATAGGTAACATACACACCTCCTAGGTGTAGTGTACTAGCCCATATAGTGTACGTCTTTACAGCACACATATTTCAAAATAAGCTATTTCTGAATTTTTCCAGCTGTCTCCCCAGACTGAGCCCTTCCCCAGGCTTTTATAGTGGAGCTACAGCCTGGGCATACTCGGTAGGGCTGCGGGGGAAGGGCCTCTGCAGCCAGGTAACCCTGGCTGTGCCCTGCAGGTTCAGTGCGGGGCTACCTCAACCCATCACACAGATTTTGAAATAAGCCATCCGTTATTTCAAAATTATTTCAAAATAAAGGAATTGCTGTATAGATGCTCACATTGTTATTTCAGACTAATACTGCTATGTAGATGCACCCTTAGTGGCACTGAGAGCACCTACACTGTAGGGGTGGAGAACCTTTTTTGGATTGGGGGCCACTAACTCATAGAAAAATCAGTCAGGAGCCACACACAAGTGAAAAGCAAAAAAACCCCACCCTGAACTGAGGGCACTTACATTCACGTACAACCCCCCAAAACGATTTTAAGGTGATATTCTTTTTTTATTTAGTATTTTAGTGTGATGACTGAAGTTACTTTTCTTGCTGAGCCTCGTTATGTCTGCTGGAACTGAAGCTGTTGCTATGGCAGCCCCTTCCCCCTTTTCCGCAGCACCTCACATTGGGAAGGGGCTCTGGGGCTTGCCCAGCTGCGGCTATGTCTTCCTCTCTTTTCCTAGCACCCCACACTGGGAAGGGACTCTGGCTCCCCTTCCCTCCTGCTCCCTCAAGGAGCTCCCCTTGTCTTCCCTCCCATTCCCACATGCCTCCACAGTAGCCTCCCCAGGTATTAAAATTAGGGGGAGGTGTTTGAATTTACGGGGGTGGGGGAGGGGTGTCAGGGCCGAAGAGGGTGAAGGTGGGCTGTATGGCATCATAGTTCACAAAACTGGGAGGAGGGGATGTTGGGAAATCCAGGGGGAGTATACACCCCCATGGGGGGAGTATAGGGAAGTCCCTGCCTCCTTACCCGATTTCAGGAGGAGGAGGAGTTGCTAGTGGCATCTGACTGGGCAGAATACTACAGGAAGTGGCTGCCCAGCATGGCCCCCTGCTGCAGCCACCCAAGGCAGGGAAGGAGCTCTGGGGGATTTGCAGCTGCCACCTGGTGTGGGTCTGGGTGATGAGTGCTCTAGTGGGGAAGGGCTCCTGCCATTTCCCTACTGACACCTGGCTGCTTGCCCACTCCAGCCACCTCACTTATCCGTCCCGCCTCATCTGTATGTACAGGATGAGGACTGGCTGTGTCTGGATGGGTGCTGCAAGTGAGATCAGCACTGCATAGCCACTGCAGCCCCCATGGGCTGGATCCAGCCTGCAGGCCATAGATTCCCTGCCCCTGACAAACAGAGAGAAAGATAAGTCTGTTCTACAGTCTTAGCTAATAGGGATCTGGCTTTTAGCTCATGCTGTAGCTGCTCATGGGCTGAGGCTATGTCTACTCTGCACTGTACTTCCACTTTTTTTGGAAGAGGCTTTTCCAAAATTTGGCCCATCTACATTGGGCCAAATGTCGGGGAAAAAACCCTTTTTAGGAACATCCCTTCTTCTGTGTAAAATGAGATTTACAGGGATGCCTAAAAAGCACATCTGCTCTTCTGGAAATTATTTTAGAAGAGCAGATGCATTCCCTGGACATTGCAGTGTTTAGGAAAAACTCTTCAGTGTAGACATAGCCTAAGTTTCAGAGGTCTGATTCTGTTTGGAGTCTGCTGGTATGAGGAAGTATATCCTGAGCTTCAGAGACTTTCCAGCAGTTCATCTAGATGAACCCCCACTTGTAAAGCTAATGGACCCAATTTGTCAGCAAGTGGGATTGAACCTGGGACCTTAGGGACTAAACCCAGAGTTAAAAGCCATTTGCCTGGTCACTGAAGTTCTGGAGCAAACTTCACTCTCCCTTTCAATGGTCTCAGTGCCTTTGAATTTATTATATTATATAGTAAGGTTTGACTCCTTGAGAAGAAATGCACTTCAGAAATGGAAATTATTGCAATTTATTATTAGGAAACTTGTGTGAATGTGAGAGGAGGGGTGGCACAAGAATGGCATGTGAGGGTATATGATATTTTGAAACAAACACCATCCTTAAAAAAGTTCCGACAGAACATATGTTTCAGTGAAATCCAGGTAATACTCAAAACACAACAAGCCAGATCCCCAGCTAGTATAAACTCGCATTGGCTGGTTGAAAGTTGATGTAGCAACAAAGAATTGGACCAGCTGAGGATTTGTCTCAACAGCTCTCTTCCTTTACAAAAAGTCTACAGTATATAAAAAAACAAATGTTAGAGTGGCTGGAAAGGAACAGTAGATCATTATGAATGCTGTATAACTGTGTGCTGCCAGGTAGAACATTTTATATGGTATAATAAGCTATTTCCTGATAGAATACTAAACTACACAAAAGGCTCTATTCTATCATGACTTCTGCTCCATGTCATTTAAATGAGAGAGCTTACACGGATCTTACCTTTGAGGAGTAACTGTCAAAACTGAAAGACTCAGCATTTATCTTACTGTAAATATTATGCAGGCTTATTTTTTAAGTGACCCTCAGTGCTGAAAGATCTCATTTTCCTATCTCATGAACTATGTGGAAAATATTGCAGAGAAATTTGGATGGAAAGTAAACTTGTTGACAGAGCACTGCAGTGGGAAACAGTGATTAGTCAAAACATGAGCAGACAGTGCAAGTGTGGAAAAAGTGCTAAGCATTGCAAAGCCATAGAGAACTACAAATGGAGAAATGGGAAGAAAGCCAGGAAAAAAAAGGGAAGATTGAGTCCCCAGAAAGGAGTCATAGCCTTCTGAATAGGAAAGATGTGGAAAGATCTTATAACATATATGCTGTTCCAAACTACATTTTTAGCTGCTGGAGAGTTGGCCCAATTCTATGGTGAGGACGATATGGTTATGTCACACTGGGGCAAGAATAAGGAGCTTGACTTTGTGTGGAACATGGTTTGAGCAGTTACCAGCCCTGTTCCAGTGGGGTACATTTGATGCCCAATGCGAGAATCAGATGAATGGAACCTTGCACACTTCATATGGCTCAAACATGCAACCGTAAACAAAGAATTGTCACTGAGTGGATTCATTACTAGTGGAATTCTTGGCCAAGTGCTATTGATCATTTTTCTTAATGAATTGGAAGAAAATGTCAAGTCATTGCTGATAAAGTTTGCAGATGAAACAAAAGCTGGGGAGGTGGTAAATAATGAAGAAAATAGGTTACTGATTTAGAGCTATCTGGATCACTTGGTAAATTAGGTACAAGAAAACAATATGTGCTAAGTATGTAAATGTATAAGTCAAGCAAAGCATACTAGCCTCTTACATCTCCAGGCAGCTAGATGTACTTTTGCTCTCGTATGTGCTATAGGACTACTACTTGGTTCTTTCACACTTTTTCAGGATCTATGTGCAGTTCCATGGCCACATAGACCACTTCTTATGCATATCTTCCCTGTCAGTGCATCTGAGGGAAAAGTTTGTAGTTCCACATCTGTTTTTACACATATTTTTCAGCCTAACTCCACATCTCTTCGGCACCACAGAAGCACACGTACCAAACAAATCTGCATTTATTTCTTGCCTGCCATTGTACAAAGGCTATAGAATTGTTAAATCCCAGAGTCTGAGCTGGGGTATCAAACATGCACAAAGCACTGGCAGATGGGTTGTGGATTCATTATTTTGTCTCTTTACTTTCCACTTTTGTTTTCCCCTCCTGAATAAGCAATGCATTGATATTCTTTTTATAAAAATGACAAGAAAAGTGGAGGAATGGTGCTACACCTATTCATCTATTATTGGGGAAAAAATCTCAGTTGAGATTATAAGGCTTTATAGACTTCTCGTTGTCAAATGTAGAATAAGTTTCAACTATTCCGCTTAAATTATGCAGAATTAATATTTTCCTATTACAGAAATCACATTTATCCTGATACCTATATGTTCATGTGTGCTAGGAAGACCAGGAAGGAAAACAATGTGTTTGTGTGAGTGCATAACTCGCAGAATCTATTATACATTGTAAACCATGAAAAATTAGTCTCTTTTAATTGACACATGATAACCCATTTGCTGATGTTCTCTACTGCAGCCTGTTTGTGGAGGGAAAATGTAAACAATATATTCTGAAGCATCCACTTAATATGCTGAGAGAGGTTAGACCAGACTCAGATAGTGAAGCAAAACTGGCAAATTGACTAGGACTGCAAGCTATAGAATTGTACTAGAGTTTATCACAACAAAGTTAAAAAGAGCAATGCCATTAAAATTAAAGTATGTTTGTTATAGGCAATTTTTAGCACATATTGGGGAAAAAAGCAAATTTTGCATATATACATGTGGTCCCCTTACTAAAGTTTCCTCTGCTTATTTTCTGGGAAGACCCTGTGTGCTGTAATCTAGCCTCACAGACTACAATTCCCAATAGCCCTTGGGGAAAAACAGGAAGGAAGTGACTCTTGTGTGGGAGATTGGAGTCTCTCCATGTGCATAAGGAGAGAGGCCTAGTAGTCTGGGACCCTGCTCTTGGATTTTGGAACAGAAGGGGAGTCAGGCTGCTGTGGAGGAGTTTGATTTAGTCTAGGGGCTGTTAGAGTGCAGCTACAGACTGGGACTAGATGCCTTTGAAACTGGGATTTAGCAGGCTGCTTCTGATAGGCACAGCATGAGGCTGTAAGTAATTGGACATTTTGGGGAAAGTGCTGCCTGGGACAGAGCTGCTGCCTAGCTTGGACCCTCATACACACTGCCTACAAAGAATCTCCATTACAACTGCAGTTCTTTAAGCATGCCCATGCAAGCAAAAGTCTGGGACTCTGAGTCCAGGGGTGTGCACACTCTGGGGTGGGATCAATATTGGCAGTGCAAATGCTAGATATAGAAATTCCAATTATTGTTGGGCACTTTGCTAATGTTATTCATTGTTAATCTGTTAAACCCTGTTTATTTAAGTTAAGTAAAGATTGTTTATTTTAATGTAATCTATTAGATGTATATGATTTGTAGTGTTGTTCTGGAATTAGATCCAGATTACTGCTGGAATGTGGTATTCCTGGAGGCTCTCAAGGCACACCAGTAAGTGTGTACAAGGCCAGCCCGATGGAGGCACCACCATTGTACATTCTTTATGAGCAGGAGTGCTTTTGGGTAGCTTTGTCTGATCTGCCAGCTGTGACCCTTTCTGAATAAGCATGACTTGTCCATAGTGATCCATGCTCTTGTTAAATCCCGACTGGATTACTGTAATATGCTTTATGTGGGGCTGCCTCTAAAGAGCCTTCAGAAACTTCAGCTGGTCCAGAATGCGGCTGCTTGAGTTTTAACTAATACTCGTTATACGGAGCACATTATGCCAGTGATCTGGCAGCTGCACTGGTTTGGGGTATGTTTCTGGGCACAACCCAGAAACCTTTATAGGTCTTGGTTATGACCTATAAAGCCTTCAACGGGTTGGGTCTGGGGTATCTGATGGACCATCTCCTCCCATATGAACCTGCCTGGGGATTGAGGTCAGTTGGGAAGGCTCTGCTCAGTGTTCCCCCACTTATGGAGATAAGATTAACATCTACGCGGAACAGGGCCTTCTCAGCTTTCTGCTCTCAGGCTGTGGAATTCTCTTCCTTGAGATATTCTTATCGTGCCAACGTTAGCATTGTTTCGGTTTCAGGCTAAAGCCACTCTTTTTACTTGTGCTTTTATTGATGTTTGAGTCTGTCTGTGTGTGTTCCTCCTCTCAAGACATGTTTTGCAGATTTTATGTCCCTCTGGGAGTCTTGTATTTTAATTTTTTATATATATTTGTATTGTGTTTTTAAAAATTTTGTAAGCCGCCTTGAATATTTTAAATAGAGTAAATATATTTACCCTAATAATAAAAATATTTCTAATAAATAAATAATATCAGAGCTAAGATGCTCTATGGATCTGAGAGAATTTTGCTCCATGATGTTTTTCATTCTGGGATCTGGGTCCAGCTGGTCTTCTCTACCATGTGTTATCTAAACAGGTACACTAAAGTTGATTTCTCTTCATCTCATGATTTTTTTTAGGCCAGATCATCACCACTCCAGGGCCACAAAGCAACTTTAAGAAGTAAGTGACTCAGTTTAGGTAATTTAGTCTTAAAGTTTAGCTGCCTGATGGGCAATTCCTTTGACAATGGGGAACTCATCGCTAGCTCCTGAACTATTGCCCCGGGAATAGGTGTATGGCATATCAGGTTGGTGGGGATGACTACTGCACACAGCATCTCAGCAATTCTCTGGTACTGCCGTGTACTCGCACATAGCCCTGGCAGGTTGCTGCAAGTTAAATACATCCTTGTTGTTGGACTTATTCCAAGTGTGAAGCACATACCAGAATCCCGGGAGTTGGGGAGGTAAAAAGGTAGTGTATGACTATTTTTGCCTCCCCCCCCATTCAGGTCCCGTTACCAAGCCCAGCCTATCCTGGTCTAAGCATGAGGGCCCAGATGTCAAATATATAAAATCTCTGCTTCTTCCAGATGTAAGAAGTCAGACTGGTTCTATCAATAAACTTAAAACATTCCCTCTCTTTTCATGAAATCCCCCAAATTCTCAGAACTGCTTTGTTGGCCTAGTGAAAAGCCCACTGGATTGCAGGGTAATCTCACCATTAACTTCAGTGGACTTTCAGTTAAGCCTTATATTGGAACCACAAGTAGTAGGTTTCACTTTTGTAGGCTAAATGAAACAGCTACTGAAACCAAACACACCTTTTTGTCAATATTACCTATCCTGCAAAACAAAAAATATTTTAAAAAAGTGAAAATGAACTCAGCATTTTTGACACGTTCAGGGGGCTCATTAACTTTACTATTATTTTGCTTAAAGATTATATAATCTAAGAAAAGATCAGCAGCATGCAGGGCAGGCTTCAGCACGTGTTCAGAGAGTGTTTATAAATGTTCTCACATTTTCAATACAAAAATGTCTGCAAACAAGCAGGGAATGATTTCATTTCAAACAAATTCATCAGCACATACTGAGAGCAATGGATGAAAAGCAGTGTGTAAGAGCTAGTAATTATTATTTCTTAATCTGATCCTTATTATGCCATTTGATGAGAAGAATGAAGAACAAAGAAATTAAATATAAGAAAAAAAATTAAAGCAACTCAATCAAGTAAATAAATAGAAATGATAAAAAGAATCCAGTGGAAGACCATTTGGGAACAAACCCTGCTTAGGAGGGGACTAAGATAATATGATGATAGGAACTTTAGAAATGCTAGTTTAAATTACTTGATGAGTGCGTAGGTGGCAGGGAAACTGATTATGTGCTAACAGCTGCCTGGTCCTAGAGATGGACAGTGGATTTTCCACATATTAGTTGTTCTCCAAAAACTTTGAAAAGCTCTTGTATTTGGTGAAGTCAGTGATAAAATTCCCTTTTCTTCAATGGGAGCTAAATCATGGGTTTTGTTTGTTTTGTTTTTGTCAGGGGCTTTTATTAGATGCAACACTGAGCAGCATTTGGCACAATCTGAGTAAGTATGTCACAGTGCGACTCCCATGTTCTTACTTCCTGGCCATTTTCTCCAGCTTTTGAAAGTGTATCTTTCTTTGTTTTACCATGGCCCTATAATGGAAGGGTCCAATCGTATGCCAACTGAGTAAATGCTCAAATTGTTATTGGGCCGTAGACTAACGCAAATTTCCCTGTATTTCCTGGAGGAGTTTTTGGATGGTAAAGTGAATGGTGAATCCTGCAACCAGACTGAATTGTGGGAAGAGTTTTGGTATTCCTGGGTGCTGGCAAATCCCAGTTGTTGAACTGGCTTTTTGCAGTGAGCACAATTTCTGGCTATTCCATGTAGCATTGGGACAATTGGCCTTGCACATATTGGCCAAGAATTGTGGGAATAAAAAAGGAAACTTAAAAATCACATTTGCACCCTCTTTTTTCTGGGCTTCACTGATTGCCCCATTATGGTAAATCAGAATTTTGCCATGAGATTTTAATGAGGCTACGATGTCTTGCACCAGTGTTTTCAGTTTCTGCATTATGTGAGTATTGTTCAGGAATTCCATAACAAGAAAAAAATCCATTCATACACGAGAGGGCACAGTTACTATTAAGACACTAAAACAATAAGCAAGTTGACAACATTGTGAACCAATGCTCTGCTGACATTGCAAAACCAAGTCTGTTTTTGAGTTAATGAAGGGAAAACATTTCCTATAAAACAAGATTGGAAGTGTCTCTCCTAATTATTTTTTTCATTTTGTAAAAAATAAGAATCACTTGTGATACTGATTTCCTCTACAGGTAGGAATCCCTGAAAATCAGAGTTTGAAAGAAAAAAGTATGAATCTTTTTTTGAACAGACTGGCTCTGTTCAAAATCTTCATCAACGATATAGATATTGGTATAGAAAGTACGCTTATTAAGTTTGCA
>JANRFK010001234.1:73284606-73305484 GCA_030068395.1 Apalone spinifera
GGTTGGACATTAGGAAAAAGTTCCTAACTGTCAAGGTAGTCAGACACTGGAATAGATTGCCCAGGGAGGTTGTGGAATCTCCATATCTGAAGATATTTAAGAGTAAGTTAGATAAATGTCTATCAAGGATGGTCTAGACAGTATTTGGTCCTGCCATGAGGGCAGGGGACTGGACTCGATGACCTCTCAAGGTCCCTTTCAGTCCTAGTATTCTATGATTCTATGATTCCTATTTTATTCCTGCCATTTCTCACCCTAGAGCCCTATGAAAATCCTGGATCCATCACCATGCAATTAATTCTGCATGATTCCTAAACTTTTCCCTAATGTTATGTAATCAGATAAAATTAATAGATGTTTGTTTAAGAGATACTTAACAATCAAGTCTGAGAAACTCTGTGCTGTTCCTACGGAATAGGCCTATGTAATCTGAATTTTAGAAGCCAGCCAAGCAGATTTGGCAGGTGACCAGCTGCCTCACCAACCTGAAGGCATGAAAAAGGAGGTAGCTGTGATCTGAGTGTGCTGGGCCGAAGTCAAGAACTTCAGCAAACTAGAAGCTGCACTCAAGATTAAATGAGTATGCAGAATGAACTTGCAAGGCAGCGGAGAATCAGGACCTCCATCTTAACATGGACAAATATTGTCTCATCCGGTGTCCTAGGAATTTGGGCTAGTGCTTTGAACTGGTTGAACAAATACATGAGTGTGCTAATGAAAGGTGATATGTTTACAGCAAGATTCAGTTCCCATTCCCTCTGAAGTCAATAGTTTTGCACTGGTTCCAGTGGGACCAGGATTGGGCTTTAAATATCAGCAGTATTGTCCCATGTACTCTTTTAAATTGAAGTTACCATACTTCATAGTTAATGCATTTCAGGAGTAACCTGCAGGACAATGCAAAGAGGAACGTGTATTCTTTCAAGGCATTTGTAGCTGTCATTTTACTTCTTAAGGCTTATGAATGAAGGTATTGTTGCAAACAGCTGTACCATGAAGAAGTTTAAGATAGACATTACTGCCTGTGGTGTTTGTTCTCAAAATGTTTCAAATGCTGATATTACAATTTACGGAGGTGAAAAATTCTGGTTACATGTAGTCTAGTATATTTTTTACTCTGCTTATCGTTTGTTTGACAGATTTTACACTAACACATTACTCTTAACTAATCATCAATGTATTTATAATCTCAATTAGTTTGAAAGGAATTATTATTGTATCCTTTAAAGCATGTTTTTCTTTTGACAAATAAGGTGTGTCATGCACATTATACACTGAACTGAAAAAACTAATAGCAATAAAAATATGCTTCCAGGAGAATTATTATAATTTCTCTATTGCCCCCCTCCCTAAAATATTAATAATATTACCACAGACTTTGTGAAATGCAAGTGACAAACACTCACAGCATTACAGAAATGATTTATAAAACATAAAATGACAGATTATGTAAATTACAGAAATCACTAGAATTTCCACTGAGTATTCTAGTTGTAGCAATAGCTACAATATAGGCTAATTACCTTTGAGGACAAGTGTAGTTCGGTTTCACAGGAACCAAATCCGTCTGGCATATTATTCAGCCACTTATATCATAGCTGTTTCCAAGACTTTGGAGCATAATCTGTGGAATTAATACCAAATGGAAAGGAATCCTTTCCCCCACTCTCTGTAAATCATATTTTTACAATTCAGGAGGAATTCTAAAAGATCAGGAAACAAGTGCTTGAAACTGTTTTTCCATTGACAGTACCAAGGAGAGGTAATATCATATGTCCTTTATGGAATTCTCACTGCATTTATCTCTATACTGACATTCTGTCAAGACTACTTTTAAAGTCAGTGGGAGTTTTGTCCAAGCAAGAACTAAGGACTCCGTCTTGCGTGCTGATTACTCATTTAGTTATTATGTTATATGGGACTACTCAGGATTAGAATTCTTTGTGCAGTTCCCTGGGTGTGCTAAGGTAGATCGATTTGTTCAATTCATTTATAAAGTGCAACATATTCCTTCCTTCTTCACAGCAATGTTGCCAATGGGCTGATGCCTAGAAGGAATGGAGCAATCACTCCACTTACTTCCTGCCTCCCTCTTTCTGACAAGTTGCTCCTGTGGGACAAGTTGGAGGCTGTGCTTCTGGATTCCCTTGAACCTGGATGCACAAGGTGCAGGAGGTACTTTACTTCCTCTCCAAACAATGTGTGCTGAATGAGATATGTGATTTAGCCTCAGGAGAGTAAAGACTACAGGTCTGGGCCTTGAAATGTGGTTTGGGACAAGACCACTTAAGATTTATATATAGGTGATCATGGTACAAAAGATTAATGTACACATATGCCTGCATAAAACACACACATTGGACCCTAACTTACATTCCATATATAAACTAAACTCCTCTTTACTTCAATGGGAGTTTTGGGTGCGAAAATTGTTATTAAAACAATTATAAATGCAGCCATTAATGAGTGTGCATTAAAGACACAATAGCTATTCAGGGCCTGTTGTGTTACAAGCAGAATTTTTGATTGCTGTACTTGTCCAAGGAAAATGTCTTTTAAATATATTTTACCAAACTCTTTATTTATGAAGCTCATTAAAGTATATTGGGAAAATCAAGATAAAATAATTTATTCCCAGTGATGTGTTTATATGAGATGTTACAGTTTGTTCCTGCACTTTTGAGGATATTCTGATGTATTGCAGCTCATTCTCAACTTTGTCTTCATAATCATTGGACATCTTTGAGGTAAATGAATGAATGAATAACTGGCATAGTATTCAATGATTACATTCTTCATAAAGCTTTACTAATCATTGTCAAACACTCTGTTTACAATATCAATTTCAATTTACTAAAAGTCTAATTGGAGATGGTTAGATATTATTATATTCCTAAGATGGGTAATGTTAATTAAGAATCTTTTATCTCATTGAGCCACAATTATTAATGAAAAAGAGTACTTTGAGGATACACAGCACTTTCAGAAAACATTCGTGGAAATATTCATTACACCTGGGCTACCCCCTTAAGGAAGATTTTAATTCCAAATATTGTCTCCAATTGCAATACTTTCACCCAGAACGCTTTTTGACATGAACAATATGCCCCATGTGATAAAAGTGAACAGAATTTGACCCCAAACATTTGATCATAATTTTAAATGTGACACAGCTATCACCTAGGTACTGTGGCCCAGATCCTCCAAGTTAGATGCATGCTCTCTCCTTCAGGGAATTTCATTGGGAGTTAGGCACAATACCTTTGAGTATCTGTGCCTATGTGCTCATCAGAATAAAATAGAAAACAGTATTAGTACAGGAAATGTGTATTGTTTCTTTAAATCTGTCAAAAGCATGTTCTAGACATGAAGAGAAAAACAAGGACAGACAGAGAAGAATGCGCTTTAGTAAGCTATTTTCTTATTCTAGCAATGTTTCTTGTTTAGTGTTAGAAGGCAACTTTGTGATTCTTTACCCTGGTTGCATGACAAGTAAGTGAACAAAAACAAAGGGAAAACTGCTCTGATCCTTACTGTTGCCTTATATTGTATATTTTGTACTCATTTCATGGCTGGAACAAATTCAAAATGAGGAACAAAGAGACACATTGCAAATAACAGACCAAAGAGAAGAATTTTACCCATAATTACCCCAACAGTGACATTATGTGATATATGCAATATCTTTCTATTTAGGAATGCTGGAAATATTAAAAACAAATACTGTACTATATTTACATAGTACTGGTAAGTCACTATGGCTGTGTCTAGACTACATCCCTTTTCTCGAAAAAGGGATGTAAATTAGACACTGCGAAATTGCAAATGAAGCCAGGATTGAAATTTCCCGAGTTTCTTTTGCATAATGGTGGCTGTGGTTTTTTTAGAAATGGGGCTTTTTAATAGAAAAACGGAAGTTTAGACTGGGATCTTTCGAAAATAAAACACTTTTTTGAAAGATCCTGTACTCCTCAAAAATTGAGGTTTACAGGATCTTTCAAAAAAGGGTTTTATTTTCAAAAGGTCCCCGTCTAAAATTGCCATTTTTCTATCAAAAAGCCCCATTTTGAAAAAAAATGCAGCCGCCATTATGCAAATGAAGCACGGGAAATTTAAATTTAAGTTCCTTTGCAATTTCGAAGTGTCTAATTTACATCCCTTTTACAAGAAAAGGGATGTAGTCTAGACACAGTCTGTCTATCTTACTGGTTCTGCATAATATTCATACTGAAAAAAATATTAGACACGAAGGGTATATCTAGACTACATGCTTCTGTCGACAGAGGTGTGTAAATTAGACATACCGACATATTCAATGAAGCTGGGATTTAAATATCCCCCATTTCATTAGAATAAAAATGGCCGCCACGTTGTGCCAGCTCAGCTATTTGTCGGCACAAAGCGGCAGTCAAGACGGGGATCGGTTGCCAAGGAAACCCTTTGTCGACCAATCCTGTAAACCTCGTTTCACGAGGCATAAGGGATCAGTCGACAAAGGCTTTCCTTGGCAACCGATCCCCGTCTTGACAGCCGACAAAAGCTGAGCCAGCACAACGTGGTGGCCATTTTTATTCTAATGAAGTGGGGGATATTTAAATCCCCGCTTCATTGACTATGTCGGTATGTCTAATTTACAGGCCTCTGTCGGCAGAGGCATGCAGTCTAGACATACCCTCCGGGAGTGATTCTATAACCCATACTTGCATTTTACTTAGATTATAAGGTCTTTGAGGAAGGGACTATAATTTGTCCTGTGTTTGTACAGAACCAAACCTTGGGAGATAATTGTTCCTCCTTGATATCATTACCAAACGTGCTTGGCTTCTCTCTTTGTTTTCTATCCACCCCACTAGGAGAGGACATTGTCACTTATGACTGACAGTGAGTGGTGGTCGTTGAGACAGGGAAGGGGTTGAGGTTCCAACACCAATTAAAGATTCTGGAAATTAAGGCCAGCTGGTTATTCTGGAGATGATGATGTGAAAGAAAGAATAGAATACCGTTCTCCATTACACACTGGCTCTGAATCTGTAGTTCTGGCCATAGGAAAAATATCTTGTGGCAATAAAATAAGTATATATTACTTGGAGGATAAAGAGGGCATAATTCTGCCATCAGTGACACAGCTGCAGCTCTTTTGAAGTCAAGAGGTTTTCAAGGTGTCTCTTAGGGCAGAATATATCTCATTACATTTTGCAGTATTTCCAGGTAGCTGAATGGATGTTATCTCACATTTAAGCTGTGATTACTATGGATGGAGTAGCCACCAGGGCATCTGTGCATTTTCCTGGAGGCCTCTTCTTTCGAAAAAACTCCGTCTTCCGCATCCACACACACGTTTTTCTGAAAGAGCTCTTTCAGAAAAGGCATCCTTCCTCATAGAATGTGGTTTACCAATGTTGGAAAAACCTCTGCATTCTTTCAATTTTCTTCCGAAAGAACGCAATAGCAGTGTGGACACAAGTTAAGTTTTTTTTGGAAAAATGGCCGTTTTTCTGAAACCCTCGCCCCGCAGTCTAGATGCACCCTTTGTGTATGGGTTACATACTTACCCTAGGTGAGGGAGCGCATCCTGAGTTTCAGAGACCCAGCTGAGATCCCAGACGAGCCCCTATTTGTAACCGCCACTGCGCAAATTGGAACCTGGGAACCTCTGGAGCTTTTGTATAGGAGTCTTTACTGTTTGAGCTTAAAGCCAGCTGGTTGTTATCCTATGCTGTGGAAGTATATTGGTCTTATCTAGTGCTATGGTCTAAGTGCCACTGCATGGGACAGTGAACCACATTAGGTGTGTGGGTTACACAAATATGCTGATCTTAGCTCAAAAACTCCAAAACGCTAATGGAAAAACAACTAAATCCTTATGTCTGTGCCCAGGCTCAGTATTTGGGGATCCTATCAGTTGAAGTAGCTCTTTAAGAACCATAACACAGCAGAGCCCTGGAAGAGCCATTGACTACCCAACTGCCCTCTGCAGTGCTGAGTGTGTTGGTGTTGAGGTAAATTGGCAGTGTAGGGCAATTTGTACTATTGATATGTCCCTCTTTTGCATAAAGGAATTAAGTTTCCAGAACTATCAATCCAGTACCTTCATGAGCATACATAAACAGTTATATTTTAGAAAGAAGAAAAAGCTTCCAGAGAAAATCCAGTCGGACTGTGGATCAAGGAATATCTTCAGAAAACACACATCCCTTGATGGGATTTTGCTGTAGTATTATTTGAAATAAAGGAGACTGATTATAAATGCAGACTTCTGCTGCAAAAAATTAAATGTAACTTTTAGTTTCTCAGTACAGTAAAGTGAACTATTTATTTTAATCACAAAATTAAAAAAAAATGAAAATAGTGTACAACTTCTATTGAAGTCCTACATCAGGAACAATAAGATTAATAATAAAGTCAGTTTGTCTTTCAGGAAGATTACTTTAAAGAAGAACAACCTGTAGGCCGGTGCTTTGTTCTGAGAGCAAATGTAAGTAGATTCAATTATGTGCAAAGCTGTCTCACAAGGCATATTTTTCTCTCTGGGCTCCTAAGCTCACAGGTATCAAGTTAATTTTCTTAATTTACATTAAAAGTTTGCTGTGCTTTTGCCTGCGCTGCAGTCAGGCATGGTAAGCACCATGAAAAGATCATTGTTACTGGGCTATTTTCTATTATTTTGTAGAGCATGTTTCTAGACAGATTTCCTCCTTCTTATTAGGAATCTGGTGCTCTTCAGAGATATGGAATGTACAGTAATTATAATAATCAAAAGCTGAGTACTTTGAATGAGTTTCTAAAAATTATGGATAATTGGTATGAAATGTGTGAATATTTCATTAAATGTTCTGGAGCACACTACTTTCCTTCCTAAAGACAACACTATGATATAGAGACTTCTTGCAAATAATACCTTATATTGAAAACCCTATCAAGGCATTTACCAGACTTATAGTTCCTCTCTTAGCCACTGAGTACAGGAACATTAAAGTAATTCATTGACTGAGGTGTGTCACAGTAAGAGCTTCCACTTGTTCTATGGGAACAAGCAAGTACCTAGGCAGAAGTACATACTCCATCTCTTTTAAAATCAAATCAAATCATTTACTGTGCTAGAGCAAAGGTCATAACTATTATAAATACACTGTCCTGTTGTCACCAATGTAGGCTGGGTTACTGTTTTGCTGAATCATGGTCTCCACATCCCTTCCATTTACACTGTGCTCCTGAATGGGCTTCAGAAAATGAGAAAAATGTAGTAGCCGTTTGAAGAGAAAAAGTAAATTATCACGAATACAGCTGAAAGATTCACAGTACCAAATGAACAAGATTGAGAAGGAACCGGCAGATTACAAGAAGTCCCTAAAAGCATGAGTGCATGATGCTTCACTGATTAAAAAACTGAAGCTGAATCTTTTCCGCTTCTTAATCCTTCCAAAGGGACATCTTCAGAATTATTCATTTTAGAACTTTGCAAACCTTTTAAGTTGTGTCAGGGTGCATGAATAATTCCTGCCAAACAACTTCAGAAAGTCTGTTTCTTCACTTAACTCTATTCTCCCCGAACAAGAAGACACTGTAGGGAGGATTTATGTGAGAAACACTATGGCAAACTTATTTCTTGTTATTTTTTTTTCATTTCCCCCCACTGGAATAAAATGTTACCGAACAGACAGGTCTCCATGAAGCATTAGCTCTTGAAAAAGCAGAATTTTCTGATGGAATTTTTTTTGGTCACATTTCCAGCAAGCTCCATTCACTGGGCTTCTGTTTGTGAGTTGTTACCAAGTCTTTCTTTCTTGGGGAGGCTGCTTCTCTATCTTAAGAGCCCACATTTCTCTGGTTAGATTTGCACCTTCCTTCAATGAATCTGAAGTTTATGAATGAGGAAGAAGGGAGAATAGTTTGGAGCTTGTATGAGAAAAAACGCCCAGAGGACCAGATTCCAATTTTACATATCACCTTTTTTACAGCAGCACCTTTTTTTACTCAGTTGGTTTCACTGACTTTGTTCCTGATTTATACCAATGTGTGAGAGATCTGAAAAAGGCCCTGAATTCTCCCTTCCCAAAGGTTCATTTTAAGATTAAGTCCCCTTGTTGGCAGCCCTGTGGCAGACAGGCTGCTCTTTATCATCAAGCCAGCTATCTCAGTTTGCTTTAAACAAAAATCTATAACATTAAAAACAAAGAATAAATGTCAATGTGTTGGCTATGAGATAAAAAACCATTTCTAAAACAAACACTGGAAATGGTAAATATGATTACAGATTATGGCTTGCCTGGGGGCCTTTTTCAGACGACAGGAAATAAGAAGCACATAGTAAAAGTGAAAAGAAAAACACTGGGGAGTCAATACCCTTGTAAAAGGAGAGGACAGAAGAAGAGGCTAGATATGTGGAAGGTAAGTGGTCTGATTACATTCTGTGAGGGATAAAAAGGCATTTCGGATAGGATCAGTTAAGTAGTAGAAATAAAAAGATTATGGTGATCATAGGCAGACAGTGCGAGGCACAGGGCTGAGGTGATAACAGACAACAGTGGCAGAGACAATCATGTGATAAAATAAACAGGAAACAGGTTTAAAAGAGATAAATGAAATTGACTGAAATTTGGCTTTAACGATGCCATTTAATATATAAAAATAGTTATATGAGAGATCACTGAGAACTACAGCTAACTGAGCTAATTTCAGCAAATCACACGTATGCTTTGGAAGTCAAGAGGAAGTGGGTTTTAATTGTATGCTTGACTTGCCTTACCATGTTAGATTAACTCACTATAGGAAACAATCATTCTGGGAGAGAGATCACATCACCATTTTTCCATGCTGTGGGTGGTGTGGTTCAAAGAGACTTTATAACAAGGCAGCACCTGGGAGAATCTGGACTCCATTTAGCACCTACTGAAACCAATAGGAGTCTGTCTTTCCATTGATTTAAATGGATATAGAATTGGGGCTTTTGTGCACAAATCAAGCATTGGATGGTGGGTTTGTCTGGACCAAATAGGGGGAGCATTTATATGATAATAGCATCTGATTTTAACTCTGAAACGGAAGGATCTGTTCTGATTATAAAGGGTCAGATGCTCCCCCCATTCTGTGATAGAGGAAAGCAAATGCATGCACATGAGGCAGGGTGTGTGAAGTGATGGGGAAAGACTAGAAAAACAAACATTATGATGGTGCTCTGGATAAACAAAAAGTCTGAATCTCTACAAAATTTAAGAGAAAGAAGCTGACAGGGGCAGAACTATGAGTTAGTCACTCTAGTCAATGTCCTAACCTCAGTAATTGTCTGTTATACACTGGGAAGTGCAAATTAATATCTTCAGCATTAATTTTGTACCTGTGGGCTGTACCATCTTTGGAGGGGAGTATACTGTGTGGCCAGTGACTAAAGGATCAAAGATGGCATAGCCATTGATTTGACCATGTTACCAGGATGAGTGAGGTCAGAATATTACGTGAGGAAGAAGGACCTGGTATTCCACATGGAAATCCACAGAGTCAGGATTCTCTGCACCTTCTCATGCCTCTGTTCTTTCTGTGCTAATTCCTCCCCTCCCGCCATGACCTCCTGGTTCCCACCTCACCAGGAGACAGTTCTTTAGATTTTCCATATATTCAGCAGTGCAAGAATTAGGGATTAGTCTTTTTTCATGTTTCGCAATACACATGTCAATGAAATGTGAGCAACAGTAATGTTTTGATAATTTCAAGAAAATGATTGAGAGATAATAGCAGGTTTGGGGGCATTTCACAGTGCAATAACATCCAGATCCAAAGCTCACTGTAGTCAACAAGAGGCTTTGCATTAACTTCAGTGGGCTTTGGACCTGTACTTTCTGGTAACCTGATAATGGATCTATCAAGAAAGATCAAAATGACAATCTGGGACATAATAAACATGGGAAACGACATAACACTTGATATTAAAAAATCACAATAGAAGAGGTGCCATAGTGGTTTTATTAGTTGATTTCATATTGAATTAAATGAAATCTCCATTTTAAAAATGTCTCTGAAGCTGCACTGGAATGTGCAGCTTTGCCAAATTACTGCAGAATAGAGCTGGTTGTAAATTTTCAAAATTTCAATTAAAATGTTTCTATAAGCTTTACTGGATCGCTGCTGCAAATTTAGACCTGGCTTGCCACAAAATATATAGCATCTTGTCTTGTTTAATTGTTAACAAGAAAGTTAAACCATCAAAAGAAACACCAGTATTCCAATGCCAATCCATATTACACCCTTTCAGTATAACAACTTCAGCCATCTCAGTTATCTGACTAAGAAAAATTAACAGATCACAAGATTTTAAGTCTTTATTAATGAGAAGACAAATATTATAAACAAACATTGACTTGCTACAAGAAATAGATAGTAAAAGATGATATTCCAAGATGACATTTGGTAGGCGAACAAATAGAAGTGATATTGATTGCTGAACACAGGTAAAAAAAAAGTAGTGAAAGTACAAACGGTTCTTTCACATATTATGTCCCAAGGTGCTTTACTCTCTGTCAACTTAAAGTATAACAAACAAACAAAACATCAAAACTTGTATTGAACTAGATAAGCCATAGAAAACAGATATTTCTTTAGTGGTATTAAGAAATCAGAGATAGATCCTTAGGATTCCACACAAACTGAATGAGGTATAGGTTTCTGTAGGACATCCTTCTATCTGGGAATGGAAGAGCTCATGCAACAGAGCAGCACCAACATGTCTCCTACACTAAGATGGTAGCATAATGGCAGTTACATCAACTCTAGATTTCCTGAGGATGCTCCCGTGGAAGGTGAATTCCCTGCTACCATCTATAGCAACTTTCCAGTTAGTTCATGTTGCCATAACACCAGAGAGTACTTGGACAGAGGGTTAAAGGATCTGGCTGACAAACAGTATCTGCCTCTTGGATCAAACATGGGAGATAACTCCAGACCCTTGAATGCTGCAACCAAGAACAGAAGCAAAACTCTTCCATGACTTTGTATTTACATGAGATGCAATATTAGTTATCAGCACCTACACTAGCTTGCCATATAAGATGACTGCTACATACTGGAGAAGTTCTTTAACAAACCTCCTCTTTGGTTATTGTTTTTTGAACAAATATAAATTTTCATCATGATGCTGTATGGTTTATATATGTGTAAGTCATCTATGATGCGGTAGACCTGAAATAAAAATGTACATAAAATGGTTTAACTTGAACAAGCTGAATGTTCCTCATGTCTTTGTAACTCTGTTTTATTTCTGTGGGAAACATTTCAGAGCTTTGTAAAGGAGGGTACATCTACACTGGAACCTTATTTTGGAAAAAGCTATTCTGGAAGATATCTCCTGGAATAGCTTATTTCGAAATAGAGCATCCAGACTACAGGGAAGACTTAAAATTAGTCTAAGGCAGGCTCTCCTAATGTGAACACATTATCTTGATTTAGAGCCCCAGCAGGCACTGGGGAGGAATAACTTAGAATGCCCTGGTGAGGAGCTATTTTGAAATAGCAGCAGTGGAGCATCCACACTACTGCTATTCCGAAATAGCGACTTCGGAATAAGCAGCACTTGAGCGTCCACACTCCCCCTCTTCCGATAGAGCTTTTTCGAAAAAGGTGTTATTCCTCATGAATGAGGTTTATCAATGTCAGAAAAAGCCCTCCGTTATTTCGATTTTCTTTTGAAGTAATGCAATTGCTGTGTGGGCGCTAGTATTGTTTTTCCGGAATAACAGTGCAGTTGAATGCCAGTTATCAAAAGTAAGATGAAAATCTGTCTTGAGTTCACTTTGATGAGGAAAAGAGACACACACATATACAGAATTACAAGTTATCCATGTTTTCATAAATAACGAGCAGTTTCTACTAGCAGATATTGCAGTACACATCTATATGTTAGATATAAAAAAGGGAGAATAAGCTGTTCTCCATGCCTGGTCACATGGTTTATCCATTGAGATAAAATGCATGGCCAGAATGTGATAGACCAAGTGTGTAATAACTAGCAAGTGTCAATATTTGTTGGTGTAAAGAAGCAGTTGTAAAAATTGAGGCAAGATCATCTCATCTGAAGAAGTGGGTTTTGCCCATGAAAGCTCATGATACTATACAAACATATGTATTTGTTAGTCTCTAAGCCCTGGTTTACAAGCACTTATTTCAAAATAGCAAGCAGAGTGTCTGCACTACCAACCCCATTATTTCAAAATAATATTTCCTGCTTTCCTTGGAGTAATAAGCTTATTTGAAATAGTTATTTAATGAGTTATTATTTTGAAATAAATTATTTTGAAATAATTTCCAAGGGTAGACATTCCCTAATGTGCTACAGGCCTGCTTGTGGTTCTTAATCATACCAGGCTTTTATGTTGTAACAATAGAGAAATACAACCTGTACATCAAAAGTATAGGGTATAAAACAGACTAAAAATGAAAAACCCAAATGAACCTTCTTATATAAATACAATAAGACAATAGAAAACATTTAAGAATGTAATAAAGTGCATGAATATCAGGAAAGAATTCTTTCACGATAATTAATGTACATCAATTAAAGCAAATTGTAAGTTTGGTAAAGTGCATGTTTTAATAAAATGCAATTCAATAGAATGTAGAAATGAAAGTTTTTTTATAAAGCATATTGTATGACAAATAACCCATGATGTAACCAGCTGTCAAAATACCACACACAGTTAGCTTACAGCAGAAAATAATATAACACATAAAATACAAATAACAAAAATGTTAACATTAACCTCCCTGCCCACCTACTCCTCTAACTCTTGCCTTCTTCAGCCAGCAACTTACTGTCAATACCTCCCCACTTTCTACTCAAACAGTGGACTTATTGGGTTTATGATTACTGAATCCCCATCAAATGAATTTCAACTTGGAGGAATCTGATAGGTCACATGGGGCCGGTCCCAATTCCTTTCCCTCAAGAGGTCCAATGACAATTTCACATATAGTAAGGCAAAAATGGGGCAGACACAAGACAGTGAGTAAAAGGGGAAGGAATATGAGAAGAAAATTGGGGGGAGAACAAGGTATGTGAGAAATATGAGTAAGGAAACAGCAAAAATCAAAGATAATAGCAGCAAAGGGGAAAGTGGCAGCAAAGGTCAGGCATCATTTAAGGGGGGGAAAAAACAATGAGAGAGTAGCATAGGTGTTGGAACTAGAAGTGTGGGAGGGACTGTACTGTTGCACCCCTAGGCTTGACGTGGAAGGTCTTAATGTTTTAAATTATTATTGCTAGACAGACAATGGCTGTTATTGGATGGTAGGAAACATGGGACTCAAGCATCTAAGGCTGATCAGTAATATCTGCAGCCTTGTACTCAACAACTACAAAGTTCACCCTAAGAGGCCTGGGGCCAGATCCACAAACTGGACTTTGGCACCAGTGTGATCCACTGAAACCTCACTTCCACATAAACCTGTAGCAGCCTAAGCTCACTTGGTACCTACATTTTGCTGAAGAAGGTGCCTAAATTTATTCCTCTAGGGATGCATTCTATGCTCTCTCACTCTAAGCATCTCATGTGTAAACCCCACATGTAGAGAGATAAGCCTATCTTCTCTCTTTCCTATGGGGAAATAGGAAAGAGTTATACTAGGTTCACTATTGTCCTCCCCCCTCATGCTATTTCATGTAGAGGCAGGCACTCACTTAACTCCTTCTTGAAAGAAACAGCTTTAAGCAGCTAAGTTGCCTTACTTCAGGAGACTGTGGGTTATGAGCAGAGATAGGTGCTTTCCTGCAGTCTGTCATTAGGCACTGTCATGTTATTGGATTTTGAGGGGAGCAGCTATATCAGTGCTGTACCCATGGAGGCATGTTTGCCCCAAAAGTTGGTACAAAGGATGTACATCAAAGACTTTTAAGCCAGCAGTTATAACATCTCTGCTGCAAGCCTGCATCGAGAATTGGGACATTCGATGTATGTAATGTATGATACTTTAACAACCTTACTCTCATGCTTTTCTTTCTTGTAGTAATAAACCTTTAGATGTTAGATTCTAAAGGATTGGCTCAGCGTGATTTGTGGGTAAGATCCAGAGGGTAAATTGACCTGGGATCTGTGGTTGGTTTCTTGGAACTGGACAGAACTTGTTCGGGGTAGGTGAGATTGGGATCCAAGACCCCTCACCTGTGTATGAGGCCCAGGGCCATCTGGAGCATGGAGAGAGCTGCGGTGTCAGAGGGGTTTTGCTCATGAGGCTTCTGTCTGGCTAGGCAGGCAGCAGAAGTGCTCTCTGGGACTGGTTTGTGGCCTATTTGGGAAGGCCTCCAGTCTGGGGGATGTAAGGAGCCCCGAATTTGAGCAATTCGCCCTGAGCGGACGCCCTCCGCGGTGCCCAGTCCATCACAGGCACTGAACTCTGTAAAAACAGTGGGCTTAGGAAACATCTCTCAGGTCAGTGTCTCTCATTGGCTGACTTAAAGGGCTCCCCATCTAGCACACTGGCTTTTGTGCATCCTATCCTAGGTGCTTACCTCACTAGTTATTGTATAAGGATCTTAGGCTCAGGCTTTGTGGGTCCCATTGTTATTCCACTGATTTTCTAGTCATGTTAATGCCTCTGTGGATCTGGGCCATGATAATTCATACCCAACTCTATAGTTCATACCCATTGCTGCTAGCAGACCTGTGCCAATTATGGTTTAAATATAAAGTTAAAGTAGGAAACCCATACATAGGGGGAAAGGAAAGAAAATTAAGAGAAAAGAAAAAAAAAAACCCTTAATGGATAAAATGAAAAACTGCAAAATGAGATAGATGAGGCAGAGCCAAGTGTTTTGGTGCCATCTTACCAATTCTAAAATTTGCACAAAGCCATTTGTACTTTGTTTTGTTGTCAAATAATTATTTAGAAAGGCACAGGTAAAAGTCTTTTAAGTTACTTCCTAAAGAAAAGGACTTAATACATTATTTAAAAAATTAAGTTATAGTCTATGTTAAGTAACTTTACATACTTTAACATTTTCTGTAGCATTTGAAGATGTTTAGAGGAATAAGTTAACCCCTCTATTATACAAATCAGCTAAAATACAGATTGAGAATTTGATTTGGTCCTTTACGTTTTCCATTTGTAGATGCTTGATTCAGCATATGATAATTTCCAATAAAGATGTTTGAAAGCAGAAAATGCTGCCATCTTGACACATTCACCTTGAATTTTAATACTATTTCTCTTTTTCTCTACCCAGAATGAGACTCTTTGGCATCTTTTAGTGATTACAATTCAATTAAAATATTTTAAACTGACAGAAGACTTATGACATAAGTGGTTTAAAATCATTCAAAGTAGAAAGTGAAAAATAAAATTGTAGTTACCCGCAGCTTTATGGCACCAATTAAATTTCATCATTTTTTCTATACATTTCAATTCCCTTGCTGAAGGATAAAGTATTTTTTAAACGGACGTGTCTGGTTATAGAGTCTTTACTTTTGTAATATAAATTAAGAGATCTGTTGAGATCCTAAAATGCAGCTTGTGTTGGCTTTGGATTAGACTTTGATAATGCTGGTATTATCATTGTATCTTTGGTGAAAAGCAGGCATAATGCAGTATTAATTGGTCTTTGAAAACAGCACTTTTCAGATGATAATCCACTTGAAGAACTTAATATTCTGAAGATGTAAAGGCTGATGTTTTAATTATAATGGTTACCTGATAGAGTTAATACAGAGCTAAGTGTTAGCTTAATTCATATGATTGAGCAATCACAAAATAGCTCAAGTTATTTGCATTTTGTGGGGGACTCATGCATATTTTAAGAGCCACTTTTGGTATCTCCACACAAATGAACAACAACAAAAATCTCTTTTCACTGTTTAGCTCTGCAGTCACTTTTTATGTATACAAAGAACTTTAAAAATGAAGGTCAACATATTGAAAAATTGCTCTAGCAATTGTTTTTGCTTCAAAGCTGGGTTTGAATAAATTATCACAGACTGTAATGGGGGCACTGTAGGAAAACCGTAGTACTTGCACTGTGGACAATTCATCAGTGAAGCTAGAAGAATCTGGAAAATGTTTTATACATGTGTGAAATTGTACAAATGATTAACAAATGCATATACTGCTCTTCAGAAGTACAAATATCACTGTTCTGCCATTGTACATTTGTACAAATCAGAATCCTATTACTTTACTGGGACAGATGACTGCTGAGTGGAATCCTCAACTTTTTTTATAACTTCAAAAGACTTGTTGCCAAGTACTGCTGCTGATAGAAATTAAAAAGGGATGTAACTAAGCTTATGAAACCTTAACATAAGCCTATTTTCACACACACTGATGATTTTAGTACTTGTAAAACAAGAAACAGAACTTACTGTATTGAAAATAAAATTGACAAGTCATAAGATAAGATACAAAAAAATTTAGGAATGAAATGTTAATAGCACCCATTTTATTTAATGCAAATTTGTCTTCAAAGATTCATAAAATATATACATCATACACTTCCTGAAACTAGAATTTGTGCTTAGCAAATATTATGATGTATGATTCAGTCTAAAAAGGCTTTGAAACATAAACAAAGTTGACAACGTGCCCTGAAATCTTTCCATGTAAACAAAATTTAGTGATTTCAGACAAGATGGTAGATTTTCTGTTATTAGACCACCCAAGACCAGTAAGCAGTAGCACAAGTAAGGGACAAGCTTTCTTAGAAGTTCTATCCATCTCTCTTTCCCATCTGTATTTGTTTTTGATCATTTGTAACATCCTTAAAATGCCAGATAGAATCAGTCTGGTGTCTCTTTTTAACTTATTTGTTGGTTTTAAGTTTCTTTCCATTCATTTTCTGCAGAAGTTGGCAATTTTACCAGGTACATATTGAAATAGCAGCATTTCAAGGTAGTGTAATTTGCAAATACTTCCAGAAGCTAAGTCAGGCACTGGAAAGAATTTTGCGAGCTATAAAGAAAATTCCCATTTCTCTCACTTCTTATCACATTGTCACATTCCACATTCTTGAGACATTCTAATGCTCTGGAAAAGCATTACATAGTCCTTCATGCTCTAACCTTTAGATTCCTATGAAGTATACTGCAATCATGTTATACCTTTTATGCTCCACTATATTTTCTGTTTCTTCATTTTGTGATGTGCAACACCCTAAGGCTTGGATTCCAAACAAAAACAGAATAAGAGAGAAACAAACCAGTATCCACAAATGCCTGTCATTTTCCACAGAGCAAAGCTGATTAGTATTCCAAGCCTGCAAGACTCTGAGACCCTTCCATTCCCACTCAGTTTAATTCAGTGATTGTGGAGAACATTCAGCATCACACAGGATCAGGACACAAGCAAGAAATGTCAATTTTGGACAAATACTAATTTCAGCCCAGTGTGCCAAATGAAAGCAAATTTCTCCCCAAAGTCCAAGCCAATGTGTACAGTGGAAATTTCTGTTGTTCACAAATTTGGCAAACAATTAGCTGCTAATCCCACACGTGCAGTTCTCAGGCAAGTAGTCCATATTATTCTGTATATTAAAAAATATGCTGCTGTGCTGTTTCAATGTATTGCAATTTGTTTTGCCAGACTGGATATTTTAAAATTAATCTCCAGTCCTACAAACACTTGTACATGTGTTTGTCTTTAATGGGACTACTTGACTTAATGGGCACTAATGATACTGCAAGATGTGACATTGAGTGGATCAAGAGTGACTGTAGGGCTCTGGGAGTATGGGTGAAGGAGTTTGGAGCACAGGTGGTATTCTTTTCAATCCTTCTGTCAAAGGTATGGGCCCAGGTAGAGACAGGTGAATCCTGGAGGTGAGTGCCTGGCTTCGAAGCTGGTGTCGCCAGGAGGGCTTTGGCTTCCTCGACCACAGGATGCTATTCCAGGAAGGACTGCTAAGCAGAGATGGCGTTCACCTTTCAAGGAAGGGAAAGACCATATTTGGATACAAAATGGCTAACCTAGTGAGGAGGGCTTTAAACTAGGTTCAACGGGGACAGGTGACCAAAGCCCATGGGTAAGTGAAGAACATGGAGACCTGGGAGATGGGTTGAAAATGGGAGGGAATGTGGGCTATAATAGCAGAGAGAAAGGAGAGATAAGGCGGTACTGGGAGGCAAGATCAAATCAGTATCTTAGATGCCTATATACAAATGCAAGAAGTATGGGTAATAAGCAGGAAGAACTGGAAGTGCTAATAAATAAATATAATTATGACATCATTGGCATCACAGAGAGTTGGTGGAATAATACACACGATTGGAATATTGGTATAGAAGGGTACAGCTTACTCAGGAAGGACAGGTGGGGAAAAAAGGTCGGAGGTGTTACCTTATATATTAAAAATGTACACACTTGGACTGAGGTAGAGATAGACATAGGACACAGATGTGTAGAGAGTCTCTGGGTTAGGCTAAAAAGGGTAAAAAACATGGGTGATGTCATGCTAGGGGTCTACTACAGGCCACCTACCCAGGCACAAGAGGTGGACAAGGCTTTTTTTAAACAACTAACAAACTCATCCAAAGCGCAGGATTTGGTGGTGATGAGGGACTTCAACTATCCAGATATATATTGGGAAACTAACACAGTAGGGCACAGATTATCCAATAAGTTCTTGGACTGCATTGAAGACAACTTTTTATTTCAGAAGGTTGAAAAAGCTACTAGGGTGGAAACTGTTCTAGATTTGATTTTAACAAAAGGGAGAAACTGGATGAGAATTTGAAAGTGGAAGGCAGCTTGGGTGAAAGTGATCATGAAATCATAGAGTTCATGATTCTAAGGTATGCTAGAAGGGCAAATTAGAGACAATTGATTTCAGGAATGCAGATTTTAGTAAGATCAGAGAGCTGGTAGGTAAGGTCCCATGGGAAGCAAGACTGAGGGGAAAAAGAAATGAAGAGAGTTGGCAGTTTTTCAAAGGGGACATTATTAAGGGCCCAAAAGCAAGATATTTTGCTTCATAGGAAAGATAGAAAATATGGCAAAAGACAGCCTTGGATCAACCAGGAGATCTTGCATGATCTAAAAACAAAAAAGGAGTCATATAAAAATGGAAACTAGCACAAATTACAAAGGATGAATACAGGCAAACAATACAGGAATGCAGGGACAAGATTAGAAAGGCAAAGCACAAAATGAGCTCAAACTAGCTATAGGCATAAAGGGAAACAAGAAGACATTCTATAAATATATTAGGAGCAAGAGGAAGACCAAGGACAGGGTAGGCCCATTGCTGAGTTAGGAGGGAGAAACAGTAACAGGAAACTTGGAAATGGCAGAGACGTTTAATGACTTCTTTGTTTCAGTTTTCACCAAGAAGTTTGATGAAGGAATGCCTAACATAGTGAATGCTAGTGGGAAGGTGTTAGGTTTAGAAGATAAAATAAAAAAAGAACAAGTTAAAAATCACTTATAAAAGTTAGATATTTGCAAGTCACCAGGGTCTGATGAAATGCATCCTAGAATACTCAAAGAGATGATAGAGGAGGTATCTGAGCCTTTAGCTACCATCTTTGGAAAATCATGGAAGACAGGAGAGATTCCAGAAGACTGGAAAAGGACAAATATAGTGCCCATCTATAAAAAGGGAAATAAAAACAACCCAAGAAACTACAGAGTAGTCAGTCTGTGCCAGGAAAGATAATGGAGCAAGTAATTAAGAAAATCATCTGCAAACACTTGGAAGATAATAAGGTGATAGGCAACAGCCAGCATGGATTTGTAAAAACAAATCATGTCAAATCAATCTGATAGTTTTCTTTGATAGGATAACGAGTCTTGAGGATAAGGGAGAAGCAGTGGACGTGGAATACCTAGACTTTAGTAAGGCATTTGATACGGTCTCGCATGATATTCTTATCAATAAACTAGGTAAATACAACTTAGATGGGGCTACTAGAAGGTGAATGCATAACTGGCTGGATAACCATTCCCAGAGAGTAGTTATTAATGATTCACAGTCCTGGTGGAAAGGTAAAACAAGTGGGGTTCCACATGGGGTATGTTTTGGGACCAGTTCTGTTCAATATCTTCATCAACGATTTAGATATCGGCATACAGAGTACGCTTCTTAAGTTTGCAGATGGTACCAAGCTGGGAGGGGTGGCAACTGCTTTGAGGGTAGGGTCATAATTCAAAATGATCTGGACAAATTGGAGAAATGGTCTGAGGTAAATAGGATGAAGTTTAATAAGAACAAATGCAAAATGCTCCACTTAGGAAGGAACAATCAGTTTCACACATACAGACTGGGAAGCGACTGTCTAGGAAGGAGCACGGCACAAAGAGATCTAGGGGTTATAGTGGACCACAAGCTAAAGGTGTAGAGAACATAACCTATGAAGGAAGACTGAAAGAATTGGGATTGTTTAGTTTGGAAAAGAGAAGACTGAGAGGGGACATAATAGCAGTTTTCAGGTATCAAAAAGGGGACATAATAGCAGTTTTCAGGTATCAAAAAGCAAGGAGGAGGGAGAAAATTTGTTCTTCCTGGCCTCTGAGGATATGACAAGAAGCAATGGGCTTAAACTGCAGCAAAGGAGGTTTAGGTTGGACATTAGGAAAAAATTCCTAACCGTCAGGGTATGTCTACACTACAGCGCTACTTCGAATTAACTTATTTCAAATTAGTTAATTCGAATTAAGCTAATTTGAAATAATGCGTCTAGACACAAAAACTAAATCAAAATACCGTTTTTCTAATTCGAAATAGCGCATCCACATTGAGTGGACCCTGAATTGAAGGTAATGCTGGCTGGAACCAGTGCTGGCTGGGCATCAGGGTCAGACTTTGTGCGTGGGGCTGCTGCCTCATGCTATCCGAGGTCTGTGCTTAAAGGGACCTGACTCCCCATCCCAGACAGACAGTTCTCAGGTTTCTCTGCTTGCTGGTCTACCT
>JANRFK010001234.1:73318427-73334766 GCA_030068395.1 Apalone spinifera
AATAGAGTTTAAAGAGAAGCTAGGTAATTTCATGGAGGTTAGGTCCATAAAAGGGTATTAGCCAGGAGATGAAATGGTGTCCTTGGCATCTTTGTCAGAGGCTGGAGAGGGATGGCAGGAGACAGATCACTTGATCATTGTCTTCGGTCCACCCCCTCTGGGGTACCTGGTGCTGGCCACTGTCGGCAGACAGGATACTGGGCTATATGGACCTTTGGTCTGACCCGGTACGGCCATTCTTATATTCTTATGTTCAAAATGTAGAGTGTGTTTGGCATCAGATCCTCAGCGAGTGTAATTGAACTATACCACCTTTTGAATATAGTTATACTGGTTTATTCCCTTAATGGGCTTGTGTGTTTGCTGCATAAGCAGTCTATTGCTAGAAGATGGAATAAAAAGTTACTCTGTGGGATATGCAATTTTGAAAGTCTGTCTTCACTGATAAACAGCTTGCAGTGAGTCACTATTTTTCTCTCCTCATTTGGAAGGATGATGCAATTGGCACTGGTTATTCCACTGCTGGAAAAGCTCCTCTCACTGACCCCCTCTGTTCTCCAGCTTCCACCCCCAGATCCGTTAGCTTGCCATATTTGCTATGAATGAATGATTCAAGCACTCACAGCAGGGGTGGAATGTGATTATGAACTTTAAAAAAACCCAGATCATCAGTGCAGTGTTACTGTAGGGGACAGAATCATTGAATATGTATGGGCCAGAACTTGAAGCTATTGTTTAGAATCCCCTATATATAATCTTTTCGCAGACTGGAAAGGAAAATGGTCACAGAGTCCCAGAAAGGTCCCTGAAAAACAAAGCATTTAAGAGTTTGTCTTCATTCATATTTATATATCCATAAACAATTCATACATCTATAAATAACATCAGTTTTGAAATAGTCAATCTAATGCCACTGGTTCCTGCTGTATGTAATGAAAAGCCACATAAATTTATTGTGTTCTATGTTCTGAGGATAGCAACCTGCACAAAGTACTTTGCATTTTGGAGGATAAAGGGGTTAATTTAAGGAAAGAGACAAACAGCTCTCTGGTAACTCAGCTAATTTAACTTAGTCCTTGTGATTCTGACCCATGTTACAATTTGAAAGGACAAACCAGTTTGGTGTACTCTATGGGTTTTATTAAATAGAATATGAAAGCCGATGTTAAAATTAAACATATATATCACTAAGGTTAAGTGCAACCATTACTTCATTAAACTAAGAATGAAACAATACAATGACCAAATCAAGGTTACAACTAAGACTGAATCAACAGTTCAATGGGTTAATGAGAATGTTGGCTTAGATCACCAGTTTATCAAATCACTATATTAATTCAAAGGGTAATCAATTCATGATATAAGAATGGCTGACATAAGAAAGAATCACCTTTTATTAATCATACATCAGGATACTAAAGAAGGCATTGTTGTGCTTTAACATAAAAAACCCAACTAAGAGATCTTGTCTCAACAGTGAAATCAATTTAACTGGTTTAGGACATGATTGTCCTGTTTGGCCTCTGTACTTTAAGACCTAAGTGGAGTCTACTGCTCCGGTTAGTGGTCTAAAACCAGATTGAATTCTTTAACCTACAATCTCAATGCTACTCCACACTTCTTCCTTAAATCTTACTGTTATGGCAGCTAACATTTTTTTCTGCTTATTTCCCTACCCACAGATTATGTGAGTTTTAGTAAGTGACTTCAGAACAGAATTAGCTGCTGAGCAATGCTCACAGTTTCAAATAATATTTCCTTAACCAAGGAAGCACTTTACTGATTACTGATTAAGTGGTAGATTTAGGGATTTAATCTAAAATAATACACTTGATCTTAGCCCTTAAAAGACTTAGAAGCAATGGCACTGTATCCCAAAAAGACAGGCATGAAAGCACACACACGTTCAGTCCACACATTCAGAGAAAAGAAAAATAAGACATTTAGGCTGTGTCTAGACTGGCAAGTTTTTGCGCAAAAAAAAGACAGCTGCTTTTGCGCAAAAACTTGCCAGCTGTCTACACTGGCCGCTTGAATTTCCGCAAAAGCACTGACTTCCTACTGTATGAAATCAGTGCTTCTTGCGGAAATACTTTGCCCTTCCCGTTCGGGCAAAAGTCCCTTTTGCGCAAAACTTTTGCGCAAAAGGGCCAGTGTAGACAGCTGATATTTGTTTTGCGCAAAAAAGCCCTGATGGCTAAAACGGCGATCGGGGTTTTCTTGCGCAAAAGCGCGTCTTGACTGGCACGGACGCTTTTCCACAAAAAGTGCTTTTGCACAAAAGCGTCCGTGCCAATCTAGACGCTCTTTTGCGGAAATACTTTTAACGGAAAAACGTTTCCGTTAAAAGTATTTCTGCAAAATCATGCCAGTCTAGACGTAGTCTTAAAGTAAAGAGTTTGAACTTCTGCTTCAGGGTCTTGTGAGCTTTGATTCACATAGCTGCAATTATTGGTCCCAGATGACAGAGAAGTTGGGTTAGAGCTTGACACTGGATGTGGGGAAGGAAGATTAGTCAGGAAAGCATAGCTGATGACCAAAGCCTTCACCTCCACTTCATCTGGAGAGTCTGCCAAAGGGAACTAAAAGGAGTACTACTCTGCTGCTGGTGAAACAAGAGATCACATAAACTACTCTGCCTGGTCTTGACCCTTACAGGAGGCAACTCTCATTTACTTCACCTGAGAAGCCACATTCATCATTTTGGGTCCAGTTAGATAGTCTGTATACTGTGGTTATAGTTAAAATGGTTCAATTATGTCACATGGACAAAGTTCAGGTCTGAGGTTGCTATGGAAAATCACACTAAGGATGACAATTGTCAGGAAAGATCTGTTGTTACAACCACAGGCTATTTGCTCTTTCAGGACTTGCATGGGACCCACTGTTAAGGAAGCTACTACCAGTTTTCCATCTGGGATAAATGGTCATGGGGGTTCCACTCTTGGCATCAATGTTTGTTACGGTTTTGATTATCAAAATGCAAGGGAGGGAGGTGGTGGGTCAATAGTTCCCTCCCCATTAATTTTATAATGTTGCTGCTTGCCACTGAACTTGATGCATATGTCTGTCTTTCATTCACCAGTATGCTCTGATCAGCTACCTTCTCTTCCCTAGATATGCTCTTTCTATGTATCACAGTTGCCTTTTGTTTCTGGAATGGTATGAAGAAATCGCCACTGCCTACACTGCTATAGATGCTAAGATGGCTTAGTTTTCCTTGTATCCAAAGCTGACACCCTCACAGGAACTCAGTTTATGTAAAAAATAAATGACAACCTAGCCTCACTGCAATTTGTTCTAATACCAGTATAGAAACAAATGCACAATGTACATTTTGTGATACAAATAACACAAATTATTTGTATTTGCTATTGCTAAGCACCTACCAGAATGGGTTTCATATGGTATTCTAATACTTTTCTTTGTGGACAACATACAGCTAAGGAACATAGAGGTTTGTAAAATGAAAAAAAAATGGTTGCTGGAATTTTGAACCTCTTATATGAATTGAATTTGGTTCAAGGGATTTGGAAAGTTTTGAGTCAAATATACTTTTTATGTGACTTTGCCTATCACTAGTTTTTTCTAAACACTCAGCAAAGTGTTCCCCCTCAAACTGGTTAGGATTTCGATTGTCTGAGAATGAATGCATCCTACCAGAGAACTGTCCTGTGCAGCTGTGTAGAAACACAGCTGAGCAGATTTAATTTCTTCACCACTTTTCATGTTTGAAAGAGAAGATCCATTCAAGAGGAACTCTTTCACCATTCTTTTTTGTAGAAAAGTATAATATGTTTATGGTTAAATGTCCTCAGAAGTTGGTTTTATGGTTTTGCTTTCCCACAGACACACGGAACCACTCAAATGAATTATTGCTGTAAAATGAATACCACAGGCTCACAGAAATTAATTGTGGTTCTGTTTAGTACAAAATTGCTGGTATTCATCGTATTTTTAATGTGACATATTTCTCTTGTTTTTGCCTTCAAAAGGAAATGAATGATTTTTTTATTTTAAAAAGTTAATAGAAAATGCCATTAGCAGTTTGCACTGATGTGGAGGGGTCAGAATTTTTACTGTTAACTAGGAACAAAACCACAGAATTATTTACTTAAGGAATAAAGCATCCACCCAAAATTAATTTTAAATAAGTGATTAGTGAATTACAGAACCAAATAAATATTGAATCCCCACCCCATTGAGAGCAGTTCAACTTAGTTGAAAATACGCTACAACTATAGTGATAATATTTTTATGTTCTCTTTCCATTATTGTTGTAGCAAATGAGTTTTCTAACAGCAATATATACCAAAATGAGTGTTACAAAACATAAATGGAAATTTAAATTTAAATTTGTAATTGTATTTGCATAAAAAGCCTTGATTCCTGCCCAGATTCAGCAGTTTTAAAGCAATAAATAGTTGTGCATCGACATCAACAGTTTTTTTTCTTCTTTTAACCAAAAATCAAGAATCTTGAAAATACCTGACATTGATCCAGGGTATTATTTTTATTGAGGAGAGCAATCAAGCATATGTTTAACTTATGTGAAACACATAATTATGTGAAATTGAGGTTATTGAGATTTAAACATAGAAGAGGGAAAGACAAAAGGTAGCCCTTTTCATAACAAGAGCAGTTTAGAAAGCCACGAATTCAAATTCTGCCATCCAAAAGAAACACTAGTACTAATCCATAACTTTCATGAGAGAAAGCTTTGGGTTATCATAGTAAGCAAAATTCTGCAGTTACTACCTTTGACTGTCTTCATTGAGTCTCTTCTGAATATTAGGTCTGAGCAAATATTGCAAACAAATTTCTAAAGTTACTAAATGAATTTGCTTTGACTGGTTGGTCCAATTGTCCATAAATATTTGAGTCAGGTATATACATTTTAAGTGACTAATACAGAATATACATGGTAAGATTGGGGGTGTCTAGACTACAGGGATTTTTCGAAAAAAGTAGCCAAGCCTCGTCGTCCCACTGCTCCCCAATAGTTAGGTGGCAAGGGCAGTGGGGCTGCAGCTCGTGTGAAGGACTCAAAGCTGGGCTCTGAATCCACTCTGCCATGAACATGATGATGGTCTCATGAAGATGCAGCAGAACTTCTAGCATCACAGTGTGGGGCCATCGCCTGCCCAGGGGCAGGTCTGGCTCCATGGCAAAAAAACAATTGAAAGCACAAAAACCAACCAGGAAACAAAATGCTGTGGTGTCCCAGAAAGCAGGGAACTCAAAGCAAGCACTGCAGAAGCTTTGCTGTCCCTCTAGGAGATAGGCAAGCCAGCTGCAGGAGCAGAGCAATGATGGTTCAGGAGGATCCCTTAAAGCACGTGTCTCTGCAAAGAGCATGCTGCAGGACCCAGAAGTAAAGGCTGCCCCATGCCCTGGCACAAGTGCTTCCAGGTGCCCTTTTATTGACAGAGCGTCCAGGCAGTCTGGATGCTCTTTTTCGAAAAGTGGATCGCTTTTTCAAACTGCTTAGTGCAATCTAGATGCTCTTTTTAAAAGATACTTTCAAAAAAGCCTCTGTCGAAAAAGGCATGTAGTCTAGACATACTCAAAATGCTGATTTCATCCAGAAACCAGGTGTTAAGATTTACACTTATCTATTCAAGAAAGACATACAATACCATATAGGTACATCTACACTGCAGGCTTCTTGCGCAAGAACTGTTTTGTGCAGGAGTTCTTGTGCAAAAGGTCTTTCACAAGAGCACATCCACACTGCCATGTGCTTTTGCACAAGAGACTTGCTTTTGTGCAAGAGCGTCCATGGCAGCGTGGATGCTCTCTTGTGCAAGAAAGCTCTGATGACCATTTTAGCCATAGGGATTTCTTGCACAAGAGAATCATATTGCCTGTCTATACTGCCTTCTTATGGAAGAGCTCTTGCGCAAGAGGGCTTATTCCTCGTGGGGAGAGGAATAACTCTTCCAGAAGAAGCCCTGTTTTTTGACACTGTACTGTAAATTTACTTGCGCAAGAACGCATGTGCAGTGTAGACACCTGGCAAGTTTTTGCGCAAGAACACCTGTTCTTGTGCAAAAAGCCTGCAGTGTAGCTGTAGCTTATATGTTTCCAATCAAACTAGATACATTTTGAATATTGAAGAAGTGTCACAATGAACTTGTAATCAAACTAAAATCCATAAATTGTGCAGAAATAATTCAGTGAGTAATTTCAAATAATGAAGACATTTGAAAAAAATAATGTGTGTGGACAATTTACCAAAAAACTGGCAGAAAAAGTCACATTAGTTATTCATTATGAATTTGCCTACTAGTGAGCAGATCAGTCAGTAACATGAACAAGTGTGTAATTGGTTGAAGTATTAATCCTACTCATTTATTAAATCAATTTGAAATAGAACACTTCCTGCTCCATCTTCAAAGACCTGTATATTTTTTAGCTGTGTGACTCTGTAACCCATACACCTAGGCTATGTTTATACTGCGCTGTTTTGCACAAGAAATATGCAAGTGAGGCAAAGCATGGAATATTGCCACACCTTATTTGCATAATTAATGAGCAGCTGCTTTTCACACAAGAGGCTTTTGCTCAAAAAGGAACCATCCACACAGCTCCTTTTTTGTGCAAAAATCCCCTCTTGCGCAAAAAGGAGCTGTGTGGACGGTTCCTTTTTGAGCAAAAGCCTCTTGTGCAAAAAGCGGCTGCTCATTAATTATGCAAATGAGGAATGGCAATATTCCATGCTTTGCCTCATTTGCATATTTCTTCAGCAAAACAGTGCAGTATAGACATAACCCCCCGTGTGGTTCACTGTTCCATGTATTGGCACCTAGACCACAGCAACAGATAAGAAGAAGAGACCTTTACAGCATGGGCTGAGAGTCAGCTGGCTTTTAGCTCAAAGGGTAGAAGCTCCTCTATTAAGCTTCAGAGATCCAATGGTCAAATCTACCTGGTGGTGCTTACAACTCCTCACCACCAAGAGCACCTCCTGCTGGTCACTCACAGAATTAGCCTTTTTGTTGCTGGAGCTGGTTTTCTGGCTGGTGTCTCACCCAGTGTTACTTGTTATTCTCTACCACTCTAGGCCAGAGCCCACATCTCTCCCAGATCATGGCACCTTCCTATCAGGGTACTGCCCTACCATAGTGCCCCCACAATCTGAAGTCCTCCACCTCTGAAGACCACTAATTCTCCTATACCCACCTTGCCCCAATGACCCACTGCCTCTCTTTATCTAGCCCCTGCCACAGGGGCAAACTACAGTCTGAAATGACTACTCATCACTGGCAATGGGTTGTGGACCTGCTCCTTTTGCCTAGCCTGGCTACTTCTCTGCAGCCATAGCACTGTGAGGCCTTGCTTCAGGCCTTGCAGCCTGGGAGCTTGCCTGGCCAGAGCTTCCCCAGCCCTGTTCTAAATCAGGAAGCCTCTAACTTTCATGATAGTTAAGTTCCTGCCTACTCCCCCAACCAGAACAACAGTGTCTCTCCTTTTTTCCCTCCTGGCACCCTTATTTATACATCCCACAGCTGAGCCCTAATTGGCAGCTATCTGCTGCAGCTGCTTGCTCCATGGCTCCAGCCCTCCAGTCCTCACCCAAGGCTGGATTTAACCCCTTAAAGGGCCAGTGTGGGGCAGATGCCCCATCACACACCCTTTTATTGAAGTGATGCATCAAGCTCAGATCTCTGAAAAGGTATAGGTTAAGGATGTGACTCCAGACATCATTTTTTATTTTTCTAAACTCATAGAAGATAGCAAGTATATTCACCAAAGTTCTCAGATACTATGTATTCAGTTCAGACTTATTACAGGTCTCAACCTTTCAGAAGGAAGGAAGGAAGGAACAAGTCAGAATTCCATTTCTGGAATTTTATATAATTGATCTTGTTTTCAAGGTCATTTGAAGTGCTCCCTAGTTAAATGCAGCTTGGATACTCTAACAGGGATTTGTTTATTTTTTGAAGAGAGAAGAAAAATTCTTTGGTGTGGTTTTTTCACTTCTAATTTTAGCATGACAGTAGCAATTAAGTTTGATATGTATCTTGTACCAAATTAAGTTTAGTATCTTTGATATTGTTTCCTTATGGCCAAACAGCTATATTACATATATTACATACCCAAAGTAAAACACCTTCAAAATAGCTAGCAGAACATTTTCAGTGTTTAGTTAACCATCAAAATAAGGAAAACACAGCACATGCTTTTTAAAGCAAAGAGTACACAAGCCATGGCCCTTAGGAGATTTTCCCATGATTTGTTTATATTGGAATTTTCAAGTAGAATTTCATAAGCTGAGAATATCTTTTGTTGCTTCCAGTTAGTCAGGGTAGGGGAAAAAACCTTCCCATATAAGCATACTCATTTCATATAAAATATTTATAATTTCATGTTCTCATAAGCCACTTTTTAGTTAACAGAACTCCTCAAGAGTATATTTTTTCAGCCCTACTTTTTTGGGGTATTTCAGGTTTTGAACAATCCCAAGTTGCATTCCCCATCGTATAGTTTTAGATTCTGAGTCATGCCACATTCCTCTAAAAAACCTTCTTTTAAACATGATTATATACTGTGAAAATGGATATGCTCATTTTTCAACCTGAATTTTCTATGGTGGGTATCCTGCTATTACTTTACCATTTTTTGAATGCACAGTCATTACAAGAGTCATCTTATTTGTAAGTAAGCTAAAGACAAGTGATTATTTTACTTATCCACAGCTGTAGCTGAGAAGTGCTCACTGAAACTTGGCATATAAGCATATTAGTATGCACATGCAAAGGTAGCACAGAGAATTCCCTAGATCCTGGGCCTGGTGAAGATTAGACCAGCTCCCTGGTGTAAATCAGAGCAGTCTGAGGGCTGCTTTAACTTTTACTGCTTGAAAACAATTCTAAAGGCAGGAAAGGATCATTGTGGTAAAGATACACAAACATGTCCCTTTCTCTCTGGCTGCAGGGAGAGAGGAATGTAAACCACCATGTTAGCTCTGTATTACTAGAAACTTCCCGACAGTGAGGTCATCTTTCCATGGCCCAGCTATTTGACATTAGGGCTCATCTGCACATATAGTACAGTGGAAGGCAGCTGTGGCACAGGCTGGGATCTGGGCCAGAACTTCATTAGAGTAGGACCCGTTAGCATTATTGTCTTCAAGGGTTCATCACTGCTTCTGTTGCTAATTATTTAGCAAGATTTATGTCACAGCTGTTTCCAGTTGTGAGTGTCTGAAAGTTGTCATAACAACTAATATATTAAAATACAATAAAACTAGCACAAGACATTCTAGGAACACATCAATTACACACACACACACCACCACCAACAACAACAATAAAAACAAAACATAATGATCTATACAAGTTGGAATAGGGTCTCTGCTGGTGGCCAATGAAGGAAATGACAGAATAAAGTGCATCTCCCATCTTTCACAGTATACATAATTGTGCAATACTATATAATAGATAAGATGAGGGAAGAAGAGGCCTGGCGAGCTACCAACACATGAAGCAGGTTACACGAGTGCTTTACTATAGACAGATGTCTCTATACATACAAATAGCAGATTAAGTGCCAGTAGATGGCACTCAACAATATGCAGCATTGTCCTCAGGTTTTATAGACCAATAGAACAAGTTATTTTTTCCAACAAATGCTTTTCTGTGTTTTGCTCTTTACATACAGCTCCTAAACAGGAAACAGTCCACCATTGTGACTGCAAGTCTAACAATTTTTGGTGATTTCCCTAAAGCCTCAGTTGCTGTAGTCCAGAGGTTTGAAAAGAAAGGAAGTTTTGATTTTGAAGCCGTGCTCATGATTTTGGGGTCTGACTGATGATTTTTGAATACTTGGAGTTGGTTATAGGGAAGACCCAGCATGTGGAGAATATGGAGTAAGAAAATTTATTTCTGTATGGAGGGCAGGGGAAAAAAAGAGAGAGAGGATTGAAAGAAGAAACATATTTTTGTGAAAATGAACAAATGTAAGCAAATTACACTTACATGTCTGTAACTGAGAATTTGTAACCTGTCCCTCCTACTTCTGTTTTATGTCTTGCAATCCGTCTGAGCAGCAAGGAAACCTCAGTAGTGCTTTCTTCCTACGCAGTACAAGACAGGGGAAGCAGGAGCTTCTCCACCTTCATGTAGTGGTGAAGTGTCTGGAGGTTAAATTAAGAGGCATGTATGTCTTACCCCCCAATTCCCTCAACTAAACAAAACTCCTTTCTGCACATACAGGAATTGGATGTCACAACCAGGTGGCCAGACCTCATAGTCAGAAGGGATTCCATGGTCACAAAATGGGAGTCAATGGGGTCAGGATACCAGAGGAGTCAGAGTCAGGAGACAAACTGCAGATCAGAACAACAGATGCTAGGAAATCAGGACGCAAGGATATACAGTCCAGAACAGGATGAATCCCTTGTTCAGATAACTTCCTGTTCCTTCTGCAGGCTTAAGAAGGGTGAGCCAGCCAATCAACTGTTCCAGGGCTCCACCCATAGAGCTGTAGAGGCAGAGCCTCAAACTGGGGTTGTGTTCCATGGGTCCCTGGGATAGATGAAGACTGAAATGTGATTACCCTTTATAACGCTTGCAAACCCAGCAGTGAGACCCATGGATCATGACACTGGAGGACGGGAGAAATAAAGGAGAGCGAATAACTTTGGGGAAGAAACAGGTAGGTGTAATACATCCTGAGATGGGGCTGCTGACTTCCCTGCTCACAAAGAAACAATCCTAGGCCTTCTCCCTCACCAAAACAACTACTGCTAGTAAGGCATCTGCTGTGGGGAAAGCAGCTATGGGGAAGAGAGAATCATGAGATTGTGAGTGCACCTCCAATGTATCTTGATGTTGCTTTCCAAACATTCCAAACAACTTCTGAGGGTTTTGCATAATGCATTTTAAATTATACAATATGACAGTGGTGTGTTATGATTTAATATAGAAGTTTTGAGTCCCCAATTAGATTCACATTAAAAATAAACTGACATTCATTAGACACAACATAAAGCACAATAATTAATCTTTCTCTTGTGATGGGAAAAAGAGCTTGGGCAGTAGTGCATTATTGCTGAGCCAAGAATGTCCTTGGGATTCAAGTTTGATTAAAGCTTGAACAGATTGTGAAATCCTGACCTTGACCCTTAACTTCAACACTGGCTCTAACAAACCAGGGCTCCCCCACGAAGTTTCATACAGGGATGTGGGAGAACCTTGGAGATTAATGATGTAGGATTTTTGTTGTTGTTGTTTGCAGTCAAGTTCTAGACTTTAAATTAACATATCTAGCACCACAGAAGGTGTTGTACATTACTAGAAAGGGATCAAGTAAATACTGGAACATAGCCACATAAGCCACAGAAAGAAAGAAGCTAACGGAAACAACTTGCTGTAGAGAACTAACAGGAGAATCAAAGTGTGTGTGTGTGTGTGTTGGCCAGTCATCAGCCTACAACTGTTTTTAATGTTGAATTTGTTGTTTTTTGTGGACAAACAAAAAGCTCAATGAATGTGCAGCTTTGTCATCACATGAAAGTTTGATTGATGGAAAATTAAATGTATGGGCTTGTTTTAGGGTCTGATCCTCCAAATTAGGTAACTTAACTCACGTGAATAGAAACTTTTTCCATTGGCTTCCATGCAAAACAATTTTTTTTCTGTTATGATTTGTTAGAATTACAGGGTGTAAACATTGCAGCTGTTATGGAATACATTTTCACCTTATTGTTTGATTGTTTAATTTTATTTTATGTTGCTTTGAAAAAGATTTTCCCCCATAAAAGTTTCATTAATTCTAAAATTGTAAAATTCACTGGAATAACTGGAATAGTTTACCTTTTAAAAATATATGTATGTATGTATTGTATATTTTAATTTTTTATGTTCAAACAGTGGCTAAACGATTAAATATGGAAATGGGTTTTGCCATGTTCTTCTGGTTTTTGTTAAGGACACAAGAGTTCAATGCATTAGGCCCCAGTCATGCAAAGGAATTAATTTGCTTATACTCTTTGGCCCACGTCAAATCCCACTGACTTCAGCTGGCCTCTGTGCGAGGAAAACAGTCCATGTAGGTGGATCCTTTCATAGTATCCAAATCCTTATATGCTTTGGTCTCATATTTGATATTGGCCTCAATACAAGACTTATTGGGAAAAGTTCCATGGCCTGTGATATACAAAGAGGCTGTGTCTAGACTGGCCAGTTTTTCCGGAAAATCAGCCGCTTTTCCAGAAAAACTTGCCAGCTGTTTTTACTGGCCACTTGAATTTCTGCTAAAGCACTGACTTCCTACTGTAAGAAATCAGTGCTTCTTGCGGAAATACTATGCTGCTCCCGTTCAGGCAAAAGTCCCTTTTGTGCAAAGCTTCTGCGCAAAAGGGCCAGTGTAGACAGCTCAGATTTGTTTTCTGCAAAAAAGCCCCGATCACGAAAATGGCGATCAGGGCTTTTTTGTGGAAAAGCGCGTCTAGATTGGCACGGATGCTTTTCCGCAAAAAGTGCTTTTGAGGAAAAGCGTCCGTGCCAATCTAAATGCTCTGTTCCGAAAATGCTTTTAACGGAAAACTTTTCCGTTAAAAGCGTTTGCGGAAAATCATGCCAGTCTAGACGCAGCCTTGAGTGTCTAATGAGGTGACCAGTATTCTTATCTGGCCTTAAACATCTAGGAATCTATTTTATTATTAACTTGTAGAATTTTTCTACCCTCATCTTTTCCATCTCCCATTTCCCCACATGTCCTTTTTCTATTTGTTTATATTATTACTTGTAGCCTAATTTTTTTAAATGTGCAATTTATCAAGTATCAGCGCAACTCCAATTTATTGTATACCCTGTTATTAATTGCTTTTATAGCATACCTTACTCTCCCTTTCACTACTTCAAGAACTGATTTTTCATCACACTTTGGTATAAAATAGCATGAGATCAAAATCAGAACTTCCTCCTTGCCCAACTTACATTTATTTTGCTACCTACTGAATATAAATTTCTGCCAGTTACTTTCCATTATAATTTATATCATTTTCTGACAAATTACAATTACTAATGTTACATCTCTGGTGGATTTAGCCCCAAATAACTAGCTATTTACCACAGTAATGTGACTGATTAAACACATCAGTGAGCTTTCAAGACTAAGGCAAAAAATGAAAAGAATGATAAATGGTGTTGTAAACTATATGTCTACAAGTGAGTGTAATTTACAAGTGGATGTGGCATAAGAACTGGTAGAAAATGTGCAAGATTAACAGGTGACATAATGAGATGTGTAAGATAAAATGTGGGGGTAACTTATACCTTGCTACGCCCTCTTGTTGATGGGATTTCCTGATCCTCTCACTTCTTTTTCTCTCCCAACTTGTAAATTAAGCATCTGCATTACCATGTAATTTACACTACCATTTAACTGCATCTGAATTTGGCATTGGAACTGGGATGCAGCAGGGCACCATCCAGACATCTTGTTTTGGATTTAGTAAATCCTATATGCAGCCCTGATGAAAACACATTATTAAACAAATTCCCTCTAGAAAATATGTCTCGATAGGACTGATCAAATTTTTTTCAGTTAAGATTCCCTACCTCACTGTCTCAAAATAATTTTTTTTAAGAAAAAAAAAGTGACATGATGCTATGTCTCAAAAGTTTTCATGTTTTGCAACATTTCTTTACATATTTGTCTTTTCTTTTAAATTGAGAATTACACAGTGTCCTCAGTTGTGACTTGGGACCCAGTAACAATGTAATCCAGAAAGGGCAACTGTTGATTTGAGGAACAACAGGACACAAATCCAAATCTATTTTTGTTTTTCCATAACTATTTTATTTTGCCCTTTTTTCATTGAAAATTGCTTTGACTTTTTGAGTGTGGCAGAAAAGTCTGAATTGAATTGCATGTTCCTTTATGCTATTAGTCCTGGGGCTTGTTGTGGATGTCAGATCTATGTTTTTCATAATATTTCTAGAGAATAAAGGAAGAGGACAACTGTATATACAGACATTGCAAGGAAGAGCCAGGCACCTACATGAACTTTCCCTTCCTAACATACACTTTATTTTTCTTTTTCCTCTTACCTAGATCTACACTGAATGTATTCTTCAGTATTTATGTGATGCTGTACATAACTATTTGGATTTATACTTGTCATCTGTAATTGCCAATGCTGGAAAGTGATGTAAGAGCAGAGGGGATGTTTCTAGATTATTGTACTATTCATGTCTAAAGCAAGTTGGCATCAAATAGTATTGTTATGAAGACAGAAAACAAGGAGTTTAGACTAAAGGTTTTTATGTAGTAAAAGAAATTTGGGATTGGAAGATGGTTTGATTCTCGAGTTTTGCTTCAGTTAGCATATGGGAACTTTTTCTACATTAGGTAAGTAAAACAGTGTTATAAATATTGTCATTTCCACACAAAAAACTACAGTAAAAGTGTATTAAAGAGGATCATTTGGGAGAAAATCCTACGGTAACAACTTTATACAAAATAACACATTTTGAAAATAATTGAGACAGTAAACATGCATGCCTTTGCCAGACACTTAGAACACATGTAGCACATTGCATTTCAAGATTGCTACAGGACAGAGGATACAATGTCAGCTTTATGCTGTGTTAATCAGTATATAATTATTCTTAATGGCCCAAATGAAGGGATCCATCTGCAAATCACACATGGAGAGTATGGAAATTTGCATGGCTATAAAACAAAAGCATGTTGCATATCAGTACAATCTTATTTTCATCTCTCTCCTTGCTATATTTTGTCTTAACCATGCATATCAAGTAGAATAATTAAGTCATGTACTATGGACATGATTTTTAATTAAGTTTCTATTTGTAAATACTTAGAAAGGGTTAATATATGATTAATAGTGGTGTTAATAGATCGTTAATGAAGTGCTAAAAAATACAACAGGTCAATCTGTTGTTTATTATCACCAATTATAACTACTGAGACAATACCTTCTGTGCTCATGGTTATTTACAACCACATCTATTGTCAACTATAACAAGAAATCTGTGGATTGCCAGATTTACTTTCACAGATAGAGTAACCACCTCAACCACCCCAAGTAATTTGTTAAATAAATCCAGGCACTGAGGCTACTTCTACTGTGGTGCTATTTCAGTATAGCTATCCTGTGTCTTAACACTGCCCCCTTTATTTCAAAATATAACAGGCTTGCTATTCCAATGCCTCTGTAAACCTCATTTCATGAGGATTAAGGGACATTTTAGAATTGTGGGTTATTTCAAAATTTGGTGCTGTGTAGTCAGCACCAAATTATGAAATAAGCTATTTCAAAATTGACTCGAAATAAGCTACGCCAGTGTTTGCGAGACATCTCCAGGGGCTCCGCAAGGTTGACAAACTGGAAACATCAACACGTACAATCAGTGGGGCGCCGCATACATTTTTACACATGTAAAGGGCTCCGGAGCCCAAAAAGTTTGAGAACCACTGAGCTACGCAATTTCTGTAACTCAAATAGTGTAGCTTATTTTGAGCTAGGGGTCAGTGTAGGTGAAGTCTCATACACCACAGACCAGGCTCCATGGAGAAATTTTGGGATACACACTTAAAAGCACCTCCATCAAACAAAGACACTAAAAAAGAGAAGTGGATTGCCTCATGGAATGGGCCACCCAAATATCCTGAGAAGAGTTGCTCCCTCTCCCTGCCTCTGCTACCAACTGTTTACCCATAATTGGCACCCACTGCCTTACACTGAAACTATACAGGTTATGATTTAATAAAATTATGAGCAATGCAGAAAGAAATTTGCTCTGACCTCCATCTTCAGACCATCAGACAACCCTGTCTCCAGCCTTGCCAATCTTGTTATTAGAAGACATCTCCCATAGAGTAGGATCCACCAACTCATAGCTGTAACAGCCTGCAGATTTATCTTTACTTCTATGATGATCAGTGCCCACTGCAACATACTTTTCAAGATCCATGACTGTCACTTCATGTACTGTGCTCCCCCAGTGGACTAAATACCTGAATAATATCTGTGTGGGTGAAACCAGAAAATCATTATGTTTTTGAATATACTCTTTCAGAAAAACAATAAAAGACAAAAATATCGTATTTCCCATAGGCAAACACTTTTCAGAAAATGATCACTCTGCAGTGACCTCTCAGTCCTTGCTCTTACAGGAAACCTCCACAACACCTTGAAAAAATGGTGCTGGGAGCTTAAAATCATAAGTTTGTTATACACTAATAAACGTGAACTCAACAACACTGGATTAATGGCTTATTACAATCATCTGTAAACTACTAAACCTCTGGGCTGCGTCTAGATTGGCATGATTTTCTGGAAATGCTTTTAACGGAAAAG
>JANRFK010001234.1:73334866-73352618 GCA_030068395.1 Apalone spinifera
TTCTTTCAGTCTTCCTTCACAGGTCATGTTCTCTAGACCTTTAATCATTCTTGTCACTCTTCTTTGGACCTTCTCCAATTTCTCCACATCTTTTGAAATGTGGTGCCCAGAACTGGACACAATACTCCAACTGAGGCCTAATCGTGCAGAGTAGAGCAGAAGAATGAGTTCTCATGTCTTCCTCACAACACACCTGTATTAACTCTTCATGCTAAACAATCGGTTCCACCTTGTATTTAGCTGTGAATCTCCGAATATCTTTCTCAGACCTATAGAACAATTCTGTCTAAGCTCAAACGTCTCTTTTATCAACAGCCATTGGCACAGTAAAAGATATTACTGGTCCTCACCCACCTTATCTCTCTGACATATAGCTAATGTCTGCAATATTCTGTCACCTAGGATATGTCTGCACTATGGACAAAGTTGAATTAAGATATGCAACTTCAGCAACGTTAATAGTGGAGCTGAAATCTAAGTAGCTTAACTTGCATTTAGGTCCTGTCTATAATGCAGGAAGTTGAAGGAAGAACATTCTTCCATTTGACTGCCCTTACTCCTTGTGAAAGCAGGATTACTGGCATTGACCGGAATGCCCCTCTCACTGTGAATTAGCTGTCTTAAATACACCCCTAATTTGAACCCTGGAAGATCGACAGTGGCAGCTTCGACCTTCCTTTGTAGTGTGGACGTAGAACACACCCCAGACCAATGAGAGGTTGTCTCACCACCTGTCCTGTAATTCTGAGTGAGCCACAGCTTCGACACTGATGGCCAGGAGACAAGTGTGACGTGTGTGGTGTGTGCTAAGCACCTCTGGCTCAGCACTCTGAATCCAGCACTAGGAGTGTTGAGGTTGCTGCCTTGCCCCCAACATGAAGTAGTAATAAGAATCCAAATACATGATTTCCACCTTTAGCACCCCTCACTGTAAAAATTATTCCAGCAGCCCACTTGTTATACCCTGCCACATTGGCATGCACACTCTGGCTTCCCAGATATATATATAAGAGCTAAAGAATAAGACAGAGATCATCTTATTGTCTCTATGTAAAACCATGGTACGCCCACATCTTGAATACTGTGTACAGATGTGATCACCTCATCTTAAAAAAGATATATTGGCATTGGAAAAGGTTCAGTAAAGGGCAACAAAAATTATTAGGGATCTCATATTAAGGGAGATTAAAAAGACTGGGACTTTTCAACTTAGAAAAGAGGAGACGAAGGGTGGGATATGATAGAGGTCTATAAAATCATGACTGATGTGGAAAAAGTGAATAAGGAAAAAATATGTACTTGTTCTCATAATATAAGATGTAGGGGTCACCAAATGAAATTAATAGATAGCAGGTTTAAAACAAACAAAAGGAAGTTTTTCTTTATGCAGAGTACAGTCAACTTGTGGAACTCCTTGCCAGAGGATTTTGTGAAGACCAGAACTTCAACAGGGTTCAAGAAAGAACTAGTTAAATTCATGGAGGTTAGGTTTATCAACGACTATTGGCCAGGATGGGTAGGAATGGTGTTCCTAGCCTCTGTTTGTCAGAGACTGGAAATGGGTGACAGGAGAAGGATCATGTGATGATTACCTGTTTGATTCACTCCCTCTGGGGCATCTGGCATTGGCCACTGTTAGAAGACAGGATACTGGGCTAGATGGACCTTTGGTTTGATCTAGTATGGCCTTTCTTATGTTCTTATGTTATATTAACCAAACAGCCACCCTCATCCCCAAATTTACCCCGTCTCTATGTTCTGTAATGTCCAACCCTTCCCTGGATCATTCAGAGGAACAAGGTGATTTGTTTGCTCACATAAAAAGACAACTTACACAGTTTATCATTTTAACTGAAGTGAACAATCACTTAAATTCTAACAGCACTGGGCTGGTTTAGATTAAAAGTAAATTACATTTATTAATAAAGGGATTTTAAGTAAGTTCAAGAATAAAGGATAGAGTTAGGAATGGTTCCAAGAAAATTGAAGTGAAGAATGAATGCTTTCTAAAGTCTGTCACTTGGTTCCAGCAAGATGGTTGATCCTCCCTCTCCGCACTTTTGTCAGGATTGCTCCCCAAACAAAATGCTTGGATACTTTGTACTCTTATGTGAAAGATAAACGTGGAGTTATTTGTATCTCTCTTTCATAGTCCAGTAAACCTTTGAAATAAATTCTTCTGAAGGTCACTGCCCTCCCCCATAAGGTTCATTAGAACTATGAAGAAGGAGACATGGAATCTAGTGCTGGAGGAAGTTCCAAGATGGTTTCTTCCCCACAGGTTTTTGCTAAAAGCCAAATCATTGTGTTCCTGCCATCTTGATATAAATGAAAGGCCTCTTGACATATGATTGCTAAGTAATTTTGATATCATCTGTCTGGAGGCCCTGCTTGTCTGGAAGACACCTGTTTACACACTCCCCAGACTTGTCTGGTAAACAATTTTTGGTTTCCCACTTCCTTCATATTTGTATGGCCTCTTGGGCATTTACCATACAGACACCATGCAATATTAATGATCAATGTATCAGTTTTCCGGAAAAAAAACACCCTTTCATGACACCTATCAGATATCGTTTGTAACTTTAATGCACTGGAATACACTGAACTGGTTAGTCCAGATGAACTCTCTATCAGAAACCAGTGATGCCTTGCCAGTACTGTATTAATGCAGAGGCTTTAGGGGATGCAGCTCAGGGCCCTGGGCTAAGGGGGATCCCACAAAATTAAATCTTTGGGCTCCGAAAAATCCAGTGGCCCAGCAGGTCTCAAGCAGGCTACCCGTATGCTGGGCCCCATGCCACTTCCAGAAGTGGCCATCTGTTAAACCTCTGGCAGACAAGGGAGGCAGCTCCACATGTTGTTCCACCCCCAGAACCATACCCACAGCTCCATGGGTCAGGAGAGGAAGAAGTTTAGGGAGGGAAAATAGAAATTCCATTAGGGAATCATATAACATTTAAAAAATTGAATTTCTTGACTATGGTAGCTTTGCCCAAAGTCTCATTCCTGAATATAATAAATTATTGCAAATCTTACTGGCTGGGGGTAGATTTTAGATTTCATTGTCTCTCATGACAGCTATACACGTAACTGTGCAAGCACACTGTCTTGGTTACAAGGGCATTTTCAGAACCTTTGCTGGCTCATTAAATGGACTGAGCACCGTGGCTCTGGCAAGGGATTTTGAAAACTTTGGCAATCTTGTATGCACTCAAACAGCTTAACACGGCAGAAGCCAAAGTCCACTGCATTTGAGTTTATTTTTCTACCTTTTTTCATTCTGACACCCACTGCTGCTGTATTGAAGTATTTTCCATGTAAATATTAATACCAATGGTAAAGTCCCTAGAGGAAATCACGGGCTACATCTAGACTGGCATGATTTTCCGCAAATGCTTTTAATGGAAAAGTTTTTCCGTTAAAAACATTTGCAGAAAGGAGCGTCTAGATTGGCACAGATGCTTTTGCGCAAAAGAACTTTTTGCGGAAAAGCGTCTGTGCCAATCTAGACGCGGTTTTGCACAAGAAAGCCCCGATTACCGTTTTCACCATCGGGGCTTTTTTGCGCAAAACACTTTTTAGCTATCTACACTGGCCTTCTTGCGCAAATACATCTTGTGGAAATACATTTGCGCAAGAGGGCTTTTGCCCGAATGGGAGTGTCATTGTATTTGTGCAAGAAGCACTGATTTTGTACATTACAAAGTCAGTGTTCTTGCGCAAATTCAAGCAGCCAGTGTAGACAGCTGGCAAGTTTTTGCGCAAAAGCAAAAACTTGTCAGTCTAAACACAGCCATGGAGTCTCTGGCATGTCTCCATTTTGGGGATTAAAACTCTTCATGGGGCATGATTTTTTAAAAACAAAGATTATATTTTTTTGTTTCTTTAGTACAGGAGTGTAGGTAGCTAAATTTGTCCATGTTGTGGCATTCTTGTAGTGGAATGGCCCTTTTGTAAGAGGAAGATGTTGGAGCAAGGACTATCAGCACATGAATTTTCCTGAAGCACCTGCAGTGGCTCCAGAGATGGTGTAAATTGAAGCAATCTGTGAACGGCTCTAATTTATGACAACTGTACGCAATCTACAGTGGATTACATACCAGCCTTTCAGAGGGGAGCACCCTGTAATTGTGTCACTTCCATGCTCCGTGCCAGGTTGTGGAATAGCTGAAATAGGGACACTAGAAGGATTTCTCACCTGGTGTATTACAGCAGCTTTCCCTCCCCATTTTTACTGCTAGAAAGGCATGAAGGAACTGGAATATAGATGGGAATCTTTCCCCCAAAATCATTTATTTGTAACCATTCATGTGAATCTGACTCAAAATGATTGTCGCTGGTTCATGGAAAGTGAACACAATAGTGGTCTGAGCAACACCAAAGTAAGTTGAAATACTTGTAGAAATACTTTTGTGGTATTTTCCTAATTCTACGCTCAGCCATAGATTGGAGAAAGAAGATAAAAATGAAAAATAACAGCTAGTTTCTCAACAAAGAGATTAGCGTCCACTCTAGGAACTCAAAAACATGTTAAAAATTCAACTTTGCTTACAACTGTTTATCAAATCTTATCAAATCAAAAGCATAAAGTGCTCCTGGAAAATATTCATTTTATGTTTTATTCATGAATTGCTTTTTATGAATTGGTTGGGATAATATCTATAGCTGTCCATTTACTTCCAAGAAGTTCCTGTAATTATAATTGAGAAAGAGAAAATATAATGGTAGAAACAGGGATGAGTGATTAGCATAAGGTATGCACCAATCAAACTCTCTAAGACATCTCTTCTTCTCGTTTTAAGTGTCTATAATAATTACTTTTTATTCAAAGTAGTTTACATCAGCGAAATGTAGATCCGTTTGACAGCTTTTGCATTTCATTTCAAATGAAATGCCTGGCAATAAACAGTGTCACCCACCTTTGTTAAACCTCATTAATTACAAGTGAGATTTTCACAGCTGTAATTTTTCATGGTCATTCAAGCAATAATCCTTTAAGGGATTTATTACTGAGGTGAAGTATTTCAAACTTTCTTTAAAGTATGAAACTTTTTTTTCACACTGCACTTTTTATTTGAGGTGCAGAATTTTATTTCTTAATAGATTACAAAGCTTCTTTTTATATTAATGTATTTTAATGAAGAGAAACAGTGTTCTAGACAGAACTATGAGTGGGAAGTTGGGACCAATTTCTTTCCAAGGCTCACTTTGAGACAAAAGCTTCAGAGGGGTAGCTGAGTTAGTCTGTAACAGGAAAACCTTAAATAACAACAAATAGTCTAGTAGCACTTTAAAGACTAACAAAACATGTAGCTTTCGTGTGCCCACAAAAACTCATGATTCCATCTACATGTTTTGTTAGTCTTTAAAGTGCTACTAGACTATTTGTTGTTGTTTTTTTAAACAAAAGACATAGTATAAACAACTGACTGTTTTAATATTCGGTTTCCTTAATAAATGAGCATAGACCAGATTCACAGCATGTATAAGCCTATGAATTATGAAAAATTTTAAATAAATACCCATCCCACAAACTCATTTTCACTCAATTTCAACAGCTGAAAAAAATCCCACAGAGGGAGAAAAAATAAACTGGCACAATAACAATGCTTTCTCATTGTGAACTTCCTTTTCTGATGATCATGCCTGGCTACAACACTAGTTAGTTTGTGTGATTCAGGTTAATGCCCATGGCATTCTAAAGCAGAGCACGGGACATAGAAAATGATGTATTTCTACTGTGGCTAAATTAAGAAGAAAGGAGTTTTTATTTCTTCATTTCGACTTTAATTTCCCCCATGTTGGTACAATACTGGAACTGAGTTACAATTTCAACTTTTCCTCTATCTGCTCTGTGCTAAGCAAAGCACGAAAAAGGAAATATAATAATGCAAAGCAAAATAGAGATGAATCTTTATTGAGGCAACACTAGAAAAAATAATTTAAGTGACTCATAGAGTAAGGTCCAGGGACAGCTATTAGGGGCCTGACACTAATATCTTTACACTGAACTGTGCCATGTACTAGCTGAACTCCTATTTAAGTGATGGGAACTGCTTTTGTGTTGAGATGTAAATCATGAAGACCAATGATATAATCTTAGACTGTGACAGTTGATCCTCCTACTGAATGATGCTGTAAATCATAACCTAGCAGTATCCATACTTTGTTCTTTTCTTTCCAACGTGTGAACTAGATTCTGAAATTTCTTATAAAAAATCTTCACAAACCCACTTCAGTAGAAGATACTTTTAACAGATAAAAAGTAAAGACAAAAAATCAATGAATATCAGCTATCATCACAGTTTATCTTTTCTGTTTTCATTAATTCAAATGACTCAGGTTAAAGCATCTCCTACAGTATTTAATTTCTCTGAGTACCCTTTCTGTCTTTGCAGATAAGAACAATTGGAACATCTACATACTTATGCGTTCCAGTCTTCCAAAGGGGCAAGACTCCTATTTTTCACGGACTGAATTGTGAATACAGCTACATTTTTTGTGGTTCTCTATCTGTGGCCCAGTCAACGCCCAACTCTGGCCCATGTGACATCATCAGGGCCTCACTGTTGCTAGTGGTGGGAGGTGCCCCAACTGCTGCTGAAACCAGGGAAGAGAATAGGATGCTGCTGCAATGGGAATGGATGATGATAAGGGGATAGGAAGGGGCATGTGCCTCCCTGGCTGCTGGCTCTGCCAGGCTGGGTTGTAAATATGCTCCAGCCTGTAAATGATCAATGGACTATCAGTTTGAAACCCCTGCTATATATCATTTTAAACTGTGTATTAACGTTCCCAATTCAAATCAGATTTCCAACCAATTTGTAACACTGCATGTAACTGGGTGACAACCAAGGAAATTGTTGGAGACAATTAAAGGGGGTTATAATGGATAGGAGGAGTGCTGGCAAGGACCCGGTAACTAAAGGTTAAACTCAGGTAGCTAGCAGGAGGGTTGTTAGGTAGCCAAAAGAACCAGTGGGATACAGTGCTGAAATTTGAATTGTATAAGATGCTTGCCTGCTTTCTTTGTGTGGGGAGTTAAGCTAGGAGTTGAGAGACACAGAATGATTTAAATCAAAGCAGGACTACCATGATGCCAAGGAATTTGAGGCATGGAAGTGGACTGAACCATGAAGGGATCATGAGTAAATAAAGAAAAAATGTGTATTTAGTTGCAATCAGGGCAGTTTTCTTTCTTTTGGTTGTTTTGTTAAACTTCTCTGTGTGAATCTATGCCTTCCCTCCCGCATTCACTATCTGAGTGTACCCAAAGATGTTCTCCATGTATTAATTTGTTTTACTCAGTTGTTCTGTAACACCTAATAATCAAGTATGTTTTATCAAGCATAGCTTTTAATTTTGCTAATAAAATCACCTTTTTTTAAAGTGATGATTTGATTCTTGTGTCCTAGAAAGAAACATGAAGTCTGTGTGTATGTCTGCCTAGCCTGAGAGTCAGCTATCAGAGGTAGAGTTTGTTTTCTGCACTTTTTGTTTCTTTTTTCAAGCTCTCTTGTGGCAGAGGAGCGTGGGGTACCCCTGGGGAAAGAAGTCCATGTGCTTCCTTCCTGGGTTCAAGAAGAAAGGAGTTTCACTTGGTGGTGATAGCTATCCCCCAAAGTCAGTGACTCTGGCTACGTCTAGACTGCATCCCTCTGTTGACATAGGGATGCAAATCAAGCACATCAAAATTGTTAATGAAGCAGGGATTTAAATATCCCTCACCTCATTAGCATAAACATGGCTGCCGCTTTTTTTCAAAATTGAGTTTTTTCGACCAAAACAGCAGTCTAGACGTGGATCTGTCGAAAATAAAGCCTTTTTCAACAGATCCTGTATTCCTAAACAAATGAAGTTTACAGGATCTGTCGAAAAAGGCTTTATTTTTGACAGATCCGCGTCTAGACTTCCTTTTTCTGAAAAAACTCCATTTTGAAAAAAAGCGGCAGCCATGTTTATGCTAATGAGGCACAGGATATTTAAATCCCTGCTTCATTAGCAATTTTGATGTGCCTAATCTACATCTCTCTGTCCGCAGAGAGGTGTAGTCTAGACACACCCTCTGTGACTCTGGGGAGTTTTTGTAAGCATAGCCTATAGAGGCAAGGTATATAAGGTCTCTTGCTCACAACTTCTGAACTTGGAGTGCCAGAGTGGGAAACAGCCTTGCAGGGGGTGTAGAAAAATTGTTGGGGAAAATGAAAGGGAGTGTAGGGAAATCCCTAATCCCAAAGTAACTTTCCATTCTCTAAGCAACTACATACCAAAAGCTGCCACATAAATTAGAGGCAGACTCAGAATGGTAGTTAAGAGGAATGACTGGTTTCTCAGGGACTTTCATCTAGAAGAATTTGCTGCAAGTTATAACAGATTAATCATAATAGTTTAAGAATTCCAAATATATATAGAAAGTTATTAATGAATTCTGTTGTGTTAAAAAAAACCCATTGGCAGTGCACCAATAGCATTAGTTGAAAAAGGTAAATCTTTTCCTGCTTTTCTTTGTATTGAAATAACTGTATGGGCAAATACATCACAATAGTATAAGGATTAACCAAATCATCTTTCAAAACTGATATCTTTCAAAGCCATATTCAGGAATTAGAATGGTAATTGTTTAGTACAATAAAATCAAAGTTGCATGAAAAACTCAAGCATGGAACATGATTTTTCATTTTTGCTTTGTTTAGTGGAAAGTGCCAGATTGACAGCCCTGGGGACTAAATCTTATTTACCAAATAGGCAGTGGCAGCAGGCATTTTCCCACCACTGTTCCCAGTAATACAATACATTTTTGTTTTTACAAGGATCTTGCTAATAATAAATCACTTCAGTCACTAATACACATTGCATTTCCTATTAATTCCATATTCTTTCCCTCTCCTGAAAACCCCTCATCCTTTCACCTGCCTCAGTCCATAAGGAATCCAACTACAGGAGACCCTCATGATTCACAGAACCTCTATGCACAACTCTGCAGATTCATGGGGGGCTCCTGTCCAGGGGCTGGGAGCCATGGGGGGAACTCACCACAGTTCCCAGCCCCCACAGTGAGTTCTTGTTGCTGCCTGGAGCTTCAGTGAGTTCCCTATGGCTCCTGGCCACCATGGTGAGTTTCCCATGGCTCCCAGTCCCCGCGGTGAACTCAGGACCCAGGGCGCCTAGTATTCACAGTGGTGCCAGGAATGCATTGTCTGAATGGAGAGGGTTTCCTGTATTCCCTTTTGGGAGCTGTGATATTGATAGGCACATGTTCTATGGTCTCTAGTTAGTAAGTGCTTGGCCAGAATAAAACAAGATACAGTTAGTGATAGGCTAGGTGAAGAATGGGTTTCTTTACTTCTTGGGATGGGCAGGTCTTCCCTGCACCTAAATGGGTGTACTCACAAATGTCAAGTGAAACACTGATCTTTTTGGCTAGAGCCTGGGGCCAGCCAGAAGAGCAGATTTTGTACTTTTCTTTGAACTCTAAATGGAGGCTGGGCTGAGAGTGATAGGTAGTAGTGGCTGGAGGACTCCATTCAGTGCAGCATTAGTTGAACTTCCTCTCCCCTTCCTGCTGGGGCAGCTGGGAATATGTGACATTATATAGGACAGAGGCAGGATGGACACTGCAACAGCACTGAGTCCACGCATAATGCTGCAGGTGTCTGCCACATTACTGGATTTTAAGGAGAGCAGCTGGATAACTGCTGTACCCTTGGGGGGCGGCAAAAGTGTATAGAAAGGAGGCCATGTGAGATGTCACATGAAAGCTTGTGTTCTACTGATTCTGTGTATGTTATTCATGTACTTGTATAATATCTGTATGTGGAGTTATAAACATGTACTCTGTAAGGAATGCTTAGCCAATGGCTGTGCTAATTGGCAAGGAGACAATGAATCTCTAGGTGCCAATACACATCTCAGGAATGTGACTGATACCTAAGGGCTACCAGCATGGCTACCAGCATGGAATGCAAGGATAGGCCACTGACCAGGTGACCTGCTGCAGCCAAGACGATGCCAGGAGAGGGATATAAGTGCCATGTGGCACCCTCCATCTTGGTCTTCAGCTCAGCTCTTGATCGCAGAGGCAGCATTGCAGGGAACCACGAGCTGGAAAGTACTGTGGACCCATCCTGACATAGGATGTATACCAAAGACTTTTAAGCCAACAGTTATAACATCTCTGCTACGAACCTGTATCAAGAACTGGGTGATTCGATGCATGTAATGTATTATCCTTTAACAACCTTACTCTCATGCTTTTCTTACTTTTAATAATAAACCTTTAGATTTTAGATTCTAAAGGATTGGCTCAGTGTGATCTTGTGGATAAGATCCAGAGTATAAATTGACCTAGGAACTGTGACTGGTTTCTTGGGACTGGAGAACCCATTCGGGGTAGGTGAGATTGGGTCCTATAACCCCTCACCTGTGTGTTAGGCCCGGGGCTGTTTGGAGCACAGAGAGAGTTGTGGTGTCAGCTTTGCTTGTGAGGCTTCTAGCTGACCAGATAGGCAGCTGAAGTGCTCTGTGGGACTGGTTTGTGGCCTCTTTGGGAAGGGCCTCCAGTCAGGGGCCGTAAGGAGCCCCGAGTTTGAGCAATTCGCCCTGAGTGGATGCCCTCAGCCATGTCCAGACCTGGCTCAGTCAGTTGCAGTGTCTAAGGTTTAAGTTGTATCTATTTGGCATAAGTATGCCGAACAGAGAAAGGTGAACGTGTGTGCAGACTGCACTATTCCGTAGTATGCTCACTGCTCCCTGATGTGCCAGCCCGTGCTGCAGCTGTACAGAGTAAGGAAAGGACCATGATTTGCTTTTTCCAAATCCCCTTTGGGTTGCATACATTCCCACAGACTGTAATTGCTTATGACCCTCAGGGAGATAAAGACGTGCATGAATACCCCTCTTCCCACATGTGCAAGGGCAGAGACAATCAAGTTCTGAGTGAGTAGCATCAGAAACTATTTTAACCAACAGAGATGTCTTGTTTGACTGGGGCTGCAAAATAAATATTTGCCAACTTTCCTTCCTTCCCTCTTCAGATATGGTCAGATCCTATGCATCATAATCAATCCACTGTAGAAAGGACCAACCTAGGACTTAGGGGGGTTAGCAAGCTTATTTTTGGACACATCCCAAACTTAGTCGACCTATTTTACATACAAAACTAATGCCTTGAATTGAAATCAATGGGAATGGTTGGTTCTCAGCACTTCTTAAAATCAGGCCCTGAGATTCTCCAGTACAGAGCAAAAACCTCAGCTTTTCTGTTAAGGGGTTTGTGAGAACTTCCTCCAGCTCATAAATGAATGTTCCTTATCTGGAGGGCCACTACTAACAACTGCATGTTCTACGTCCATTTGAATTTTGGCCTTGGGGTTGAAGAAGGGTGTCAAATGCAAAGGACCATTTTTGCCCACTAAGAATTCCAATGGAAGTACCAATCCATTTCTCACTGAACACCAAATATGTATGCAATTATAACAATTTGTTTTAGTTAGAGACCTGTAAGCTAAGGTGTTTTTTCCCCATCATATACCCCCTAAAATGGATGATTGGTTCTTTAACCAGCACACAGCAGTGTACAAAAAAAATGTTTAAACTGTTGTCGATCTTTTACAGTGGGACATATATTTTTTATGGGGCGTGAATAACCCCGATAAGTAACAACAATGGCCAAACCTTTAGTTACATATGCGGATCATACATAGCAGGCAAGAGGTGTGCAAAACTGACATAAGTTTCACCACTTCCTACACAGTGAGCTGACTGCTGGGTTGGTCAGCCTTTGTAAGTTAGAGCAGCCCTGGCATAACCCCATCACTGTCCTGTAAAGCGATAGTACATTCCTTCTATGTTAGCTTAAGTTCCCTCTGTTTTGAAGTGATCTTTCTGGGACCAGACACACTAGTTCTGGGAGCAGATTCCATTGGCAGTGGAATACAGAGGAGCTGCATCACTCATAGGAAATTGATCCTTAAAGTTTACAACTGGTGATGTTGCAAATACATCCTGGACATCTCTGAGCATGAGAAGGACACTCACTCACCTATGGGTATGCCATAGATTTTGATAGCCACACCTTTGCCCACTAATGAAAGAAATACTCATTTATATACCATCCCTCTTCTAAGATGATATTGCTAGAAAAGCTTTCAAAACAGCAGGCACTGGAGTTACAGGAGGAGTGAGGGGAAATGTATGTTTCTTGTGGGTAGAGTGGTTCTGGATAATACAATTAAACTTCTCCATCCCTTTAGGGATTGAATAAACAGATTAAGCTTTGGCCACTGGTAATCAGGAATTTCCAACTGCTATTGCCCCTAGGTTAATAGGATTTCTTAGAAACTCTCTTTAATAAAAGAAAAGATGAAGAAAACAAGCATATTATTGCTGCTTGGGGGCTGAGTAGCTTAAATCTTGCTAACTGTATAGGTTATGCATATCAGTTCTCTTTGCTCCCTGCCACCACTATTCCACACACATGTTAGCAAAATGTCAATGATCTGTTCCTCCAGGCTGATTTGGGATGAATTCAAAATTTAAAATGTGCAACATTGTGCTGTTTGTTTCAGTGCTTTATGCTAAGAAAAGGGAATTGTATTTTTTTGAATAAAGAATTATGATTTAAGTCAATCTTCCTGAATTATTATAAGTGGTGAAGAGGCAAAAACTGCCCTTCTGACAGATCAGTGGATATTTTCCATTCAGAGCAATCTGGCTACCAAACTTTTAAATGTCTTTCTCCTGGCACTTTATTATTCACTTGGGAAGATGCAATAGGATCTCCTAATTTGGTGCTGTTTATCAATTAAACAGTATATTCTTTTTGAACCATCCCTTGTGGTGGACCCTGGAACAGCATGGACAACTCAAGTAATGTATATGCTCTTTAAGTTTTCTGAAAAAGAGAGAGAGAATACTGAACTATCTGCAGAAGAAAGAAAGGCCTATAAAGATTGGGAGAATATCCAAGCCTGACTAAAGTTCATAATTCAGAGCAGCAGGAAATATAGAGTTTTAAAGGTGTGATTTATTTTCTGTTAGTTTTGATTAAAAAGTTCATCTGTTATATATTGCACATATAAGTCTGCTAAAGGGTATCCCTAGCTCAGAGATAGCAAACTGCTGATGTTTTAACATCTCCTTATTTCTTTGTAAGGTAGTAAAATGCAACAATACAGCAGCAGACAATTATTTTTTAGGATAAAAGCTTTCTTAAACACAAATTTTTTATATTAAAATACTCCTGTTTTAGTTGGGCTTGGATTTGACTGATGATGCTATAATTGCTGAAGCTGTTTCAGGTCATTTGCTATTTTTGCTGAGTGCCAGGTTTCAAATAGGACTGTGACTGTGTAAAATACATTTCTTTTTCTGTTTCCATTTTATGGCAGGATGTTATTGTCAGGCAATCCTTTCATAAAAGGGTATTCTCTGTTCTATTATTGCTTTTTGGGATCATTATCCTTGCACATTATCTAAGCTATAGGATGGCATGGCTGTATTATGTTAAACAAACAATAGGAGATGTTCTTGCCCAGATTTGTATTCACTGATGTCGTCTGCCTGTGCCCTTGATGCAAACAAATATCTGTGCAAACTGGACATGCTCCCCAGCGATAGTGAGAAGACTAGTCAATTGGCCTTAATAGCAACAGTATCACATATGTTAGTGATGTTAAAACAATCATATGATCCATTTATAAGAGCTTGGAATTGGTGAATCTCATTGAAAGATTTTATCTGGATCTGATCAACAAAGTATTTATGTTTCCCTTAAGTTCTGAGCCTTTTGATTTTCCTGATCTCCCATCTCATGCAATTAGATGCCTTTCCCAAAATTTCCATCACATGATTTTTCTGTCCCTTTAAGTAGTTCAACTGATAAACCTACACAGCCTTTCCTGTGCCTCTCTTCATTTTGTCTTCCCATTATGCGTGGCCAGTTCTGCTAGACCCATCCAATATTGCCATCAAGATGCCTCACATTCTCAGTAGGTTTAGTAGCTTCTGTAGGGCCTGTACCAGATGCTCCCTTCTAGTCTCACAAGTTCCAGGGCTGACTCAGAGATACTGATATAGGGAATCCCTGGTGCCGCCGAAATTAGGACAGTAGCCAGACTTACTAGGCTGGCTGACAGACTTACTAAGAGTCTGACAGACTTACTAGGAGTTAAAGGTAATGTGGAGTCTTATGGGGTCAGTGGTGAGAGAAGGGTAGTGTCAGTGAAAGAAACTGAATCATGAATGAAAAAAGAGAATAATGAGAATCTTTGTGTCGAGGCGGTTGTGTGCATTCAGAGTGAGGTAGTGAAAAGAGAATGCAAAAGAACTGGAGTTCAGAAAGGCATGCAGTGCTGGGGAGGGTGATAAGTTAAAAGGTGAAAATATTTTGCAAATTTTTATCCCTCCAACAACTCTCTTCCATTATTTTTCATTTTCAAACACATCTACAATTCCTGGGTCTATGCAATAACAGAAATAGAAGTGCCAAAATGCAGTGAGAGGAGCTATTTTTTCTCTTATTTCCAGCAGAAGTAAAAAAAAAAAAGAGAATCCTTTCATAAGAGCCTGTTCTCATCAGATTTATAGAATAATTTTGCTGTCTCAAGCGGTTTGGAGTGCACTTTGGATAAGCACCTGAGTGCTTAGTCAGTCCAAATCTCTGAACATTTTAAGATTTGCTCATTAGTCCTCGATATAAGTCTCCACTCATTTTCTTTTTTTTCTCTGTCTGTCACAATCCCACCCTCACCCCCACCAGACTTCATTCACCTTTTATACCTGATGAAACAAAAATCTGATTCAGAAAACATCCAGTTGGAGTGAGTGATTTTGTTATGAGTGTTTCCAGTTGTTTCTGTAACTCCATAGACTTCCCCATGAGTGAAAGCTCTCATTCAATAGAACAGGGAATGTGCCATGCTTGTATATTGAATGAAAAAATAAATGTTGAACAAATATGGTCTCTTAAAGCAACTTAAGCAATGTGCATTAGTTCTTTTAATTTAGTGGTTTCCTAATCTGTTAATAAGAGCAAGCAATGATTTGAGCCTATATTCTTTACAACCAGAATTGTGATAAAAATGTTGACATATCTGAGAGGCCTTTAAAAGTGAATCATATTGAGAAATCATTTCCTAAATAAAGGCTATGTTTATTTTGTGATTTAGGACATAAGAGGTTGGGGCCGACAATGTTTATTTCAGGCTGGATTCTCAGGTGATGTTAAAAAAAAAAACCCTTCTCCAAAGGAAGCATTTTTCTGATATGCTTCCTTATAGAAGAGTAGCTAAATCAAGATCATTATTCTAGGGTTTTTCTCTTTCTTTCCTGTAAGGGAGGATTTTATGGTAACTTGGAAGAAATAACTCCATTCTCTTGCATTTCAAATAGCTGAGCAATTTTTCATATAAACACTAGAGGTTTGTTTTCTCTCCCAGTCCAGATGAACACACAGAATGAAAAGTCTGACATTTGGAGTGCACTGATGGAGAATTGTGTCTGGGTTTTATCTTCAAAACATTCATTCTTAGTGACAATAAGACTTTAAGAGTTGAACAATGCAGGAAAGTTAGATTAGGTAGTAGACAAAGTAGAAGAAGGAAGAATAGATTAAGTTTTAACTTCACCGTATGCCTCTCAATAATTAAATATTTGAATTTAACCAGACTAATCTATATATTAGAAATTCTTTCCTATTTGTCTCTGCCCTTGTAGTGAAGGTGGTGGAGAGGACTCTTCCTTCCCAGTGAATCCTTTCTGAGAGGATGTCTACACAGCAGGGCAAAAGCCGAATTAAGCTATTTATGGGATAATGTCTATTATTCCGATATAACACTACTGTGTAGACATAGGATAATGTCTATTATTCCGATATAACACTACTGTGTAGACATAGCCTGAGAGTGCTATACATGTATATTTAATGTTCAAAGAATTTTGAACATTATGGTGACTGGCTGACTATTTACATATCAGACTTCACCTAGAGACATAGGCTCTTAACCACCTCTTCAGGCACCTCAGTTCAACTTTTAGGCACCCCCGAGACTGATAAAACAACTACTCATAAGTCACTTAACCATGTAGTCCCCTAAGATCCCAGTTTCTCCCAGTAAAATCCCTTAGGAGCCTACATTTATGCAGGTAGGCATGCACAGTCTAGAGACACCCAGGTTTAAATGTCTACACTGCCAAATTTGGAGCAAGGACTTGAGTCCATCTCCTCCATATCCCTAGCTATTTTGGGTCAGGCTTCCTAAACTCTCCTTCTGGAATTGTTTTATATTATACGAATAGTTGAATATTTGAAATAGTGCCTCCCAGATCTGATGCAAGTGGTCTAATCATTGACCTATTGGCTATAACAGCCTGGGTCTGCCTGCTTTCAGCCTCTAGGGCTCAGGCGACTGAAGCATGCCACAGTACCTCAGCTAATTCCTGAAGGCTGTTCACAGCTGAGGGATGGGGATAAGGCCCCACATCTGTTTTCTGCATTTCACTGATGCTTAGGTTAGATGGCTCCCAACTTAGTAGCTGAATTCTGGGAATCCTATTTTTAGGTGCCAAACTCTCACTGTACAAAGCATGTAGAGCCTGACTGTGTAACTCAAGGCTATGAGTTCCATTGGATGGCAGGACATTTGGAGTTAGGTGTACCTAATACCTAAGTCCCTTTTATTAAACTAACCCTTTGTGGCTACCAACAAGACTTGGTTTGTAGAGCACAATATTGTTTTCACAAGTCACTCTTGTCACACTGAGTGCACAGAGCACAGACATTCTGGAAGGAGATAATTGCAAAGCAACCCTAAAGACTGCAATCTTCTCATCAGCCCTGTCATAAACACTGAAGTGACACTTGCTGTTCCAGCAAATTGACCTGAGTGTATAATGAACTGAAGCTTCACTAGGGAATGGAAACAAATGGACCTTCTTCTTGGGAATAAAAGACAAACTGGACCTGCACCTCAGTGCTCAAAATGATATGTTATCCAAATGGGAATGATTTGATAGAGTGAAGTCATTGGTGGTAGAAATGTTATTATTCAGAATATTGAATACAGTGCTAAGCAAGAAAAATAAACCTATAGGCTAATAAATTTCATAATTATTTACCTGCATATGGAACCCACACACCTAGTGTGGTTACTGAGTAATACAAGTGGTACCTCGACCACAGCAACAGTTAAAATCAAGAGACCTCTTCAGCATGGGCTAAAAGGCCGGTGGTTTTTAGCTCAGAGGGTAGAGGTTCCTATACTAAGCTTTAAAGGTCCCAGGTTTAAATCCGCCTGGTGGCGGTTACACATGGATATGCTAGAAATTCAATATTTTGTTCTCCCGCTTTTTGATCATTTTTTGATATGAGCACAGCTGCACTAAAATGCGGTGAAACCTGTGTTAAGCATCCACCCAAGGGAAGGGACTAAAAAAAAAACAATCAATTGCCTAGCAGAGGAGGCCTTTAGCTAAAGGTCACATGAAATTGTACTGAAAACCTTGGGGATTCTCTAAAATGGTTATTGAAGACAGTTGCCTTTTGGAGATGGTGTTTATTGCCAGGTTTAGTGTGCCTGCCTACAGAACTGGTATAAGGATTTGGAGAGGTTCATAGATTTAAAAGCCAGAAGGGACCATCGTGATTATCTAGACTGACCTTCTCTATAACACAGGCCATAGAACTGCCCCAAAATAATTCACTGGTCTACAGTTTTTTAGAAGTCGTCTGCTTCAGAGATAAAATGTGCTA
>JANRFK010001234.1:73361387-73405475 GCA_030068395.1 Apalone spinifera
GTTCCTTTAAGGGCTGGAAGGGGGAAAAAAAAAACCCTCCACAATAGCTTTCTCTACAACAGACTCTCGGAGGAATTGGGATTGGAATCCAGTTTGCCTCCCTTGGAGATTAAAAGGGCTCATCAAGTGGCAGGGGCCAGAAAAAGAGACCACAATAATAACCAGACCCAAGATTTGCTAAGATTTAATGACAAAATTAAGCTGATATCTGCTGCTAGACAAAAAGGAACACATCAGCATACGGATTTTAAATTTTCTTTGTGTCCAGATTTCTCTGTCAATTTAAGCAAGAAGAGAGCAACAATTTAATGCCAACAAACACATTCTCAGGAGATCAGAAATTAAATACAGCCTCAGATATCCTGTGATCTTCATAATGAAGCTGACAGACTGAGCAATACTTCAGTACTTCATCAGATGCTTGGCAAGCACTACAGGAATCGAGACCGAATCGCACAAAAAGGTAAAAGCATCATCCTATCAAAAAAGGAAAAGAAAATGGATTGTATAAACTCTGAAGAAAAGGAATTATGATCGGGAAAATCAGGAAACTCTTGTACATATTTGAGGTTTGATATTTAATAGTTTTATAGGTCACAATAGTATTGTTAGAAAAGCTATTTAGTATAGCTTGATAATTAATACTTTTAATATATTGATAAGCCAATATATGTATGTCTACATATTCAAAACTATATTACTCTTTCTTGTTTAGCTATATGTAGGTCTAATTATATACATAGCTATATGTATGTCTAGATGTTTATTAGATATACATGATAATATATTCATAACTATTTACCTGAATGTTATTTGTGACTATCTGAATTTCTTTATATGGGTACTTGTGTAGTTTTATGCTTCCACCCATATGTAAATCTTATCTATTTATACTATGTATGGTAATAAATTCATATTTATTTCCACACACATCACCATTTATGTCACTTGATGTTTACCATTTTCATTAGTCTATGGGTATAAATATTTCTATACCATGTGTATTGTAGCCTTTATATAATACATAGTATTTCTTATGCATTCATATTGATGAAGTAACAGATTTCATTCATTTATATACCTTCACACATGTAAGTGTCCTGTTAAATATAGGTTTATTTCTGGCAGATTCCTAATCAATTCATACTGTACAATGAGGGGAAGCAGGTGTATGCCATCTGAGATCTGAATGTGCCCATGCTGGAAATCTGGGATATCAGAGGTAATTTACATGTAATGTATGTTTTGTTTGGTTTTCTTTCTTTTCTTTTTTCTGTTTGCATGGAAAGACACTCAGAAACTCTAAAGTTATTGGGTATCAATTACCACTGATTTTTCATGGACTTTTAAAAGTTTTGTTCCTGGAACGTATAAGAAATTAAAACTTTAAGGCACTGAAACTCATATAGATGTCCTATAGCTTTTCTTCAGGAGACATATGTAAGGAATGAAGATGCAAGAATTATTAAATAAACTGTGGAGGGGAATGAATATCACTCTTCCAGCTCCAGTAGCAAGTGAGTCGTGATACTAAAGCACAAGAGTCTAACTTTTCAGTTTTAGTTAGGTTCAGATCCCGAGGGCAGATACATAAAAATTAAAGACATTTTCTACTCTAAGATTAATTTTGGGGAGCATATGTAATCCTAGAGGTTGGAATGCACCCTTTATTGCAGAAAAAAATCTGGCATTATTTCCAACAGTTGATGTCACAGTGATATTAGAAGGAGATTGCAACATTGTCATGGATGATACAGTAGACAGATGCAAGATTCTAGGCAAAAATCTCAGGCTTTGCAAAAACTATCCATTAGACCTGTTTGTGGATACTATATTAGTTGCTATTCAGAGACTAACACATCTATGAAGTGTGATTATATAGTTTCATAGTTCTTACCTCTTACTAGGGTTGCCAGATGGTTTAACCAAAAATACTGAACACCCGCCTGCCTCCCCAAAAAAATTCAATTGAAAAAAAAAGGGGAGGAGGGAGACCAAAGTTGTTGAGAAAAAAAAATACAACCCCTTTAAGAACAGGTGCTGGGCTCTGCCTCTCTTAACAGGCTGCTGGTGTAGTGGCAGAGTGAGAGCAACAGCTACAGCAGCTCTTACTGAGCATGCTCAGTTCCACTACACATGCTCAGTATGCCCTAGCTATGACTTTCTGAGAGCCAGCAGTTTGTGGCCATCTTCTCTGCCTTGTCTCCCTGCTCCAGACAACTCCCCTGCAGAACCAGGTCAGGGCGGGGGAAAGTGGGCAGGCTGTGCCCCGCTGCTTCAGGTTGCCAGGTATCCGGTATTAACCCGGACAGTCCAGTATTTTCACCCCCTCGCTGAGAAAATTCAAAAAAATACCGGATTTTAGGTGTCCGGTATTTTCTGAATTTTTTCACTGAAGAGGAGGCAAAAATACTGGGCTGTCTGGGTCAATATTGGACACCTGGCAACTCTACCTCCTACAGCTGATTAGATTTGATAGCTGCATGTCTGGAGACAGAAGCTGGCAATCATCATCTCTGATCATGCTGCAATTTCTTTTCTCACAGAGACTGGTCATGGAAATTAAACAGGGAACCTGTTTAATGAGGATCGAAACATTCATTATCAGCCTCTTGAAGGAAAGAAAAACAAGTGCAGACCACTATACTACAACTTTACGGGAAGTACCAAAGGCTTCCTTAAGAGGAGATTGTACAAAATTCACATCTGAAATCATATATATAGTAGCCCAATGCCTGTGACTCTGTAACGCTGAAATTTAGAAGTCAGCCGAGCACCACGGCAAGAGGCAACAGCACCACCTATAGGGAACAGCCAGGGGGTGAGGCCTGGACGAGCATGCGTCTCTGATGTCAGGAAAGGGCACCGGATTCAAAAGGAGGAAAGCGAGCAGACACAGAGGATGCGGAGGAGATAGAGAGGAGAACGGAGGAGGTGGAGGACAGTGAGAGAGAGAGTGAGGGTATGTCTACACTAGCCCCTTAGATCGATCTAGGGAAGCTAACGAGGGTGACCGAAATTGCAAAAGAAGCGCGAGATTTAAATATCCCGCATTTGATTTGTATATTCCTGGCCGGTCGCCATTTTAGAAATCGACTAGCCCGAAGTAATTGCCCGCGTCTACACGTGGCAGTGAAAGGGGATTCCGAAATAAAGCCCTAACTCGAATTAGCTGGTAAACCTCATTGCCAAACTTCTGCCTCTCTCTCTTTCTCTTCTCCCCCTCCTATTCTCACTCTCTCTCCACTTTCCTCTGTCTCCGTCGGGGATACACGTTCATCCAGGCCCCTCCCCACTTCGCCTCCTGCCATGGCGCTCGGCTGACTTCTGCACCACTTAGCCTGGCCGCCGTGTGGGAGCAAGCGGCGTAAACGGTATCTCTCTCTCTTCTCCTCTGACTGCCTCGCCCTCTCTCTCTCTCAGCTGTCGTCCACCTCCTGCCTCTCTCTCCATCTCTCTCTCTTTCTCTTCTCCTCATCCCACCACTAACTGTGTTTATCTTCTTCTCTTCCTGCTGCGTCTCTCTCAGGGTATGTCTACACTAGCCCCCTAGATAGATGTAGGGAGGCTAATGAGGGCGACCGAAATTGCAAATGAAGCACGGGAGGAGAGCTGAGAGAGAGGGGGAGGCAGTAGGAGGAATAGAGTGAGAGAAAGAGACACGGAGTGAGAGACCCGGAGGCTCAGGAGAGAAGACCGATGTGGAGGAGAGACCTGAAAATCCCATCTTATGATGGGCTAATTGGCTAGTGAATAAAGATAAGAATAAATTCTTTGGCTGAGGATATTATTAGGTTTAAAAAAAACACATAAGGACTCAAAATAATGAGCTGCTGCACTCTCTCATCTCTCAAAATTAAATACAATTAATGTATTTCCCCCCAGACTGAATGACGCTTAATAGAATTAAACGGCGGTGCTATGAATATGGGCGAGAAGTAAAGCAGGCATGCTCCTATTAAGGAAAATGAAAATGGCTTCACCCAATAACAATATATCCTTTTTGCTATTGCACTATGGTCTTTCTGTTCTGGAATCTGATAAAATTAAGACAATTCAAAGATTTTATGAATCCCTTTATGGAGCTCATGGTGATTTCAGTTTCAATCTATTTGGTCAATTTATGGTGGTCCTACCCTAAATACATTGTTGGTACCTCAAATAGATTATATGGATGAAGATCTCTTTCTACTAGAAGCTAAGTAAACTATTAGCTCACTCATCTCTGGGAAAATGCCCAGATGTGATGGCTTTCCAGGATAATTGTGTAAGAAATATATCAATACAGTCAGTACTGTTAGATGTCTATAATGAAATATAAACAAAAGAAATAATGTCACAGGACAAGTGGATAGTGATAATTAACCTATTCTAAAATAGGACGAGAACAGTCATTGTGATATTTACAACCACCTTTCCATTGAACACCGATTATAAAATACAGACGAGGGTGTTGCTTCATGCTTAAACTACATTGTGCTATCATTCATCCATATGTGGACTTGGTGGATTTTATTTCTGGCAGATTAGTAGTAGACAATACTTGTGTGGGGAAGAAGGGATATCTTATAGCCTCCATGGTACACCCACATCTTGACTACTCAGTTCATTATTCATCTAAAAAATATATCTTGGTACTGGAAAAAGTTCAGAAAAAGGCAACAAGAATGACTGAGGGGTTTGGAATCACGGCCTGTAATGGGGCCTATTTGAAACCCAGGAAGTGGGAGAGCAAAGCCTGCCCACTTCTAAAAGCCCCTCCCCCAGCCTTGAAGGAGGGATGACTGGACCTGGGGTTCAACTAAATACTTGGGATAAATAATGAAAAACACGGTCAGGGGGTGCAGGTCACAGGGTCAAAACAAGGGAACCGGATGGGGACACTGAGCAGAGAACCCTGGACAGCGCCCACTGATCCTCAAAGCTGTTGATGGAGCCAGTGGATGCCGCCCAGAGGAACTCTGCCCAGATATGTGACACTAGGGAGGAGTGAAAATAGGCCCCAGTGTCGCAGGGAACCCCCTCATCTAACATCCTCTCCCTGGTGTTGTAGATGGTGGTTTTAGCCAAAGCCAGGAGGAGGTTGACGAGGAGGTCCCGCGACTTTGTGGGGCCACAGATTGGGTGTTCATAAATGAAAAGGTGAGGGGAAAAGTGCAGCCAGAACCTCAGTAGGAGGTTCTGGAGGAGCCGGAATAGGGGCTGCAACCTGGCGCATTCAAGGTAGACATGCTCTAGGTTTTCCCTCACACCGCAGAAAGGGCAGGTGTCCGGGATGGGGGTGAACCGCGCCAGGTACACGCCCATGCTCAGGGCTCCGTGAAGGAGCCGCCAACTGATGTCCCCAATGGGCCACGAGATTAAGGTGGAATATACACTGGCCCATCGGGGTTCCCCACCCTCAATGGGTCTTAGGTAGTCCCGCCACTTGGCATCAGGGTGGGACACGAGGGTGGGGAAATGCTGTGTGTGGAGCACGAGTGTGTACAGATGTTCTCTAGGCGTGGTTTGAAAGCAAACCGGCTGCAAATTTTGCAGCGGGCTGGGAGTCCAAGGATGGGGAGGCTGGGGGGGAGAGGGGCCCAGAACAGTGGGAGAGGTTCTATATAGCCACAGAACCACTAAAAGATGGAGACCCGCCATTGAAGGTATTACCATCCAAGATAAAAAGTGGAGGATATTCTGCTTTCTCAAAAATTCCTCTTTCATTTCTGCAGCAAACTACCTTGGTGAGAGATTACGATTTCAGATAAACAAGAACAAGTCATAACTGATGGATATTTCTCACAGACCAAATCTATGTCAAATACAATCAATCAACCATTCTCCTTTCATACAAAAAGATAACCTACTTACATATAAGGGCATATAGTGAGGACGGCTTTAAACTAAGTTCGACAGGGACAAATGACCAAAGCCCACAGGTAAGTGAAGAACATGGAGACCTGGAAGATGGGTTGGAAATGGGAGGGAATGTGGGCTATAACTGCAGAGAGAAAGGAGGGGCTGGGAGGCAAGATCAAATCAGTATCTTAGATGGCTATATACAAATGTAAGAAGTATGGGTAATAAGCAGAAAGAACTGGAAGTGCTAATAAATAAATACAACTATGACATCACTGGCAACACAGATACTTGGTGGAATAATACACACAATTGGAATATTGGTATAGAAGGGTACAGCTTACTCGAAGGACAGATGGGGGAAAAAAGGGAGGAGGGAGTTGCCTTATATATTAAAAATGTACACACTTGGACTGAGGTGGAGATGGACATAGGAGACGGACATTTTGAGAGTCTCTGGGTTAGGCTAAAAGGGGTAAAAAAACAAGGGTGATGTCATGCTAGGGGTCTACTACAGGCCAGGCGGAAGAGGTGGATGAGACTTTTTTTAAACAACTAACAAAATCATCCAAAGTGCAGGATTTGGTGGTGATTGGGGACTTCAACTATCCAGATATATGTTGGGAAACTAACACAGTGGGGCACAGATTATCCAATAAATTATTGGACTGCATTAAAGACAACTTTTTATGTCAGAAGTTTGAAAAAGTTACTGCAAGGTGAAGCTGTTCTAGATTTGATTTTAACAAAATGGGAGAAACTGGTTGGGAATTTGAAAGTGGAAGGCACCTTGGGTAGAAGTGATCATGAAACCATAGAGTTCATGATTCTAAGGAATGGTAGAAGTGAGAACAGCAAAATAGAGGCAATGGATTTCAGGAAGGCAGATTTTAGTAAACTCAGAGAGCTGGTAGGCAAGGTCCCATGGGAAGCAAGACCAAGAGGAAAAACAACTGAAGAGAGATGGCAATTTTTCAAAGGGACATTATTAAGGACTCAAAAGCAAATTATTCCACTGTGTAGGAAAGATAGAAAGTATGGCAAGAGACCACCTTGGCTTAAGCAGCAGATCTTGCATGATCTAAAAATAAAAAAGGAGTCATATAAAAATGGAAACTAGGAGAAATTACAAAGGATGAATATAGGCAAACAATACAGGAATGCAGGGGCAAAATTAGAAAGGCAAAGGCACAAAACAAACTCAAACTAGCTACAGACATAAAGGGAAACAAGAAGACACACTATAAATATATTAGAAGCAAGAGGAAGACAAAGGACAAGGTAGGCCCATTGCTGAGTGAGGAGGGAGAAACAGTAACAGGAAACTTGGAAATGGCAGAGATGCTTAATGACTTCTTTGTTTCAGTTTTCACCCCCAGTAGCTTTCTCAACCTTCTGAAATAAAAAATTCTGTGCAACGCAGTCCAATAGGTTATTGGATAATCTGTGCCCTACTGTGTTAGTTTCCCAACATATGTTTGGATAGTTAAGTCCCCAATCATCATCAAATCCTGTGCTTTGGATGTTTTTGTTCGTTGTTTAAAAAAAGCCTCATCCAGCTCTTCTGTAGTAGACACCAAGTATGACATCACCCCTGTTTTTTATCCTTTTAACCTAGCCCAGAGGTTCTCAACAACTCTGTCTCCTATGTCCATCTCTACCTCAGTCTAAGTATATATATATTTAATATATAAGGCAACACCTCCTTTCCCCCCCACCTATTCTTCCTGAGTAAGCTATACCCTTATACCCAAAATTCCAATAGTGTGTATTATCCCACCAAGTCTCTGTGATACCATCTATGTCATAGTTGTGTTTATTAATTAGCACTTCAAGTTCTTCCTGCTTATTTCCCATACTTCTTGCATTTGTGTACAGGCATCTAAGATACTGATTTGATTTTGCTCCCTCAGTGCTGCCTTGTCCTTTCTTTAACTCTGCTGTTATAGCCCATGCTTCCTCCCATTTCTGACCCATCTCCCAGGTCTCCATGTTTTTCATTTACCTGTGGGCTTTGGTCACCTGTCCCTGTCAAACCTAGTTTAAAGCCCTTCTCACTAGGTTAGGCAGTCTGTGTCCAAATACTCTCTTCTCCTTCCTTGAAAGGTGAACCCCATCCCTGGTTAGCATCCCAAGGTCAAGGCAGCCAAAACCCTCCTGGCGACACCATCTTCGCAGCCATGCATTCACCTCCAGGATGCATCTGTCTCTGCCTGGGTCTCTACTTTTGAGAGGAAGGACTGAAGAGAATACCGCCTGTGTTCCAGATTCCTTTGCCCATACTCCCAGAGCCCTGTAGTCACTCTTGATCTATTAAAAGTAGCACCCTGAAGTATCATTAATGCCTAAATAGATGAATAGCATGGGGTAGTATTAGTGAAAGCTAAGTGTCCATGGAAAATGACACTATAAATCTATCTACTCTAATCATGTGGAAAACATGTGTATTCTTACCGGAGAGTGTCTGGTGGCAGAGGAGAAAGAACAGCAGAGACACTGGTTATTTAAGAATAGAGAATTTTTCACAAACCTTACCATACCAGCAATTTTTAGTAATCAAAGAAATTTACTTTATTTGTAACTAGAAATTAAAGAATTGTAATAACACGAAGGCAATTCTGGGTATTGTGGTTATTATGATCTGTAGAAAATAATACATTAGAGATTGTAAAATAACAACTTGCCTCACCTTAAACATTCCAGGTACACTTATGTGCTGACTAGGTATACTAAATACTAATGTTACATTGACATAACTGTTGAAATGGTTAAAAAAGCCACTGCTTGTAAATTTCTTTGTAATTTTTTTTTGTAACTGTCCTTTTTGAGATTCTTAGAAGCACGCTAATCTACTTATTCCTTTTTTTATTTGACAGGTTGCTTTCTCTCATCTCCACTTAATATCTAGTGGAACTGAATTTAATATCATGGAAGAAGCAGAACTTTCTTGTTTGCATGCCAATCTTATTGATAATATTAGCAAAGATTTGCAGAACTGCTAACAACTCATACACACTGCCTTTGTAAACAACAAAGGCAATGACCATGTATGATTTTTTTAAGGATTAACAATTTATAATGTACATATATAAAAGGGTTACTTTTCCAATGTTTTCATAAGCATTTATAAAATCATTCATTTATTACCACTGATTCTAAATTAAGTATATTTGGGACCTCTTTTCCATGTAACAGCTTTCCTAGGTTTGTAGCACTGAAGTGAATAGTATTCAGAAAACAAGTTTCCAATCAACTTCATGAGTAACAGATTTCTTCTCACTGAAGGTCAATAATCTTGATTGCTGTAACTATCTGAAGACACTAGTATAGACTAATCAACAAAATTCCCACTGAAGCAATTTATTTTGAATGAATGACTTCACAAGAAGGTCATTGGGTTTTGTGTCTATTGAAGGAGCTTATCACTCCTGCATGAAGTTCAGCACTATTAGAAACTGTTTTCCCATTAACACATGGAATTTGTTATTGAAAGATTTTACCTACAGTCAAGTCTAGGTCAGATTTCTTTGGAGTGATGCTCCCAGGGCTTTAGTTCTGCAATGCGGCCTGCCAGGGGGACCCTTCGCTTGAATGGGATGCTGTGTAGACATAAATGTCCCACTTGTAGAAGCAAATCCTTAGATTCCTTTTTTATCTGAGGTGGCTTATTTCCACTTGTGGGATGTGATCTCAATACTGCTGAAATTCTGGAACCTTTTGGGAAACAGTGCTTTTTGGCATCATATAACTGTCCATTTGCAGCACCAAACATTCACAGTTAAGTTTATAAGCAGCTATGCAAATCCAGCTGCCTGAATTTTTTCCACCTGTAGGATGAGGCTTATTTTCATCACAGTAATGTTTTTGTTTGTGGGGGAGAGAGTTGATTTAAAACTCCCACTGTTTATAGTGTTAATTGTGTTTTATTAACTAATATATTTAAATAGGAAAATTATGCTATTATATATTTAGCTTTGATGGTGGTCTGGGGTGTGTGTATGGGATTCAGACCTTTTGGCTATGCCCTATCATAATTCCAGGGACTGAAATAAGGTGTAGGCATTGTGCTTTTCCATGTTCTTAAAGGTAAACACATGAATTAGCTGCTCGTTCTGCCTGGAAGTACTTCAGGGTATACATCTGTCACTTCTTGCACCTCCATGCTTCGAGTCGGCTTTTTGGACAAGGTGGGCAATAAAATATTGGCGGTTTTTCCAGTGTTAGTCCCTGGTGGGTTATCATCACTATATTTACCTGTGCCCCTGGAAATATAGGCAGTTGCAGCTTCTGTTGGCTGTGGATCACCATTCCCAGCCAATGGGAGTCAGGGGAAGTGGTGAGGACCAAGACATGGTGATCTGCAGCCAATGGAAGCTGCAATCTCCTATACTTGTAAAGGCGCAGGTCAATATAGCAGCGGCAGCCCACCAATGGCTAACCCTGTCAAACTGCCATCATTTATTTCCTACCCCTGCTCTAGAGAGTTCAGTCCAAATTATAGGTAATGAGTAGAGCTGCTTGAAATGTTCTTAATTTTTCCAATGGAAAAAATGATTATTCATTGAAACAATTTTGCATTGGGAAATTTTTTTGAACTCAAATTTTCATGGGATAGGAAAGCCTTTTTTAATTTGTTTTAGGTAGGATGGCTAAGGATGAAAGGAAGCAGCCTTTGTGTCCCCAGTACATTTCACCTAAAACCACTACCAATTGGATTTGGTGGAGTCTCAGGATGCTTTTTTTGTTCATAAAGTCTTACAAGTGGTACATTAAGAACTTGTCTACACATGCTGTAATGATGAATAAGAGCATCCACGCAGGAGGTTAGTGCATTTTAAGTAATGAACTTCAAATTCATACTGTCTTTAATTTAGATTAACTTTTCTGGGTGTCCCGCTGTAGACAAGTCTTTGGTAAATCTACCTCTAAGGCAGGTCTACTCAACCTTGGAAGCCCCGGAGACCACTATGATACTCACAGCACATGCCAAGGTCCACTACTGAAATGTGGTTGCATATACATCCAAATAGCTTCTTTCACACTGATGGGCATGAATACAAAGCACTTCCCACAATGCTCCGGTGCTCCCAGCACCTCATCCCTAGGGGCTAAAAATGCTGACACCCTGTACCCGTCTGTTCTAGTCAGCCAATCAACTAGTGTCTTTCAGTGCTCATCCCACCTGGGAGATACCTCGTCATTGAGGAGTGTGTTCCCAGTGGAAGTTCAAAGGATCCCACCCACAGACTGCATGTTGAGTCCCATGTAAACCTAAATTGCACCGCAGGCTGCAAACAAATGGGTGGCCTGTAAGCCACATGTTGAATAGCCCTGCTCTAAGGGATACTGACCTAGCTCTCTGCCTAGTTGAAAGTAAAATAAAAGAATGATGCATCACAAGGGGAAATCACTCACTGGTAATTTTTCCATTAAAAAGATTTTAACAAATCTGGAATAGTTTTTTGATGCCCAGCCTTGTTCCTAACCCTTATTGAGCAGGCTAGCAGGACACACAGGGCTATGCAGTGAAACATTCCTATATTTCCATTTCACATTCTGTCTTTCCATTCTTGTACCTCTTAAATATGAAAACATAAAACAGATGCCTTATGAATTATGTATATTGCATAACAGAAGCCAATTGCCACATGTGTATTTTGATATTGAATAATTCATGACTAATCTGCTACAACTGCAGCGGGACTGATCCAACCAGCATTGTAAGAGCCATTTAGATGAACAGAGTTAATTTTGCTTTGCTCTTTGAGATATTTTAAGCCTACAATACACTGAAATTACACTGGCTTCAGTGACCAGCTGGGAAAAGAAAAAGCAGCAGGACAGTTTAGTAAAAACTATAGGGATTTCTCAATTTAGAGACCAAATTCACAGAATTTCTATGGAGCTTTTCACTAAGTCTGCATGTTGTTGGAAGGTATTATTCACATTTTATGTTTCTGTCATATTAGCCATTGGGCTCAGCCTCTGCCATGTAACTGTAATACAACCTTTTTCAAACCTGATCTGTGTCACGTGACTGAGTCTAGAAAATAAAAATCAGCCTCTTACCAATAACCCGTGTCACACCTTTATTCAAATGGTGTCAAAGGAAAATGAAGCCACCTAAATCCGGATGGAAATCTGGTTGAGAATTACAAGCAAGGACTGCAGCTACGTGTCATGCCTAAAAGCACTGGAGATATACAATGCATTCCAGTGGAAGCATGAAGGAAACCACAAGCCGGAAAATACAGCCATTGAGAAACCTCAAGAACACTTTGATCCAAAACAACAATGCCTCTTAGGAAAGTCATTTTTTTATACAAAACCAGCTGCCATGTGATACCACTCACAGTTCTTGTATATCCTACATAAGAAATCATACAAATCTCAACAGTTATCAAGACTAATTAGAAACTAATTCATTAGCTATAACTGATAACCAGGTAAAACAAGGCTACTTCTCATGAAAATGCTTCCTAAATAAAAGTGTTAGCAAGAAATTCAAGAACAGAAGTGCACGCACTTAAAGTGCACGGCAAGGCATGAAGACAGAGTACAATAGTAAGAAAATGGCAGACTATATATAAATTTAGAACAAAGTCAAGTACAACAAAAAACACACATCTAGCCCAAGGGGTGGAGTGTTGTGGACACAATACAAACATCTATTTCCAGAAGTGTGCACCAACTGCAAAGAAATACTGGATCAAAAATACATTCATGGATTTATAGTATACAATTAGTTTCAAAATAGTTTTTGAAAAGCCACATGTCAAGAAAGTTGAAGAGAAGAACTAAAACAAGAATGGCAAGTAGTTACATTCACAGCAAGTTACACACCATATTAAAGTTCCAAACAGAGGTTGACCAGTAACTGGAGCTTTCTGGGACTTTGTTTATGTTTGATTGTGTCACATGGAATACTGAGAGTTAAAAAAAAAGATTCCCCCCAAAATTCTGAAAAAAATAATTGAGTCAAAGTATTTTTTTTTCAGTTTTGACTTTAAAAAAGTTTCATATAAAAGAATCTAAACAACATCCATTTCAAAATGGAAAAATCAGTGTTTGGTTCTGAAGCTGTTGATACTGTTTCAATACAGGTTGCACCTCCCAAAACTGGAATCCTCTGGTCTGGCAACATCTATGGTCTGGCCGGACCATGGAAGTTCCTTGAACAGAGAAGCCTACTGGCAGAAGGGCATTTCTGGAGGGGTTGGGCTGAAGAAGCAGGATAGGGCAAGGGCTGGAGCCGGTAGCAGCCCCTGGCAGCTCCCAACAGTTTGTGACACTGGAACAGGGTTGGGGCAGCTCCCGGCAGGGCAGGATCTGGTCAGCAACAGCCTATGGCAGCATAGGGTCAGGGCCAGAGTCCCAGGCCACTTGTGGAAGCGGGACCAGAGTTTGTAGGTTACCACAGGGCAGGAGCCTGTGCTCTTAGCAGCCTGCACCAGTGGGACCAGGGCTGAAGCTGGCAGCAGCCCCAGCAATATACGGCAGAAGGGGGCCAGAGCTTGCAGGCTGCCACAGGGCTGGGATCAGGGCCTGACCACTCAGCAGCCCATGGCAGCCCAACTAGGGCCAGAGCCAGCTTCTGGCAGCTCAGGCTGCTGGAGCCCAATAGGCAATCCAGCCAGGGCAGCATCAGTGGGCCTAGCAACCCAGCAGGCAGCCTGGGGTAGTCCCTCCCGCAACTCCTACTCCCAGCTGACAGAGTTGGTGGCTGGGGGCTATGGCAGGGAACCTTCTCTAGTCTGCCAAATTCCCTGGTTCAGGATAGGTTAGATCCCGAGGGTGCCAGATAAGAGATGTTCAAACTGTACCATGGTTTTTTTTCATTTGAAATGAACATCTATCAGAAATCAATATGTTTCCATAAAGTGAGACATCCTTACAGCTTTTCCTAAAATATCCTTTCAAGTTGGTACTCTTCAATAGAAAAATATTCTCTCAAATTTCTGACCATCCTTACTGGCTACTTGCACCTTCATCGAGGTGATACTTAATAATCACTTCTAGGGATCAGACCTATATGAGGAATATCCAAAATAGACATCCAAATAAAGCAAAGGACACTAGCTCTTTTTTTCATGAATACTGAGAATGTCAATAATAGTAATCTTTTGGTGGCAGCCAAAATGGGGTAGCAGGTGGCAAATGCACCTTACTTTTGAACACGCCACTGTAGAAGAAACTGTTTGAGAACATGTGTGGTCAGAAAATCACTGAGATTCAGAGATAATATTTTAAACAAATTTCCTATACACTCTATCCTACGCGCCTGATCCAAATCTTAGATTCTGGAAAAAACATTAGGATCTACTGAAGCCTTATGATAAGATCCTAAACCTTTAGAACTGAATCAATTCTTTTTGTTGGGATTTTCATCATCCATGCTAAAATTTTGGATAGATGCCAGAGGAATCAAAATAAAATAAATGAAGATAAATTATTCAAAGCTGGAACCAACTGTTATTTACAGAGATGAAGCAGAAATAAACTCAATAATTTATTAAGCACAACAAATATAAAAATGCCATACACAACTATCAGGGAATATATACAATGTTTGAGAGAGAAACAGCTTGGTATGCAAAAAGTCTTGATCACAAAAGTACATTTAAAAACATCTTAATGAGAAAACAAATATTTAACTAAGTTATTAAACAACATTTGCCATTCTTGTTATTTCTTGGCAGCTAATTATCAATTCTTTTTCAGTTAATACTGAGGATTTTTGACATTGTTTTTACAAGCAAAAATATCTCCATTCAATCAGAAGGGTGTAGTGTTCTTTTAATACTTTTTATTGCATCATTTTAGAAAAATACATAAATTGTTTAAATGTGTTAGAGAACTCACTGTGCTAACAGGCTCCTCCTCCTCTTCGCTATATTATATCTATAACTGTGAGTTGGGGCCCCTCTAATTCCATTTTTAAGGCAACTGATTAGTTTAAAGCAACTAATTCCATTTTTAAAGCAAATGAGTTCTCCTTCATCTCAGGAATAAAAGTCAAATGCTCAGATATTACAGTTGAAACCAAGGTCTGATTTTAAGTTTCCGTATGAAACGATTTCTGGGATTGCAGTCAGAGGCTATCTCAACACCTAACAATTTAAGAGACTGCCTAAATATCCTTTCATATTTACTGAACATTAAATTCTTGTTTACCTGTGATGAAAATACACTTTCAGCACCTTATTTACAATACATTTTTCATGCTATTTTAATATATTGATTCATAAGGTTTTATAACGTAAGTGGATTGTATTTGTAGCTAAAGACATCTTTTTTTTTCATTTTTAGGTAATCACCAGTATCCTTAACCTGACATGAAATCAGTACCATAGAACTGCAGAACCCAAATGCTCAAGCTGCCCTTTGTCTATAAGCAAGGTGTAGCCCTCCCTCAGAGTTCAGAATGAAAATAGCCATTTGTGGGAATCACCATCTGGATTGGACTCTCATATAGCTCAAAATGCTTCTTTGAATGGATTTCATCAGAGTTCGCTTGATGTGTCCCTTACTTTCTGTGAATATTTTCTCACATGTATTCACAAGGACTCAAAGTAACATCAGTACCTTCCTTCCTTCGCTCCTCCGCTGTGTCTCAGTCCCAGAGCACTTCAGTGGAATGGGTCAGGCATAGATCCAGCAAGTGGAAGCATCAGCCACTATATCTGCAGAAGCACGTAGATCTTGAACCCCCTGCCTGCCCTCACGCCTACTAAAGAGGCCCTGCTTTCGTTGAAGAAAGGGCTATCTGGACAAGAAAGGGAATTTGACTCTTGGGAAGTCAGCGTGGTGTGCAAAGCTTACAATCTGAGGGAAACAGAAACAATGCCATATTACTTGTGTTAACATCTAAATCACAAGTTCAGATACTTGCAGCAGGCTTGCCAATTTTGGTTGGATGTACTCCTGGAGTTTTCATCATAGGACCTAATTTTTAACTAAAAATTTATCTTTAATTTCTGAAGACTGCAGGACAATCCTGGAAGGCTGGCAAGTCAACTTGCAGTGAACTGTATGCAATTCAGTTAAAAAATGTAGAGAAATCAGTGAGTATATTTGAATATAGAAAACATTCGAAAAACTGTGGTCTTTTCGCAGATAGTCAACTCTAGTGATAAACCCTTAAAGTGAAAAATAATGAACAATTTCTCTAAAACAGTCAGAATTGCCTATTTTTAAAATAAAAGGAAATCTGTTAATTTCTCCAAGAGTAGATTTTACCTTAAATAAATATGAAAGCACTTACCAACTTGATCTGTAGACTGGATGCTAAAGTGGGCTTTTGCCCTTATTTAGAAATGTTTTAATGTTTTACTGTCTCCTTGAGGAATGTATTGGCTTTCAAAATTTGAATACCTAGGGAAAAATTACTTTTAGATGATCAGTCCTCACAATTATGGTTTCAAGATATGCGTGAAAACAACCAAGCTAAAAATAAATGTTTCACTCATTTCTTGCCCTTTCCTCAGAACAGAGTATTCAGAAAGGAAGCTGGTGCTTCTAAGTAATGTTACATAAATTATGCAAGTGTAACCCCTGGAAAGAATGGGCGCACACTTTCCAGAGAGATATTGTCAAAGTTATCTCCATCAACTCATCACCTAAGGAAAGGAATTTCTCACATAGGATGGGAGTGAGAGCTGAGAAAATAAAGTCAGTCAATGTTTTTGACAAACCATCTGAAATATTCACCCTCACCCCAAGTAGCAGAATCAGAAATGGGTCCAGATGATTTAAAGTTTTATATATGTTAAAAGGTGGATTATCTTGCTTGTTCTCCAGGCCACCTTTTAAGCCTTTGAAGTCCTGGATGCTGAGTAATGTATATAGAAGCTATGTTGCATGGTTCAAAGACTATCTTAACAAATCAAAAACTTCAGTATTTCCTTAGTATTAATATGAAAGTTTGAATTTTTAGCAATTTACAACAGCAATGAAAAGGATGTAAATAAGGAAGATGCTATAAATGACCAACAGATAATTACTATGAGAAGTGGTTTTTAAGGGGAAACATACTTAAACGTAAAATATCACCTTAGGCTCATCGATGGGGGTGGGGGGATAAAAAGGGCAATTGCCCCAAGGGCCTGGGGCTCCTTGCCACCTCTGCTGCTACTGCAGCAACTAGAGCCCTAGGCCCTTTAAACTCACTGCTGGAGCAGTGCCCTGAGCACTCCAGATGGCTCCCAGGACTGCCTGAGCTGCCTCTCTCTCCCGCCCGCCCACACCTTGTCCAGGGACACATGGAGGCTGTCAGCTCCCCTGATTTGCCTATAAGATAGAATGTAACATGAATCCCTTTCTGCCCTTTCCCCTCCTCTTTGGACTGTGAAGAAACATGAGCTCCTAATTCAATGCTATGGCTACAGGGCTAATGCCATACTTAGAATCTGGAGCAGGAGCAGAGAGATTATTTTACATCTGTTTGGCACTGGGGTAATGGTTGCTGGAACACTGTGTTCTGTTCTGATGCCCACAATTCAAGAAGGATGTTGATATATTGGAGAGGGTTCAGAGAAGAATCATGAGAATGATCAAAAGATTAGAAAACATGCCTTATAATGATAGACTCACAGAGCTCACACTATTTAGCTTAACAAAGTGAATGTTAAGAAATGATAGGAATACATTTGTTAATACCTACATAGGGAACACATTTTTGATACCTGGCCCTTTGTAGCAAACAAAAGTATAATTCAAGCCAATGGCTGAAAGCTGAAGCTAGACAGATTCAGACAAGATATAAGATGTAAATCTTCTAACAGTGACTGTAATTAACAACTGACTCTGGTAGTTTCTCCATCAATGGACATTATTATGGGGAAGTTCTATGCCACATGTAATGTAGGAAATCAAAGTCCTTTCTAGCACTTGGAATTATGAATTTGTGAACCTCCAGATATTTCATACAGTTCAGAATGCACTAATATCAAGTAAATTAATTAATTTTGGTATTCTTGAAAGTATGTGCTTTAATAGGAATATTGTAAGAGTTGCTCATCTCTAATTCCCAAAAGAAGAGAATTTTGTAATTAAAGACATAAAAACAGATCTAGTGAAACAAACAGTAATGAAGGAGTCCCAAAAGCACATACTTTAGAACAACTCACTTTGTAAAGTATAAGTTAAACACAGTTGCATAAACACAGTAGATGCTATAGCCTGCTACAACAAGAGCATTGGCCGTAGGCCAAATGTAATTGTTTCTTTGGAAGCAAAGCTGAGCTACCCAGGCAGTAAGAGAAGCATTGGAGAAGAGAAGTCTCCTTTCTTATAGAACTATCTTTTAAACATTAGGGAAAGGACAATTTTTTAGTGTACCAGACTTATATAAATTAAAAACCAAGCCTTAGGGGAAATAGTGCTGAGGGTAGGGTGGGGCGGGGATCACTAACGGGACCGTTTGCTGTTAGGGATTGGAACACAGTTTTAATTTGTTCTACTTTTTTTATGAAACCAAACATTGTGGACAGATCCAACTTCTACACTTCTAAAGTGCCATCACATTGTAAAAGAAAGGAACTGTCTCCTGCCCATATGAGCAGCAGTGCCACAGGAATGTAACATTAACCAGCCCAGAAGAATAGAAATACAAGATGGTGTAGCAGATGTCACGATGAGAAGAAGAGGGGGAAGAGGTTTAATTAGTAATTTTAACATGAAAACACATATGGGGTCGTTAGAGGAAGGGAAGACATCTATGGAACTGGTTGGAGAGAGAGAGAAAGGAAAGGGAAGAGTGATGCCAAGTCTGTGACAGAGTTAGAAGAGTCTGGGAAAAAAGAAAATGAACTGGTAACATTTGGAGTACAAAGGAAATGCAGAGGCTTGGAGAAGAGAAACAGGTTTCTGGATATATGAGCAAAGTTATAGAGGACCTAAAAGAATGGGGCCTGTGAACATTTTAGAATTATCATGAGGCACTGAGGACTGCCACTTTAAGTTTTCCCTTCCTACCATTTCTTCTAGTCAAATGATTTTTCCTGTTCCACTACTGACCACGGCTGATCTCTCAATGGTACTTTTTAAGGGATTTACTAAACTGTGAGCTGCAAAGTTCTTCCTGACTTCACCTCACAGAAGGTCAGAAAATTCACATTTCAAAGATGTACCCTGCCTCAAACCAATGTAAGATTCAGATATTCAAATTAAATGGAATTATAAATAGAGAAAATACCCCAACCTGGAGAATATCTACAATAAGAGTCTGCAAGAGGTCTTCTAGATTGTTTGTCCTGTAACTACAAGAACGGTACCAATATTATATGCTAGACCACGGGGCCTTTCTGCCTTCTGACTATTTTCACAGGCTGAGAACACCTTTCATTTCAAGTATCTTGCATCATTCTTGCTGCCCTCTCCCTTTTTCTTAGCTGACTCATAGCACTTGGAAGGAGCCTTTCTGGCTTACTGTCATAACTTCCCCAAAGTAAGTGTCCCCCTATGTTTCATGAGAGGGATATTTTAGTATCTTATTCTTTTTTCATATCTTTCCCAAGAGCATTTCACTACACCAAATTCTCTATTGGGTGAACAATTTATATTTCTGTTTTTCAATATAGCTTTCATAATAAACATTTATTTTGAATACATAACCACACAATAGTTCCATCTCAGTCCACCTTATACATAACTACCCAAATAAACACTCACCCCATACCCTTCAATGATATTATGCATGTTATTTTTACCTGCCACCCAGACTTTTACTTGTAAGACCTACAGTTTGAAGGTGATGACATAAAGATTATTTGTTTTTTTAAAAACATAAAGCAAGAAAATAAATCCATGAAATTTATCATTACTTCTACTTTATATCCAATATTAATTACTTGATAGAGTAATGACTACTGAAAGTACGCCTGATGAGAGAACAGTAGTTGCATTTCACAGCAACTTCATGGAATGAAAATTATGATTGTGTTTTGGTTTTCAAGAAACAGTCTAGTGTTCCAACCAGTTCTAATGTTAAGTCTTTTCAGTAATATAATATAATGTGTGCGCTTAAGTGTCTGTATGATGTCTAGCATATTTTTGAGTGTTTATTGAATTAATAATTAACATTGGTGCTCTTCCCTAACTGGAGGCTAATGAGTTAAGAGCAACAGAAAGCAATCAATAGCAGGATCCTCAAAGTCCCTCAACTAGTATGTTGAATATTAGGATTTGCTCTCAAAAATATTTTAGGATTTGCCATCTAAAATATATTAGAAGCTCTGTCTCCAAAGGATAACTAAAGATCATTGACCTGTATCAGAAAAAGAAAAAAAACTCCAAGGCTTACTAAAATTCTGTCTATAGCATAAAACTAAAAAAAGTTATATTTTAAACATATATTTGGGAATGAGGTTCATCCATTTAGAAAATAAGGACATGCTAGGTGACCAGTGTGTCCAGTGGGAAATTAACCAATACAACTCACATTTCAGATTCTGAATACTTAAAAGTGGCTGCTCATATATGACCTCCAAGTGAAGAATTAGTTGCTAAAGATATCTAGAGCCCAACCATTTTCACTCACCTTGAGTAGTACCTTGCTTAAGAAGTAGGCCCAGTGATTTAATTAGTGCAGAAGAAGACACACTTTGCAAAATACAGACTAGAGTCAAGATTTCAGATTAGACCTACTATATAAATATTTTCATCAGAAGAATAAACCCAAAGCATTTGCCAAAGTGCAGTCTGCAGGTCAAATACATTGCAAAGTCTTGTGTAAAGCAGCACATGACTGTTCATCTTGAATATGAAGTAAAGTGTGTAATAATTCCAGATAAAGCATATAACTTCTCTATTTTGACCAAGGCACAAAGCTGCTTGCATGATGGAGAACTGTATTCTGGGATTACAGTTTTGTGAATAACTGATTTTTCGGTTTGTTGGCAATTACATAAGACCATAAGTTCTGGAAATATGTTTGGGTAAATATCCCCCATGTTTGGGAGAGGGGGGTGAAGAGGAATTTTTTGACAAAAGTTGAAGAATCACAAAAAAAATTCAAGCCACAGGAAGGGGTACATCTACACTGGACCTGGAGCTCAAAATAAGCTACATAATTTGAGCTATGAAAATTTTCATTGCTTATTCCGAGTTAATTTAAAAAATAGTTTATTTTGAAATTTGATACTGTCTATACAACTCTTATTTCGAAATAAATCGGTATTCTGAAATGTCCCTTACTCATTGTGGAATGAGGTTTACAGGGACGTCAGAATCATAAGCCCGTTATATTTCAAAATAATGGGTGGGCTCAAAAGACGCGGTATAGCTATTTTGGGATACTGGAGGTTTCCCAAAATAGTGCTGCAGTGTAGATGTAGCCAAAATGTTTCATTTTGGATCAAATGTTTCATCATTAAATGACTATTTTTCAAATGAAAGCATAGGAAGTGCTAGCTTCCCAAAGCTAAGGAGATGGTGCCCTCCTTTCCTCATACATTGTAGCCCAATGGTTAGGATACTCAGCTTAGATGTGGGAAATACCTGTCCCAGGAGCAAAGATTTAAAGCCTGAGTATCCTCACCATAGGTTATTGACTATTCTGGAGTGTATCTCTTCATCTCTTCTTCTTTTGAAGCTGTTCCACTTGTTATAAAATAATTTAATATTTACTTGTAGAGGAATGGGAACTGTAGTGTCCTACCTAGGAGATATTGTCCTACACCACTGAGCTCTAGAGCCACTCACTCTCTGGACCACAGAATACTGAAATTAAAATATTCAGGAGAGATTGAAGCCTATAAAATAGTATTGATCCCTTCCTTCTGAATTCCATACAAATTACCATAAACTATGAGGAAACTGCTGGGTAGGGCACTTACTGTGGATATGGGAGACCTGGGGCCAACCCCCTCCTCTAAAATAATGAGTTAAACCTATTCTCCCTCCTTAATGCTGTGGTATAAAGGGGCCACTTCCTCCACCTCAGATTTGAAAGTAGCACAGTATCCTCTTGTAAATTTACCCTCCCCCAAACTGTTTCATTCTGGAAATGTCAAGTGAATCATTGCAATGATTCTGATTCATCCTCTTCCTACCACTCCAACTAATACAATTTTCCAGAATTGACATGAATTTGGAAAATGTTTTGGTGAAGAAAATTTTGTCCAGTTCTATCTGGATCATGTACTTTCTGCTGGCCACTAAAAATCTCAGTTCTGATGTCATTGAAGTATTTGGCAAATATTCCATGACTTCTTCAGTGGTACAGAATCAGGCCCCCATACATATTAAATATGAAAGTGGCTATTTTATGCAAACAAATATGGCTCCACAAGTCCCTGGCAAATTAGCAATGTGGCACTCAGCTGGGAAAACAATGGCAACTTTATTGTCTAAATTGCATAGGTCTTGACATGGTTTTATAGATTGACATAGGCTTTTCTTTTGGTTGAAATCCAAAAACTATGAAGTGTTTTATTAAGATTAATCATTTGTTTTCCCTAAAGAAATATTTGGCAGTGTTGAGCCCTTTGTTCTGAATTCCATATAGAAATGATTAGTACCACAGATTATGAAAAATGACAGTCCTGTAGACAGATGGAGATAGGTCCATTTTCAAACCCCAGCATTTTCCTCTGGTCTGTACAACTTCCAGCTTCCCCAAAGATTGAATGATAAAGTACATGATCATTCGCAGTTATTTTCAATGTATATGTATGGTACATTGTTTATGATGCTTTCATGATATTTAGATGGTCATAAGCTATCAAGACCTATAACCAAAACTTCACTATAAAATAATTCATGGTCGAACAAAGCTTTCAAAGGATACTCAATTATAAATTAGATAAAAGTGCTAGCGCTTATATTGACCTCGACTTCTTGCAATCATGTTTGGCATCGACTTTATTTTAAATTTTTATTCCCTCAGTAAAGGGTTGGAACAAAAATAGATTTTCCTTCAGTTTTGTGAATGCCAACGCACAGACAGGAAGAAATTAGTTTTAATGTGACTGTGTATGATAGTGCGTTATGGCCATTTCATATCAAATCATTTTTAAAAAGGGCATTTTATTGTCAGTTTAGTGGCATAGACTTAAACCAAAAATATGTCAGGTTGCCTATTACTCTGAATTATTTTAATATGATTCAGCATTGTATGGATTCTTCAGAAAGGGAATCTACTCACTGGGGAAAAATTCTTGGCTTTTATGGAGAAAGCCTAGGAAGAGGCAAATGATCAAGAATTAAGACATTTCTACGAAGTTCTCTTTAAGATATGGACTTCTACATATTGATTGTCACCAAGCAAAACCTATTGGCCAATAAAAAACATCATGCACAGCCCTTATTAAACTATACTGAGGGATTTGTTTTTGTCAGCAAAACATAAGTGATTTTCCACTGAAGTGTAATTTATTGTAAACAAAGTATGGTCTCAATGTGAAGATCTTTGATGTGATCTCTAGGGAGTCTAGGCAGAACTGAGCTGTTTCCATTTTCATACAAAATTTTCTGACAAGGCTCACGTACCTTTTCAAAAAAATGTAGACTGATTATATACGAACACTTTTGTTTCTTGCCAGAAAAAAAAACATCACTAATATGCTCTGACAGTTTCTTATAGAGATAAGAATTTGAGCTTTATAATAAACCAAAATTTAAAAAGAAACCTAAATTAAACTACACGGACAAGGTTTTTATAAATGAGAAAAGTAATCCTCTTTAACATAAATAGAGCTCATTAACTATTTTCCCCTCTTGTTTGAGAATCTTTGAGTAGTCCTGCATTTCTAATAAGTAGGTATGGGATGCGTGGCCCAAAGATAGCTCTTTCCCCTTAAAATTCAATAGACACATAAAAAACCTACCTTGTGAAACAGTTACCAGACAAAGCATGGAGACTATATAGTTTTAAAAGTCGTAGTTATTCATATATGAAGCATAATAAAACAAGATGCCTAGACCTGTGGTACAATTCTCCAAGAGGATAAGCCTCTGTAAATGTGTAAATGAAGGATTTTTTTTCCCAAAGGAACCTCAGGCAGCTGGAAGGGAAGGGAACATTTCCTCAGGAGATGTCCTGCTTCAAACTATCAGAATGTAAAGAGTTAGCTCCTCATCCTTGTTAGTATTCCATTTTGTCTGATGCCCTGTAGTTCAGAACCATTGAACAACACACAGCATATAGGTACAGTATTTTGTTGTTCTTTCTGAAACTCAGGGGAGGGTCATAATTTAATATTTTTTTAAATGTCTTTACTTTTCAAAGATGATAATTAACTTTTGTGTTCTGCTTCAGTTACCATGATGGTCAAAGACTACTTCAGTCCTTTTGACTGACTGTTTCCTCCTCCCCCTCCTCCGCCTTGCATATATAGTTCTTAGCCAGAGCAGTGAAGTATAACCTAGCCATTTGCATGGCAGCAGTATATTTTAGCCTAGAAAGATGCCTCAGACACAGTTAATAGGGCTCTAGAGACACTCATCAGGCTAATTACCTAAGGAGCAGAATAGATTTTTCTCTTTGATTTCAAAGTCTAAAAGAAACTCTGTCTACCTTTATCTTCATAAAGAAGACAGTGATCCCACCTCCAGGGCACAAAATGTGGTAGGGCTGAACTGCAGAAACACTGCTATTGAACAACAGAAACATAATCAAATACTCTTTCAATATGCTTAAATGCTCTGGAGATTTTTAATATATTGTATTATATTATGGACAAATTTAATACACACACATACACACTCTCAGCAGCTGATTGCTAGTTAGATACTCAGCAACTTTATAGTGTGTGTGTGTGTGTGTGTGTGTGTGTGTATTAATATGTATATAAATATATATAGAGAGAGAGAGCTCAGAGTGTCAAATCCCTTTCTAATTTTTTAATCCCCAGAAGTGAATAAAAGCATACTACTTCTACTAATGGTCTGAGTCACTCCTTAGCTCATATGGTAGCAGCCTATGCATTGGTGTGAAAGTTTCAGATTCAGCCTCTTTGATGAACCCTGATGGTCTTTAGATATGTATTATATTGACAACTATGTATTGAATAGAAGTATGCAATTTTGTGTTCTTATTACAATTGCTCTTGATTTTCCCTTCTCTCCAATGCTCTTTCAATTAACCTTTATGCTCCAATCACATTGCATTTTAATTTAGATTAGAAACTCTGTCTTGTAGGAATTATACTTTCTTTATGTACATTTCTCAGCACAACTGGACTCTGATTCCAGTAAGGGTATTAGGACACATTATTGCAGTATGTGTGGCATTGGTACTTGAAATGCAGGAAGCATGGAGGAAGATATGCAGGAAGATATTTTAGGTCAGTTTTTTGAGGCAAAGACAATATGGTGTTGACTTTTTGAAGTTATGCTCAAACCCCCATTTTTTCATTTCTGTTGCATATGGTAATGTGCAGAAGATAAGGGAAGACACAACATGTGGTGCTTGTGCTTTTCATGGAAGGAATATTCAGTACTTTGTGGCTTTGAGTGCAGTAAATAGTGTTTGTCTTGTTCACTGAAGTTGCTTTAATCCACTTCTGCCTTTCTAAGAGGGAAAACCTCAGACCGAAAAATGGCATAATTGACATACCAGCACATTAAGTTCTCTTATTGACTCTGGCTACATATGGCAACCTCAATGCAACTACTTAGCAGCCCAAAGATACCAATGTTTGTGGGATTGGTGCCTTCGTTTTGATTTAGTCTCAAGAAACAATGGCAACATAAAACATATTTCTCTCCTAAGTTTTAATAGGCTGTTGCAAATAGACTCTTAAAGATATATTAAAATAGTTCAATTCAGTACATCATTGTAGCTGTATCAACAAAGCTTTCCCTATTACTCTTTGGGCTCCCAGAGAAAGAAAAATATTCCAAGGAAAGTAGAATGTGCTGTTAATTGAGACAACACTGTTCATGCATTGGGGAAAAATACAAACAAAATCCCAAAAGACAACTCATTATATTCTTAAGACTCTTGCCTTATAATAACATACTTTGGATCTGACACCCTATGGAGACATAGGGCAAGCTGCATATGTAAAAATACTAATGTGAATACTTGTTTGTAGGATCAGGAACTAACCTAGGATAAACATCTTTAACATACTGTGAACTCTATTGCAACTCTTCTGCCCAAGTGAGGTCTACAACAAGGGCTGAGTTCAATATCTAGGGTTTTCTCCCAGCAGAATAACACAAGACCTTTTCCAGTCCCTAATCAGTATCCTGGGAAAACTGACATTACCTTGGGTGCCTCTAAGAGGCGACCTCTTACAAACACTGAGCCATGTATACACAAGAAAACTTAATAAAAATGAAAAAGGAATTCAGTATTAATTTGGGAAAACATCACAACAATTCAAGAGCATCTGACCCTAAGCAAACACCAACCTAGGAGCACAGAGAGCATTGTCCTTTGCTTTAGTTTCTCACTTTGTGAAATTGTAAGTGTTCCTTCAACTCTTCTCTTTCTCCACTTGCACCTTGCTCATAGTTACAGTCATTAGCCAGTGAAGACCCAAACTTCAGAGGTGCATTCATGGGAGTTCACCGCTCACTCTTGCAGTGGAGGAGAGGGCTCTGAGCATTGTGACTATGGCTCATTCTGCCACTGCTGCCAGCACATCATGTTCTGATTAATTTCAGTTACACGGGTAAGTTTCAGTTTACAGTGATACACTCAGTCAGGACAGGCTAAGTACAGTTCTGTTATACATATAATGGAGATAACATTTCATTACCTCTGCACTCAGTACTAAAATGATTTGTAATCCAACACCAGTCCAAAGTGATCATTTTTGCAGAAGGGCTCCATCATGCTATGCACACGAGCAGAATAGGCATGTGTATGCAAACATGGTCTTTTCTTCTGGCTTTTCACTAGATGTCAGGGGAATTTTCTGCTTCTGAAGTTTTACATAAAGAATATCTGCACATGACTAGATCTAACTCATTAAAAACAATTAAAAAGATTGGGTAAAAAAATGTAAGACTACCATCTTAGTTCTTTGGAAGAAGTAATGTGTATTTTCCAGTGGTAATATAAGTGAATAGCTGGAAGGAAGTGATGAGCTTGATTTCCTCTATTTTAATGACTGATTTTAATTGAAATTATATACCCACAGTACAAAGATCATTGCATTCAATAATATCTTTATAGATACATATAAATTCAATCATTTATTGAATATAATATATAAATACATATAAATTACTCAGAGATTCAACCCATTATTAATTTAATCTTGAAGAAGAAATGTGTAGAGGAGTCTGCATGAGCCCGGCCTTCCTTGGCTTGACATAAGTCTGGCTAAGTGCAGGCCCTGTTACAGTCTAGTGCTGGCAAGCATGCAGGCGGGCCTGAGGATAAAACAAGGATATCGAAATGTAACTTCTTGCCCTCAGTTATTGGGAAAGGCCTGACCGTAAATTTCTAACAAAATGCTGAAGCTGCTAAGTGTGATCATGCATAACAAGCATGGCTAAAATTTCCAGAATTATTATGCTGCGGCTTGCAGGAATAGGGGGTGAGTACAAGGCACACCTTGTATTTCTCAAAAGTGCTAGCCACAAAAGGGTTAAACAATTTAAGATAATGGTGTAGATTAGGTTCCAAATAAATAAAGGAACATAAAGAGGGGCAGCGTCTGAGGGATTGGTAGAATAGGGAAGTATGTATGGCTAGGGCAATGTGTTGTGGCAATGAGGGGTGTAAGCAACCAAGATTCACTTTATAAAATGAGCTCCCATGTGTTTGGGAGGTAGGGTACAGGGTAGATCTACAGACCCTGCTCATCATAACTAGAAGCAACGACGTTTTCATCTGGCCATCCGGGAACCAAAGAGACCATGAACCTCATTTCTAGAGCACTATAGTGGGCAATGGGTATATTGTAAGTGAACTAAGTTTAATATTGTAATAATTGACTTGCAACAGGAATTATGATAGAAGAATGTATTATAACTTGTGCTGTATTCATAGTTATTGCATTGATCTGTATTATAATAATGCTTATAGTGCTTTCAAAATATATGGGATTGTGTTAACTACTTAATACTTGCTAATTATTGCCTTGCTTATGTCCATTGTACTGGCGGTAGAATGTGCAAAACTTTGGATTGCTGTCATTGCTCAAGCTTGCAATAAAATAAGAAAGTGGTTAAGTTTTTCTCTCTCTGGTGTGCTCTGATTTCCTTTGGATCTAAAAATACACTGAACCACACGATACAATGGAAGATAACTAATGGGCAAGCTACTATCAGTTAATGTTCTGTAAGAGCTAGAGTCTGTCTGATGGTCTGTCTATTGATTCCCCCTCTCTTTTTTGGAGGTTCAGTAACTTGATGTTACCTAATCAAGGTGACCATTCAGTATGTGTGAACTTAAAGGACATGAATACTGGATATTTGTTCATGCACAATCTTCTCTCATATTTTTGCTCCTTTTTACATGACTAGTTATCTGATTGTAAGTACAAGCCAGAGGGTCAAAGGTGCAAGTACACTGCTTTCCATCTGCACTGGTAGAGCATTTTGCAAATGCAGCAGGACAGGAGCACATTTATCCTTAATCAGCTGCTTGGAATAGTCAAGACAAAAAAAGAAGGAAACTTGAAAGATACCTTCCTTCTTTTGAAAGAGAATTTTTTTTTGACAAATTGCTTTCTTATGAGAAAATGCTGAATTTTCAAATTCTCAAAAATTCTCATGGACTGAGAAAACTCCTTTTCCCCAGCTCTACCAAGTCTCTCCATAGCCTGTCCATGTGATTGGCACTGTGTATTGGCAGAGATGGGCAAGAGGCAGAGGTGGTCCTAGGAACAATGGGAATGAGGAGCAATTATTCTATTGTATAGTCTCCTTCAATCAGCTTTACATTAACCTATCCCTGCACACTACATAGAAGCACAAGGAGAATGCTGAAGGGAGCCCAGTCTACAAGTTTGTAAGTGGCTGAGGCTAACCTCATAGAGTGATCAGCCTGTTGAGGAGACATAACAAAAAAACAAAACAAAACAAAAAACAACAACAACAACAACAACAGCAGCAACAAAATGAGCCCCTATCAGATTTTTAGATTTTTCAAACAAGAAGGAACATTTATGATCAGTCTGATCTCCTGCATAATGTAGGCCCTAGCATTTTATGCAGTCATTCCTGCAAATAGCTCAATAGCTTGCAAATGAATTAAAGAATATATTTCATGTCTGCACGTCATGGATGATTGGTCTGACTGGGAGGTAGAGTGCTCAGGGAAGCAATTTGCCTCCAAATCAAAGTGAATCTAATCCCCATGTATCAGATATTTAAACTCAATTCTTTACACATTAAATGCTATTCTCCATTACATATCGGTGTGAAATTCTATCCTTGATAAATACATAAAACTTCCATCTACAGTTTTGGGAATAATCAACATACATAACGGAGAGAACAGATTTCTTAGAACAGAACATCAGAGGAATTGTTATATTGGATAAGATCGGTGTCTTCATTTCAAGACAAGGAAACAATGCATTACCTGGAAAACCCTACGATTCAAATATTTGTTTTGGCAGGAGCATTCAGCTCATTTTGGCTTGTATCAAATTATCGTTGTACAGGCATTTCAAATGGAAAGAATTAGCATGCCCTCCACCCAAAAAGTGTTTTTAAAGTAACGGATTATTTTAAACCTTTAGAAAAATAAAGAAAAATATCAATTTAAAATAAAAAGTTGAAAACAAAACAGATCTACTCTATTATCGTCATAATAATTTATGGCTAAGCTGGAACACTGTGTAACTTTCATGGGAAAGTTCCAGATTTGGGAGAAGAATATGTCCGTTAGAAATTATGTTTGTGGTGGGCAGATTATGTTTGTGGTGGGCAGATTATAATTCTGATAATTATCAGAAAGGAAATAGAATATATTAGAATTTAATTTTAGAGAATTACTCATACCCAAGTATTGGGAAGTACTTTCACAAGATGAGGGTATAAATACAGTATTGCAAGTGAAACAGTCACTGAATATAGGAGTAGTGATGACACACCAATATTTCAAACATGTCACAACATGCACCATGAATATGCAGGCTGATTGTTGGCCACTAAACTTTGTTCGCACCTCTGAGTAATTATACTTGGAAACTTGCAGATGCAAATAACTATGGGTAGAAAATCCTGGAAACACTTTTAGTGGCTGTTTTGGAAATGTTGACCCTGTATGTGTAGCAAAATCTAATGAATAACCTTCCACATTAGAATACTTAAAAAAACGAGAGAGAAAAAGAGAATCCTATCCTCAACACTGACATTTTTCTTAGTAGTGATTTTTGAAAGTCAGGAGGAGAATTAAAATATTTTAGAATATTTTTGGCGTGATTGTCCCTCCATATTTCAAGTTCTGATTAATTATAGATGAGCTATGAAACATAGATGAATCTATACCTAATTGCATATATTGAAATAAGGAATTCATTGAGATAAATGGTATCCTGGAAAAGCTCTGCTGCATCCAAGGAACACGCCCGCTTTTTCAGAACAGTTTCCGAAAAAGCGGACACTTTCTTTCAGCACCCCTGTATTCCTCATTGTATGAGGAATAAGGGATGTTCTGAAAGAGGAGGTTTTTCCAAAATTAGGCCCCAAGTAGATGGGCCAAATTTTGGAAAAGCCTCTTCCGGAAAAAAAAAAGACTTTTCTTTGTAGTATAGATATAGTCATGATGTTCAGCCAGTCTTCATGAAAACCAGCAGATCACCTAGCCACTTTTCAGACAGTGAAAAGTAGAAAAAAAAGTTTTTTTCTTGCTGGCATGTGTGTGTTTTTCTACATGCTAATTATGGTAAATTAATATCAATGGAATTACATGTGGTCTACAACTGATGTAATTAAACTATTTTGGAAAAAATAATTTTAATAATTAGTTGGTCCAGATTGCTATACAACTACATTTGGCCTTTACTTTAATGTCTACAAACTGATTTAACTAAAGGTTGCCGATAGTACCCATCACACTTCTAAATTCAACTTTTGTCTCCCCATTTATATCTATTCAATATGTTATACCGTTATTCTCTGTTTCTTTTTTTCTTTCTTCAGGAAGAATTAATTTACACAAGTTTCTCCTTTTGAGTTTTTGTCCTCTGACTTTTCTTCACCCTCACTTTCTTGTGCATCCTACATTTCTCTTTATCTGTTTTATTATCTCTTGTCTCTGTCTTGCTTCATATTGTTTGTTTGTTTTTTTCTCCATCACCTGTGTTGAATTTTGTCTCTCCTCACATCTTTCTCTCTGTGAACCCTTTTAAAATCTCACTTCAACTATTCAGATCCAGAGGAGACAGATTCAGAAACAATGCTTGGGGAGCAGCAGAATGGTGAACCTGCAATAAGGACTAGTTTCCAATGGTTAGCCAAGTTATTCAAGGACATTCACTAGACTTCTCAGACAAACGCTCTCGGTTGTCAAACTATTAGGGTACATTTACACTGTGGTACTATTTCAGGAAACTTTCAGTATCGCAAAATAGCTATTCCAAAACTTTTGAACAAGCCCATTATTTTGAAATATAACGGCTCACTATTCCAATGTCCTGGTAACCTCGTTCCATGAAGATTAAGAGATATTTTGGAATAGCAATTTATTTTGAAATGTGGAGGTATGTAGACAGTGCCAAAGTATGAAATAATCTATTTCAAGATTAACTTGAAATAAGCTATGCAATTTGCACCCTTACTGAATAGGGACTTCAAGGATGTTGTTTCCTGCCCTCAAAGAAATCAATTGCAGTTCAGGAAAGGTAGCAAACAAATTCACTAACTGATTTTTGGATGTAACAAGTGGTGTGATATAACCTAACTTCTAAAATCTCTTGAAGACAGTCTCTTATTCATAGTATCAAGGCCTGGTCTATACTAGACCATGCAGGTCAGCTTATGGAACGGAGCTCTAGATACGCAAAATGCACAGCTAGAATAGGCTGACCTTAAACCAAGCCACATGGTGGTGTCTACACATAGCAGGAGGCCAAGGGGGGCTGCCCTCAGCATACAATTTAGGGGTCTATATTGGGCTTGCTAAATCAAATGCTAGAAGATTTAACTCCTCATAAATGTTGATCTTCTCATAAATGTAGACATCCTCCCCAAGACTTTCTGGTATTATGGCCCCTCAAAGAAAAAAAAAACTTTTGAAGTTTTATATAATAACCAAAAATGCGTTATTTACAATGGAAGGATAGGTGTGTGTGTGAGACTGTGAGAGAGAGAGAGTGTGAGTGTGAGTATTTCATAGCCATATTCTTCAGGTGGAAGGACTGCTAGGTCTCTTTAGCAGACTATGAGAGTGTGATTCCCAGACTGCATAAACATACCCATGCTAGCATGAGTATAAATTACAGCAGTGGCTTTATGACTTAGGAGAGCTGAATACAAGCTTGCCTGAAACTGGTAGTTACATACTTGTCACGCATAAACTATCTGCTGCCGCCGCCATTGCCTTACTTGCTGTGGACACACTACTGTTTATACTTATACAACCTATAGTTCAAGCAGAATTAGCATGACTATGTATACATGAGTATGAAATCATGCCCCTAATTTGTAGTACAGGTATGGCCTTGGTTTCACAACATGGAAATGAAGCCTTGACATGATTGTGGCTTTATTAACCAGACCGAATGAATTAGACAATGTTCCTTCCTCCTGCGAGCATTATGGAACTTGTCTTTGCTGACAAATCATATTTCTACATGACAAAGCAAAAAGAAATACAAGAATTCTTGAGCCTGAATTTCTTAGCACTGGATGACTATCAGCAGCTGACAAGCTAACGTTGAAAGGAAAGAAGTGAAGAGAACTTAACTTTTAGTATAATGAGAATGCTATGATAGTTAAAAAAAAAGAAGAAGAGCCATTAAAGAATATTCTGTTAAACTGAGAAGCATTAAAAGCAGAACACCCAGAATCCAAATGACCTGCAAAAGTAACAAGTTATCATCTTGTCTGGTCACACTGTGCTGATGCACAATAAGGTTTGGATGTTACCAGATACTTGTCAGGGGGATTAGGCAATATGACAACCAACTGCCATGGAGAGTCTACTTTAGCACAGACATTAAAGAACATAATCAGCTTCATTATGTAAGAATAGTCTACACATTGAACTTTTTAGAAACAGTCTCAGCAGTACTTCTAGACAAACGTATACTCTGTGCTGCCTTCTTTTGAAGAATTCAAGATAGAAAAAGTCATCCAGACATTAGTATGGACTATCCCACAAAAATGGTATGTCAACATTAAACTTTTTCACCTCAAATTAATTGATCAAATGTTAACTTGAGATACTTAATATTTTGCAAAGAACAGTGAAGACACGTGTTACATTTTTATTCTGAACTACATATTTGTTCTTAACCCTAAGAGCCATTCATGAACAAAGAACAAATGTTGTAGCCTGGTAAATGTGAACACTCCCCACATGTCCTCCTTTAAGTATCTCAACTTATTTGTAAGGGTGCATCTACACTTCACCATTATTTCAAGATAACTAGCGTTATTTCAAAATAACAATGTGAGCATCTACCTAGCCATTCCATTATTTTGAAATAATTTCAAAATTATTAATGGCTTATTCCAAAATCTGTAAACTTCATTCTACGAGGAATAACACCTATTCTGAAATAACTATTTTGAAATAAGGCATGTGTAGATGCTCCACTGCTGCTATTTCAAAATAGCCTCTCACTGGGGCCAGGCTAAGTTATTCCTTCCTAGTGCCTCCTGGGGCTCTAAATCAAGATAGCATGTCTACATTAGGGAAATCTGCCTCAGACTAATTTTGAGGCTTCCCTGCAGTGTAGATGTGCTATTTCAAAATAAGCTATTTTGGAATAACTGTTCCAGAATAGCTTATTTCAAAATAGTCGTGCAGTGTAGATGTACCCTAAGAGAAGTGACTAGTGTAGATATAATTTGGAGAAACCTAGAAGTACCTTCCTGAAGGAAAGAGACACAGGAAATAACCATATAATCTAGAAAAATGCATCCACACAGCCATTTTGTCGACTATTAGAATAGGTATAGGCCCCACGTGTCATCATTTAAAGTTACTTTAAATGAAGCAGTTTTGGCCACAAGAGAAATTGAAGTAACTTTGTTCCCCAGAAAATAATGACTATTCCTTATATAGTCTATGAATACTATTTTCTATAAAAAAAAAACCCCAAAACAAAAAAACAAACCAAAACACTCCCCCAAAACAAACAAATCAAACCTGTCCATTATGCCTTTAGCCACATAAGGTCCTCAACCCCTTGCCTATTAAGATCACTACTTATGAAGATTTAAAAAAAAAATTGAAGCAAAATCTCAAAACTTTTGCTTAGCTACTGGATACCATTTGTACTGATGGGACCAATCCTTCCCCAGTTCACAAAGGACATTGTAATATAGCCTCCTCTCCTGGAATATTACAAAAAGAGGTGCACCAGAAATATTTTTTTCCCACAAGCAGATTGATAAATTCACAGGATCTGCAATTTTTTGGATTCATTTAGTGGATATTACTCCTTGTCTTATACCTAAATTACAGGTTTCTCTCTTCTTTTATAAGGTCTATTTCTTTTTACCATTTTAAGTATGCTTGGGGGACTTTAGTACTTGCAGGCACCAATGCTCATCAAATAGCTATGGACATATTAAGTAATATTTCTGAGAAAGAGGCAAAGAGACTTAGATACACAGCTCTTTTAAACTCTAGGTTTTTGTCACTGAAAACAATTTTCAGTATTAACTTTGATTGAAAAAGAAGTATTGTTTTTGCAAATAGATATACTGAACAATAAGCTGATAAGAAAGACTCAGAATTTAGAGTATCTACATGTTTTCTCTATGGCTACGTCTAGACTGCAAGCCTTTTTCGAAAAAGCCTCTTTCAAAAAAGAGCATCTAGACTAAAAAATGTACTTTCTAAAAAACAACCTGCTTTTTCGAAAGAGAGCACCCACATAGTCTGGATGCTCTCTTTAGAAAAAGCACAGTTTGCATTACATAGCACCTTTTTTCAAAAGAGCACTTTCGAAAAAAGGTGTTATTCCTCATAAAACGAGGTTTTCCGTGGTCAAAAAACCTGCCACATTCTTTCGATTTACTTTCGAAAGAACGCGGCAGCAGTCTAGATGCAGGGGAAGCTTTTTCGAAAAAAAAAAAGCCACTTTTTTTCAGAAAAAGCCTGTAGTCTAGACACACCCTATGAAGTGTACACTTGTCATTCATGCAGCTTCTGTTGTAACCCGGTCTGGAAGCTGTCAGGGAAGTAGTTATGCTAAGTATAGTTGCCAATGCTTGTGATAGCTTGTGTTTTGCAATATTAAGTAGCATTCTTTAAGCTGCTTTTTACCCTGGGGGAAGCTAGAGCCACCATGCAAAAGTTCCCTTTTATGAAAAATAGCCAACATAACCTATTGTTCTCAATGTGAATGATCTAGACTACCCTCAGTTAATATGGTCACCACCAGTTCCCTATAAAGGAGGAGGAGGAACTGGGAGAGAGCACAACAAGGGCGAGGCAGTACAACGCAGAGAAAAGAATTAGAAGGAGGGATAATTGGATAATGGGAAGGTCAAAAAGGAAGTTTTCCCCCAAGGGAGGCATCCATTTCTTCCACTTCTACTCCTCTTACAAATGCTCTCTTATTTCAAGTCACTGGCTGCTGAAATATATGTCACTGAGGGCGTGACTACACAGCAAAGTTATTTCAGAATAATGGCCATTATTCCAAAATAACTATGTGAGCATCTACACAGCAATTCTGCTATTTCAAAATTATTTCAAAATAATGGACGGCTTATTCCAGCTTCTGTAAACCTCATTCCATCTATTTTGGAATAGGGGCTGTGTAGACAGAGTATAGCTGCTCTTCCAAAATAGGAGGCCTCCAGCCCTTCCCAGGGTGCCCTCGTGGCTGCTCTGTCCACACTCAGCCAAACTTTACTCCCCGCACTTTGGAGCCCTTAAATCTGCAGCCTTTGCAGAAAGGGCTTGTGACAAGCAGTAGGCCTGATAGCCCTGAGCCACCCTGCAGCTTCACCAACCTCACTTTTCCCAGAAGATGAGGCAGTCTGCTGCTCCCACCCAGTGTTCCACTGATCCCAAGGAGCAGTCAGATAGCTCCCAGGACCCTGCCAGTAATTGGCACTGGCAAAAGATGTGCGCCTTCATGGTCTGGTGCAGAGATCCTGGATCAGCTCTCCCTCAGTGCCTCCGGAATGTGCATGGCCCCCAGATGGCAGCCGGGCGTGGCTGGTCATAGGCCCTGCCTATGCGGTCAGCCTCTGCCCACCACCCTGGCAGGAATGCCTCTCCCTTCCTCTCACATGTTGTGCAGTACACAACATACAGCCACCACGTGTGGAATGTTGTGCTTCCCAAGGTCCAGAAGGGTGAGGAGGCATCTGAAGTGTGCCTTCGAACGGCCAAAGGTGCCCTCTATGACCATGCAGGCCTTGCTGAGCCTGGCATTGTACTGTTCTCTGGACGGGTTGGGGTGGCCGGTATGGCTTCATGAGCCTAGGCTGGAGGGAACCAGGCAGATGGGCATGTCCACGTCCCTGACTTTGATGGTACGGTTGGGGAAGAAAGTTCTGGTGTGCATCTTATGGAACATGCTAGAGTTCCTAAACACATAGCTGCGTAAGAAGCACTGATTTTGTACATTACAAAGTCAGTGTCTTGTGCAAATTCAAGCAGTCAGTGTAGACAGCTGGCAAGTTTTTGCGCAAAAGTGGATGCTTTTGCACAAAATCTTGCCAGTCTAGATGCAGCCATGTGTGTCATGCCCCTTCCCTGATCACCCAACATAGATGGCCGTGAACTGTCCCTGGTGGTCCGTTACAGCCTGTGGGATCACTGAAAAGTATCTCTTTTGGTTGATGTAAAATGGTGCCCAGTGATGGGGGTATAGATGGAAATGTGCGTCCCGTCAATAGCCCCCCCACAGTTTGGGAAGCCCATTTCAGCAAACCTGGCGATGAAGGCATCCACGTCTCCAAGGCAGATGACTGCACAGCAGAATGGTGTTGATGGCCCTGACCGCCTGCAGAAGGAAACAAACAGAATCACAGGGGTGCCAGGGCTCCTGAGAGTTCCCCCAGTTCACCCTCCCCCCCCCATCACCCAAACTCCTACCAGGGTTTTGTGAGGGTCAGACTGAGAAAAACCTCCCAGGGAGTGGGCTTGCATCCCCAACCCTCACCCTCACCCCCATCGTCCCTTTCCCTAAGGAAGCCCATTCCTTCCTTCCACCCCCTTCGTGGGACAATAGCCCAAGAATGTCATACCTGCATGACCAGGGCCCTGACGGTCAATCTCTCCATACTGAACTGGTTCCCCATGGATCGGTAGCTATCCAGCATGGAGAACTTCCAGAGGGCAATGGCGGGTCTTATGAATATGTCCTGTTGCCTCAGAGCAGGTGAGCCACTCACAGAGCTCCATGAAGGTGTCCTTTCTCATTCTGAAGTTCTGGAGCCATTACTGGTCTCCCCAGTGCTCCAAAAAAATTAGGTCCCACCAATCTGCACTGGTGTCCAGATGCCAGATGCAGTGGGACACAGTGTCCAGGCCAGGGCAGGCGGGATCCAACTGTAGGAGCTGTGCCAGCAGAGATCCAAGGAGGGTCTCTCAGAAGGGATGGGGGTTGAGTTCCTGCAGAGCCTGGGAGGCTGCATGCAGAAAGTGCTGCATGACTTACAGCAAAAGCTTCAAGAGCTGAGACTGCCCAGAAGCAGCTCCAGTTCCGTAGCAGAGAGTTGTGTGGTGTCCAAAAGCAGGGCAACCAGAGCATGCAGAGAACATGCTTTGCTGTCCCTCAGAGAGGTAGGCAAACAAGCAGGAAACCTGAGAAATGGCTGTCCAGGGAGGTCCTTTTAAGCATGAGCCTCAGATAGCCTCAAGCACAAAGTAACTAATGAACTGATGCCCTGCTTGAACTGGTTCTGGGTGGCCTTAAATGCTAAGTGCTATTTCGATACGCATTTTGTGTGTAGACGCGCTATTTCAAAATAAGCTATTCCAGAATATCTCTTCCGGAGTAGCTCATTCCAAAATAAATCTGCAGTGTAGATGTAGCTTGAACGAGCGCCTCAAAACTTGGCAGCCATGGAAACTTAGGCATGGGAAAGAAGGAGCAGAAACAATGTAATGTGGATTCCAAAACAGCATGATAATAGCATAGCTTGCCTTCCTCCTCTGCTAGTGAAAAGGCTAGAGAGAAGACAAAAGAAGAGGTTTTCCCCAGCCGACTGATCCGCGTCTAGACTACCGCGCTGTGCCGGATCAGCTGATCATCGGCACAGCGCAGCGGCCATGTTTATTTGAATGAAGCGGGGATTATTTAAATCCCTGATTCTTTTGCCTATGCTGGGTAGTCTAATCTACATGCCTCTGTCATCAGAAGCATGTAGTCTAGACATACCCTATGTATGGGAATAAAACAGTAGACTCTCTCAGCAACTCTTCCCAGGACAGACAGGGTCACAGGAGAGACAGGGATACAGATTAGAGAAGGGAGTAGATACAGAAAAAATATAGACTAAACCATATTGTGGGAAACCAAGATATTAGCCCATTGCTTCCTTCGTGCTTTTCTTTGCTCTCACCTTTAACCACTACATCAGCAGTTATGGCAGCTGTACCTTCCACCAATGCATAGCAGTATTACAGGGAATTACAGACCATACTGTTGAGTTAAAGTCTCGTAAAGTTAGAGATGGAATATACTATTTAAATCATTCAGTCCCCACCAGCACAGCATTGTTCCTTACAATACACATTTAGTGCTTTGCCCGGACTAGTTTTAAAAACACCTAGCATTAGGGCTTCCATCACTTCCCTCAATTATTTCCCTCCTTCAAGCACCATTAATTTTTAACATTTTTTACTGTGACTATTACACAGTCTGTAGGAGAAGAGCAAGGAGTATTCTGGACTTTTTTTTTCATTATTAGAAGAGAGGTATATAGGGAGGGTGATAAAAACATGCAACTACTTTTTCTTGCAGTGGCTCATTACCATATACAGTGAAATTATACTAGTTATAATGCTATAGAAAGGTAGCTAGTGAATTTGCCACCAATTTCAACAACAACAACAACAACAATAGGTCCTAAAGCTTCCGTTTTTCCCCCATTGTCCTTCAATACCAGGAGACACTATTTCAACAATAAGTATGTTTTGTGGGAGACCAACTTTATTATTATCTTTATTTAAATTCTATCTTCCATAACCCTTTTAGAGGTTTTGAATCATCTAGAATTTAACAGAAAATTACATCCCTACTGTAAATTTACATCCCTACTGTAATACAAGGTAAAACACAATAGGACTAGGTTTTTAGAGTGATTTATACAACCCTACAATATTTCTAGATGGCTTGTTTCATACTCCTCTCAATGTTTCCTTAATGGGTTGTGAAGACTGTGCCCTATAAACTCCTTCCCTCATATGTTTTTCTGTTAGTACCAGTGTTTTTCCTTTATGCTATTTTTGTATTTAGTTTCATTTACTATCTTATTCTACTTATTTTTGTTAAGTTCCCATGCAATAAATACCCTTCCCCTCATTTGACTATTTAATTTGTACTATTACTCAGTTTGATATATGCATAACTAACTATTTTGATGTATCTGAACAAAACTCAGACCTTATACATGTTCATTATTAAATCTGATGTTCTACATTCTTTTTATTCTGAATATGTCTTTTGACATATTCTTGAACTTTTTCAGCTACAACAATGCAAAGCTTTCTTCCATAGTGTGCTTATACTATTTGAAATTTCTGTTTAGTCACATACGTCAGTGTTGAAACAAACTGAATAAAGCTTGTCTTAACAATTATAATGCGTTAAATTGCGAACTAGATATAGGTCAGAAGTCCAACACTTGGATTGAATAATTTAGCTTCCATTTTTAAAGTGTTCATCAGAGAAGTTGTTTCATACTGATCAGCTAGTCAAACCCTGACTAATAAGCAAATTGCAGAGAAGAATTGATATAAGGGGACCTTGTATGTGCCTATCAAATGTATAATCAAGAGTTAATTGATTGTCAGCTGATCCATCAATTAAGCAATAATTATCACAACTCAGTGCATTTTCTAGGGATTAATAACCAATAGGGAGAATTAATGGCCCAAGGTGAAACCAAGGGATACTAAACCCATTAATTCCCCTAAAAAATCCATTAGGATGTGTGTTTTCGACAGTATAACCAAACAACATATATTATTTTTTTCTGTTTTTTTTCCGTTTTAAGCATATTTGAAGGAAATATCTTGATTAATATTTTTGCAAGTGTCCACATATTTCCACATATGCCAAAGACAGAATAAATATACTGTGGTTGTTAAAAGATGGACTTCCTTCTCCTTCCTTTGCCTTCTTCCTTCTTCCTACATTAAGAAGTGTTTGAAATGTAGTTCCCTGTTATTTAGCTGTTAAATATGGTTATTAGCTGTAATGTCTGATGCTAGTTATTTGAATAAAAATTAATCTGTTTATGATGGGCAACTTTTTTATTCTCTCTTTTTCCTTAAAATGAGGTCTTCATTTTGATACTGTTTGGATATGATTATGATAAATGATTGTATAAATCATGTTGATTTTATGGCACTTATTCACCATAACCCCACAATAATAAATACCACTATGGTAAAAAAAAATCCAGAATAAACAGACACTGTCACAAAAGCAGCTAGTATCACTCTAACACTGTATAGTTTCAGTTTAGTTTCCCATAATATTTAAGATATTTTATCCTCACAGCACCCTATGAGGGGGGAAGGACTACAGCCGGTCCCTGAGTTGCGAACAGTTGACTTACGACCGTTCGCAGTTACGACCGAAGCTGTCATAAATGGCGGACCCCAAGTTACGAACGTGATCCACGCTTATGAACAGCGCAGTTGCATGTAACTCTATGGGGTCCGACTTACGAACAAACAGAGTTATGACCAATTGCTTGGTCTGTAACCGGTTCGTAAGTCGAGAATAGGCTGTATCTGTATTTCACAGATGGGGATCTGAGACAAGTTAAGTAACTTTAGTCACAGAGAGAGGCTGTAGCTAAGGAGGGAAATGAGCCCATCTCTCTTGAGTCCCATTCCAGAGCCCTATTCACTAGGCCTTCCTTCCTACTGCCAAGCCCATGCATAGTAATTAAGGCATTGCAGCTGGCATATTTCTCAACAGTGAGGGCATGTCTAGACTACAACCCTTTCAAAAGAGGGATGTAAATTAGGCAGATTGAAATTGCAAATGAAACTGGGATTTGAATTTCCCACACTTCATTTGCATAATGGCAGCCGCACATTTTCGAAAAAAGGCTTTTCAAAAGTAAAATCATCGTCTAGACACTGTTCTTTAAAAAACAACAACCCTTTTTCAAAAGAACCTGGAACCTCATTTTTCCAGGCATTACGGTTCTTTCAAAAAAGGGGGCTTTTTTCAAAAGAACCGCGTCTCAACAGTGGTTTTACTTTCAAAAAGCCCTTTTTCGAAAGAAAGCGCGTCCATCATTATGCAAGTAAAGCATGGGAAATTTAAATCCCGGCTTCATTTGCAATTTCGATCTGTCTAATTTACATCTCTCTTTCGAAAGAGGGATGTAGTCTAGACATGCTCTGAGTGTAAGCTGTTACAAAGTGTCAGAAGAAGAAACAAAAGATGAGCTGTACCTGACTTACAGAAGCTACTCTATTCTTTTAGATTTTGAAAAAAGGAACTTTAAATAAGCACAGGTTCTGCATTCAGTGGATATCCAATGAGTTTTAAACCAGAACTCGTGTACTTAGAACAGAATTATCTCTAGTCTTGTATTTTTCCATCACTTGCTTCACTCTGAATAGATTTAATGAAGAGAACACAGAATAAATAGTCTTCTAAAAAAAATCTCCCAAAACCAAACAAATAAAATCTCAGCATCAATGGATAAAAGTGAATGGTACACACACACACACACACACACACTCACAAAAAACATCCAGGAAGCAGCAATAATAAGCATCTCTGAAGAGATTCAGAGAACTGGTTTGAACCAAGCAAACATTTCAGATATTTGGCTCTGCAAAGCTTTTCTGAATTATTTGTAATTAACAGTCTACTGACTCTCCATGTTACCTTGCTCTGTTTACTAGCAACTGTCCAGCCCTCTCTTCTCTGAAGAGACCTGGTTTATAATTTGCTTTGTGAATACATGTTGGTGAGATTTTCAAGAAAACGCATTAAAATGTATTACACATCAGATTTCAAACCAGAATAGGCTGCATGGCTGTAAATCATTTTTACACCAATGCAACTTTGCCAGTGGCTAAACCTTCAGGGCAGACAAGATGTTATGCGTGGGGAACTTTGTAAAGGTCAAAGTAAGTTTTGTATCAGTAAGTCTTGAGAATGCTTGCCCGCTACTTCCTTCTTTGTTTTAATCTGCATTAAAACTAGGCAAACGATTTTCAGGATACAATGGATGTAATGAATTTAGCTCCTTATATATTTTATATACATGAATTATTTGTGAAGAGACTTGGAGTCTGATTACCTATTGCCTTGTTCCTTGCTCTGTCATTTATACGTGTGCATGTGAGTGCAACACACCATAGTATGACAGTGGTCACATATTACACCTGCTTTGCTCTCAGATGGTCTGGGTACAACTGCTGTCATTGTTGGCTATCCATCAACGTGAGGATCTGTCAGGGAGGAAAAAAGTCAAAGATGGCCGAGGAGTCCAATCCATGCTTTGAAGGTTTTTTCACATATATGATTGGCTGAGAAGTCCAATCCATGCTACAGAGGTTTTTCAATGTACAGTAAGTGATTTCTTGGAGAGAGCACAACTGCTGGCTGAGATACTATGTCCAACAAAATAGTTCACGAATTCCGAGTGATGTCAGCAATTTTTTTCTGAAAATGGAAAAAAAAAAAAAGGAAGTGCCAAAGTGCTTCATTTTAACATTTAACATTTTCTACTCAAAACATTTTGACTTTTCATTTTGGAAAGATGAGTTTATGAGTTTACTTTTTTTTTTAACCTGAACTGATTTTTATGTTTTTATTTTTTTTTATTTTTTTGGTTCAGTCCCTGTAGTGGGTTCCTATTTGAGACCATTAGAGGGCCCGCCCGTTTCTCAAAGCCCCTCCCTCAGCCTTGTGGGAGGGACGACTAGCAGGCTCAAATGGTCATAGAGGACAAATAATGACTAAAGGGGCAGGGTGTGCCGGTCATGAGGATGGGGATGGGGACACCTAGCAGAGAACCCCGGACAGTGCCCACTACTCCTCAAAGCTGTCGATGGAGCCAGTGGATGCCACTCAGAGGAACTCTGCCCAGATACGTGACACAAGGGATGAACAGAAGTAGGCCCCACAGTCGGAAAGAACCCCCTCATTCAGCATCTTCCCTCCTGGTATTATATATGGCAGCTTTAGTCAGGGCCAGGAGGAGGTTGACGAGGAGGTCTCGTGACTTTATGAGGCCTTGGATACGGTGCACATAAATAAAAAGTTGTGGGGAGAAGTGCAGCCAGAATCTCAGTAAGAGATTCTGGAGGAGCCGGAATAGGGACTGCAACCTGGTACAATCCAGATACACGTGTGCCAAGTTTTCCCTCACGCCGCAAAAGGGGCAGGCGTCTGGGGATGGGGGTGAACCACACCAGATACACGCCCATACTCACAGCTCCATGAAGGAGCCACCAACTAATGTCCCCAATGGGCTGTGGAACTAGTGTGAAATACACGCTGGCCCATCAGTGTTCCCCACCCTCTACGGGTCTTAGATAGTCCCACCACTTGATATCGGGGTGGGACCCGAGGGTGAGAAAGTGAATCATATGGAGCATGAGCATGTACAGATGTTCTCTAGGCGCAGTTTGAAAGGAGACCAGCTGCAGATTTTGCAGCTGGCTGGGGGTCCGAGGATGGCCAGGCTGGGGGGGGAGGCAATAATAAGGGATGGAGGTTTTGCATGAAGGGAGGGGCGGGGTGTACCTTCTCGCAGGGCTCTCTGCAGGAAATCGAGAGCGGGCCGCAGCAAAGCCGCCTTCACCTTCTAGAGTAGGAGCAGGGGGGATTAGAGGGGTGGAGAGCCCCATGTGTTGAGCTAGCACTCGGGGATCCACCCAGTCCCCCCGTCATAGTCCAGGTGGTTTCTGCCAGGATCAGCCTCTGGCGCACTGAGGGAGACTCTGCCACCTGCACGCTCAAGGCTGGATTGTGAAGCAGGGGCGCC
>JANRFK010001234.1:73405575-73417023 GCA_030068395.1 Apalone spinifera
GAACTGGGCTGGCCAGACGCTGGAGGAGTGGGCTCACTCCAGATGGAAACGTGATAAATAAATGCGGTCCAAGCAGGAGTTGCTCGACCGATCATTCCTGACCTCGACATAGGTGAAGGTGATGGTCTTGTCTGGGTGAAGGTTTCTCCAGACATCCACCAGGGAGTGATGGTCCACGATCTCCTTGAGGACACCTGCTGTGGCCTGGCAGTTCTCGAGTCCTGCACGGTCCTGGTCCTCGAGGGTGGTATTGAAATCCCCACCCAGAACCAAGCATTCGTGAAGATCCAGAGTGCCGAGGAAGGTGGCCACCTGCCGATAAACTGTTGGGGCTTATTAACTGTTTGCCTGTTGCCCTGCCCTGACTAAGGGCTGGTCTTATAAACTGCTACCTGCTGCCCTGCCCTGACGGAAGGCCGGGCTACAAACGGTTTACTGGTGGCCCCGCCTTGAACTAGGGCTGGGCCTTTCTCACCATAGACTTGGCAGCCCACCCTGAACTAAGGCTGGACCTCAGCCTGTCGTTTATTGGCCTGCCCAAACCCAGGCCACCTTTGTTATTATTTACTTTTGTCACCCCACCCTGAGGTAAGAGCAGGGGACCCCGGACTGGGTATTTGATATGTTAATTCCCCCCAGAGACTGATCAGATGTAGTGGGTTGGAGTGGCCACCCACTGACCCCAAAGGGGAGGCGCCCTTCCCACAGCTGACCAGCTTACAGTCCCCAACAGGGATGTGGGAGCTGGGAAGCTGTTCACACAGTTCTCACTGAGGCTACATCTAGACTTCAGGCTTCTTTCGTAAGAAGCTTTTTTTGGAAGAGAGTGTCCACACTGCAAAAGTGCATTGAAAAAGTGATCTGCTTTTTTGAAAGAGAGCATTCAGACTGAATGGATGCTCTCTCGCATGTAAGCTGTGATTGCTATGGATGGAGTGGCCACTAGGGCACCTGTGCTTTTTCCTCTGTCCTCTTCTTCTGAAAGAACTCCCTCTTCCCCGTCCACACACACCTTTTTGCGAAAGAGCTCTTTCACAAAAAGGCTTCTTCCTCATAGAATGAGGATTACCAATCCTGGAAAAACCCCTCTGTCCTTATGGAAGAATGCAATTGCAGTGTGGACATTCCTGAAGTTCTGTCGGAAAAATGGCTGTTTTTCCGACAAAACTCTGGAGTGTAGACATGCCCTAAGAGCCTGATAGATGGCAGTATTCTCACTTCCACTATGAACAATTTGTGAAATTACATGTTTGCACAAGAATTTGCAATGTATTTCCTAAATCATTAGCATTATCTTTGAGAATATTAGCATGGATAAAAATTTGTCTAACAGGGAATAAAAAGAGGTTGTAAATATCACTAAGCAACTTTGTAGTTTTTAGTCAAACAGGTGTTATTGATTGTTGTTTTGTATCACTCACTTAGCTCTAAACAAAAGCGAACCAAGAAAAAAAAACTGTCTTCTGAATTCAAAATATTTAAATTCAACTGTTTTCTCTTCTCAGTGGATAAATGGTTCTATTACCCTTTCATCAATGAAATCTTCATCTCTTTTAGGAGACTATGAATTAAGAAATGAAATGCATTCTCTTGAGTTTTTGGAAAACTATGTATACTCCTCTGATTAAGGGTGACAGAAAAAAAGAGAACAAAAACAGTGTGTTTTAATTTTCTACAGAGGAAGACAAGCCAACCAGAGAAACACACAGAACATAAAAGGAACTGCTTCCACTCACTGATGAATAGTATATATATTTCCTTGTAGTATCCCATGAAGCATAGAACTGAATGCAAAAATACCTCATTCTTCAATGATAACCAGCCATTTGAAAGGTCCAGGGGAAAAAAAGGAAAGAAAAAAAGGAAGTTGCACTTCAAATATACTTTCTGGCCTCTCAAAACTCTGTAGAGTTTGTCCCTCCACTACATACACAGACACTACACAGCTTTCAACCCTTTAATATTCCTCAGAATTTTTCTTCCCTGCTTCCATGATGCTGCACATTTGTCCACTAGAGACGCCTTGAAGTAGAGGTCAGCAGCAGATCATCTTTGGAATAAGATAAAATTAAAAAACAATAAATTGTCTAGTAGCACTTTAAAGACTAACAAAACACGTAGATGATATCATGAGCTTTCGTGGTCATAGCCCATTTCTTCAGATGACCAGAGTGTGGAAAAAATCCAGTCATCTGAAGAAGTGGGCTGTGTCCATGATACCATCTACATGTTTTGTTAAGGTATGTCTACACTACAGAGTTATTTTGAAATATCTACTTTCAAAATAGTTATTTCGAAATATCTTATTTCGAAATAACACGTCTACACACAAAATGCATTTCAAAACAGCTGTTTGCTATTTTGAAATAGCATGTCCACACTGAGTGGATGCTGAATCACATTTAAGGCTGGCCGGAACCAGGTCCGGCAGGGCATCAGGTCAGGAGTTACTTTGTGTGGCTGCTGCCTGAGGCTGAGGCATGTACTTAAAAGGACCCCCCTCCCCGCCCCCGGACAGCCAGTTCTCAGCTTTCCCTGCTTGCTTGCCTATTGCGACGAAGGACAGCAAAACATTTTGTCTTTGCGTGCTCTGGTTGCCCTCACTCGGGACACCACAGCACTCTGCAACATGGAGCCAGAGCTGCCCCTGGCCACTCTAGTGCTTCTCGTTGACGTGTTGCTCGAGCCTGGCTGCACTTTCTGCAGGCTGCCATCCGGGAGGTCCGTCGGGGGTCTGTCAGTATCCAGGAGGCCCTGCGGGAGAGCCTCCACTCTGAGGAGAACTAAGAGCCTCCCTGATCTGCCCCACTGGGGGCTTGGGCCTCATTCCTCCCTCACATCCTTCCACTTACCCCTCCCTAACCCCCTTCCTGATGTCAAATAAAATACATGTATTTTAATGAACACAAACTCTCTTTATTTAACAAAACTGGAGCGGGGGAGGATGAAACTCTGGTGAGACTGGGGAAAGAAAGTGGGAGAGGGGAGAAGAGAGGGTGAGAGAGGGGAGGAGGAAACCTGGGAGGAGGGAGCTGGAAGGGGGAAGCAAGGGAAAGAAGGGGAAGGGGAAGCTCAGGGCTCAGGGTTGAGGGTCTCACTGGACCAACTTGATTTTCATGCAAACCTGCTCTTGGGGTCACATGTGGCCTTTGGTGGCCAGGCTGGCAGCTATCCTGCCATAGACGACTGCGTTCCTGAAGCCAGTAGTAGAAGCCACTGCCTAGAAACCAATAACCAGGGTCAGAGACAAATTCAGGATGCAAAGCCAGCAGCCAGAGACAGAGTTAGGAAACAGAAGTAGAGAAGACTAGGCAACATAGGACCAAGGCAGGATCAGGAGGCATCACACTACTTGAACATAACGCCTGAAAGCATGTCCACTGAGCACCTAGAAATCAGTCGTCGATGTTGGGTTTCAGAAAAAAAGAGAGTTCTGCTTCTTTTTGTAGCACCCCTTGCTGGCAATGTGAATTTGGAGAGATGCCAGCTTCAAAGAAAGCTGATAACTTCAGATTAAAATGAAAATTGTGAAAAGAAGTAGATTTTTGTGGTTTACCCCCTATGAAGTAGGTGGAGTAGTAAATCCCACTCCTACTGGTTAACCTAACAGACACTCACCTCCTTCCCTTTCATAAATGTGACATTTTCCTAATTGTTTCTCTTACGTACCTTTCAAATATTGCTCATTTCATATTTCCATTGAATTATCTGATTATTATTTTTTGCATCATGAAGGATTTAATATTATATGACAACTGGGGGGGCTTTGCCTGTGCTCACTACACTCGTCAGCCCCTTTCTCTGTGGCCACTGATGATGTCATTCTGAGGCGTGGCAGGAAAAACATTTTCATATACAGTAAAACTCCAATAGTCCGGCATCCAATAGTCCGGCATGCCTGATAGTCCGGCATCAAAATGGCAAGAGCCTAGTGTGTGAGCTTCAGCAAAAAATGAGTCACAAGGTAACAGCGGCAGCAGCTGAACTGAGCAAAAAGGGTAAAAAAGGCTTAAAAAACCTAAAATATTACAGTATACTGTATACAATATGTACAATAAAAAGGGTTAAGAACACTTTATATACAGTATATAATGTGTACAGTATATATATAACCAGCTTATAGTACCTCCTGATAGTCCAGCATATTTGATAATCCGGCACCACCTAGGTCCCATAGGTTCTGGATTATCGGAAGTCTACTGTATATAGTCTACTGTACATAGAATTAATTTGCCATGGCCCATTATAAGGCCACATCATCCCATCCACCTCCATGAGAGGAAAGGATTTAGGTGGAGTTAAGTGGAGGGCTGCATCTATGGCATTAGTCTCCCTGCTTTCAACCCTACAACTGTTGTGATCAAGCTCCATAATGTAGTTGGAAATAAACCTCTTACTTGCCAGTATTTCAGTGCGCTGTGAGTACTGTTCCCATTTCTTGCCTGCTTTGCTTCCAGGCTGCCAAGCATCAAAATCCAGAAACAGCAACTTGCAGTGACAGATAGTAATCCATGATACAAACTGGCCACTTTGACTCCTGAGTCAGACGGTTATAGATTTTTGCACCAGAAGTCCCATAGTCTAAGGAATAATGTTGGCTGGGCTATCAAAATACCCCTATTTTTGTCTCAGGCGACTGCTAATTGAATACTATGGGATGGATGATCAGGATGTGTCACAATGCACTGCTGCAAAGAAGAGTATTTTAGCTGGTGTTTCAGTCCTGGTCTATATTTAACTTAATTTCTCTTTCTTTAATCTGAGCAGGATCCCTAATGATGTCTTCTACTTATATTCTCCAACTGCGCTGTAGCTAAAAAATGTGCACATCAAAGTCTAAATCCTGAATACAGACATCCTAGATAATATCTCATTTTGTAATGTTAGCGTTTAAGCTATTTGCTTGTAATGACAGAATGATCCATTTATGTTCAGGGAATTTTTATTTGGCTTTTTAATAAAGACTTCATCCTACTCATGGAAATTACTATTGTCATAAAAACAAAAGGTAAAAAGGGTTAGGAAGTTAAATGAGACTATTTTTCCTACTGTACAGTAGAACAGATGTGTGAATTGCTATAATGAAAACCAGCCATTAATAGCTTTGAACTATTAACTGGCTAACAGTGTTTTAAATAGAGATGGAAAAAAAAGACGTGGAGACCATTTCTCTAAATTTAGCCTCCTGTTGGTATTTTATGCAAAGCACTATTAGTTATGCCTTGAAGAGCTAAGTGGCATTCACCACCGATTTCAGTACATTAGTTTGATTAAGCTAAATGTTAAGCAATTTACTTCTTGTTAATATAAATGGAACAAATTATAGCTGTAAATATATGAGCAGATACAGTAGAGGAAGAAGCACAAACAACTCAAAATAGGTGTGGTAATGCCCTTAAATCGTAGGTAGTTCTCTTATGGCGCTTAATTAATAACTAGAACGCATCTCAAAAAGGACCTTCATGTTTTGCATTAAATGTATATCTTATTGGACCACATCTGAAACACTTAGTACTTCTGTATGGCAAGAAATAGTTTAGTCTTATGCACAATAATTGCAGCTATGCATACATGATTGTGCAGCTATCCAATGGCTACATACTGGAACTTCCTGCTGAATCAGCATAAAAAACTCAAACAGTCTTTTCCTGCCATTGTCCAGTCCCTTGGCTTTTCCCATTCTTCTCCATATTTGTGATTGTCTGTTTTTCCCTACAAGAAGTTCAGTAGATTTCTTAGGGCTTTATTTCACAGGAGCCAGTCACAATTGTTCACAATTCAAGACAGCAAAAATGACAGAGTAGAGTTCTCCAAAGCAGGAATACTAAGTAAGATGATCCACTGACTGGAGAGGACCAGTTAGACTTTGTCTATACTACCAGGTTATTGTGAAATAAGTTATTTTGAAATAATAACCCCTGAAATAACTATTTCGAAATAAACTTATGTCTCTTCACAAGCAGGAGTCATTATATCGAAATAACCGGACCCTTATTTTGAAATAACAGGCTTGGTAGTATGGATGCTCTGCTTATTATTTCAAAATAAGGGGAGTTATTTTGAAATAACTCCGCAGTGTAGACATGCCCTGAGGGTACGTCTAGATTACAGGCTTTTGTCGACAGAGGCTTTGTCAACAGATACTGTCAACAAAGCCTCTGTCGACAAAGAGCGTCTAGACTACAGCCAGTTCTGTCGACAAAGCAAGCCGCTTTTTTGACAGAGGTCTAGATGCTCTCTTTTGAAAAAGCACAGTGTGGATGCAATAGCACCTTTTGTCGACAGAACTCTGTTGACAAAAGGCATTATTCCTTGTAGAATGAGGTTTACCGCCGTTGACAAAATGCTGCATACTGTCGACAGAACTAAGCGGCAGTGTAGACACAGGGATAGTTTTGTCGACAAAAGTCCATTTTTGTCGACAAAACCCTGTAGTATAGACACACCCTTAGAGGCTAGCGTAAGGCACTAGCTCCCATCCAGGGCTTTTGCAGGACCTTTTTTTTTTAAAACCAATTCACATGAAAGACTTGAAGAAAAATATGCCTTGGAAAGAGAAGCTCTGAAGAAGTGTCTATGTAATGTCTTAAACTTGTAGGCTGAGATCCTTCGGTCTCCATGAACTGCTCCCACCCTCTTACAAGAAAGTCTAAAACCCAGAGACTGTGACTTGGGATTATTTATTTGGGTATGTAACAAGGCCTCTTGGATCCTGTCTCTAAAAAATATTCAGAGACCTGGTGCTGATCCAACACTTCGTGCAGTTTATTTACAAATATATTCCCACATCTTCATAACATGTACAGCTCCTGTAACAAGCTGGGGAGAATGATCAATCTCAATCAATCAGTCTCTCTCTCTCTCGTCCATTGCCTGCGTCCCCCCCTTTCCACTTTTTTCCTGTGTCTATCTGAGGGCTCTCACTAAAGGTTTAATTAACCTTTCTGCCCTGCCCCATCCAGAAATTAGGCACCAGTCTGCTTGGTCAGCTCCATTCTGCTGGACTGGAACTGCTGTGAACAGAATGCTGATTCTGCCACAATATTAACATAGCTTTTCTTGCCTGGCACTCTATGTGATTTTGATATGTCTGGTTTCTCTACAATGAGAACATTTATCTTCGAAACTCTAAGAGGTGCATATTATAAACATATTTTATAATGTTTTCAATGTCTATATGGCAATAGAACTAGATGGAGATTTAGGAGAGATTAGTTGTATATTGCTGATCAAGAGACTAAGAACCTAAAGCAGAAATTACAAAATAAGAATCTGAACCCTTGAATATTCAAGGAGAGCTGTCAGGGTAAATATAACTTGGGATCCAAAACTTTTCACAGCTGGGTTGGGAATAAAAATGCCAGAGCTACCTGCAGGATGGGTCATTCCCCACATGCTTTGGAAGGTCTGTCATTTAGCTGAACTAGTTAGCATGTCTCTAGGATAAGCCTAAATAAGATTCAATACCTTAACAGACATAACAATATGTGCTCACATTCTTTAGGAAATTTAACCTTATAGAAACATTTTAAAAATCTCTCTTCTCAGGCTGCATAAGAAGAGAGAACACACACCATATGGCTGACTCTCATTATTCTTCCGTCAGCGGTTCTTTTAAACGTTTGACAGATAATCCATAATGCAGTGTACACTAAATTCACAAAGGGACTGATCACATTTACTCCAGAACATAAGACTTGTACTCCAGTTTAGGCTTCAGTGGACAGTGTGTGGACCTGGGCTTTATTTTCAGTTTAGCTGACTGACCTGATGGGTGACTTTGGGCAGGTTATGCCACTTCTCTGGGCCTCTGATTCCACCTCACCTTTTTGCTTTTCTTTATATACTATTCACTCTTTGGGATAAGGACCTATGTTTCGGTGCCCTGCATAATGGTGCCCTGATCTTCTTTGGGGCTTTTATACACTACTGACATTCAAATATTAAACATTTCTCTATTATGCATGATCTCTAACTGCTTGACAAATAATGAAGATGAAAGTTTCTCTAATTCCAAGGAGCTGTGAAAAGAACTGAAAAAAATTTCTTAATATGCATTCAGAACAAAGATCTCTCTCCTAGAACTTACAGGATATTGCTAAGATTTTTCTGAAAGACTTAATTGTACTTATATGCAGTTTCAAAACCTGATCTCCATAGTAAAACCCTTTTCAGTGATCATCAGATAGAAATTCCACTATTCATTAAAGAAACCAGTTTCCTCTTTTAGGGTATGTCTACACAGCATTGTTATTTCAGAATAACTGACATTATTCTGAAATAACATAGTGTGCGTCTACACTACAAGCCTTTATTTCAAAATAATGTTGAGCTGGAGGACTTGTTACTCCAACTCATGGTAACCCTAATTTCATGAGTAGTAAGGGAAGTCGAAGGAAAAGTGTTCTTCCTTCGACTTCCTGCTGTGTAGACAGCACCAAAATCCAAATTAAGCTATTTCAACTTAAGCTACGGAATTGACGTAGCTGAAGCTGCATTGCTTAATTTGACTTTAGCCCTGTTGTGTAGTCGTACCCCCAGTATGAAATTCCCCCTGCATCCAATAATGCCTGTTATGTGGTTTCAAATGTAGACATCATACAACTAATTTTTCAAGGAGTGCTAAATGTTAAAGTCATTTTTGGGTAGCAGGATTTTCACATAGCATGTTCTTGAATCCTAAAAGTTTGTGTTTGTGTTGGCAGGGAAGGGGACAATGAAGCTGGAGATCCCAAATCAAGCTGCGGCAGATTGCTGTCTCATATCACTGGTACAATATAATATTATTCAATGCTGGTGATGGAAGCTGACTTGAAATCTTTTTATTTTTATTTTTTTCTGCCTAAGGCCAAAATGCTAAGAAACAGACCAGTTGCATGGTGCTGTATACCTAGATATGCAAATTTACTCTACTGACACCAGCTGTGCTTGCTTGATGATGTGATGGGAATAAGTCAGCTGAATAAAATTCTGTTGGATGTAGCAAATTCTACATCAGTCAGTCCTTAGCATGCTGTGCCACCCTGCTAGCAATTTTAACATGTTTCAGTTCCACTTGAATATAACAAGGCATGAGAAAGAAATGGTTAGCTTAATCTTTATGTGTATTAGAGCCATTCTGAAAATCATATAGCTAGGAGCTTGACAGGTAAGTTTCTCTTCTAATAATGATCTTTCAGGGAAAATATATTTTTCAGCTGAATAGCTAGTGTTCTTCAAGTGTGAAAAAGGAAGGCTATTTTAACACACATGAAAATAGAGTATATGCAGGGTCACAATTTCTGGCATTATAGTGTTGTTGGCACTTAATCATAGTAATATTACCCTCAAGCTATGCATGGAGCGTATACTGATAACAGTGGGAGTGCTATGCAAGGATCAAGAGTGATATGATGTAACACGGTTGCTGATCATGGCCCTAATTTCTAATATTTCAATTTTGTATTTCTCCATGGACTAATGGAAAGTCTTACAGCAGAAAGAACACACACTCCCCACAGTGTGGATGTAGAATGGGGGATTCCAACTGAAATTGGTGAGATTTCTCTGCACTGAAACACTTTGGATAGTCCTTCAGCATAAGGGTTTTCTCAGCTGAAGGAAAACAAGAGTGCCTATTTTCCCACAGCCTATTTGTTAGTGCCCAATCTGTTTTTTATTTGTAGAATGCTTATGTTGTTGTAAAAACAAACAAACAAGCAAACAAAAATAAATGCTGCAAGACATTAAAAGTAAACTAGCAAACACACATTATCTTTATTGAAACTGTTTAACTTTACTGTGCAACCCCAGTTATATAAAACTGATGATCTATGAAGAACATGAGATATAGGGGAGAGATACTTGTGGTGTTTTTACTGCTCCCAACGTGCTCTATGACTAGTCTTCTGTTTATCTAAGGATTTGCAGTTTCCTTTTTTGATTGGAGTACTAGTCACTATATAGAGGGTGATAAAATTCAAGGGAATTGCATTCAAGACTGAATTGACCATAAGAGGCTGGAAACAGGCTATAAAATAAAATATTACAGTAATAAAGAGAAAATTGAAATGATCTTAATTCTGACTTGAACTAGGAATGTTGGCAAATTCCAGAACTCTATTTGCACTATGATCCTGAAATATATTGAAAGGCAACACAATACATTGTACCAATGAAATATAAGAATCATTATCTCATTAACTCTAATAAGAACATCTCTTATTAGATGGGTAAACTAGCAAGAATGTAAAAATATGAATTAATAGTCCTGAAATATTTTTCAAGGAAATTGGGCCAAATCTTGAGCAAGCCCAGACAAGTTTCCAAAATGAGTAATGAATTTATTAGATGAGAAATATGTCAGGTTTAGAAGTTTTGGGTGAGTTTTGTTTAAACATGAAATGTGTGTGAGTGAAAAATCTATAAGAACAGGATTTTTTAAATGCATGAACAAAATTCTTATGATGATTCATTCAGTTTTGTCAAGATATCCTCAGCAGTCATATAGGCAAAGTTACCTGGCAAACATTTTTCTGATGAGGAAGGAAAGAAAAAATTTTCACAAACACTACTTCACCATTCCTTCTGGCAGGAAAAGGGAGGAAAGGAGTGGAACGCTACATCCAGTGTTTCTTGTCTTGTTGTCTTTGCGGCTTTGATGAACAAATACCTATCCCTTGCATGATAGTAATGCTACAGAGCCAGCTCTTTAAATGAGACACATACAGAATACAGTGGTGTAGGTTCACAGATGGCTCAGTTGACCTTTCTTAGGTTTTGGATTCTGAGAGCCGCTGTGTTTGAATCTTGCCAAAATTCAAAGCAAAATTCCGCTGCACCTGCTGAGCTTTGTTTGATTTCCTCATAAAAACAGAAATCCCTCCCTGAAAGTCAGCATGAAATTCAGCCAACGTTCGGTGCCAGGTTCAAAAAGCCTCAATAATCCTGGGTAGCATTTCAGACTCTGATGTGTTGGAATGCACTGAGGTACCTATATAAATATAGGTTGAATCAATCTGTTTCTCATACACACACAGGTACATGCACATACATACTTCTATTTAGAGACATGTTCTACCTTACTTCTTCAAAAACAGTCCTGTGGCACCTTAGGGTATGTCTACACTACAGCACTAATTCGAACTAACTTAATTCGAATTAGTTAATTCGAACTAAGCTAATTTGAATTAGTGCATCTAGACCTAAAAACTAATTTGAATTAGTGTTTTGCTAATTCGAACTAGCATGGCCACATTGAGTGGACCCTGAACCGAAGTTAAGGCTGGCCGGAACCAGTGCCAGCAGGCATTAGGTTAGGACTTAGAGTGTGGAGCTGCTGCCTCAGGCAAGCCGAGGGCTGTGCTTAAAGGGACCCGACCCCCACCTCGGACAGACAGTGCTCAGGGTTCCCCGCTTGCTTGTCTAACTCGATGAGGGACAGCAAAGAAGTCCTGTCTTGGAGTGCCC
>JANRFK010001234.1:73417123-73427717 GCA_030068395.1 Apalone spinifera
TATGATAGAGGTATATAAAATCATGAGAGGTGTGGAGAGGGTGAATAAAGAAAAATTCTTCATAAGTTCCCATAATATAAGGACTAGAGGACACCAAATGAAATTAATGGGTAGCAGGTTTAAAACTAATAAGCGAAAGTTCTTCTTCACACAGCACATAGTCAACCTGTGGAACTCCTTGCCACAGGAGGCTGTGAAGGCTAGAACTATAACAGAGTTTAAAGAGAAGTTAGATAAATTCATGGAGGTTGGGTCCATGGAATGCTATTAGCCAGGGGGTAGAATGATGTCCCTGTCCTCTGTTTGTGGAAGGATGGAGATGGAGGGCAAAAGACAAATCGCTTGGTCATTGTCTTCAGTCCATCCCCTCCGGGGTACCTGTTGTTGGCCGCTGTTGGCAGACAGGCTACTGGGCTAGATGGATCTTCGGTCTGACCCCAGTATGGCCGTTCTTATGTTCTAATCTCAGGGCTCAGGATCAGGGGTCTCACTGGACCAACTTGATTTTCATTCAGACCTGCTCCTGGGTTTGCATGTGGCCTTTGGTGGCCAGGCTGGCAGCTATCCTGCCCTAGATGGCCGCATTCCTGTGCCTAGTGCAGAGATCGTGGACATTGGAGGCTTCCCCCAAACTTCGATGAGGTCCACGATCTCTGCAATAGACTAGGCGGGCGCCCGCCTCTTGCGGCCCCGGGCAGCCTCCTGTGAGCCGCCAGCCTGGTCCTGGGAAGAGGGGGAGGGCTGGGTGGCAGCGGGTGGCTGGCTCATCCCGTGCCAGGTGTAGGGTCTGCTGGCTGGGTGCTGGCAGGTTTGCAACTGGCACAAGCCAGACCGTGCCCGTTTAAGTGCTCCGGGGCTGGGAGGGGGGCAGAAGAGTTTCCCTGGCTTGGCCCAGAGTGGCCACCAGGGCAACCTGGGAAGGGCTAGCCTCCAACTTGTTCGAATTAAGTGGCTACACAGCCTTTAATTCGAACTACTTAATCCGAACTAGGCTTTAGTCCTTGTAGAATGAGGTTTACCTAGTTCAAATTAAATTCGAACTAGCGGTTTGCATGTGTAGCGCCTATTAAAGTTAATTCGAACTAACGGCTTTTAGTTCGAATTAACTTTGTAGTGTAGACATACCCTTAGAGACTAACAAATATATAGGCTTATGAGCTTTCGTAGGTAAAACCCATTTTAACAATGAGTTGGAGTGTAAATGACAGAATCCAAGATAAATATAACAGCAAAAGCCTGTCAATTGCAAGAGCCATGTTAATGCAGCTAATTAAGAAGGCTGGATGTGTCCCATTCATAGCTTTTGATGTGAAAGTGTGAACGTCAAAGGCAAGGGAAATTACTTTTTTTCTTGTTATTTTGGCATACTATTTCTTCTAAGGAAAATGTTAAGTAAGTTAGGAGTGCAAATGTTTCTAATCTGAGTACTAAATGCAACAAGATCATTATCAACATCATCCTAGTAATACCCACAAAGTCCCCTGCCTCTCAAAGCTTATGTGCTAAAAGATTGCAGATGTAAGGTGCATAAATCTGAAAATGGATAACAAGTTACATTATTGTACACAACTACCCTATTGGTATGTACCATACAATTTGTGTATATCAATTGTATAGTCACATTCACATTTTGCACATGCAACTACACACCTAACTTGATTAAAACCATATCTTCATTGTTCAGCCAAGTGACAAAGAACATAGTAAATGCCTACTTACAAACATGTAGAATACTGTAAATCATTTTAAAATAGTGTGAACTCTTTCACACTGGAATGTATTTTAAATCACAGCAGTCTGGTCATGACACATCTTAACCATAGTTTTTTTCCCCTAAAATATTCAGAACTACAAATATACTGACTCAGGCTATTTGAAAGTTACCAAGTGAATTACTTCACATTTTCCCACATAATATGTTCTCTGATCACTTGGGAAATAAATGTTTCTTATGAAAGAAACTACCTCGAGATAATTCAAATACATCAGAGCCCGGGGTGCCAGCAAAGGTTTGTTTTAATGTATATATTTTGTAAACTTTAAACAAAGGGATATATATGTCTACTTTATCAATATGCACTTTACATTTTCTAAACAGTTCTGAAGGCTAGGCATTTTCATTATAGAATAAAAAATGCTTATAAATCACATTATAAAATGACTTGAGAAATCCTATATCTGATTAAAGCACAGGGTTGGGAATCAGAAGATCTCAGTGCTTTCACACTGACAGCACTCCGTGCAGTCATTCAGAGAAAAAAGGATGCTAGCAAATGCCAGGGAGGGAGAGGGTTGGGATAAATATGCAGTATGCCATGTGTACTGTATTTGCCCCTTGAAAATGAATATCCTTTGTAAGCTGCACTGATTCCTCTTCTGCATTAAGGAACAGATACTGTGAACAGTGAGGGCCAGAATGTCCTCGACTTCAGTTGAAAATAACAGAGTTGAGAAAATTACCCATTTCATTTAAGTCCTTCAGAAGTTTATAGTATCTAGGCCTAGGGGATAAACACATCATGCATCTAATCACAGTAGAGCTGGGCAGCCAGAGAAAATACAAGGGCAACAGCTATGTTGCTAATGTAGGGGATCTGGGAGCTATAGATGGACAGTCAGTAAGCATATAACATCTGGGATTTGCTGATCAATACCCTGATTTTCCTGCAGGACATCAACCAATATGATCTGGTAGCTAGGCCAGGACATCTGCTTTTTCCGTATCTATATTGTCGCTATTGCTCTGGAGAACCTATGTGATGGCTCTTCACAGAACAGAGATTTATGGTGAAAAGGATGAAAATATTAAACACTGGATTTTTTTCATTAAACAGTCTAAAGTTTGAAGGATTTTTTTCCTTTAGTATTTTATTTTAAATTGAGTAATTCTCCTTAACCATAAAGCATGATTAATATGGAACAGCAGCTGTTTCTTTTGAGGAAAAAAAAACACAGTCACAAAACCTTCTGCATCATTCTCTTCATGAAGTTAGGCATTAGCTCCTAATCATCATGCTTGATGAGTCCTGCACCTACAATTAAAGTATGAAAAAAATCTTTTTCAAAAGTAAAACATTTTAGATATTTTGGATATACAGGTGTGAATATTCAATGGAAAATGCAACTTCTTGTTTAATCATCCCAAAGACTGCAGTGCAGCATGTCTTTTGAGGCAGTCATATTCCAGAGATCTGATGATAAGATTCACTACTAGAGGATCTTACAAAATCAAATTCCCCAGAAGCTGAAGTTTTAGCTCTGACACATTCTTACAGCATATTAGCACTAATAGATCTGCCTTTCCTGGACTACTTAAGAATGTTCCAATCATATGCACAACTTTTCTGTAACTCATATAGAGCTACAGTTTATTAAAATGTGTCTTAGATATGACACCAAAAAAACTGTCTACTGGATTTCCATATTTATAGTGATCTATTTCTTTCTGATATTTTGTTTGTTCCATATACAAGTAAAAACAGGAGTGTAGAAAAATTTGAAATACTTGAAAATTCAACATAGATTCTGAAATTCAAGTTGTATTCTTTGTGGATTGTGCATCATCTTCATTATTATCATCATCAGCAGCATTCTTAGAGTATGTCTACAAAGCAGGACTAAAGTCAAATTAAGGCACGCAACTTCTGTTACGTCAATTGCGTAGCTGAAGTTGAAATAGCTTAATTCGGGTTTTGGTGCTGTCCACACAGCAGAAAGTCGAAGGAAGAACATCCTTCTTTTGACTTCTTTTACTCCTTGTAAAATGAGGGTTACAGGAGTCAGAGTAAGTGTGCATCTACACTATGAGCCTCTATTTTGAAAAAAAATGTCAAGCTAATGGACTTCTATGTTACTTTGGAATAATGTCAGTTATTCCAAAATAACAATGCTATATAGACGTACCCTCAGATATTCTGCCAGCAAATTCTTCCTCATTTACACCCCTCGAACCTCATTATCTTCCATGAGAATGTAAAAATGTAAAGTTACAGAAGCCATAATTTGGCTAAGCCTTTAGAAATATTTGAATAAGGACTATGGTACAGTTCACTTTCTTTTAGCAGAGCTGTCTCTGCAGCACTGACAGAAGTAAAAAGTGAAAAAAAAAAACCCAACTCCTCAAACATTTTAGACAGCAAAATACACAGGAGTCTGATTACATCCCAAACAGATCTGTTATGAAAAAAGGTGCTGTTGTTACCTTGGCTTCTTTGACCACTATCACACTTTAAAGTGCCAGAGGGGTAGCCGTGTTAGTCTGAATCTGCAAAAGTGACGAGGAATCCTGTGGCACCTTATAGACTAACACATTTATGGGAGCATAAGCTTTCGTGGGCAAAGACCCACTTTGTCAGTTGCATGCACTTTAAACTGCGTAAGTGTACAACCCGTTCCTCCCACTGTGAAGGCAGACAGAGTCTTAGTCATACCCACATTCTGCTTTCTGGAGAGATCTGTGCCTCCAGAGGTGCATGTGATTGTCTTTGTATAAAATGGAGACTGAGGGGTGAGGAAAAGGTATCTGGTTCTGTTCCCAAATCAGAAAACCCTTGTGGAGGAGGGAAGCAGCCTAGTTCTGGGAAAGGATCTTACAGTTTAGAAAATTGAGCAACATTTTTAAATCATATGAATAACGTGACTGAGGCACACAATGAGTCAAAGCAGAGTTGTTTTACCTGAACCAGTCTCAACAGAAAATATTCAAGAATAGACATAATCTCTAAGGAATCTGAAAAATCATGTAGCTAGGAGCATATAGCAGTAGGAAAATATACTTACACATTATTATGGCTGAATGCAATAAAAAGCCTGGAACATTGTGTCTTTACATCCAATAAAAATGAGTAAGAATAAACTGGACTGAAACAATAACCTGGGCTGATTCTCAAGCACAGACTTTTGATAACTTGAAGCCGGAGTGTAATGTTTGTCATCTCATTCACGACTATGAGAGCTTCAACAACATTTAAGTTGAACAAATACATTCACGGTAACATGAATTTCAACAGGAAATGTGATTCATAGGAATCGGAAATAAGAAATACAGAATGCCTCCTATGCTGCATTTGAGGGCTTGTCTGCATTTCAGCCCTCTTCCTCCCCCCCCCCCAGTTTATACCAATAGAAGGGCACGCAAAATTGAATCCTGTAATTCTCTTATGTGTATGCTGCAGATGTGAACTAAGGGTCCCTACTCTGCATGCACATACACCTCTTCACAGTGGGCTACCTGAATGCAAACTGGGACCTTTTAGTTCACACTTAGCTTCCACATGGTGTAACTGAAGTACCGCACTCTGGTGTGCAATGATCTTCACACCTCCAGAGTCCAATCTCTTAGGCAGTGTGGAAATGCCCTTATTTGGAGGCAAACATTACTTACAAGCATTTTAACATGTCTACAGTGAGGAGGGGGACATCTCTTGAACATTTTGGTTCTGGAGCGATCCTTTCCACACACACACCGCCAGCCAGCTGGGCCCCTTTTTTTTTACTTCACAAACCTCAATACTGCAGTACTTTACCTTCTGAAGCATCTTTTGCATTTACTCCTGTTGGCTTCCATTTTTATGGCTCATGGATTTGTTTCTGAATAAACAGAAGGGTAAACAGATATCTATGCCAGCACTAGCTAGCCTATTGTTACCCTTTGTCCTCAGCAGTTAGCCAGCGCCAAGTTGTTTCTGTTAACTTTGTTGGAATGAGTCAGGTAAATATTTGGTGTAATCTTGTTTAATCACAAGAAACATGCAGAAAATCTTGCTTTTCTGAACACAGTGGAAAGAAACAGCAGGCAGAAATACAAAGTTTGGAGCTCCTGCAACCTCTGTGCACACGTTCTGTCTTTCTACTGCCTCTTAGGGTCATGCACACAAATCCTTCTCTGGCTTTCCCTGTCCATATACATTTACATGACCTCACCCTTCTGTTTTCAAGCAGGAAACCTCTCAATCTATTTGGGGCCTGGTCTATGCTATATGTTACACAATGCTTCCCCCTAACTGCTCTGCTCACTGTTATGAACTCTGGGGTCCAGAGACCAGATAGACCAGAGAGCCCTCCTCTCTAAAGCCCTGTGGATTTTTGAAATTCCTTTTTCTTGGTTGCCTGATTTGGTGAGCACTACCTAGCAACTCTCCATTTTGGTGTGAAGCTGCCCAGCTGACCATGCCGGTTACATACAGCAAACAGGCTCCTACCTACAGTATGCAGGAAGTGTTGGATCTCCTGGGTCTGTGGGGAGAAGCTGTGGAAACATCAACATCTCCACCATCTGCAGCTGTTTCATGACCTTGAATTGTTTCTTTCTATGTCCCACAGTAATATAGCCTCCAAGGTATCATCATGTTCCCCACATTTCCTCTTGCAGCTCTGCAAACATAACGGCTATGTCTACACTGCGCGGTTTTGCACCAAAGCTATGCAAATGAGGCTTAACGTTAGAATATCGCCAAGCCTCATTTGCATAGCTAATGATCCGCCATTTTCGCAGAACAGGCTCTTGCGCAAGATGAGGCTGTCTACACTGCCCCGTCTTGCGCAAGAAAAACCCTTTTGCGCAAAGCCGTTATGCCTGAAAATAATCGCTGCACCATACACTGATATAAATGTTCCTAGTCAGAAAGCACATAACTTTCTGACAAAGGAGCACAGTGTGGATGTGCACAAGTTATGCAGTAACTGGTGACTATATGAAAACATAATTTAGGCAGACAGAATTTTGTAATGTAGACGAGGGCGGGATTAGCTCTGCTCAAGCTGAGCCATGGTGTTTAGTGCCTTTGGCAATAGCCTGCCTTTTCTGCCAATGATTTAGTACAGAAAGGTTCTTAATTGCCCCTTCCATTGAAGCTGACAGAGGGTGCTTGATACCATCATTGGTTTTAACAATGTCCATGATTGTCTTGCAATCCATCCCCTTTCAGACTAACATCTACCGTATTCCAGAACTATTGCCACGTGCGACAGTATGCTATAAGGCAGGGGTGACCAAACTGTGACTCATAAGCTGCATGTGGCTCGTTTACAGTTCAAGTATGTCTTGTGGAGCCTCCCAGACCTCCCCCTTTATTTGCCTACCAGGCTGAGGGGGTCTTGAGGCTTCTGCCCAGTAGTGAGGTCATGACACTAGGGGCTTCTTCCAGAGACAACTGATGCCCCTGGGGATGGGGGGAGAATGGAAGGCATATCTTCTTCTTACTCTAAATGCCCTCTCCCTGTAGCCCCCAGGTGTTAGCTCCATGTGGAGAGACAGTGGCAAACAGTAGAGAGCTTTAGGGAGGAACCACTGATTTAGCACTGAGGGGAGAAGCAGTAGCAAAAGCAGTGTCTCTCCCTGCCACTCCCAGCTGTTTGTTGTTGCATCTCTCCAGGGCTGCAGCTCCCAGCTCATTGGCTTCAGCAGCTACTGTTCAGGGAGGGACCGTGAGTTACCATGTGAGGGAGCGGGTCTAGCAAACCCAGGCAAAAATTTAACACATCCCTTCCTATGTCATCTCTGGCTTATATCCAGAAGGGAGAGAAGGCTTCAACTCTAAGGGGTACACCTACCAGGGTTCAGGGCTTCATCAAGTTCAAACTCCTGGTTCTTTAACTTCTGAAAATTATCATATGTGCCTAAAAGGATCAAAAGTTTGGCTACCCTTGCTACAAAGGACAGAGGAAGGACTTTTTGTGACTTCTCCCCAGCCCATGCATCTCTGGTGGAACAGCCATAATTAGGGCCAGAGTTTGGATTTGAAATTCATTCAATTCCTAATGTAAATCATTGTGAACTCCAAAATATGAGGCCAATAGAACATTCTGGTTGAAAAAAATGTACAAAAATATCATTAAAATGTTACAAAGCCTGCAGTCAAAGAACGGCTTCTACTTGTCTGGCACACAAATGATGACATTACTTAAACCACAGAACTTGAAAATACTAATTTTTACATTAAAGCCCAAGAAAATTCAAGCCAACAGTTTCAAACGGTGGTTTTATCTACTATAAAAGATCTATAATAAGCAACTTCCAGAATCAGCATGAAACCTAATTATAGATCTCTGCTGTAGCTGCTTCTATTTACGTCTCCAAAACCACAAAAGCAAATAATCCAGACTGTCCTACAACATCAGCATGTTCCTGCCCTTTCTTCTGCTGTCTTGATGACACCTTTGTATGCATGTGCTACATGTCTCTGGCACCGATCATGTTAACTTTGAGTTCTATTGAAAAGCTTCAATTAACTCCATAGGAGAAAGATCAAATCCTTTATCTAAACTATTACCCATCACTGTGCATCAGAAATGCAAATGCAATTTTATTTTTAACAGTGTTAATTGTTGCTTTTGAGCAGTCATTCCATGAACCATTTACTAAAAATAGGTGAGATTCTGATTTCCTATGCAAACGTCCAGTAAAAAGTCATTGCACAGAAGAACTACACAGGTATGGGGGGAAACATGTAGCCTAGGCTGTAGGCAATGGCTCTTACCTCCTGATAATCCTGAAATAGAGTTTTAACCCAAAGGATCAGTACAGTTCTTTTGCCAGTGCCTGGACATTTGATCAGCTGACCCACAACCATGTTTGGCTCTTGTGCTGCACAGCCAAGCCTCAGTCACTCTGTGTGCCTGCTCCGCTTCCCAAACCCATTCACAAAGTTGCAGTATTTCCATTGTTTTTGCTCTTCCCTACCCAGGCCAGAGGTTGCAGGGTTAGAACTATGTAGTATTTCAGTTTAAATCAGTTAGGGTGCATCTACACTGCATCCGGAGCTCAAAATAAGCTACGCAATTTGAGCTACGCAAGTTGTATAGCTTATTTCGAGTTAATTTCAAAATAGCTTATTTTGAAATATGGTGCTGTCTACACAGCACTTATTTTGAAATAAATCGCTATTCCAAAACATCCCTTACTTCTTGTGGGATGATGTTTACAGGGATGTTGGAATAGCGAGCCCCTTATATTTCAAAATAACAGGCACACTCAAAAAGATGTGGAATAGCTATTTCAGGAGACCTCTGGTATCCCAAAACAGCACTGCAGTGTAGACATAGCCTTAAAGTCAAAATCTGTGGAGAAAACGAGTTTTGTATTACCCTGTCAGAGGATACACAGTTGTTTCAGGGATAGTGGGCTGTGATGGCTAGACCAGTAGCTGGGAGGCCAGGCTGAGTTTCTTGCCTGTTTGGTTCTGTCTAGGGGGTGAGCTGGTGACAAGTTTACTCCTCCTTCAATCCCAAACCTGGAGAGAGAAATCAAAGTGGCCTCTGAATTTCCAAGTTACAACAGGATCAGAGGGCCTTTAGGTGTACAGGCTCATAGAGAGTACATCTATATGGCAACTAAAAACCTATGACTGGCCCATGCCAGCTGACCCGGGCTCAAGGAAGTGGTTAACTGTGTAGGAGATGTTTTGGCTTAGACTGAAGCCTCGGTTCTAGGGCTTTGTGAGGTGTGAGGGTCCCAGAGCTTGGGCTGCAGCCTGAGTTAGAATGCCTGCACCACAGTTAAACAGCCCCATACCTCCTGTCCCATTAGCTTCATTCAGCTGGTATGGGCCACCCATAGATTTTTGATTGCCATATAGCCAGACCCAAAGCATCACTTAGCTTGCTTCTGCTGAAGGATTTTCCTGTCTCAGTGAGTAGATAAGCTATTTTGTTTTGTATTTATTTTGAATGTTTACACACAGATTATGTTGCAGTTTAGACATCTTAAATAGTTTGTTGAAAAGTATTTTTAAATATTCATTTAATTCACCTTTAAAAGATCAGCCAGTTTATACATTTATTTTAACGTTTTTGCAATCATTGCTCCCTCACCATCCAAGTAATGCTCTTTCTGCATATCTTTTCAGAGTGACAGCATTTGCTTTGCTGACATCAGTGCTTCCAGGTTAGTGAGCATCCTTTGAGTTGAATATGTAATCATTTATGAATGCTTTACATTTGTGGCACTTATCTGCTCTTGCCAGCATTTATTTGTTTTTATGTTATTCTGCACAAAATTGCAATCGTGATGTGGATTGTGTCAATATCCAATGAAAAGGGAGAAGAATAATTAGATCAAGGTTATGTTACTGACATTGCCTTTCAGTTTGCCAATATTAAATCTTTAAGGTAGCTCAGAATGTAATTATAAACTTCTAGTAACAAGTGTAAAAAAGTCTTGAACACATAGAACCTTGTGACTGTGATAGGTGCAGTGGTTTTGGAGACAAGATGATTTCAGAGACTATCAGGTCTGTTGATGCATAGATACTTTTACAGAGGAACAAGATGTTAAGTTTGGATTCTGGAAAAAAACAACAAACAGTTGAAGCACCTTGTGACAGGGTGGACCAGGCCCTAAAGCCTACTCCTGGAGGCTTGTGGCTTTGTCACAACCCACCCAGCAAACCATAGAGAAGTCTTCCAAGAAAAACAGAGTGGCACAAAGTACATGACCAATCAGGGCCCAGCAAGATCTCCAGTGTATTGTGCAGGAAAGAGACCATTTGCTCCAAATGATATATGGTTGTAAGACACAGTTGGAGACGGTATCCAGGACTCTGAGGGTATGTCTACACTAGCCCCCCAGTTCGAACTAGGGAGGCTAATGTAGGCA
>JANRFK010001234.1:73438407-73452663 GCA_030068395.1 Apalone spinifera
CCCCCCCCCCCCCCCCCAAGTAGCACAGTTCAAAAGAATCATAATAACCAACTTTTTACAGTACAGAGAAATTTCACTTTGGGCAGTGGCTAGCTGATAAAATGACTCATTCTACTAAGAACAGACTGCATTAAAAGAGATTCAGAGGTATCCCTCCTGAACATTAATAATAATTCCTGGCTTAGACATAGCACTTTTCATCAGTAGATCTCAGAGCACTTACAGCTTTGTTTTTCACTCCCAGATTCTTCTGTTGTTGTAGTAAGAGTTCCTTATGAGTAGAAATCTGTTAAAGTGTTTTCTGTTAACAAGAAAGGAGCAAGGTCTGCTCCAGACAATTAATTCCTCAGCCCTCTTTTTATCATCTTCAGTATCATATGGAAGCCATCATTGTTATAACATTAAAATAATATTTGGAACAGACATACTGACTCTGAGTGGGATTTTATTTTGGACATACATTTGACATACTCACCATAATAACCCACTCCTATTTTAACTGCAAACATTGCAATGGTAATTCGAGTGGGATTAAGCAGATGTGAAAGACCAGCTAAATTGGGTATAAACACTGACAAAATGCTGGGGAAAAGAAAGTGCAATAGAACATATTACTAATCAGATGGCTTGGAAACATAAATTGGTATGTTTGACTTTCAAACTTCTCATGCTAGTTATTTGGAGTCCTTGAGAAAAAAAGGATAATTCCATGGATTTTGGCTAATTCATGAATCAGTATAAATACAAGTTTGTTAAAAGGTTAATTAAACAAACACTCGTACCTTGTTTGAGTCAAAGTGTTTGTACAATCCCTATAATATAATAAAGGGCACAGAATGATCAGATGCAAGAAAGGAAAGTGGTGTGGTCCCTAATAGATCATTTACACAGTGATAATCAGGCTTACAAATTTACTCTAATTGTGAGTTCAACTGTAAAAATATGTGAAAGTTTATAGGATGTCATAGTAATTTAGGGTGCATCTACACTGCAGGGCTTAACTTGAAATAAGCTATGCAAATTGAGTTACATCAGTTGCATAGCTTATTCTGAGATAGCTTATTTCTAAATAGGGAGTGTCTACACTACTTATTTTGAAATAGAGCACTCTCCCTCTGACTTCTCTTATTACTCGTACAATGAGGGTTACAGGAGTCAGAGTAAAAAGTCCTCCAGCTTGACAGTACTTTTACACTATTTCAAAACAACTGCCTGCTGTGTAGATGCGGACTAGGTTATTTCAAAATAGAGCTAGTTGTTTCAAAATAGTGTTGCAGTGTAGACTTACCCTTAGAGAACAACAAATGTTAACGGGAACAAGTATAATAAGGCAACAGAAATACTGTATTAGTCTAATCCAATTGGTTTGCAGACCAGATCTCGCCTCTGTTTAATTTCATCCAGACGAGAGTAAATTCTGAGCCTGGGTTCACCCACAGCTGGACTAGAGCTGCAAACACTGGCTCTTGTTGATCAGAGAAGCTCTGCATGCTGTCCTTGCCTGTAGAAAATGTGGCCAATGGGAGCTATGAGGGCAGTGCCTACAATTGCCTGCACCCCTGCAGGGATGTGCCAGTTGTTCTCTGCCAGCCATGGCCCCATGCCACTCACAGGAACATGCCGTACTCCCTCTGCACCACCAACAGAAGCCACATGAGGTAAATGCCCCTCACTCCTCCTGCACCTCAAGCCCCTCATCCCCTGCCCCACCCCAGAGCCTGCATCCTCAATCATATCTCTCACTCCCATACTCCAAATCTCTGTCCCATCCCTGACCCCCTCCGACACCCAATCTCTTTCGCAGAGCCTGCATTCCCACCCTCATCTCTGAGCTCACTCCAACACTCTAATCCCGGCCTAAACCCAACACACTCACCCCAACTGCCTGCACCGAGCTTACTTCTCTACTCCAAACTCCTTGGTTCCTGCATGGTGCCCCCTTCAACAGTCCATACACTTTATCCCCCACCCCAACCCTCTGTTCCATTATGGAGTCCCCTCCCACATCCTGAAACCTCTCCTTTTTGCCCCCATGCAGGAACTTAGGGGAGGCGCACTCTCCTCTGCACCTCCATTCTGCAGGTCTCTGTATGGCCTGTGACTGATTTTTTGGCCACACAGAGCCCTGCACGGTGATTTTTTCTATAGCCCCTGACAAGAAAAAGTTCTCACCCCTGCTCTAAGTGAAAAGGCCTACTGATATAACTGAAGGACTACATTAGGATCCTGCTTGATAAACTAGAAAATATAGGCGCAGAAATCAGTGAGCCAAAATTTGGTATGGACAAAAACAAACCAACAGACATGAGGATCTTGTTTAATACCGTTTAATACTGGGCACTGACTAGATTATTTTAATGCCTCTGGACCATTTATTGCATCTAAATTAATACAACAGAATGTCCATTGGCCAATAAATGAAACAACATATATAGAATTTTTTAGGAGACTACTCATGCTCGCCTCCTTTCTGTATTGTGAGTGTATAAATACTATTAATTGTCTGACAATATAGTTTCCCCCATTAAGTCTAGGCCAAAGGCATCTTCCCTACAGCAATCCCAGAATGCAAATAATATCTTGCTGTCCACTTCTGCTCCACATGTGTTCCAAGATTTCTTTCTGCCCTCCTACAGAAAGCAGCAGCCGCCTATGAGGGAACTAGGAGCCAGGAAGAATCTGGGTTTTAATCCCATTGGAGTCAGTGACTCATTGTCTAACTTTGGTAAAAGCATGTGAGCTTTGTTTTTCAGTTAGTTTTGCTAGCAAGCTAATAAAAAGCAGGTCCTCACCAACAATCCAATGCACAACTGGAATGAAATATCCGTGGTTAATTAATTTTAAAATAGTAAAATTAAGATTGCTTAGAATGTCCAGGCCTAGGTCAAATAGCAGCAAGTTTATTTTTAAATAATTTTTCCAAAGTGACAGTTTAAAAAGGGAATCAGAGTGGGACTGAATATTTTTGGCAGGCTTACAAGAGGCCAATAAGTTATAAATACATTTCCTGCAAAAAATATGCTAATCATATCTTAACTGTTTGGGAAAGAATTTCACTGCATCAGTAACAGATACATGACAGATATGGAAATGTTATGATAGAAAAACCACATGCTACCAATTTAAATACATAAAAACTGGACACAGTCCAAAACCAAAAGTGTTGTTTCTATCAACCAAAAACATTATAAATGGTTACAATTTGAAGGACCATGGAGCATCTATGAGTTCTTGGGAGAAACATGTAACAGGCTAGAAGAGACCTAGAGAAGCAATGTCAGGAAGGCCAGTCTGAACAACAGTAAGCTAATTCATTATCATAGACACCACACAATACTAGATCTATTTTCTGCACTTCAGTTGTTGCGGAGAAGATACATAGAGAATACTCAGTGATAATGTTTTATAATATTTAATCATTAGGCTGATAAAATGGTTGCTGATTCCTTTTTTCTTATCGTGGATTTGTTAGGGTACATCTACACAGCTCCATTATTTTGGAATAATTAACGTTATTTTGAAATAACAGAGTGCGATTCTACACACAAGAAGTTATTTGACATAATGTCAAAATAATATCTGGCCAGAGGACTTCTTAGTTTGACTCCTGTAACCATCATTTTACGAGGAGAAAGGGAAGTCAGAAGAAGAATGCTCTATTTCAAAGTAAGTGCTGTGTAGATGTCCCCAAATTTTAAATAAGTTATTTCAATTTAAGCTACGCAATTAGCATAGCTCAAGTTGCGTAGCTTATTTAAAGTTTAGCCCTATTGTGTTGACGTACCCTCGTTGCTTTTGTCCTCTCATTGTATTTGTGCTTGTTAGGGAAATATAAGAAAATGGTGCTATTACTATTTTTTAATATATTAAGGTAACACATACATGCCACCTGATTAGTGCTTAGGAAGATCAAGATGTTTCCCATATTCATATTAGATTTCCAAACAAATCTCTACTTTCCTAAGTGACATCCATAAGAATATAGGCATTCATGCAAGTCTACCTATCTTCTTTCAGTTGCATACTGTAAAAATATATTCTGTGAAACACTGGAGGAGATAACAGCCCATCCACTAAAGCCTGAAAAGGCTCAGAAGGCAACTAGTGCTTCCCTGAAAGAAAACATCAAGTAGATGTGATGATAAGGATGCCAGGGATGGTCTTCTGCAAGACTTGATGTGCATTATGGGTTTTGTGAATATAGAAGGAGCAGATTCTCCACATATCAGGTAAATATGGTAATCACTGTGCTGTAGGATATAAGGTGGAAGGAGGGGACTTAGAAGAAAGGGATGACCAGATTTAGATTACTAAATCCATGAAACAATTTACAGCAGTGAATTCAGAGAGGACAGAGATGCCTCTCTATATCTCAAAGCTAGGGATTAGGTTACATTCCCTTCCTTGGTATTTCCTACTGGATTGTATAGGTGGCTTCCCTCTCATGTTGTTGTCTTCTGTTAATTTAACATTTAAGTGTTTATCTTCCCTGCCATGAATTACATAGGGCGTCTAAATATTAGACCTTGCAATACTGAGTATATATCTCCTTTAGTTTCCTCACTTAGCTCTGTGGCATGACCAAACCAGAGCACTGTGGATTATGTGTGAACATGGCTGAATACAAATTATATAATATGCAGTGTTGTTGAAATCCTGGGAGCAATACGGTATTAGGGAAACAAGCTGGGTGAGGTAAGACCATCTATTGGACTAACTTCTGCCAGAGAAAGACAAGCTTTCAAACTTACACAGAATTCTTCAAAACAGAATTAAAAGGTAGTACCTTGTTTGTAGCATCACTTCTGATGATGGAACTAGAGCAAATACAACTTTAAATGGATGTTGTTAGGAGATCATTTGAAAAATTGGCCCTTTTAAATTTCACATTTTGAGGTAAAATCTACCCAAACCAATGAGTACACAATGTCCCATAAAATTTTGTGGAAAAAAATCATGGATTTTGCCCAACACTAATACTTTTAAAGCACTTTGCAAACATTAGCTACTTGTTTCACAACCACCTTATGAGGTACATAAAGGCACTTATTCCTACTTTGCAGGAGGAACTGAGAAATAGAAGGGATCACTATAGCTAAGATGACATTAATCTAGAAAAAAAATCCCCACGACTTGTAGACTCATACTGCCTTTCACTAACCATTATAGCAAACGGGGATTCTATGCACACATTTACATGATGAGCATCATATAAGTTTAATAAAAAACACTCCCCCCCATGTTACTATGCATACATGTGACTGCTCCTGAGCTCTTAATATCTTTGCCTTTAGAATACATTTGCAATATGCTTTCTTAAATATGGATACCCATAAAGTCAGGCTAGTTTTGAAAGATTCCCACAAACATAATTAAAGTGCTTCCTACATTAATATCTTTTCATATGTCTTTCTCTAAGTTCTGTTCAAATTAAGTTTTAATGTAGCTTTTGTTAGTGCTCAGAAGTACTAGGCAAAAGGTGTCAAATGTGTTCCAAAGATAATGTCCTTCTTATCTGATGAACGATATGATCTCAGTTGTAAATATTACAGTGCCCAAGTGGTACTTTGATCCCAGATTTTTGAGGATTATCATGGCACTGGAGTGAAAAAAAAACCTAAGCAAATCTGTGATGACTGGATGACTGTTAATTGCAACATCACATTTCACAGAGGCCAGGAATAAAACTAGTTCACCATAATAAATTAGACAAAAAAACCCATTTTTTCTCTTCTGTATATTTCACTGATTTAAGATGATAAAGTATGTTCTCAGTAAATTAATTAATTTCAAATGCACAGATAACATTGTTGTCAAACCATACTGACTTAGTTTATGGCTTTCCCTTAAAATGATAAAGTGCATAACATCCAAGCCGTTAACTATTATTTTCAGGAACTCACACAAAGCCATTTTTTAACAAAGAGTATAGCCATTTTTCAGTTATATGTAAATGGAAAATAGATTATGCCCCTCTTTCTTAAATCCATATAATTCCTAAAGGCTTTGATTGAAAAAGGAAAATTTTTGTAGAGGAGCAAATGCATAAAAAGGATTAGTCTCATTTGATATTTTAAGAAGTGGTTATGACGTTAAATTTAAAAACAGTTTAATATTTGTCACCCATAAAAACCAAAACAATATAAAACCAAAAGACAAAAAATTCCACAAAACCCACACACCCCTAAGGATTTCCATACACAGACTATGCATCTTAACTGTTTAGTTTGGTAAGGGTAGCCATTCCAGTTTGTTGTGCTTACAATGTTATTTATAGAACAATCCAATTATTACTTTAACCAAAACAGAAATAAAACTCTGCTAAGATTTTAATGGCTTTTTATGTTAAACAGTTAAGGACAAATTAGAGCTGTCCATAATTAATTAAAAATACAGAAGCCATCACTGAGTTAGCCATCACTATGGAAAATGTAAGATGTCACAGAATCCAGGGCAAATGCACTTTGGGGCTAATGTTTTAAGTACTTACTTTCAAGCACCCAAATTGCTGGGAGTACGCTCAGAATGCTACACTCTGTTCTGTATTTTGCATTTTCAGGATCAGACCTTTAGAATAGTGCTATACTTTGTAAGAGAGAGTCCTAGTACACCAAATATAGTTAGGAAAGTCTGCATCACCTATGCCAACACTGCTACTGTTTCCTCTACCTGCACCTATATCCAGACTATTGGAGGAGAGGGAGGCTGTTCTAGATTTGATTTTGGAAAAGAGGGAGAAGTGGTTGAGAATTTGAAAGGAGAAGGCAGCTTGGGTGAAAGTGATCATGAAACCACAGAGTTCATGATTCTAAGAAATGATAGAAGGCAAAATAAAGACAATGGATTTCAAGAAGGCTGACTTTAATAAACTCAGGGAGCTGGTAGATAAGGTCCCATGGGAAGCAAGACTATGAGGAAAAACTATTGAAGACAGTTGGAAGTTCTTCAAAAGGACATTATTAAGGACAGAAGTGCAAATTATTTCACTGCATAGAAAAGATAGGAAGTATGTCAAGAGACCACGCTGGCTTAACCACAAGATCTCAACTGATTTAAAAATAAAAAAGAAGTCATATAAAAAGCAGAAACTAGGTCAAATTACAAAAGATGAACATAAGCAAGGGCAAGTCTACACAGCAGTGTTATTTCAGAATAACGTCAATTATTCCGAAATAATGTAGTGTGTGTCTACACAGCAAGCCTGTTATTTCGAAATAAATTTGAAACAATGGGCTTCTTACTCTGACTTCTGTAAACCTCATTGTATGAGCAGTAAGGGGGAAAGAATGCTCTATTGTGAAATAAGTCCTGTGTAGATATGCCCAAAGTCAAAATAAGTTATTTCGACTGTGGAAACCATTTCATATTTAGCTAGAAGCCATTTTGTATAACAGAAGCCATTTAAGTTTCCTGCTTTTGCATGGATACTAGAGAGTGAACTCTCTTTCACCCCATCTGAAAGAGGCCAGAAGGATGAGCTATTGGAATGTGTTAATTGAGCTGTTTTGAGAGGGAGCTCTCACTCCTTGTTACCTGTTTCTTCTTGCTGATAACAGTTTTTCTCTTCTAAGTTTAATTGATGATTTCTGTAATTGGATGCCCTGATGTCAGACTTATTTGGTTAAGGGTATAAAATACTGGAATTGATTGTGCTGAAGAGACTGACTGGGCCCGGTTCTGCTGGGGTCACGTTTGGCTCACTTTATGCCTTATTGATCAATAAAGCTGGTTGTTAGCCACCTAAACACAGAGAAGTCTTTTGCTTCAACACGACTTAAGCTACACAATTGACATAGCTCTAGTTGCATAGTTTATTTTGAGTTTAGCCCTGCTGTGTAGACATGCCCCCAATGATACAAGTACATAGGGGCAAAATTAGAAAGGTGAAGGCACAGAATAAGCTCAATCTAGCTAGGGACACAAAGGCTAACAAGAAAACATTCTACAAATATATTAGAAGCAAAAGGAAGGCCGAGGACAGTAAGGAGGGAAACAAATAACAGAAAATGTGGACATGGCAGTGGTGCCTAATGACTTTTTTTATTTTAGTTTTCACCAAGAAGGTGGTGGTGATTAGATGCCTAAAATAGTGAATGCTGGAGAAAAGGAGGTAGGTCTTGAAGATAAAATAGGTGAAAAATGTTAAAAGCTACTTAGAGACTGTAGATGTCTTCAAGTCACCTGGGCCTGATAAAATGCATCCTAGAATTCTCAAGGATCTGACTGAAGATGTATCTGAACCATTAGCTATCATCTTTGAAAAGTCATGCGAGATGAGAGAGATTTCACAAGATTGGAAAAGGGCAAATACAGTTCTCATCTATCAAAGAGGAAATAAGGACAACCCAGGAAACAACAGACCAGTCAGCTTAATTTCTGTGCCAGGAAAGATAATGGAGCAAATAATTAAAAAAAAAAACAGCTGCAAAAACTGGAAAATAAACAAGGTGATAAGTAACAGCCAGAATGATTTGTAGAGAATAAATCTTGTCAAACCAAACTGATAACTTTCTTTGACAGGATAACAAGTTCCGTGGAGAAGGGGGGAGTGGTAGACATGATATACCTAGACTTTAGTAAAGCATTTGATATAGTCTCACATGATCTTCTTATCAATAAACTAAGAAAATGCAATCTATATGAGGCTATTATAAGGTGGATTGATAACCACTCTCACAGAGTAGTAAACAATGGTTCACAATCAGGCTGGAAGGGCATAAGAAGTGGGTTTCCACAGGGATCAGTTTTGGGACTGGTTCTGTTCAGTATCTTCATGATCTATTTAGATAATGGCATAGAGATGTGCTTAAAAGTTTGTAGATGATACCAAGCTGGGAGGATTTGCAAGTGCTTTGGGGTATAAGGTTATAATTCAAAAAGACCTGGACAAACTTGGTAAATTGTCCAAGTTTGGTAAATAGGATGAAGTTCAATAAGGACAAATGCAAGGTACTCCACTTGGGGAGGAACAATCAGTTTCTCACATACAAAGCTGGGATAGACTGTCTAGGAAGGAATACTGCAGAAAGGCATCCCGGGGTCATTGTGGACCATAAGCTGAATAAAATCCAACAGTCGGACACTGTTGCAAAAAAAGCAAACATCATTCTGAGATGCATTAATAGGAGTGTCATAAGCAAGACATGAGAACTAATTCTTCTGCTGTATTCTGTGCTGATTAGGTCTCAAATGGAGTATTATGCCCACATCTGGGCACCACATTTCAGGAAAGATGTGGAGAAATTGGAGAAGATGACATTGAGAAGGTACAGAGAAAGACGTGGAGAAGGTACGGAGAAAAGCAACAAAAATCATTAAAGGTCTAAGAAAATATGACATATAAGGAAAGATTGAAAGAACTGGATTTATTTAGTTTGGAAAAGAGGAGACTAAGAGGAGTCATGATAACAGCTTTCAAGTACCTAAAAGCACGTTACAAGGAAGAGAGAGAAAAAATATTCTCCTTAATCTCTGATGATAGAACAGGAAGCTATGGGGTTAAACTGAAGCAAAGGAGATTTAGGTTGGACATTAGGAAAAACTTTCAAACTGTCAGGGTGGTTAAGCACTGGAATAAATTTTCTATGGAGGTTGTGGAATCTCCATCACTGGAGATATTTAAGAGCAGGATGATCTAGATGGTGATTGGTCCTATTCTGAATGCAGGGACCTGGATGAGATGACCTATTGAGATCCATTCCAGTTCTACTATTCTATGTTCTATGATTCATTTACACTTTACTTCAGGAGTGGGTAAACTTTTTGGGTTGGGGGCTGTGTGACGGAGCTAGCTTGCCCTGCACTGAGCAGGGGGGTGGAGAACCCGCCTATTGGATGGACTATGCCCCTCCCCTGCAGCCCTGCTGGGCATGCTCGCGGTGCAGCCCCAATATAAAAGGCTGCCGGGCTGCTCAGTTGGGGGCTGGCTTCCGGGGAGGAAGGAGCTCCTGCTCAACCTCCAGAGCCACAGCCGGACCTGCCGCTGAAGCAAGAGCCACTGGGACTGCCGCCATTGCTGCTACTGGCCCCAGGGCAAGCACGCCCACAAAGCCGACCCCGGGGGGGCCGCCCGCCCCGCCGCGGTGGACAACCCCTTTGCTGCCATCCCAGACGTCAGACCTGCCACCGGCACGGCCGCCACCAACCCAGTGTCTGCAGGTGGGAACTTCGTCGGCCACAGGGCTGGGGTAGGAAGCAACCCAGCACAAGGGGCAGGGAACACCCCGGTGGGCTCAGTACGTTTCGGGGAGAACTCCCCGCCGAGCCAGTGGTGGGAACCACCCACCACTAATAGGGCCCTGGGTTGGGGTCCGGTGGAGAGGGAAGGCCTAGACCCTGCTACCCCATCCACCCTGAGCGTGGACTAGGCCTTGGGGCCTGCTTTAAACCTGGACTAGACCTCCGGGCCTGTGTTTGTGAGGGACTAGGCCTCAGGGCCTGCTTTAACCTTGGGGAGAAGAGGGTGGGGGCTGGGAAGCCCGCCACAGGCTGCTATTCCACAGAAAAAGTAGTCATGGTCTGCACAAAAATGAGAAGCAAAATAAAACAAACAAGCAAACAAATAAATAAACAAACAAACCTGACCATATCTCTCTTGCACACCAGATCCTAGGGTGGCCCAGGCTAGTAGATTTTATGTCCTGCCCTAGGCTATGGGGTGTGGCCAAAATTAGGGGTTCAATGTGTGTGGGTGGGGGCGTCCAGGAAGCAGATGCAGAGTGTGGGGTCTGGGTGAAGGGAGAATGCAGGAGTGGGTTGAGGAGCCTGGGAGGATAGTAGGGTGCATGAGTAAGTTGGGGTGGGAGGTCTGAGCAGGAATGGGGTGCAGGAGTAGGGTGAGGATTGTTTATGGGGGTGTGAGTGGGAGGTAAGGTGCAAGAATGGATGGGGTGCTGGAGTGGGTTGGAGTGGGGGGTTCTGGGAGGGTGATTGGCAACAGGAGTGGGCTGGGGGTGGGGAACCTGGGTGGGAAGGAGGTGCAGGAGTGTGGTGGAGTTGCAGGGCCTGGGTGATGGGGGATATTTACCTGGCACAACACCCAAGGGACATATATGGCTCTATGTGTCCTGCCTTTCCCAAGCACCACCTCACGCTGCTCCTATTGGCTGTGATTATGGCCAATCAGAGCAGTGAGGTAAAGCCAATGCTGGGGGGAGGAGTCCCGAGCCTTGGGGGCTAGATCCAGGTAAGCCAGGAGCCAGGTCCACTCCTGCATTAAACTGCCATCCTTATTAAGCCATATTCTGATTTCAATTATACCACTGCAAATTCAACATACGCCATTTTCTTCAGTTTTATTTGGGCTAGTGAAAATGACATCAGAGTTGGCTGGATATGTTCTGTGATAATCCTGAGTGTATTAGCCTCCACTAATATATATTATTTGGTTTCTGCAGATATTCAGAAATTCTTGTAGTATCCTGGGGATAGTATTAAATTGGTCTGAAATTTTTCAGAGGCTGGTTACAGAAGTATGCAATCACTGCATTTCTAATGTTTACATTGTATTTACACAAACTAATTTTGAAAAAAAATGACCAACTTCAAGATGTTATTTTCTTGCTGATGACAAACCTTGTCAATCTGTACAGTAAGTGGAACCACACAATTATGTCAGACCAGCATATTTCCTTGAGATTCACTGTGCAGTAGATGTGGGTTTGTTTTATCTTTAGATTCCCCACCCAGAAAACTGTAAATGATCTTTATTTAAATAGGATAAATTCTTTGATAGAACTGGATAAATAGTATTCATTTAGCATTTTGCATAAATAAGTTTTGGTTAAATTTTTTTAATTAATGATTTTTACATTATTCAACCAGCTTTATAATATGTTTGAACAGTATTAATAAAATATTTATTCAATTAGTTTTTGCATCAGCTGTCAGATAAGATATTCTTGAGTAATTCTGTACTTTGTTTGATCATTGATAGTCTTTACAGTACATTCAGATTTCTACATATATTCTACCCCATGTTCATTTTTTCTGCTTTATGTTTAAGTTGCTTCTGTTTCTTTGTTCTCTAGACACAGTAGTGACTTCTCAACCAGATATACCTCATTCCTACAGAAAAAATCTTGAGTTTTGGTTCAGGCCTACTATCCCAAACTTTGGGATCCCTGGAATTACAGATTGATGTGTTTAAACCAAACCATGTGTCACAACTGGCGTTCATGTCTACTTTTTTCTTCTCTCCTATTTTCTCCTATAAACCATTAATATATTGATTAAAACCTTCCATTTGGATTTCTGAACACACAGATAAAGGGCCTGGTCCAAAGTGTTATCATTCTATTTTTCACCAAGTCTTCTCACTTTTCCTTCAATAATATTTCCCAAACTTTCTAATTCCTTTCTGTCTGCAGTGAACCATTAGATTGAAAAATTCCTGAACTAGTGTAAATTACTTGTTTAAAAATAAGTATGTGACACTTCCGATCTCCTTATTCTGAGGAGAGTTTGCTTGAATGAGTAAAACATGTAAGATCAGGTCCTTCCATCACAGTTGCATTTCTATACATATTAATATGAGAAGTCCCAAAGTGTCCATTACGTCTAATTCATTTACTATTTTGAATTAGTTGTAGTCTGAATATTCTTTTACATTCTCCTTCTTTCCATATCCAAGGGAAATAAGACTGTGTCTACACTACCAAGTTATTTTGAAACAAGTTATTTAGAAATAATAACTCCCAAAGTAACTATTTTGAAATAAGCGTATTCCTCTTCACAAGCAGGAGTTGTTATTTTGAAACAACAAGCCCATTATTTCAAAATAACTGGCTTGGTAGTGTGGATGCTCACCTTGTTATTTCAAAATAACTCCCCAGTGTAGACATGTTGATTTCATTTGTGAATACTAGCTCCTTACTTATCTCTCTCCATACCTACCAGCTATACCTCCCCATTCCTTTGGGGGTCTCTAGACTAACTGATGTCACTAAATTCCTTGTTTGAAGATTGTTTGAACAAGAGAATTATGGCTGCCACTTCCATAGGCAATTGTGTGGGGGGGAGAAGAGGAGGACCTTTTTGCCCCTCTTTTTCCCATACACCAGGGATTTCCCTACACCCCCCATGGGGGTGTATACCCCACCCCCCGAATTTCCCCAACCCTCTCCTAATTTTGTGAACTAGTTACATGCCAATTTTGTGAACTAGTTGCATGCCAATTTAGTGATTGTTTGGAAGTTTGAATTGAAATTGAAACATTAATACACACTTTAAAAGCATATACCGTGTATGATAAGATGTATATCTAAAAAAGTATAATAGATTTGAAAAGTATGATCATAGATTAGCTTCCTTATACAGCTGTTGTTTTTTATGACAATGTCAGTGCATTCATTTTGGTGATGTTGGCCAACCTAATAATTTCAAATCATGATTTGTAAGCAAAGTCAAAATGAGCTCTCCCTGGGAGAGCTGGGGGTAAAGGCTTCAGGACCAGATTGTATTTACATTCACACCTAATCTACCTAGGTATCCAGCAAACAGAGCTGTGTTGCCCAAGTGATAGATTTTGGCTGGGGTTGGGTTACAAATCATTTGAATGTGGGGGGAGGGGGAAAGAATGAAATTTTCTTCTTATTGTATGAGTAAAGGGCAGTAGAACTGTACTTAACCTGTACTGATTGAGGGCATCAAGAGAGAGGGTGGGGACAGGTGTTTTGCTTGATGATCTGAGTCACAAAGTACTATTTGACCTGCCCCTCTCCACTGTTTAAAGACAGAGCTGATTAGGCTCCATATATAGTCTTTTGTTTTGTTAAGTGACCACTACAGCTGAAATCACTGATAATCAGATGTAAGTGCTTAATCCTGCTGTGGGGACAGTGTTTTTGTGTAAGAGACAGCCCAGACTGCACTAGCAAGGAGGTTCCTCCACTGAGAGCTCAGCTGAAATCACTGAGAGCTGGGTGGAACCTCAAGAGACCAACTTGCAGAGGTCACAGTGGCAGGTGGTAGCAGAAGGTGACAGCACAGGGCCATTGGCAACAGAGCAATGGAGTGAATGGTGGCACAATGAACAACAGTGGCCAGAGTGAACAGTGAGCAGCTGGAGGAACAAGCAAGGTGCCTCCTTGCCCCTCACCTGGGAGGTGTACTCACGTGAAAGCACATCTGAACTCTGAGTCTCCACTGGCCAAGGACAACATCAGTGAGTGGGGTGAGGTGGAGGGAAAAATGAAGGGCATGTTAAATAAACATTTGTTTGTTGGACTATATTTTAGTGACTTTGCTCTAGAATGC
>JANRFK010001234.1:73452763-73470344 GCA_030068395.1 Apalone spinifera
CAATTTCAATTCCTGGGGAAAACACTGCCACTGACACAGCAGTAGCCAGAATCTGGTCCAAAGTCTGTGCCACAAACTGACAAAAGCCAGACAAAGTAAGGATACAACTGCCAATCTTCTCCTTAAGAGCAGCTGTGCTATTTAATGTCTTATTATAGACTTTATGCATGAATGGAGCCAGCCTTAACTTTGAACATCCTGGTTTTTGTCAGTTCATGCCACAGACTTATTGTATTTCCAACTTAATTTTCTGTCCTGACAGTAATTTGTTCTGTGTGGTTTCAACATGTGTGCACTGGAGATATGGGAGGTTATTGATAATAATAAAGCTTTGTTACAGATTTCATCTAATTTTCCTTCAAGCATTTTTATTTTTACAGTGCTTCCTTAATCAGACTGTTCCAAACACCATGACTAACAGCTGTATGGAAGAATTATGAAAAACCGCAGTGCAATTTATCATGAAAGATAAGATGCTAAAACATACACAAGGAAAATGGTAAATCATATTTAAATTAACAACTCTCGAGGGCCCTTTTGACTAAGGGGGCCTTTTAGTTGTTATGTTACTGTATTTCCATGCTTCAACAGAAATCCTACTCTCTGTTTCAACAATGCTAATATGCCCAGGGTCATCCAGTAGCTATGGAGTATAAGCAGGCTCAGAGAATATTAATAACTTAAGAACAAAATGATTTCAGCAAATAAAAATTAAGATAAAGATGCACACGTGAAAGAAACTCTTTTTTGACTGGAACTGAGATGTGGTTAGTGAAACTGCTTATCGGGGATTTGGATTCTTTAATACCTCGTTGTCTTGGGAAGTTTTTACTTCCAGCTAGTGATGTGAGCATAAACTATCCATTGTGCTCCCCCCCCCCAAATACTTTCTTTTAGTCTGCTGCACTGACCCTATGCTAATTCCTGAAGTACAATGGTATGTTATGCAATGCTTTCAATAATTACCTTTGTATGCTGGCAAATGGGGTTCTGGCATTCAAATGCCTTTTTTATATCCTCGACTCCTGGAGGGGATTCTTTGAGCAGATTATAGTGCACCAAGACACATAAAGTTGCCCCCAAGACAGTAAAAGTATTAAATTTAAGAATACATACATACCACTATCTTTCCATGAGAGATCATATCCTCTCTACAATAAAGACCTACATTTCTGGAATGTTATTTTATAATCAGTCTTTCCAGTGTAGAAATGGGTTATTCATATCACCGTTAGCAAGGCTCTTTTTACTGTTATCTGGAGGAAAACTAGCTATTTATTTAGAATCTTCAGTTAAAAACAAAATACAAGAAACTTAGGGAGATGTTTTACAACAAAATATTATGATGTTATTCAAACTCATAGAATATTATCTAGTTCATTTGTCTGCCAAAAAAATTGTTCCTTACAGGTCAGCATTGTTCTCCTTGGTTCAGCTTTGACCCAACCTACATGCTTTGTGTCCTCCACTTTGTCATTTCTACTATGCTTCATATACCCTTCATATCAATCTTCCAGAAATGCCTCCACGTATTTTGTTATTGTTCATCTTGATCCAATATTCCATACACTCTCCTTCAAATATAATCTCAGAACTACTTTCTGCCCAAATTATTTACATTGACCTCCAGTCCCATGCTAACATAATCATAATAAAGTTTAGAAGCCAGTTTCAAAGAAACGAGTGCCGTTATTGCTGTTTCACATAAACTGAGAATGTGACCCCATAACATATAAAGGTGCTAATATGATGCATACAGTGTGAAAATAAGTGACCTCATGATCTTAGATTGTATAACTTTCTTTGCTGTTCTCACCCCATTGCCTATTGACAGCTCTCCCTGTGTTGAGTCTTATGCAACCTGGATTTTAATCTTTTATTTTGCTTTCCAGGTCCCTGAAGTCAGCTTCAATGTTACCTTATAACACAACTTATGTATATGTGTCGACAGCTTCAAATATTTATATTCACTGTGGGCTCTTTTTAACTTTGAGGAACCTTGAATGCTACAAGCAAATGATAAAATGATAAAAATTGTCATAATACAGTAGAAAAATGACAAAATGTGTTGAGAAATCAATTTATTTTTCATACCAACTCTAATTAGCAGTGCCTAAGTGCCTCTAAATTAATTTGAATTTCCCTCCTCACTTTTCCTTACCGAAAAGCAGCACCTTACATATACTTTTTGAAAAGTATTAATCACCTCAAAACTACTTCTAGCACTTATTGTAATTACTGACAGCTTGAAACAAACTGTGGTTTATGACATAGAACAAGCATTTGTTAAATACCTACAGCATTAGCTTATCTCAATCCAATTTCAAAGGATCTATTTTTTAACATGATTCAAAACTGAACAAAAACTATCTTGGGTGGTAGACAGTGAGATGGAAGAATCTTGGCCAAGACAGGAAACTGTATTTAAGAATCCAATTGATAGAAAATTAGGATTCAGGTCAAAAGATACAATGGCAGCTTGATGAGGCCCATAGAAGTCAGTGGGAATCCTTTTAGATCCTACCTAGTTCTTGCTGGTGGAGGTAGGGATGTAGACCTTTTATAATTCTTTCTGAACATATGATTTTCATATTTTTGCAGACATTGTGTTACATGATAATGCAAAGGGTTATCAAAAGAAAGTTCACTGTTGGATAGGATTTTAACGTGATGTGATAACGAGCAACATTAAACAAATATAGCAAGATAAAACAATGCAGTTTTGAATAAAAAGACAAACTTGCAGAACATTTGAAGAAGAACATTTTCTACAAGTTCAGGCATTGGCAGCTTGCCAGGCAGGTGTGAGAAGCATGCATGGAATGCAAGTACTTTCACCTCACTCCCTGATAGTCCATGGCTGGTCCCCCACCTACCCTCCTGAAATTCCACCCTTGTCTAAAGGATGCAATAGCTGGCCTTAATGATGTTTGATCAATGGTCTGTCCCAGGTCATGTCTATACTAAAACAGAGGATCAATGCTGCAGAGGTTGATCACCTGGCATTTTATTTAGCAGGTTTAGTAAGGATCTGCTAAATTGAATGCTGAGGGTGCCCTCATCACGAGGAATAAGCAAAGTGGAATGGAGAATTTCTCCCATCAACCTCCCACTGGCGACACCAGAGAAATTTGGCTTACAGTAAGTTGACTCCAGCTATGTTATTTATGTGGCTGGAGTTGTATCTGAAACTGACCTTCCAGTTTAGCATAGACCTACCCCCAGTAAATTTTAATTAACAATATATGCATATTTTGAATTGATAAGCTAGAGCTGAAAAGATTTGTATGCTAATCCCCCAAGCAATAAACTAACTCCCTTAATGAGAAGACTCTATTTTAAAATAGCAATAAATAAAATAAAATAATGTAAGTGTTTTGAAAAAATTGTGCATCCACAGCTTTGATCTGTAAATTCCAGCATTCTTGAGATTGAGACATTTGCAAGTGGGACTGATTTGTGTGTGAAATCACTATTTTAATTTTGGTCCTTTTCCCAATTTTTTCTCTGGATATTTTTTCCTCTGTGCTGATTGTCTTTTTTACTCCTGCACAGTCACTGCATTTCAGCTTCAGTTCACCCATCCTTCATGTCTGCTTAATCCTTTCTTCTTGCCCCCTGCTTACCTTCAACATCTCCTTTCTTCCTTTCTCTTTACTTAATCATTCTCTAACAAATTAATCTTCTCCCCAAAAGAAAAAAAATTGTGAAACACAATAAGACTATGATTTTGGTTAGACTCTGGGCACTACCTTAACACAAATAGTAACAAGTGACCCCTAAAACCACTATCATCTGAAAATGGCTAAGCAAGTGGAACTGAACTGAGACACCAACTTATGTTTTTGCTATAGCAAGTTTACTGTGTTAAACTTTGCACATTTTATTGTCTCATTTTACCAATTTCCCCTTTCCACTCTGGTCTATTTCATCCATCTGCTGTCTCCTGTCATATTCCTGGATTACAAACTGTCTGGGGCAGTGTCTGTCTTCTTTAATTGTTTGTACAGCTATGACACAGTGGGATCCTGATCTGTGCCTAAGTTTTAGCACAGTATAAATTATGAACAACAGTTTACTTATGCCACTAGCAACAGAGACAATGTCTTGATTTTCATATATTCTTTCTAGACCTGTCACTACCCTATTCAGAAAAAAATGGCTGTCCAAGAATGATAGCAAGGTATTATAAAAGGCATTGGCTAATACTGTGGCATCATCCTAGAGGTAAAACTTCTGGGACTTACATCATTATAGAGGCTGCAGGGAAGGATGCCCCAGAGGCTGAGGAGCGTTTCCAGCCTTACCCTATGACAACCAGCTCGGGCTCCCCGGCACACTGCGGTGGGTCGGAAATCATGGGAGGGTGGCAGGGATGCTGTACCCTGCTCGCCACTTGCATGAAAGGTGCAGGGAAGGGCTGCCCCCCAGGCTCCCAGAAGCTCTGCAGGGTCCCTGCCCAATAGAGTTAGTAGTCATCTAGTATGTAGTTAAATGCCAGCCAGGCACTCAGTTCCAACAATGAATTCTATGCTTCAGAGTAAATTCTACAATTTTGGTGAATTAGTTAAAACCTACAGAACTAAATAAGACACTCATAATATCCAAAATGATAATAATCTAAAAATCATAATAGCATTAAACTATTTGGAGAACAAGGTGCCCATTCAAAGGGTTAGATGAGAAAGGATGGTTCATAATATCTAAACAGCCTACTACAATCTCATGCAGTTTTCTATGTCTGGCATTTTGTTAGTAGCAAGTGTGAACTAGCATAAAGGGATTTAATTTCTGAAGAGCTTGGGGACATTATCTGATTGCTTAATACCTTCTTGATTGATGCTCAAACAAGATAATTGTTACTTGGTATTTGCAACTGTCCAAATCTTACTTGAAGTGTTTTGTGTAATCCTTTTAATCCATGGGAAAGGCTAGAATAAAGAGCCAGATAACTACCTGACAACAGTTCAACATTTCTGATGGTTTTTTTTTTAATAAAGGAAACATTTATATTGAACTTATACCATAAACTGTATGGACCGCTTCAGGGCTAGGCATGCTATGATTAAACATGCAATATAAACAGTATTGCTCTGAACAGGTTGTGGTGATTAGACATATTTAACCCCCAATTGCCCCCAATTTCTTGGCAATTTCCTGCAACTTCGCTGAATAAAAAGTTCAAGTATATTTGGTATCCATTGTACAAAACATATATACTACAAATACAAAACAAATATATTATTTGTTTTGTAAATACAAAAATATATTATTATGGGCCAGAACTGTATGTAATCTCAGTATAGCCTAGATGACCAAGAGCATGTCTAGAGTGACTATGCTTTATTTTCAAAAGAGGATATGCAAATTCCTGTGGAATTTTTTGAGGGGGGGAAAAACACCTTTTCTGAAAAAACACTCTTCCTTAAAAAATAAGGTTGATGTGGTTTTTCAAAAAAGGGGGTTTTTTCCGGGGGGGGGGGGGGGGGGAAATACCCACATCCAGACTACTTTCACCTTCGAAAGACTCACTTTCAAAAGTGAGATCAGAAATAGTTATGCAAATTCCTGGGAAATTTGCATATCTTCTTTCAAAAATAAAGCATAGTCTAGACATAGCCTTGGTCATCTAGACTATACTGAGGTTACATACAGTTCCGGCCCATAATAATAATAGTTTAGGTGTACCCTAAAGGACTATGCTGAAAAAACAAGAAAAGACTTTTGACACAATGTGTGAAGCAGATTTCCTGGGAAATACAGTGAGGGGTTAATGCAAATTCCTTACCTCTGGTTATGCAGAAACTCTGCCTTCTGAAGGTATGCCCTGAATTTGTCTACTGATAATCTGTTCTCAGGCATTGGCCATCAAAGGGCCATAGTTATGTAAAGAAAGACACGAATCGTCCCACTGGTTGTTCTGTTTCTGAATCTGAGACCGTTATGAATTTGTAACCAGAGGCTTTGAATGACTGACAACTACTAGAGCCCAAAGATGGAATTGGGGTGACTGTTGATCAGCTTCTTAGCATGTATGTAGGTCCTTTAATCGTTTTAATATGTTTTTGTTGTAAAGAATACGCGTGTTTGCTAAAAAGAGCTGAATTGCAACTTGTGACTTTTTGGCAACTGCACTATTCAGAGCTTGCGGAGAAAAAGCATAATGCAAATTGCTTGCCTATTCAGGCAATCTGGCTTGCTGAGGTGATAGGAAAGAACTGCACAGCCCAGAAAAAACTCTGTCAGGAGAGAGAATGACATGGGTCTCCACCGAAGGGAGGTGATAGCTGAGGAGTGCAAAACCTAGGGTTGGTTTCTAGAGGGACTGCTGATAGGAGGGATACAGGTAAAATTGCCCCAAATTGTAACATTACTAAATTTAAGACAATGGTTTATCCATGCCTTAACTGTTCCACGTGGCTGGTGAGATGTTTGCAGATGTCCTTCCTGGAAATGTGCAATTACAGTATTATAATTAGCACGACACTTACCATAGTGAAGTATATAAAAGCATTAAAAATTTAGACAGGTACCACTTTGTTCTTCACTGAAATGAAGTCATGTCTGGCTTGATATGTAGCATTATCCTGATGAGCAGTATTACACAACAAATTTAGAACAGTAAGTTCATATTACATTATTACGGAGAGGAGCAGAAAGTCAGAATTAGGTATTTGTACATGCCCAATAATTAATATTCACATTCTTGTGGCAAGTTCTATGAAACTTTTTAATAGCCACATATGGTAAGAGAATCAGAGCTTAGGGAATATTTGTAGATGGCTTATGTTTCTCCCCTTAGTACTGTGACTTTTGATGCCAATTGGCAGAAGGGTGCATAAAGTTATAGATTTGACTTAGAAATTGTGGAGCCTACAGTGGAAGTTGTCTTGCATACCAAGTCAAATGGCATAGCAGATACTGTGGGGATCTCAAGAAAATAAATTAACAGGAAGAGGTGAATTGCAGGGAGGGAACTCTATTTATAGGTAAAGAATAAAAGACTGGTTAATACATCCTGGGGCACAGAAAAACACCGGCATCCTTCATGTGGGGAGGCAGGCTGCTAGCAGTCTTGTTCTCACCAAAAGAGAATCTCAGCCAACATGGTTGAAAAATGCTGTGAGAATGACTTTGAGTAAGTAGTACCTAATTTCATTTTAGTTCATTTCTGAAGTCCCTACAAAAATTCTCTCTGCTACTGATGTCCTTCTAAAAGGGACAAAGGGATTATCATTTCCTGATTCTGTAGCATGATAGTTCACTCATTTTTGTTGGCATATCACATGACAAACTCATATTTGATGAAATCTGCATTACCATCCCTAGATCTCCATCATTATTGATTTCCAAATTTCTTCCTCTCATTGCATAAATGCATTTCCAGTTATTTTCTGAACCCATGTTAGTTCCTCCCTTAAAATTATGTTGCCACATATGGAAATATAAACGTATTGGTGCTGGTGTATCATGTGTTAAAACATTGCTTTCTGGAGAAATTGACTAACAGAAACCAGATTTTGCAATAAAACAGTTTCAGGATCAGTCTATTAGTGTATCAATGTGTTGCATATTTTTAATAGGCTTATCTCACGTACCATACAGGACTGGCCTACAGGGCAGCTTCAGGTTTTTGGAAACATTAAAACTCATCTAAACAATGCCTTTGAAGATTATTTTACTTGGCGTTCCAAATACTGAAGACATCTGAGACTATATTTATTCACTTGATTCTCTTACTGCAGGCTGCTTGCTTGCAGATATATTTTTCAAAGCACAGATTTATATTTTATTTTTTCAGAGTAAGTGACCATTACAGAATAAAAATTAAAAATGTTAAAGTTCTTGGAAAAAATACTCACTAAAACTTGGATTAATTATAGGAATCTTAACTGTTTCATTCACTTTTTCTATGCCAAATTTTGGCAAAAGTTGGTAATTTATTGTGGCTGCAGCCTTCTACCACCACTATACGACAGCGTGATGAGATGTGTACCTCACACAGCTTGCAAAAGGCTCATTACAAATAGAAGGTACATATGGTAGGTAGTCCAGGACTAATTAGAAATAAAACCAAGTTAGGAGAGCAGGGGTTTGTCTTCACAAAGACAATGTCCCATCAACACTAGGTGGGGAGGTATTGGGAGAGTAGTTTTGCAACAGGCAGAAAACCTTGCATGATGGAACTGAAACCAGGTTTCTGTGGCATGCCAGACGTTTTAAATAAAAACACCCTTTAACATAGGTCTTCTGGCACTATTCTCAATACCATTTCTCATCTGCATGGAAAAAAAGCCTTGTGAACTTTGGTAGACTGAAAATTGCATACAGCTTCTTTTGCTCTTTATGCACATGTGGATTGGTGCATAATGGCCCTTCAACGATTGCCATTAACTAAAACTCATACATAAAAGTCTTGTTTCTTTTCCAAACTCTTTTCATAGACACACTTTGGTATCTTGATGGTTTCTCTCCCCATCGCCTTCCCTTAGATAAAACCTTCTATGTGGATCTTTTGGCATGGGGGACTTCTGGGGCAGGACGAGTACTGTAGTACTATATTCCCTAATGTTCTGATCCTCTGCAAGGGGCCTATGAATGGGAAGAGGTGGAAGAGGGTAAAGTCAAGTTGGCAATAATGTGTTCCACGGTGGAGGTGGACACTCACCTGGATGGCTTCTTTAGAGCTGTGTACAGTGCTACAGTACTGTTTGCACTCCTAAAGCTCTTCCTCTCCTCCCTTATCCCTGCACAAGTTATCAAATTAGTTTGGCAGGTCTTGAGTTGTTTGGCATTCTGGGAATATTAAGGAGTCTAACAGTCTATTTGCCCTCCCCATGGTCTTCAGTTCCAGGTCCAGCTCTGGGCCTTTTAATTCAGCCCTTTGGTCAGGCTTTTCAAATGAGCCCTCTTTCTTTCTGAAGTTTAGCTTGTTCCCCATTTCAGCAGGAGCTCCCAATCCAGAGTCCCTCTAAAGAGCAATGCCATACTGCTCAATTCAGTTTGTTGATCCTGCTTCCCTGGGCCTTTTCACACATGACCCTAGTACCTTCCAGCTTAGCAGGGGGCCAGTTCTCAGATCCCCATTTCCCTGTAAACCTTGACAGTGTAGGCAGACACACCCAACATAGATTTTAGGTTCCTTTGGTGAGAAAGGGAAGCACTTCTCTAGTCCCAGAATTGCCCTCCTAGGCCTTTGTTTTTGTAGTAGGAAAGATCCATATAACTTTTAAAGGTTTATTTTTTTTAATACAATCCTAATTTCTTTCAACTCTACTCATTTGACAGAAAGTGGAAAATCTGCTTTTAAAAAAGTTCAAATACTTCTATTCTTGCTCCAAAAAGTTTAATTCTCAAAATATTTTAATGTAATAAGACACTCACGAATTCTTCACTATTAAATACTTAAAAATTGTTCACTTGAGAAACAAGAATTTTTTTCTTAGAGTTGGTTGAGGCATTGCTGGTGCACTGCCAATAATTGATTCCCCATTAATATAGGTTCTCTAAACATAATGGCCTCACAGTACATTTTGGTCAATTTCATGGTCACGTGATTTTTAAATGGTAAATTTAATAATTTCACACATTTAAATTTGAGATGTCTTGGTGTTGTTATTTTTGGGGTCTTAACTAAAAAGTGCTATAGGAGAATCTCAAGGTTGTTGTAAGGGGGTATTGGCACTGCTACCCTTACTTTTGCACTGCTGTTTATGGCAGCACTGCCTTCAGAGGTGGGCAGCTAGAAAGCAGAGGCTCCTGGATACGAGTACAGCTCTGAAGTCAGTATTTCCACCACCAGCAGCAGCACAGAAGTAATGATGGGATGGGATGAGATGGGATGGGATGCTGCCTGCAGAGCTGGGACCTTGGTCAGCAGCTGCCACTCTCCAGGTGCCCAGCGCTGAAAGCAGAGGTACAAAAATAAGAGCAACATGAGTATAGTATTGCCATCCTTACTTCTACGCTGCTGCTATCAGGGTGCTGCCTTCAGAACTAGGCACCCAGCCAACATTACAAGTACCGCTTTCGGCTTGCCAATCTCCGAAGGAAGTGCAAAAGAAAGAGTGGCAATGCTGTGACCCTCCTAATATAATCTTGTGATCCCACTGCAACTCCCTTTCGGGTCAGGCTCCCAATTTGAGAAACACTGGTCTCACCTGTGAAATCTGAATAATATAAGGTAAAAGCACACAAAATGCTAGATTTCACAGGAGGACACTAGATGTCATGATCCATGATACATTTTGCATGGCTGTGAATTGGTAGGGTTCTGCTTATGAGTTTAGCAAGGTCATCAGAATTCATGTTGGTACATAAAGCATTTTACTATTTCCGTGGAAGTGACATTAGGAGCTCTGCATTTAGCAAACATTTGCAAGTTTGCATTTCATAGGTGTTTCTTTTAAACTTATTTCATAAGTGTTTCTATTCCATTACATTTCTTTCCTCAAGATCACGGGGGTTGGTAGAACCCTCTTTAGCTAGATTTATTGCTGTGATATCACACTGCATTCCTTTTCTATTTAAAACATGAATATTGCACATGGTCTGTCTTCTTGACATTTGCTTGTCCTTGGGATATAGAAGCAGAATGCATTTGGAGTTTCTTTGAATAGCTTTATCATTCTGTAATATAACTAGCTAAACATATGCATTATATTTCCAAGCAGCCCAGTGATAACATTCTTGTAGCTATAACCTAGAATTCAGTAAATGTGCAAACAAGCTTTTAATGACTTGAATATGAAGTTGTAATACATTATTTTTTGCATGGATATTGAGGTCTCCTAACTGGGACTCATTTCTATGTCTTTCCTCTTGTTTTCTCTCTTCTGCTATGAAAGACGTGAAGTCCCTAACTCATCCTGCCATCATTCCTCTTCCCATTCTATCTGCTGGTATGTAATAGTTACATAGGCTTTTAGAGTGCCCCTGACTGAGTAAAGTGAGGCCTTAAAAGCTTAATGGCATGTCTGTCTGTTCTAAGTGCTGACTCAGTATAAAAGGCAGTAGTTCAGCTCAGTTTGGGAGGGATGATGGAGAGGAAAGATGTGTGATGGAAGAGCCTGCTGAGAACACAGCCACAGACTCTCCCCTTGGGAGCTGAGGATTCAAGGGCTCAGACTAAGCCCCAACTCACAACAGGGAGCAACTTGCACTGAGAAGCATGGAGCTCCTGAGACTTTTTGAACTGATGCACCACCAGCTATCATAGGAAGCAACCCAGAGTAAGTGAATGAGTGGTACCTCCATTCCTGAGCTTCCAGCCCTTAGTTATAGTTCCTTACTGATTCTGGTTATTAGGCCATCTTGCTCTGTAGGGATGGGTTGCTTTGCTGATTCCGGATATTAGGCCACATTGCCCCAGGGGCACTAGGGCAAGTGCCTTCACTCTAGACCTTGGATTGTGGGGGCTGTGAAGCTTGGAGGCCACCCTATAGAGCTAACTGCAGTATCCACACAACCCCTAGCCATGCCTGAACATGACAAGGTGTGCATACAGTGACAGCATTATGTACCCCAGCTTCAAACTCCCACTCTAGCACAAAATCTTAACAATGACTTCAGATGCGCCTATATCAACATGACATCTCACTGTCACATTCCCATTAACTTGATAATTTACTCTGCTTTAGTGTTGCAGAGTAGTAGTGCTGGAACAATTTTTAGGGTGGGACTGCTGAGCTGAGCCCCCTTAGGGGCCACGGCTGGGAGCTGCTATGGAGCAGAACCCTTTTCACCCTTACTTCTCATGCCTATGTCACAGAGATCACACTATGTGATTCAGACTGCATAGACCTTCTACAAAATGAAGAATCCACTCTTTCCTGAACACTGCCTGTCCTGGTCATATTTTAAATTCTTACATATAAATGTCCAATATATGTGTATATATATATATATATATATACACACACACACACCCCAAGTCACATGATCAGCTCACCCTGAACACACTTCAAGCAATTTAGTGTATGGATGTAGCTAATTATCTCCATAGGGAAGCTCATATTTTCAAGGCAAAATTGCATCTTTCAGCAATCTTAGTCTTATGTCATTCCCTTTTCCTGTTTCTTCTTGTTTGCCTTGTTATTTCTCCCACATTGTCTATTTTCAGTCAAACAAACAGTAAGGTGCATCCTTATAATTATAATTATCAACTAATATCTGATTTGTTGGCATTGAAGGGAAATAAAGATGTTAAAATCCTTCAAAAAAGTACAGTGTAGTTTGCCAGATTCTTAGGATCTACTCAGAAGGAGGACTGGAGCTCTTCAACTCTTTCTTTATTAACTTTAGTTTCCCAGTGGACAACAAGACTTTGGGCCATATTAGTGGATGAGAAGAATAAAAGCTCAGATTCATGGAAGCTGACTCTTCTTACTTCAGCAATGACTTTATCTGTATACAAGTGTTTAAGTGTCTGTTTTAGACTAGATCTTCCTTTTTAGTCAACATTACTATCTGAAATGTTGTGGGTAACACTTTGAAATTATAGCTAATTTGTGTTTAAAAGTTATAATTCCTACAGAAATCTTTTTTATGGCATATTATGTTCACAGCTGAGGCGCTCCTTGTACATCGATTTGCAAAACATTTCTAAGAGCACGAGCATATATCCATTATCCTGTTAGAGAATGTTTTCTTCCAGAGTTGAAAGCTGCACTGCCATAGAAAAAGCAACCATGTTCCTTCAATCCTTCTTTTGTAATTATACTCTAACGGTTTGGAAAAGGGAATGGATTCTGAGAAACTAACAGTCAGCAGATCAATAGTTTGATATTTTCTTATCTGAAGCATTGTAGTACTTGAACAGAACTGAGCTTGTGGCATGGAGCCCGGGAGAAGCTTCAGAAATGGGGGACAGTGCATCTCAATGTGTTCCTTCAAATAAGTGTATTTCACATCTTTAGAGAGCTCTAATAGTCCCTCCTTGCCAAAGCTGGGAGCTATTAGCTCTCTCCAAGGTACACTCAAGTTACGTGTCCTGAATACTGTTTGGATTATATACATCATTAGAAGCGGCTAAAGTTGAATAGCTATTAGCAGCTGTCCTACAATATCTGACATCTAGCAAAGAAATGCATCTGGGAACCACTGAGAATTCTTCACCATACTGAATAATATCTAACAAGTGTGGGAAATGAAGTGGAATAACTATCCCTATACCAATTCATAATGTTTACAAAATAAGTATTGAGTTTTTCTCCCAGATGCTGGGATTGATTTTGTTTCCTCTATTGTTGTTTTTTTTAATCGCAGTGGTGACTATAAATAAGTGGCAGGAAAATTACTTCTCCTGTTTCACAATGCGTTTCTTATGTAGCAGGACAGCTATCACAAGTCATAAATAAAAGCTTGTAGGCATCTATGGACAGACATGCTAATGTGTATGTCCTTTAATGAAGTATATATTAAAGTATTTTGTGAATTTTAACTAATGTGCCAAATTTTGCCCCACTATAAATACTGGTTGATGTATGTTTATTACTAATATATAAAAGTTCTCATTTTCCCTTCGTATCAAATTACTGGGTTAACAGACAGAGGTGTTATAAACCAGTCAGTCATTCTCAACCAGGGGTATGTATACTCCTAGGCTGCATCTAAACTGGCATGATTTTGCGCAAAAGCGCTTGCTTTTACGCAAAATCTTGTCACCTGTCTACACTGGCCGCAAGTATTTGCAGAAGAACACTGACTTTGTAATGTACAAAATCAGTGGTTCTTGCACAAATACTACGACGCTCTTGCTCAGGGATAAGCCCTCTTGTGCAAGTATTCTTGCACAAGAGGGCCAATGCAGACAGCCACGTTTATTTCTTGCGCAAGAAAGCCCGATGGCTAAAATGGCCATCGGAGCTTTCTTGCGCAAGAGAGAATCTACGCTGGCACGGATGCTTTTGTGCAAAAGCAAATCTTTTGCGCAAAGGCACATGCCAGTATAGACGCTTTCTTGCACAAATACTTTTAACGAAAAACTTTTCTGTTAAAAATATTTGCGCAAAATCATGACAGTCCAGATGCAGCCCTAGGGATACTTTACAACAGGCTACACAAAAAGCACTAGTAAAGTCAGTATAAAAATCTTCATACAGACAATGACTTGTTTATACTGCTCTCTATACTACACACTGAAATCTCAGTACAATTATTGTATTCCAGGTGATAGATTGATTTTTATAATTATATGAAACAATATTTCAGTAAGGGTGTGCTGTGATACTTCTGTATTTTTCTATCTGATTTTGCAAGCAAGTAGTTTAAGTGAGATGAAGTTTGGGGGGTATGCAAGACAAATCAGATTCCTGAAAAGGGTCCAGTAGTCTGGAAAGAGAACCACTGTTAAAAAAACTAACACATGCACATATTAAAGGTCAACCCCTAATTCTAGTCCTTTGCCAAGACTGCAGAAAAGCAAAAATAAAGTGTCAAAACCTGTGCCTAGTAAAAATTACTACGTTAGCATGCATACAAGTCTTTGAGGCAAATACATTTAAATCTAATTTAATTTGCACCGTTCTTAAAGGTGTACATATACCTTTTTGCACGTAATTCAGTTTAGTCAATGACATTAGATTTGCCCATTTCACTGTTTCTCAGATTAGGAGTATATTATTGTCTATGGATTTCCAATGCTGCAACAGAATATTCAACACTGTAATTGTATTTTTTAAATCTATTTTAGGTTTTCTGAAACAAATATTTATGCACAATAGTATCTCAAATAGTCTTTGTCTGTGAAATCAGTAGTAAAGTTTAGAATTTCAGAATGAATATTTATATATGATTTAAGTTGTAACAAATAGTATTCAGGGTGGTTGTTTTTAACCAGCTAGCTTTCAAAGAGATCTTGAAATTGGTCTAAGGGATTGATATGGAACCATCAATTGCAGATTTATATGAAGTATCAGTTACTCTAGGGAAAATAGTTTTAAAATGTAAATTGTTATTTTTATCATCAAGATACAGGGATGCCAAATCTAGCTGAAAGAAATGCATGACACATGGCTGTTGATTGAAGGGCAGATTCAGCTTCTCCTCGTAGGCCTCGTCTACACTGCCACTTATGTTACCGTAAGTTATGACACTCCAGCATATGAAAAAAATCATCCCCCTGAGTGAAGTAGCTTAACTGACCTAAAGCGGTTATCTAACCTATCCTATGTTGATGGGAGAGCACTCTCTAGATGACTTGGAGGTGGAGTACTGAAGGTGATGGGAGAGCACTGTCTCCCATTGACTCATCATGTCTTCACCAGATCAGCTAAATCAACACTGCTGCATCGATGTCAGCAGTGCCAATTTAGCGTGTAAGTATAAACAAGCCCTTACTCGCCCAGTAGCATTTTATTCCAGAAAGTAGTCCCACTACAATTCATGGGTGGCAGATTCTGTTTGTAAATCATACCAGCAATACCTTTAGACAAAAAGACAACTTATCATAAAGAAGTCTAATACTTTTTTAGTGGTATCTTAGACTGTTTACATCACCATAGTATATGGGCACCTTCGAGCAGTGCATTAAGTGACATGAGTATCTTTTGTCACGTGTTCATTCTCTCCTTTCCTGTCCCTAGTGGGAGAATTAGTACAATGTACAGTGTTTTGGTGTGGTTGAGCATTCAAAATACATATTATAAAAAGGATCACTTTGCTCTGTGTTAGAGAAGTTGTGTGTGTCTTGCATGTGACTTGGAAGGTGGTGAGATTTGTGATGGTCCTTAGCTCCAGTTGGAGTTCATTATCTAGTCTTAATGGGGTCACAAAGAAAGCTTTCTCTCTTGTATCAACAAGCTTTGGGCTAGTGGTAGAAAGTTCTGTTCTGTATGAGGAATTAAGCTCTGATCCATAGTTCTCATCTCAGAACTCTAGGTTATTATTTTTTTTTTTAAGATATGCTGGACACAGACCAGTGAGCACTTTAGAGATTTGGACTGATCCACTAACCTACTATGGACAATGGAATTACTTTCTGCCAAATTCCATAAAAAGTTAAATGCTAAATATGTCCAATGATGTGGAAATTTGTACATTTTTAGTGTATAACTGGAGATTTAATATCAAATAATTAAATACCATATTGTAATGGATCTACAAGGAGGCATATTTAAAGTTCAACTTTTAATCCTAAAAGGGAACAAAATGTTCCCATTCAGTTAGATAAAAGTAGAGCAATTGTAAAATGCTAGCAAATGAAACATGACACAAGGTTACCCTGACAAAACTCTACGTCTCTTGCTTCCCCTTTCTAATTTTTCCAAGTTTGGGCATGGGGGATAAGGGGCAACAAAACAACAAAAGCCTTTGGGAGAGGAATGTTGCTTCTAGCCATGCTAATTATAAATATCTGAAAGGAGAGTAGGGGAGGAAATCAAAGTCCTAGCAGCCCTTACAATTCAGTTTATGTAAAACAGTATTCTTAAAAAAAAAACAAAAAACAAAAAACCCCTCAGAAAATGCATTAGTATTTTCATAACCAAAACCTTCAGAACACCAGTAAATATACTGTACAAGGCATGTTCTAACACCCTTGTTTAATCCTCCCAGTAAATCAGTACCAAAAAGTTATTAGCAGAGACTGATCAGAGTCTCTTCACAACACTGCATATACAATGTATGTCTACACTGCACACTAATTTCAGAATAAGCTTCTGAATATCTTCTGAAATAGCTTGTTTCAAAATAGAGTGTCCACACTACAGGGAAGCCTCAAGATTAATCTGAGGCAGGTTTCCCTAATGTGGATGCGCTATCTCAATTTAGAGCTCCAGGAAACACTGGGGAGAAATTACATAGAATATCTCTGGTGAGGAGCTATTTCGAAATAGCACCAGTGGAGCATCCACACTGGAACTATTTCGAAATAGCTATTTTGGAAGATGAGATTCCTTTTGAAATGAGGTTTACAGAAGTTGGAATAAGTCACCCATTATTTCGATATTATTTTGAAATAACGGAATTGCTGTGTAGCTTGCATTGTTATTTCAGAATAACACTAGTTTTTCTGAAATAGCGGGGCAGTATAGATGCACCCTAAGGGTATGTCTACACTACAGTGCTATTTCAAATTATTGTAATCCGAAATAGTTAACTCAAATTAAGCTAATTAGAATTAACGCCTCTACACACAAAATCTATTTTTAAATAGCGTTTTGCTATTTTGAAATAGTGCATCCACACTGAGTGGACCCTGAACAGAAGTTAAGGCTGGCCGGAACCAGTGCCGGCAGGGCATCAGCTTAGGACTTAGAGTGTGGGGCTGCTGCCTGAGGCTAACTGAGCTCTGTGCTTAAAGGGATCCTATCCCCACCCCGGACAGATAGTTCTCAGGGTTCCCCGCTTGCTTGTCTACCTCAATGACGGACAGCAAAGCAGTCCTGTCTTGGAGTGCCCTCAATCGGGACACCAAACCACTTGGCCGCATGGAGCCAGAGCTGCCCCTAGGCACGCCGGTACATCTTGTGGGGTCATTGACATCAGCCCAGCTGTAATTGCTGCAGGCTGCCATCTGGGAGGGTCCATCGCGGGGCTGTCAGGATCCAGGAGGCCCTGCAGGAGAGCGTCCACCCCGAGG
>JANRFK010001234.1:73479302-73493006 GCA_030068395.1 Apalone spinifera
TCCTGATGGTGCCGGACCATCAGGAGTGCCGGACCAATGGAGTTTTACTGTACTGTAATGGAGTCACATACAGTCTCCTTAGATGCTCCAGTCTATCTTACCACATACAAAAGCTGGTCTGACAAATGGTCAATATTTTATGTATAAACTATGAAATATGCACGTTGTATCCAGTTTCAATAACTAGTCACCAGTTGCACCTTAGTTCTCACACCAAAGACAAAGCTGGCAGCCAGTTCTATAATAAACTCACTCATGGTTTATTAGCTAAGAAAAAGAAATGAGTTACTGAGAGGTTAAAACAAATAAAAGATTGAATCACAGTCACTAAAGTCAAAAGTCAACAGAGATGTAGTAATCCATGTTTCCCAAAAGTCTTTTAGGGCTGCCCTGAATTATTCTAGAGAGGGACTTCCACTGTGAGGCATTTATCATGTGATGCAGGCATTCTTCATGTTAAGAGTTTGTAGGAGCCTTCTTGTAAAGTAAAGAGCACGGAGAGCTCTAATTTCATAGCTCTGATCTCTCTGGGTTCCTGAAGTATAATGGAAGCAGCATAATCACAGGACAGATTCTCTCATATGCTTTGCCCTGTTAGATAGACAGCATATTCCAGAAAGTAGTTTGTTTAGTTATTTTTTTCTCTTTTCTGTTTATGAACTGATGCCAGACTAACAATGAACATAATTAGTCCCACTGAAATTTCCTAGGCAAAGTTATTCATTTTTGCCCATTATGTGATAATGCTTTCTTTAGTTATAACAAAAAACTAGAAGAATCACTCCTTCCTTTTCTTTCTCTCAGTGGATCTTTGCATTAAATTTCATCATTATTTGGCCTTTGTCTAGATTTCATTTTTCAAAAGAAAAGTAACATGAAATGTAAAATGTAGTTAAGTGAGGTCAAATGATCCCAACTTTCATCCTGGAAGTGTCCTACCTAGTGATTTTCAATTATCAAAGGTGTTCAGTTCGTTTACCTATCCTTCATAATGTCATTATTGATCTGAGCTAGAATTTTACTTTGCTGTGGGAAGACATTCTCTTGCAAGAACCACATACATATATCACAATAACCCCAGACATGGAACTACCACTGAAGTGACAGTTCATGGGAATAAAAAGAAAATACAAAATTAAAACAGCACAAAGCCCCCCAAATGTGCCACTATATATCCTAGATGGTGGGACATACTCCCAAGCCACCAGGTCATGCCACTTTTGGCTAGGGCATCGAATTAGCACAGAAGAAAGGTGTTGTCCCAAAGAATTGCTCTGAAATGCCATGGAAAGGACCCTCCCTTTTACATGGGGAGCAGGCCATTTTGTTTTCCTGGATTCATGTTCTCACGAGAGCATGAGCTTGCCCTTAAGTGTCCAGACATCTGATTGTTTTGTATCTATTTCTCTTGCCAGTGACAGAAAAAAAATCATTGTTTTTCATAGAATCATAGAATACTAGGACTGGAAGGGACTCGAGAGGTCATCGAGTCCAGTCCCCTGCCCTCATGGCAGGACCAAATACTGTCTAGACCATCCCTGATAGACATTTATCTAACCTACTCTTAAATATCTCCAGAGGCGGAGATTCTACAACCTCCCTGGGCAATTTATTCCAGTGTCTGACCGCCCTGACAGTTAGGAACTTTTTCCTAAACCTCCCTTGCTGGGTTTGTCAGCCTCTACTTTCCTACAGCTATTCATACCCACCACCCTTTGCAGCTAGTTATCTGGCTTAACATAGAACCCGCCCTAGGCAAATCTCTCCTTAAATAGCTGCCTTCAGCCTAACTCACACCTGCTTGCAGTCTAACTATCTGATTGAGCACACCTGGCCTAATTTAGCTCTCTTGGGCTAGTGTTAGGAGTCCATCACAATTACCCTGTAACATGAGTGTTAGTAATATGGAACCCACAAATCTCAAAATTATGTCTAATACTATGTCAAAAGTTTTTGTCTCCACCACTTTCTGAGACTGCAGGGACTCCAGCAGCTCTCAATCTGCCTTCAAAAAAGGTAATAGCATAGACAATGCCCACCCACCTTGGTCTTATTAAAAGTCTCTCACTAGGTTCTTTCCTAGCTCCCTATACTTTGCACAGAGCAGTGGCTGCAGGGTTCCTCCCTGGATCCTCCCTCATACCAGTATTTACAGAGACTGGCAGAAAACATGCACTCTACTGGTCCTTGACTTTCTTCAGTCTCAGGTACTCCCATTTCCATGCGCCTTAAAAGGCTATCCCACGTTGTATCAGGGTTCTAGAGGAATGACTGTAGCAAATTCTGAGAATTTGCATTCCCAATATTATAGTTAATATTTCTTAGATTAGTGTCTTTCTTTAAGAAAAGAGGAGTACTCTTTTAATAGACTAGAATGTGGAAATGCCTTGAGAATTGAAAATAAAAAGCCAGTGCACAAATGGAAAACAGGACTTGAACAGGAATTTTGGGCTCGAGATGCACGATTTATGTGATGAACAAGACATTTGTTTGCAAAACATTGGCATTCATAGTAAGAATATAGAAACTGCTAGAGTGTTTAACATAAATTACTACTTTTATTTAACTGTAAAAACACAGCAGCAGCTGTTTCTGATGGGAATAAGATTGTTCCGACAGCTAGGGTACTAACCTGGTACTTAGAAAAGTAGGATTCTGTGTCCTGAGTGACCTTGGACAAAACACATATAGCTTCTATGTGCCTCCATTCCTCATCAGCAAAATGGAGGATACTAGCACTTCCATATCTCATAAGGATTTGTGGAGATGAATGGATTAAAATACGTGAGATGCTCTGAAAATTCAGTGTTGGGTGCAAGAGAAGTACCAAGCCCCTTCTATTCGTTATTTAGTTCTTTCATCCCTCATTGACTTGCATGGGAGCTGACGGAAAAGAACTGAGGACTAAGTTTAGCTGTGTGTTTGTAATGCTGTACAGCAGCCTTGAAGCCATTACCTTAGTGAAAAGGCATTTCTTTCCTTTCCTCTGTTTTGGACTTAAAATTCAAATACACAGTGGAGAATGAATCCACCTCAAGCATTTGGTTCTGGGGTTGCTTAAGAAAATGTGTAGCTGATTTTATGTTAATTTAACTTTTTGGTTTACAAAATAGGGAGCCTGTTGGGGAAAAATGCAACAGAAGCAAAGTTTAAAGAAAATAAAATAAGTTATAATATTAAATTGAGCTGAACTAAAGTTTTAGCCCTTGTGCTGTAGACATAGAAGTAACTGCAACTTTCCAACAGTGGTACACATTATATTTCCTCTTTACCATATATTAAACCATGCGATTTCTTTGATAAAGTAAAACAACCTCAGTTGTTAAAGTTTCCAATGTACCTGGTTTGAGGCTTCTTGTGGAGTACCCAGGGTTGTGAGGCACCTTGCTACACATGTCCTTGGCATGAAAAACCTTATCTGCCCTGTCATGGTCAGCTCCCCGACTCTACCAACTATTGGCCACACAAGCACTCCCCTCTAGACCTTGTAAGTCCTGCTATTCTTTTATGTGTTCATGGTTTGCCCACTCAAACCCTTGAACTATCAGATCTGCCTCTGGTCTACTGGACATTTGCAGTATTTACAGTTCATTGCTTCTGAAGAAACAGTACCCCACCATTTCCATCTCAGATCACTGCTGTGCTTAACACTGAGAACATATATTGCTTATAGTGAAATTAAATGTAAAGTTATTTAACAAATCACAGACATTCAAGTAGCATCAAGTAAAAATATTGGAAACAGATAGTTACATGTAAAATAAAGTTATAACACACATTCTACAGCCTAGACTTAATAAACAAGATACTCTCATGTCTTGTAGAGTATTGATCACCTAAAATCTTAGCTGTATTTTACAGCTATGCTTAGCTATGGCCCCCCTTTTATAAGACAAGTAATATACTGACAGTGAGGTAAAGGTTTCTATGTGTTTCTTTGCATCCCAATATAGACCAAAAAAATGCTTTATTCTTCATTCATAAACAGAAAGCTCCCAACTGTTGATTTCATCTGGTAAATTTCACATCTGTTAGATTTTGCAATCTTTCATGCTGCCCCTGTTCTATTTTCAAATAGACATACATTACGGGGTGCTCGACACAAATGAGCAATTAGGGAGACATATTTGCTACCTCTTGATTAAAGGAACATTTCTGTTGTATGTGATCTCCTGGTGATCTCTTTTTAACGCCAAGGCCTTGAGAGAATAATTTTAAAGTATAGATAAATAACTTCTTAAACAGTACCTGTACATTGATATTGCAATGATCATGACCACTGTTCTAGTGGTTTTCAGTAGAGACTCCATATGCCGCCCTGAAGTGAACTATCATACAATCCAGAAAATCCCTGTAAAACTCTATGCCCTTTCTGTGCCCTAAGCCAGTTGAATCTAGGGATCATATTTGGACATTGGAAAACTTTCAGATGCTACAAAAATCTGTCATCTATTTTATTTATTAAACCTTCCATTCATCCTTCTTCAAAACTTGACCTTTCTTTCACACTGCCCTGAACTGTAACTGTAAATCAATAGCAAGCCAAGAATAATCACTTTGAGTATGCATGCTATGGAGGAGAACATATTTTGATAAACCAATGGGACCCAGTGTCAAATTCCAAGTGGTTATGATAAACAAATGATTTTAAAGATTATTGAATGTGTACTGAAAATGTCCTTTTAAAAGGATCCAACTTTGCTGTCAGTACAGGGCAAAGGAAATTAAATCAGTTGCAGTGCCCATCTGACTTTGCTGTCATCGCAACTTATGATGGGATAGTGAAATAAAATCAGCGTCCAACTGCCCAATGTGTCTAGACCCTGCTGAACTTTTCAACCAAAATAATTATATTTCTTTCCTTCTTTATTTTCCAATATAATGCTCTGTGACCTTTTCTGTCAAATAAATGTATTAAAAATGGCAGTATGAAAAGTGCCTGGACACTACAGAACTTTCAGACTAAGAATATAATAATTTTCATCCTTTTCTTCTTGTTTTCTAAATGAAAACTAGGGTGCTCCTATTCATTCAGAGAAACAAAAATTAAACCTGTGGCCAAATACTAAAGAAATGTCAGGGACAATAGAAATGCATTGATTTTGCTTTTGTTTTTTATAACTGAAAGATAATGGACTTTGATACAGAAGTTTGTTACTAAATTAAATAATTCAGTCTTACATAGAGTTTCAAAAACTGTGATGCTTGTGGGTTGTTTCTGCAATGTTTTGGCCCAATCTCTGTGGCAGAGTGCACAAGATTTTTCAGATGAAAGAAACTGCATCTGGTTTGAGTTGGATCCCAAATATAAGTTGGAAATTGCTTGAAACACAGACCCTTTAACAATCTTAACTTGATTATTACTATTGTTAAGACAGATTAAAGTCATTCTACTAATTAGAAACAAAAACATATTTAATTTAATGGGTTGCAGAAGAGATAGCAAATAAATAAATAAATAATAAAAAAATCAATCAAAAGCAATTTGACCAAGTGTAACAAATAAAGAGATGTAGGCTATATCTAGACTGCAGGCTTCTTTTGGAAGAAGCTTTTCCGGAAGAGATCTTCCAAAAAAACCTTCTTTCGAAAGGGAGCATTCACTACGCAAAAGTGCATTGAAAAAGCGATCTGCTTTTTCAACAGATACTGTCTACTCAGTGTGAACACTATCTTGCATGTAAGCTGTGATTACTATGGGTAGAACGGCCACTAGGGCACCTGTGCTTTTTCCTCTTTCGTCTTCTTGCAAAATAACTCTCTCTTTCTCGTCCATACACGCCTTTTTCTGAAAGAGCTCTTTCGGAAAAAGGCTTCTTCCTCATAGAAAGAAGTTTACCGATGTAAGAAAAAAACCTTGATTTTTTTCGAAAGAACACAATTGAGGTGTGGATGCAAGTGAAGTTTTTTCTGTTAAAAAAAAAAAGCCATTTTTCTGAAAAAACCTCTGTAGCATAGACATACCCTTAGTCCGTTGTGAGTGGCTATAATCACTAGGTCCCATATTCTTCCAAGTCAGCTTGCTTTGGGTGGAGTCTAGTCACCATTTCTAGCATACTCCCAGGCTCATACAACTTGTTTTACACCCTTCTCTGTGACTTGGAGTACCACTGCCTAGCCACCCTAGACCAGGGTTTCTCAACCTGTGGGTTGATACTCAAAATTGGGTTTTGGATTAAATCTACACAATTCTGTGACCCCAATGCCCATAACAGGGTACTGAGCCAGCCACATAGGACAGGAGCCAGGAGAGAGTGGTTGTTGTAGGTAGGATCTGACACTCAATAAACAATGCCCAGGCCTGCAGCTGAATGAACCCCATCTCCAATGTCCCTGTCTTGCCTCCTAGTACAAGCATCCCAAAGAAAGAAGTCTCTCCATATGTCATGCCACCCAATTGGCCCTACATCTCTTCATTTTACCACAGCATTTCCATCTTTCCTTATCCTCCACACTTATCATCAAGACACCAAACTCTTCAGCTCCTTTATCCTCTGCCCACTAAGGGCCCTGTGTGTGGGTTGTTCCTCTCCCAGACTCCTCTGACCCATATCCTTCACCCACAACCTTTGTGCACCCAACACTTCTCCTCTAGCCCACCATAAACCTCTACCTCTTTCCTGATTGCATCTTACCACTTAAACACTAGTCCTCTAAATCCCTCCCTTTGTCCACATGGGCCATATGGGGACCTGTGTGTTTTTAGGGCGTGTCTTAGTTCACCTTCCCTTCTCCCCCTGATAACCTGTGGGAGCATTCTCCAGGTCACATCTGGCTAGAGGGTCTGAAATCTTAGCTCAGAGCCTCTCCTTCCCCCAACAAACTCTGCAAAGGTTTGGGGGCATCAAGTCTATGTCCTCTTGAGGGAAAGCAACCATGAGTCAAAGGCCTGGCAGTATTTTAGACTAGATGGAATCAATGCTTCTGTCTCTCTCTTGTAATTCCTCTTTCCTGGTGCTATGACCAGCCTCTCAGCATAAAGAGGGGGCCCTAATTTATATTCTCAGACTAAGAAGCTCCAGCATCACAAATCTTATTCATACCATTGGATTCTAAGCAGAAAATCCATTAACCCACAGGGAACAATATCCCCAGATCAGGTTTTGATATCTTCATTATTAGTTCTTCAACAAAGTTTCAAGCACCTTTCCCTGGCATGGCAGCTATCTGGAGTTTAGGATGATAAATTATCTTTGGGCACATCCAGGTTTGTGCAGTTAAGATGTATAATATTTCCACACATGGTACTAAATTGAATCAAACTGTAAGTTCTGACATAGCCCACCTACTACCTAATGGATCCGGAAATATTGAATTTTTAAAACTAATACTTGTGGTGACATTTTTGGCAGTATACCACAATGAACTGGAAGGCTGGCAATACCTAGTGTGCCTTCCTGCTCAACATGACCTATAAAAAGTATTCCAAGAAATTTCAGACAAAAAGAAAAGATTTTTTTACAGTAGCTACGGTAAATGAAGACCACTGCCTCTATTAATTAGTCATGTTAGAGAGAAAAGATGGGTGAAGTAATATCTTTTATTGGACCAACTTCTGCTGGTGAGAGACAGACTTAGAACTCATCTTCAAATCTGGGAAAAGTATTCAGCATCACAGCTAAAAATGAGATGGAACAGATAAGGCATTCAAGATAAGGCATGCAAGAGCCCATTCAAGGTGACAGAGTAGTTAACATCTTATGCAATCATTAGTAGGTTACAGGTACCCATAAATCCAGTGTAGCTATGAAGTGCATGCTTTTTGGTGATTTTGGTTGTAGACTATGTTTGTAGACTATGCAGCTGAGCTTTTGTGAGCCATCTGGGCTACGTCTACACTGCAAGGTTTTTGCACAAAAATGGCTGGTTTTGCACAAAAACCTGCGGAGCGTCCGTACCTCAAATGCGCTTTTGTGCAAGTAAATCAGCAGTAAAATGGCAGAAGAGAGGGCTTTTGCTGGTAAAGGTAAACCTCCTTCTACAAGGCATAACTCCCTTTTGAGCTACAGCTATTGTGCAAAAAGGCAAGTGTGGACGCTCCAGAGGAAAAAGCACAGGTGCTTTGATGGCCATTCTGTGAATGGCCATCAGAGCTTTCTTATGCAAGAGTGTCCATGCAGTGTGAATGATCTCTTGCGCAAAAGGCTTCTTCTGCAAGAAACTGGCAGTGTAGATGTATCCCTAGAGAAACCATGTGGATCAGGATGAACCCATGTGGGTCATAGTCCTGAATGGTCAGAGGCAAGGTTAACAAAGTCATCCATGCCTTTCCCTCTGCCTGAGTTTCTAGTTCTGAATCCCAAATCCTTCTGAGACTAGAACTCAGAGAGGGAAAGTATGACTATGTATAGGGCTATACCCAAAGACTTACACTCACATATAAATAATCTTTCTTTCTATTTTAAGGTGGCCTCTTCCCATTCTTATTTATGGGAGTCAACCTGCAGGTAGATGAACTGAATTCTAATGAAAGAAAGTTGCAGAATTGCTTTGTGACAGAGCATCAGATACAGATGCCCAGCCAAGAGAGAAATCCTGTATTAAAATGTGACTACATCTCCCAGTAGCAGCCCTGCAGATTTGTCAGATGGACAGATTATGGAGAAAGGCCATGGATATATCCTTACGTCTCTGTTGAAGTAATGCTTTCAGGCATTGATACCAAAGCTGTAGGATAATGGGGCAGATCCTTTGCGGTGAACAGCTTAAGATGTGACATTATATTATTGTGTCTGAGCACTTGTACAATGTGGCTTTTGAGTAAAGGAGAAAAAACCATTGGAGCCCATATGTGACAGCTTAAGCCCATTTACTTGGATTTTTACTTCTCAACTCTTGACTCTCAGACATAAACTCCTAGTTCCAGAGGCAGGCATCTGTGAGCAACAGAGCTGAAGAAGAACACAGAAAAAAAATCCATTCTGATTGTTGCCCTGTCATTTCAAGAGAAGACTTGGAATTCTAAGTGCGCAATCAAAAGTACACTCATATCTTCTACATCTACATTTGGAGTGCAGTTTGCTTCCACTCAATGTTGTAATGGTCCAATTTGCATATAGTATCAGATTTGGGATGGAGGCCTTGAGACAGCAGAGAAAAAAGATCTGAACAAATGTATTGTGGCAGTCGCGCTTTCATGAACCCATGGTGTCTCTTTTCATATTAGGATGTCATCTCTATGATAGATGCTTAGGTGACACCAAATGGCTTCAAGGCAAACACAACAAGAGTCTGTCTTATCTGAATTGGAATGTATTGACACTCAGATGGAATAATGAAATGTCAGTTGCACATGTTAACATATTGTTAAAACCCTAGTCGTATATTTACAAATCTTAAATAAAATATAAAGTGCTTTCTCCACTGCAATGAAATGATCTATGTGCAATATATTTTAAAACCACAAATTTCAAATGTTTTCCTCTTCATAGAAACAATGTTTGATTGACATGAAGTAAAAGGACTTTACAAAATTACAAATAGTTGAAATTAAAAGTGGACAAAAAACTTAATTTGCACAGAGCTGAGTTTAGTGATATAGGTATGTGTTTACCATATATGTATTGGTGACATAAAATATAAGTGGTACAAAGTGCTACTGTGCAGTCCCCAGCATTCTCTATACCACTTTAGGTACTAAAGTTGACATCAGCCACATCAGGAGTAGCAATGAACCTGGGTCTTGGCAGACCAGTACAGATGGAATTATACAAATATTTTGTTTCAAAATGTGTTTTAGCAATTTGTTCTGTGTGCATGGATTGAACTGTGTAGCTGGCTAATTTTGAATCTAAGGCTACGTCAACACTGTGGAGCTATTTTGGGATACATCCGGTATCCTAAAACAGCTGTTCCACGTCTTAAAAGCAAGCACGTTAAAAAGGAAGTATATTTCAATATACGTCTCCTAACATAGACTCATAGACTTTAAGGTCAGAAGGGACCATTATGATCGTCTAGTCTGACCCCCTGCACAATGCAGGCCACAGTATCTCACCCACCCACTCCTGGAATAATCCTCTCACCTATATCTCAGATATTGAAGTCCTCAAATGATGGTTTAAAGACCCCAAGATGCAGAGAATCCTCCAGCAAATGATCCGTGCCCCATGCTACAAGATTTCATAAGCTTCTTTGAGACAAGAATTCTCCATATTAGATCTCAGCCAACAAATGAAGATGTCTTAAAAATGTAAATGAAATTATTTGAAGCATTTATTTCTTTGAACTATGAAACTCTAAATAAATGAACATAAGTTCTTTGTTTCCCATTTGGTTGTTTCTAAACCACTGGAGAAATGATACTTCAAATGTATTTTGTTTTGTAGATCTTGTTGAGACTTGGGCCAGACCTTCAGCTGGCATAAATCAGTGTGGCTTTTCATTGTGTTGACTTCAATGGAGCTATGTCAGTTGACATCAATTGAGGTTCTGTCCCAAAATTACATTGTGGTCATGTAAACTGGCATATTCTGACCAAATAGATCTATCCACCATGTATATTCAAGAATACACTTGATTATTTTAACAAAAGCCAGTGTTTAACGATTCTTGCTCCAGTTCGCACTGCTGAGCCACCCACGAGTGAGCTATGTTATGTTTCTTAGCCACCACAATAGAAATTTGTAAAATTGCAACTAGTTACATTTGTCAAACATTGCTGAAAGCAACAAGTTTGCATAGGTTCACACAGAGCCCAATTTGACTTGCAGAGCCTTTATAATAATATGCGAAAAAGACAATGCAGCTTGACTATCAGATGTCAATATATTTAGTAGGGATGGAACTGAGAAACAGTATGCATGAAAACTCATCATATCTACAATCAATTTTCAAGGTATGACTTCAGTTTAAAAACTATGCCAAGTTTTTAGAGATGTGGTTCAGTACAGATTTTTTTTTAGTTATAAACATGCAACCCTTCTGCCAGGAGTCACGGGTTGTAACCAAGCAGAATTCAATAATATGCCTAGGAAAGCATTTCCAAAATTAATAAAACACATGGATCAAGCCTCTAACTACAATTGTAGGTGCTCCCAGATTTTAGTAGTTTAAATACCCCAGTCACCATTATAACTGTTTCTTTACCACTCACAAACAACAGGACTCCTTGGGATTATGAATCCCAGATATCTCTTCATTTTGTGAAAGCATAATAACTATATAGTTGCCCTTGAAAGTCAGCTCCAATAGCTATCCACTCTCATGTAGCTTGCAAAGTCAGATCCAAAATCTGATCCTGAAAATTTAGTTCCACGGCTGCTTGAGGTGGTCAAGAGATTTCAACCAAGGGGCCTTGTTTCAGAAGCAAATGTTGCAGGATTGTACATACTACCTGATGCAGTCATATAGGCCAGTATACTAAACTCCACTGGGGAAAGTGACCAGAGTGCATTATGTCACAACATAAATTCAGGACCTGGAGTCAAGATTGACCCTCTAGGATGTAAATATGATCCTTGTAATAAAGGAGGCCATCCTGAATTCAGAGCTGGATTGGGCATCTCCATTATCCAGGGCCTGAAAGAACTGAGTTGTGGGGCTGCTAAAAATGAATGGATGGACATTAGATTGCTGACCCACTGACAAAGCTGGATGCCTAAGCACCATAGAGTTCTTCTCTAAGGTCAAGATACTCTTCTTTGTGCAACAGGGCATCTGCTTTCACATTTCTAGCCCCCCCCCCCAGGTGATAGGTTAGTCTACTGCGTCCAAAGAGACTAGCAGATCTGGCGTTGAGATATCTAATCATCCAGAGGCATTCTACGTTCTTATAGTCAGAACCTAGATTGGGACCCAAGATACTTTCAGGAGATGATGTTATTTCTTGAATTCTGCCTTGGTTGCTAATATCTCCCGACACATCTACACAGCAGGGCAAAATTTGAATTAAGCTACACAACTTGAGCTACATCAATTGTGTAGCTTAAGTCAAAATAGCTTAATTAGGCTTTTGGTGGTGTTTACACAGCAGGAAGTCGAAGGAAGAGCACTATTCCTTTGACTTCCCTTACTTCTCATAACATGAGGGTTACAGGAGTTGGAGTAAGAAGTCCTCCAGCTCTCCATTATTTCAAAATGATGCCTTGCAGTGTATACATGCTCTTTGTTATTTTGGAATAACATTAGTTATTCCAAAATAATGATGCTGTGTAGACATACCCTCCTTGTGCCAAATATTGTAATTCTGTTCCACAGAGGTCATTTGAGAGAGTAAAATGATAAACTGACTGTGGGAGCTAACAGACTAGGACAAAACTACGCCTATGGCAACATTTACTGTGTTCGGTTCTATAATACTTTGGCAGGGTTGATGGATAAAAATGGGCAGAATGGTGAATGCCCTCTTCAATTGATCAAAGGCAGATTGACCTTCTGAAGATCAAACAAACTATGCTTCTTTTCACAGGAGTGCTGTCGCAGAGACAACCAGGCTAGGAAATCCATTGATGAAAGACATGTAAAATCTAATGAAACACAACAACCACTGTATTCTCAGAAGGTATCTGGACAAAAATTTGTTCAGCATGCCTTGGAAGAAATCATTAAATGAATTGCTGAAAAGTCTTTAAGGCATTGTATGGGCTGAAAGGCATGAATGGTTTTGAAATGTTCCTAGTAGGTGCAGAAAATGGTCTTCCACTTATTTCCTTCTTCTATCTGAACTAAATTATAGGCTCTGTGAAAGTACAGAATCCTGAAGATCCTGGCACAGTGCAGTTTTTGAAAGAGCTCACTAATAAGGGGTTACGGCTACTGAGTATCAATGCCTGGTATCCCACATAAGGATGCAGGGAGCTATCCTTAGTCACAAAGAAGATCAGAGCACTGGGCAGAAATGTGCAGAGGCAGATTAACCTGTTTTGGATGTTTTCCTTGAGATAATTTTGGGGAGATAGTAGCTCTGACTATGACAGCAGATAGATTTGCTCTAAAGGGACCTCCACTTCAAGATGGAGTGGGATGTGTACCCATAGCTGTGACGTGTGGTGCCCAAACACTGGCTACTTTTTTTTTCAAACAAATCTGTAAAAGCCTGTTATTTGGCAAACATTCCCTGGCATTTTGGAGAGTAGCATAACTTTCCAGCTTCACTCCTTTGGTCCCAGAGTTCCCTGGGGCAAAGGCAGAGCTAAAAATCTATGGCTTGGCCAGATTCTGGGAGACAAGATTGCCCTCTACAGTGAATTAAAATGAACTGTGACGATTTGCCTCCAGATATATGGCTTGTGGGTGATGACTCATAGGATGCTGAGAACAACCTGATAGTGCAGTGCACAGATCTAGCTGAATTGGAGAATTTCATGGTGACTTTGTGGTGTGATGAGTTCTAAAGGGGATGTCTGGTGACTGGCTAGGCCTGAACGGAGTGGCCTGAATCAATATTCTCCAGGGAATGGGGAATAGTCTTGCACTGGGTTGGGAAATTATGTAGCTGGGCAAACTGCAAATCTAGGAAATTGTGTGAAGTGCTAGAGTCTACCAGAGCTTCTAGATTAACTTACAAAATGGTGATGGGGTACCAGAGAAGGAGCAAGAATTGAAGAGGTTCTGATGAACATTATGTAGGAAAGCAATTAAGTGTTGCAAAAATCTCTGTGGACCTGCATTGGCATAAAGTACTAAGGAAAGAGTAAAAATGCCAACTCAACTCAGTCTGTTCTGTTGAAACTGAGGTATGCCATTTCCTGATTAGAATTTCAA
>JANRFK010001234.1:73493106-73511280 GCA_030068395.1 Apalone spinifera
TAGTCTAGACATACCCCAAGTGCTGGCAGACTGGACCTGGCAAGCCCAGTGAGGGTTGGAACTGCCTGATGGAACACTGCCTGGATAGTAAGTCAGTCTTAAAACGGAGCTCAAGCAAGACCTCCAGGCTAGCTAGTGACTCTATGCTTGCCAGTTCATCTTTAGTCTCATCTTCGAGGCCAACCGGGAAGTGGTAGCACTCCATTGCCTCATTCCATGTGGTGTCAGCTTCCAAATGTTGAAACTCTACAGCTTAATTACAGTGTCCCTGTGACAAAGTCTAGAGTGCAGCCTTGGTAGTCAACATGGCTTGGATCATCAAAAAATAATGCCGTGTCTTGAACAAAGTCCTCAAACTTTGCCAGAAGTAGGGAGGCCTAAGCCAATGTCTCCCTGGTCAGCAGGCAAATGGTAAGTCCCACCAGGGACAGGTGAATGAGGAAAAATGGCAGACATAGCAGGAATAAGCACTCAAACAGAATAATAAAACTGTAGAGCTGATTGCAGTCAGCACCACACTTGTGCAGTAGGAGAACTGCCCATTCCAGAGAGGAAGGTATCATGGGAGAAAAAGCCTTGATCTGCAGCATGCTATTCTGCACATGCAGCACATTTATTTGCATGTATAGGTTCTGTATGGTGCCATGATGCTAACTTTAGTGGAATCCATTCCCATAACCAACCTGCTCCTGTCTTCTTCTTTGCTTCCTTGTTTGTTAGGGCTACTCAAACTGTCCTTGATTGGGCCAGGGTGGTGAGGCTTAGTACTCAGAGCAGTGGTGGTCAGTCTTAGTGATTGGACCTGGAAGCGAGATCCAGAACCAGAACTGGAAATCTGGAGTCAGAAACTGAGCCAGGAAGAAGCAAGACTGGAATAAGGTAGGTACAGGAACAATTGCAGCTGTGGGTATAAGTATTGAGCAGCCACTAGCCAAATGCCTTTGTTGGGCTTAAGAGTAGCTTTGGCAATTTGACTTATTAGTAGATGTCCACAAATACTACATACTTGTAACAGTCTTATTTGCTGTTTATATTTCTTACAGTAATCGTTGTCATCCCCAGCACAGAGTTCACAGGTAAACCAAAGGTAATGTCAATTGGGAAAAGAGCTGAATTCCACATAGTAAATAGAAAGTTTAAAGCCCTGTAGCTTCATTTTTTTGTACATTTATAGTCATAGATGGTCTTATTTAGGGAGCCCTTTCAGACTGACTTTTGTTCCTCTAGAATGGTTCTCAATGTAGCTTTCTGAGCTTGGTTCAGCCTTTCAACTTCCTTTATGCCCCGTGGTAACATAGGAGTGTGTGAAATGTTTCAGTTTTACTGAAGTGGTATAACCTTCTAAATACATTATTTGAAAATTCTGCCCCTTGGTCATGATGAATCCTTTTGGGGAATCTTAAAACATAGTCATTGAAAATCTTATCTGCCACAGTCTTGTCAGACTTGTTGATGATAAGAAAAGTTTGGACAAAGAAGATGCAAAAAGTCTCTTGATACCAGTGCAAATGTTTCTATTTTAACTACGGTAGTTTGCAGAACTGAGGTGGTCTCTTTTGCTTGATATATGAACAAAATAACAACAGTGTTCAATGCCCCACATCATCTTTGGCTAATAACCTGATTTCATGCCATACTGTTCATTTGCTTTGCTCCTAAGTGTCCCATCTCTTCCTGTTATATCCCCGACTAAAACAAAACAGCTTTTTGCTGCAGTTTTACTGCAAACCATTATAGAAAAGCCTGGGATTCAAAATCTCTTCAGTACTCATCATTTAGCTGTTATAAAAGTCATCCAACCCCAGTGAAGTTCTTCTAGCTCTTTCCCAGCCATTGTACTTGCAAATAAATTAAATCTTCTTTGGCAACTTTTCCTGGAACAGTCTGAAGCAGCTGTAGGTAGAAAGGATCATCTCTTGGTGAGATTAGATAATTGCAATTCAGTCCCTTCTGCCTGTGCATGCCAACCATTACAATCCCAATCCAGAGACCATTTTAAACTTAATGTAAAAAATACAAACACATACAATTTGTGCAAGCCCCATTGCTGCTTAGTTCTTTCAAGGACACACAACCAGACCTGTCTTCTTTGGCCCCTCAAAGGAACAGAGCACAGGCAAATCTACCTCAGACATTCCCTCAGGAATGCTACATTTGGAACTTGCCTCCCTAAAGATCCCTCTTTTTTCTGCTTCCCTGAAAGGTAACAATCATCCATGTTGGCTTTAACTGCCTTCTGGCAGCTGATCTTATGAGAGTGATATCAGACCTTTGAACTGAGTCCTTCTCCCAGAAGGTGGTTTAAGGTAAGAATTAAGTTGTGGGGCTGGTTTGGAGGAGAGTAGGTCCAGCATGAAGGGAAGAAGAATATTCATGACACTTCATTATAAATATGTTCATGACACTTCATTATAAATAAATATTCATGACACTTCATTATAAATATGTTCAATGTAGTAGATACATATTTATAATGAAGTGTCATGAATATTTAAATTAAACTGGAAATGGACAGTAATTGGTGATTCAGATGGTATTTGAGTTCAGAGGCTATATTAATGATAAATTATTTTTTTCTCCTAAATACAGAGCATGTGTTAAGTCTGTATGTGTTTTTTCTCTTATATGTACATTCTGTCTTTAAAGTTTTCAAACAGACAGTTGAAACCTTAAAATCACAGAGACAGGTGTTAATCACTGCTCAGGAATAGCAGAGAGAAGCTGCTTGGCAGTTTCCCAAGGAGAATTGAAGACAGACATCATGTGGTGGCCAAATGAATGTTTTTTTACATCAACCGTTGGCTCACTTTTGGAAACAGCTGAGAAGAAGCCAAAAGCTTTGGCTGCACTTGGCTGTTTCCAGTATGAGCCAAAGAATGATGCAAAGCCAATGTAGAACTTCCTTTGAAAAATCAATTGTGATGTTTTTTAAAGTGAAACACATTTTGCTAGCAACACAGCAGTCAATATAAGCCAATGGCCTCTTTTTTGCAATTTAGCAGTGAGCGTTTTTGAGCTGTAAAATCTATTTTCCCACAATTGATAACATACTGTACTTAACACCATGGACTTGAAAGAATGTTCATTGGAGATTGAAACTTCAAAGTCCTCCACTATGAACTGGAGTTTGGTTTTGTAAGTTCTTCTGTATTGCAACTTCCTTTTCATTTTGAGAAGAGCATGTTTCTGAAGGTCAATAAATCATAATGCAATTCTTAAATTTAAAATGGCCACCTGCAAAAGTACTCAGGGCACCATACATCATAATACAAAAAATAATTCATTAAAATATAATTAAAAAGCTTCTAAAAGTATCCAGCAAACTAAAACAGAAAGTGTTGTTGTTTTTTTTAAAGCAGAGATGGGCAAAAGTAGCCAAACCAGAAAACAGTTTTAGACTTAGGATACCAAAGTGCTTGTTTAGACATGAAAATTACAATAGTATAAAACAAAAAAAAGTCAAACTTTCAAACCAATGGGTTTAAATTAAGAATATGACAATAGTTTATACACTGCAACTAAATCTTGATCTTGAACAAGGAATCAAAAAGTTCAGCGATGAGCAATCAAAGCCTAACAGATTCCAACATTGCAGGCTTAATTTTCAGTGTAGGCAAAAACCTTACATATGCATGCATTGATAGTAGGATTTATAATCATAGCACAATTTTTTACTAGTGAACTTTTCCTCTATGAATTCTCATCTTCTAATCCAGCCACTGGAATGACTGGAGTGTGCAAATATGAATATAGCACAAATGCACGGCAGCTGTAACTATTTGTACCATTGCATGTGAAGAAATGGTGGCTGGGTTCAGAAAAAGGCTGTCTGGGATTAAAAAAAAAACAATTAAATTATCCAGCACAACATTAAATGCACCTAAATCTATTTGCAGACCTTATTTGTGTTATGTTTGTCCATCTCCTCAGAACCATTTCTTCCCGTCCTTATCTCCGCTGAGTACTCTGTGAGTGTTCATGAACTTCTAGTGTGTGAATAAACTCAGTCGCTTTTTCCTATTACAGAGTATACAACTGTATACAATTTGTTCTGAGCAAATATTTTTAGCACTTATTTGATTTTGACTTACTGGCATAGAACAAGCCAGTAATGATTTTTCTCTTGCTCACATAGTCTATTTGTGAATAGACTACAAGTCACATGACATTGTTTCTATTTCCTGAGAGTCTGAATGCCTTTCATCAAGTTTCTGCTGCAAATGCTTGAAAATGTCTTTTTAAAATTTGCTTTCCATGAATTTTCAAGCATGTAAGTTTACAACTTGCTTATAGTGACAATTCATGCTAAAATATTTATTGTATGAATGTTAATGGGAAATTACTATACAAGAGAAAAAATAGTCAAATGAAGTTATTCACATTTAAAGAAATATTCATGAAAATATCTTTCATTATTTACCAATCTCTAATGTAGAAAACATGACATTGAAGGTGGGGGTATGGAAAGGCAATGCACAAAGAATTTTAATATCTACATTTCTGAGAGTCACATATTAACCAGTGTTTCAAAGCAAATAATGCAATTTTAAAACAGTGTAGAATGTAAGAAGTTGTCAAGAATACAGTACAGCAACTGACATAATTATTATTTATAAGGAGATAATGAAAAATAATTTGACAGAATTGCAAAATAAAATGTAATTATAAATTCATCTTTTTTTTTACTTGCTAAGGTTATTAGTCTATATATAATAAAGAGAGAGAATATTATTATTTAGACTAAAGCTGTGAAATCATTGTGTGAAGGGAAGGAATCAACCCAAACCACAAGCTGTATGATGAGCCCATATAGAAAAAGACAAGTTACAAATGCATGATTACACGAACACTTTTGTAAGAGAAGGCCATAGGTTTATTAAAAGCAAGAGTCTTATAAATCAAGAACAAACATTACTCACTACAACATCTTGCACTACCATACACAGTAAAGATGACATCTCTTTGTATGTCATCTTGTTTTTATTACACACACACACTGGTTCACAAATTACAGGATTCATTAGTGTTGTCTTTTTTCATATCCATTCTATGAGAACGTTACCTCGTGAAGGGTACATCTACATAGCAACATTATTTTGAAATAAATAGTTATTTCAAAATAACTTAGTCCATGTCTATACAGCCAGCAGTTATATTGAAATAATGTCAAAATACTGTCAAGCTGGAGGACTTCTTACTCTGACTCCTGTAACCGTCATTGCACAAGGAGTAAGTGGTGGAAGAGTGCTCTATTTCAAAATAAGTGCTGTGTAGACACTCCCAATTTCGAAATAAGCTATTCCAACATAAACTACGCTATTGACATAGCACAATTTGCATAGCTTATTTCGAGTTAAGCCCTGCTGTATACACACACACCCAAAGAGATGAGACTCATGGTAGTGTACAACTAGATGGTAGAATTAATACACTAAAAATAACAATGAAATTTGTCCATATGAAACAGGGAAATCTTGGATCTTTCTGAGTTTGACTAATGGTCTTTCAGTCTTCCAGAAAGAGGTTGAGCCCTCTTGCCTTTTATTTGACTACCAGTCAGTGCATTTGAATGGAGTCCTCCTGCGCCAAATGAATACTTAATCTTGAACTCTCCATCAGGAAGCATGCAGAATCGCAGTACCTAGACATCACATCTTCTTGTCTTCTGTATAAACTGGAAATAGTAAGGCGTTTTTAGCAAAACTAAAGCAGGATAAGATGGATTGAAATTTAGATGACACAGCGGTATCTTAAATGATTATTTGTCACAGAAAATATATGTAGATAAGAACAAGGGGACAACAGACATTCAGTGGCTAGTAGTGGAGTCCTCACCAGAAAACAAACAAAAATACATTGATTATTAGGGAAGAAAAAGTGGCAGATATTCCCAGTGTGTGAGGAAGGCAATTAATTTTAGACTTCTGCTAGCAACCATTCCTGCCAGGATATGATATACCAACTGAAGTCAAGAATTCCACTCGAGAAGGGGACTGCACTGGGTTTAGTCATATTGACAGAAGCAGAACTCAGCTTGTTTGTAGGAGAAGTCAAACCAGACCTGCTCAATTTTTTTTGTTACAGATAATATTTGTTGTGAATTTGGCCTTGTTTGGTTTTATTAATTGTTTTCTGACTTCTGTGCACATTTATTATTTGTAGCTATTTGCAGGAAGGGTTGGAGAAGCCTTCATATCTGTGTTTGATTTTGAGCAGCTTCAAACCTTAAGGAATAGATCATGACAACTAAAAATATCTATCCAAGCAATCTTGTTAAGGAGAGAGTCTGCCATTTATTGGCTATTGGACATAGGGACATTTTCCATTACAAATGTATGATCATTCCACAGAAGAGAAGGGAAATTACTCCAGATATAAACTTGTGTAGCTGAGAGCAAAATCTTGTCCTCGGGAGGCCAATATTTTTTTTCAGTCCTCATTAGGAAGACTCCCAATTCATTCATTCAAGATATTTTTACCCCACCTATCTATTTAAAATATTCAAGGTGTCTTACAAAATTTTTAAAACACAATATATATAAATAAAACAATAAAATCAAGACTCCAAAGTAGGAACATAAGACACCTCAGGAGGAGACACACACACACACACACACACACCTCCTAATAGGGTTTCTTTATCCTGGTGCTGAAACAGTGCCAGCATTGATGCCAGGCAAATGTCCGGGGGGAAAGAATTCCATAGCTTGGGGGCAAAAGCTAAGAAGGCCCTGCTCCATGTAGATGTCAACCTTATCTCCATAAGTGATAGAACATGGAGCAGTCTTCAGCTGACCTCAATCTCCAGACAGGTTTGTATGGAAGGAGATGGTTCTTCAAATACCCCAATCCCAACCCATCTAGGGCTTTATAAGTCATAACCAAAACCTTGAATTGTGTCCAGAAACCTACTGGAAGCCAGTGCAGCTCTCAGACCACTGGCATAATCTCCTCTGTATAACAATGTTAGTTAAAACTCGAGCAGCCATATTCTGGACTAGTTGAAGTGTCCGAAGATGCTTCAAAGGCAGCTCCGGGTAGAGTGTATTGCAGTAGTCCAATTGGAATGTGACAAGAGCATGAATCACTGTAGCTAAGTCATTCTTATTCAGGAAGGATTGCAGCTGGCGGATCAGGGTTTTGTCTCAGTGAGGAGTGCTAGATTTGGCCTTCCAGAGATACTGAATAAAAAATATCAAGGGAAAAAAAACTTACTCAATGTGTTGGACCAAGCTCTTCTATTTTTTTTTAACCATGGAGGTTGACTGCAGTGTAATGTGGTTGCCCATTCTTATGTCCGAGAGCCAGGAGTTTTGTCTGAGTAAGTGAGTAGAAATTTGCCCTGAGAGCATAATTTGGCCACTTTAGTTTCTTTGTATGTCAATAATAAATAATCTCTCTCACCCTTTAAAATCCTGATAAATAAAGTAGCGTAAAGTTAAAAGTAAATGCATCATCCTTCTATGGTCTACACTCAGAATTTCATCTCAGTATTCTGCACTCATGTCATGCATTAAAATCTCATTGGTCATGAAGTTCCATATGTTGGGATTGGTCCTGGTTTTAGCAGGGGGGTTCTACTCAATGACCTCCTCAGGTTTCTGCCAACCCTTTGATTCTATGAAGCAAATACAGTGTGTGCAAACTAGATCCAATCTATGACTAAGAAGTCAATTTTATAAATCAGAAATATGGCTGTTCATCCAGTTGCTGGTGTCCCATGCAAACCAGCACTACTACCCCTTTGGAGAAAGGGAGCTGAAGCTGTGGGGAAAAGAGTTTACCAGGATGGATGCCATTTACTGTAGTGATGTCTGGTCCAAGAGAGTTGATAACCTAGAGCAGGGCTAGGAGGGATGTGCGAGCTGAAGGAGCATCAGGCAGCTGCACAGTCAGCCTGAGAGAAGCACCAATTTTAAGGGGAAAGTGCTGCTTCTCGTTAGCTGTCTGCTGTGCATCAGCCCCCTGCTCTGTCCTCCAGTCTACCAGAGCTGTTTGCCTCCAAATGGTGAACATGGGCTGAATGCTGAGTCCTGGTGGAGGGTGCTGGGAAATGGGGTGGCTGCATGTTTTGCCTATTGGTAGGGATTACCCTGATCAGAGAGAATTTTGCACCACATTTTTAATTAGAAGGACATTTTTCATAAAGTGGAAGAAAACCAGGAGCTTTCTGCTTGGCATTGATATTCAGTGTCTCATTACACTTACAGTATCTTGGTAAATTGAGTAATCAGTTTTGAATACTGAAAGTCTAGAAGTTACACTAACTTTGGGGCAGAACAACCTGTATTCCACTTAGGAAGAAGTCTTCCTGATTGAGAGAATTTTCAGATTTTTGTAGCAGCTGGCAAGGTGATCTTTTCAAAGTATGCTATACTATACTTACCTCAGGCATCTAGACAGCAAGAATAAGTAATATATTCACCTCTGCTTTGGAAAAAAAAGTCATTTTTGTCATTTGCAAGATCTAGAAATAGATGTGTATGAAGCAAAACACCTTTTTTAATATTGCCAAATATGAAATCATTACTCACTTCTCTATAAATTAGTTTAGGTTTTACAATACCTGTTGAGATGAAGTGGAATCAGACATTTGAACCAGATTTAAAGAAATACTTTTAAATAATTCATACTCTCCTAATTTACAATCTCTGATAGGAAGGGACATTTGGTTAAGCTCACCTACAAATAATTATTTATGCTAGATCCATATTACTTTATCTACCAGTAAAGAGGTCTGGAGCTAAAACTTTGAACATAAATTAATAATAAACCAGTACTCAGAGCTGTGCTGACTTAACAGATAATATCATTGATGACTCATCACTGAACAAGATATTGTTGAACAAGGTATAGGCAGATTAGTTTGTGTCAGGGAACAACTGGCAGATAAAATTATTTGCTAAATTGGGGGGAAACTGTTGATAGTTGCAAGAAAAAAATCCCTTATGCTTGTTTTTAACCAAACTTGTTTTTTAAAAAAGTATGGGCACCTTCTGCAGCTTAATGTCCTAAACAGAATGCATAAAACCAAAGCTAAAAGAAAAGGAGAGGGAACAAGGAAGAGACAGAATAACTCTTAATTTGTTCACATATGTAGATAAAAAAAGTATTATTTACCAATGAGTCAAATTCTGAGTAATGTGAGAAGTGGTGCAGCCCAGCAAAAACACATCTGTAATGTCACTACATAAGGCCCAATTTGATCTGGCATGCTGTACAGTTCCATGGTTATAGCAGCAGACTATAGACTATGTGGGAGAGGAGTCAGGTTCTGGAGGGGTTTGCTTTTTTCAGGTGTCTGAACCCCACTCCCCAATCTTTTCATGTGATTTGGGATCAGTGGGGTTACAGCCTCACCTGCAGAGTCTGAGCTATACTCCCTGCCTCCCCACATAGGTGAAAGGATCTGGGGTCCTTACCCTGATATGGGGTCTGTACTCCATCCTTCCCTGAGATAAGCAAGGTTCTGAAAGGACTTGCCTTTCTGGAGTTGTTTGAATTCCTCTCTCTACCACCATGTGGGCCAGAATCTGGGAAAGGCTTCCCCATCAGAGTAGTGAGCTTAGAAGAGGCAAGCTCAGTGCATGCACCAAGAACACACTGCTGAGATTGGGGTGAGCAGCAAAGAATGGCTGCACTTGATACATACCAGAAACCTTCCAGAATTGAGGAGAGGGGAAAAGAATGCTCACTTATTGACATGAATGGATCAGATTGTAGATCTCAGAGCTATGGTTCTGGGCTGTATTCAGCTTTGGGTGTTGTCTATCATCTGTGATCAGGTCATTAAGAGGAATGAGCAACTTAACACCCTCTGTGGTTGCTGTGCTGCTGACTCATATGTAGAGCTTGTTCCTTGCATTTTTCCTCCAATTTTGTATAATATTAAAATGGTGAACCAACACTGCTGTACCTGAGGGCTCGTCTATACTTAAAAAGCTGCAGCTCGCACAACTATAACACTTCAGTGAAGATGCTGTTTATGTCAATGGGAGGGCTCCACTGGTGTTGATAATCTACCTCCTTGACAGGCAGTAACTAAGGGCTTGTCTACATTACAGGTTTTGTTGGTGTAACTCATGTCCCTCAGAGGTGTGAATAAGCCATGCCTCTGAGCAACATAAGTTACCTTGACCTAAGCACTGGTGTGAATAGTGCTCTGCTGGTATCTCTCAGGGAGGTGGTTTTATTATGCTGACAAGAGCGCTCTCTCCTGCTGGTAGAAAACTTCTTCAGAAGATGCACCCAGCTGTGCTGCTGTAACACTTCTAGTGTAAACTAACCTTACATCAATGGGAGAAGATCTCTCATCAACATAAGTTGTCTACACTCAGAGTTAGTTCAGTATAAATGTTTTGCTGAAGAGTATGAATTTTCTATGCTCCTGAGTGATGTAGGTTTACTGACATAATTTGCTAATATAGACCAAACTTAAGCCCTTCTTGTTTACAGAATGACAGCGTTTCATTAAGGGTTGTATACGCTACAAGAATTGAAGCAAAACAGTTGGGGTATGGCTACACAGCAGGGCTAGTCGAATTAAGCTATGCAACTTCAGCTACATCAATTGCGTAGCTGAAGTTGAAATAGCTTAATTCGGCTTTTGGAGCTGTCTACACTGCAGGAAGTCAAAGGAAGAACACTCTTCCTTTGACTTCCTTTACTCCTTGTGAAATAAAGGTTATCAAGAGTCCAAATAAGAAGTCCTCCAGCTTGAAGTTACTTCAAAATAAAGGCTTGTAGTGTAGAAGTGCACTATGGGTATGTCGACACTTGCCCCCTAGTTCAAACTAGGGAGGCAAATGAAGCATACCAAAGTTGCAAATCAAGCACGGGATTTAAATATCCCGCGCTTGATTAGCATAATCGCGGCCAGTCGCCATTTTAAAATGCCGATCGCCCGATTTAACTTGCTGCATGTAGACACAGTAGTTTGAACGGAAACCCTTCCCTTGAATGAACTGTTACTCCTCATGCAATGGAGGCAGTGTTAGTCTGCATCTGCAAAAAACAACGAGGAGTCCTGTGACACCTTAGGGACAAACATATCTATAATTAGAGCATACATTTTCATGGGTAAAATCCACTTCATCACCTGGCCTGGAATCCACAAAAGCTTATGCTCTAATTAATCTGCTCCAAGGTGCCACAGGATCCCTCGTTGTTGTGGCCAGAAAGAGTTAAGCATCTTGCAGGATAAATGACCCAAATTCAACCTATAGGGACATAATGGTAGATAATGTGTGTGTATGTGTATATATGTTACTAGAGGAACCAAATGTTTCATGTCAGTGCTATATTTTGTTAATTCAGAGATCAAGAGGAGATCTTAACATTTAAATGAACTGAAAAATATAGAGATATCACTGTATTGATCACTCTTTGAAATGTACAGCAAATGGTGGAAAACAGGCAATTGCCTTATGTTAATCCATATAGCTAATCACCAGTGATGTTTAGGAAATAGGTCTGCATCACATACTTGATGATTTCCTATTGTTTGCCTAAGGACTCTCAGCTGTCAAGAGAATTGTACACAAAACCTCTGACCCTTTTTATCTCAGATCTGCTTCATGCTTTATGCAGGAGACGTTTGAATCCTAAGACACCAGTCCCATCTGGATCACCCTGATTATGAACATTGGACTATAACCTATGGTCTAGTTCTGAATGAACACTTTACAACTACAAAGTCCAACATCTCTGCTATGAAATTGTTCTCAGATCAGAGGAGTAGTTGTGTTAGTCTGGATCTGCAAAAGTGACAAGGAGTCCTATGGCATCTTATAGACTAACAGATGTATTGGAGCATAAGCTTTCGTGGGCATACATCTGACAAAGTGGGTATTTGCCCATGAAAGCTTATGCTCCAATACATCTGTTAGTCTATAAGGTGCCACAGGACTCCTTGTTGTGTTCTCAGATCTGTGCTCATATCTGTATGTATACAGATCTTTTAACTTTGTTTCATTGAGATTAGGGAAAATTGGAAAGAATGGGACAGAATCACCAAAGCTGGCTGATAATTCAATACTTAGCTTTATCAGACCAGAACAAAATGATTTCTATTAATACCTTATTAGATACACAGAGAGCACATGGTTCCCTTAGAGCAACCCAACCTTGGGCTCTGCAATAATTCACAATCTCACCACTGCAACACCTCCTGCTGGTCACACTGGGAATTAGCTTAGTCCATAAAGTGTGCTGCCTTATGGATGGTGTCTCCCCTGTTGTCCACTTTCCCCCATTGTCCGTTTTCATGTCTCCACCCTATGGCTTTGGACTTGTGTCACAGTCTTTTTCCTCTTGCCAAATTTTGCTTCCAATATTGTGGGTGCTCATCTTGCTTTGAATTTTAAGAAAGAGGACCAGACTTTAAGAACAGCAGCAGCTTCAACTTAGCTTACATACTTTCTTCTCTTTTCCCAAAAAGGAATAATAATTACCATCTTTAATACCATCTGAAAGATCTCCCCCTCCTGAGGATTTCCTTCAGGTAAAGGGAACAATGAAGGTTGTTAAAATTAAACCCTTATTTAAGCTTTAAATTTCAAATTAACTGTTTTCCCCTTTTTCCTTTAATAAAACTCTTTAATAAAAGTCAAAAAGAGTTTTAATGGCATGGTTGTCATAGTATTAAGCAGGCAAACGTCTCCATGTCCAGGTCTACATTACAAACTTATGTTGATATAACTACGTCATCCAGGAGTGTTTGCGTAGTTATAATCTAATTCCAAGGGAAGGCTTGTTTTAAAATCCTTAAATGTGTTTGTCTGGAAGAAGCATGCAAAGAATGCAAGTACCAATGACATAAGACAAGATAGAAGAGAGGTTCAGTGGGTGAGGGTGGGAGGGTCCTGCAAATTTAGGCTGATAGTTAAGAGATAGTCCAGGATCTCCATGGTAACATTCTCTGAGAGACCATGGTCCATCAAGGGATGCCAGTTCAATACACAGGGGCAAGTGGATATGCAGAACGTCAGGCTCTAACTGCATAGATGAGAGAATAGTGTTTGAAAGAGGGATTGAGGCTAAATAGGCACTGGGAAAACTTTTGGGAAAGGCAGATCTGGAATGTAAAATTAAAAAGGTTGTAAAGGATTATTTAAATTAAGGGCTGGGGGAAGCTGAGAGGGACAGAGGAGCACATGGCTCAGATGAAGACATCCCTTAGGGGAACATTTACTGCAGAGAATACAATATGCTAATTACTCATTACAGATTTCCCCATCCTTACCCATCCTGGGCTTCACAGTCAAAAAAGTAACAAAAGCCAATTTGTTCCTAAACATCTTTCAAACACATTACAGCAGCAGTTTTAAGATCTATTTTAGCTACAAATAAGATTCAATTTTGTTATCACCTATAAAGTTTAATTGTAATCTATTTAATGTTGAATCAAATAAATATTCGTAAATCGTAATTTTGGATTAAAAAAATTGCAAACCTTAAAATATATCTAAGTACCCTTTTTCTTTTATTTTCTGCTATATGGTTAACTAAGATTTGTTTGTCATTGTAATTCTGTGAACAAAGTTGGATCCTAGATTATTTCTTAAAATAGAGGTGTTATATTGCAATAATTGGACCTACACACTTACCTAATTGTAAGCTAAATTGTAAAAAGTGATAGTTAATGAAGTATCTCAATAACCTGTTATTGATAAATATTAATGAATAAAGTTTCAAGAGAGAGAAAAAACTGAAATAAAGAAAAAATAATAAAATTTAAGGTTTTTGTTACAGTCATCCCTTGTAAACAATACAGTTTTAAACCAAAAACTTAGTAAACCAAATTAATGTTACAGTATTTACACCTATTAATAAAAAGGATGGATGACCCTGCCCATTGCTACATTTTGTATATGAATTTTTAAAAGAGATTTTGGTGGGGAAATGCAGACAAACAGATGGAGGTTGCTATGACACTAGTTGACAAAGATATGACAAGGAGAAGAAGAGAGGTTCACCATCCTGGCTGCATACCCCATAATCTCCAGGGAGCCTGGACCTTCTTAATCCTAAACCTAAATCTTTTGACCTTCCTGGACCCAGAGATCAGGACCCAGATGACATCACCATATTCACGTAAGGATGCGTGAATACCACCTAGGATGTAAGACTTTGTCTTCTTCCCCATCCTCCACATTTTTCCTTTCTCCAGTTTATTTCTTCTCTTTCCTAACATTTTTTTTTCTTTCCTTCTAATAGGAATCTATGATAGTCAGCTGTCATAGTTCAATTCCCCAACCTGGCACTTTAAGTATAGATATGGGGGCCGAGCTAGCAGAATAAACTCTGTAAGAACTTCTCTCTATAACACCCAGAAACAAACTTTTTCAATCTCAGTTTCCCTGAGATCTTAGTTTAAAAAAAAAAATCACTGCTACCACTAAGTGTCAATTTGAATAAAAAAAGAAATAACCTTCTTACAGAGAAGAGACTACTTGGAATCCCTTCCCTGAGGCAAAGTCTGCCCCCTGCCCTTGCCTCCATCCTCCATTTTTCTTGGAGTTGGGAAAACAAACAGGGATAATCCACAGAGAACAATGGGGCTCTGCTTCTCTTGGGTAACATGGTTTCTCTTAGGTAGGTATGTTTAAGGACACAAAAATCAACTAATACCAGTTAACCAAAACAAAAAGAAAACACTTTATTATTAAAACAAGACTTCTGTTGCAAGCATAGTAAATGACTGAGTGTTAAAAGTCATGGATTGAAATAGACTCAGGGAGAATCCCTTGGATATAATCCTTAGTTACAAAAGAACAGAGAAAAACAATTAACCAGATCAGAAATGATTTCCAAATCCCCAAACAAGGAAAAGAATAAAAACCTGACAGACTATCTAAACTTTTTCCTAATCACACATTTCAAGGAGTCTGTTCCTGGGAGAGTGCATCTCTCCTGCTACCTGGGGAAAACTGCTGCTTGCTCCAAAGAAAGGGAAAAAAAACCCTCTGTTATTTGAAATTCTTTATTTTCATTTCATTGGCTGAATGCCCAAATCCCCCTCTTTAAGGTGCATCTCCACATTAGCTTAATCCTTTCCTCACTCTCCAGGTAAGCCAGAACTCCTTTGCAGTTCCTATTCATGACACCAGTCAAGACTGAATATATTGCTATAAACTGTAGCAAAAAAAAAAAAAAAAAAAAAGAAAGAAAAGGCAACTAAAGCACTCCATTAAACAGCCCAGTTCAATGCTGGTACAAGTTTGCCAGATCTCGAAGTAATTAATAAGACTGAGCTTTGCCTGTGTTTCTCCAGCAGTGAGGTTGGAAGTGAAATTCAAAACCAGCAACAGAAGCTGCACACTCAATTTCTGATATTCTTTTCTTGTCCCTTGTGTGTATTTGTCTTGTTTTGTCTTTTAGGAAACAGGATTGAACTTTAATAACAAAAGCTCCAGTCTATTAGTTAGTCTCTAAGGTGTCACAGGACGGCTGCTTGTTTTTAAAGTTACAGACTAACACAGCTATCCCTCTGAGGCTCCAGATTATGTTATCTACCACTACCCTCACCCCAAGAATAAAGAACAATTATTAACATCTTTAGTACTACCTAAAAGACTTTCAACCAAGGGAATGATTCATTATAAAAACTGCCCAGTGAAAGGGAACAAAAATGTTATTAAAAGAAAAGCTGTATATAATACTTTACATTTGAGATCCTTTCCCCCTGTATGTGTATGTGTACCTTATGTGTAAAAGGTTATAAAGATGTTTAATGGTGTATTAGCCATGCCACTAAGCAAGTTAAAGTCTCTGTATACCAAACCCCCAACCTTCTTTAAAATTGCTGAATGTTGGACAATAAAAGGGTTATATATACCCATATATTTCATATACATTAATACAAAAATTCACTAAAGGAAAACATGTCAATTAAGACAATCAGCATAGACCATTTGCTTGGAATGGAAGCAGTGCCTCAGCATTATTTAATAAGTAGAATAAAAAGCTTAAATGAATAAACTAATGATTCTATTGTTTCTCTCAAGGACTATCAGTTCAAACTGTAGATTTCACACCAGTAGTTTCTCCAGTTCTCAGGCTATCGCCACACTATAGCTTATGTTGGCATAATTTATATTGTTCAGGATGAGGCTAAACCACCCCCCACGTGACGCAACTTGCACTGACATAAGCGTTTGTGTGTACAACACTATGTTGGTGGGAGAGCTTCTGCCATTTGTTGTGGTATCTATTAAGCTGAAGGGAGAGTTCTCTCCAGTTGGCATAGCAGCTGTACAGCTGTGTTGGTACAGCTTCACTGCTCCATCAGTGTGTAGTCGTGTGTGAGTCTGAGTGAGCTGTAGCCCATCTACTTTCCACTCAGGCACACACACCTCCAGATCACCTAGCGAATGAATCAGGGAAAGGATAAGAGCATTGGGGCATTCTTCCATCTGCCCCGGTGCTGTGGTTGGGGAGCAATGCTGGGGTTCTGCCTGCGGTGCTCCTTCCAAGTGGCAGAGCTGGCACTTGCTCCACAGCACTCTAGATGGGGATTAGGGTGCTGGGGCTTGCTCCCCTCTGCCCCACTTCCTCTCCCTCCCTATTTTTGCCCATTTCTCATGTTAGGGCCTATCCAAGTGGCCTCACTGGCTATACCACTATGCTGAAAGCCTACATATGTAGACATAGCCTCAGTAGCTGAGGCTATGTCTATACTTAAAATGCTACAGAGGTTCAGCTGTGCTGCTGTAGCACTTCAGTGTAGTCATTAGCACTGGGAGGGATTCATAAGTAATCCACCTCCCCCAGAATTGGAAGTTAGGTAAAGAGAAGAATTCTTTATTGGCTTAGTGCCGTCTACGTTGGCAGACTAGGTTGTATTAGCTATGCCACTCAGGATTTTTCACGCCCCTGAGAGATGTAGTTACACCAACTCAATTTCTGTTCACCTGGCCTAAGGCGGGGGATAGTAACTGATTTTAAAACCAAATTTTAATGTATTCACTATTTCCTGTATACATGTTTATTTTAATTGCTTAATTTTATTTCTGATTCTCCTTTCTTATTTCAATGTACTTGCATGTAGCCTTTTTTTCAAGTGCAAATAAATATCAGATTTGTATCTGTTATCTCTACCTTACGGGCATTTCTTGATTTGCAGTGCTAGGAATAGCATCACAAAACTGGAGGCATATATTCCAGTATGACCACCTTAAAAGCATGCTCCTTCATGTTACAGAGAGAGCCAAAGAAAGATGTCTTGAAGCCTGGTAAATTTAAACATTTGAAATTATTTTAATTAGCGGGGCTTCCCATTTTGAAAAAGATCCACTAAAATAGAACATGTGGACAGCACAATGGATTTAAGAGTTGGGTAGAGATGAGAAGTAATCTTTCAATCTTATGAAGGTGGAAATCCCAACATAATGACTAATACTTCATCTCATTAAAACAGGTTCTAAGGCCCATAAACTCCTTGTGTGTTATTGCTTAAGGCATACTGGTTGGCACACCTTTCCTGTTGAGTCACCACACCAGCCATATTTAATATTTAATACAACATTACTTCCTAAAATGCTTTGAAGTACTGAGTATTATAAGTGTTATGTATAAAACAAATTCTGTCCACTGGCCAGCCCCTCAGTGACTTCAACTGGAGGAATGCTGCTTCCCCAGTAAGAAACAGATTGTCACTTTCACTAGTTTGAATGTACAGGAGTGGGAGAGACAAAAATATGTCAGACTCACCTGACTGGGAACAATTTTGTACTTGAGAAGCACAAAGACTGCTCCTCTATGAAAGCCCAGGCAGAGGAGGAATCTAAATTCTACAGTGCTGAAGGATCCGACCAGGGGCCGTGCGCCGCTTGACCTCCTGCTCACAAACAGGGAGGAACTAATAGCGGAAGTGGAGGTAGGTGACAACCTGGGAAGCAGTGATCATGAGATGGTAGATTTCAGGATCCTGACCAAAGGAAGAAAAGAGAGTAGGAAAATACACACCTTGGACTTCAAAAAAGCAGATTTTGACTCCCTCAGAGATCTGATGGGCAGAATCCCCTGGGATGCTAACATGAAGGGGAAAGGAGTCCAGGACAGCTGGCAGTATTTTAAAGAATCCTTATTGAAGGCAGAGAAAGAAACCATCCCAACGCATAGCAAGAGAAGCAAACATGGTAGGAGACTGGATTGGCTTACGGGGGAAATCCT